>CM053766.1:83374383-83397698 GCA_028658305.1 Pachyuromys duprasi
TCTGTGAAAGGAAAAGGAACTGAGCACTGAGTGTCGGTCCCTGCGTACTATATAGTGACAAAACCAGATCCAAAGGGAACACGACAGAGGCTGGCGCTGCTGGCCACTTACTGTCTTACAGGTTATTTTAGGCAGATGCATCTTATCTTCACGTGAGAAAAAATGTATCTGAACATCCACAGTAAGTCTTCACGTCACTCATCCAATCAAAGCTAAGGCAGTGTCAGATACTGAGTGGCGCTTTCCTCCTTGCTGCCAAATGTTACACAAGGCTTAACGCATGAGAGGTTAAAGCTTTTCTAGAGTTCTGAACCACTTCTGAAGATCTTCTTCAGACTAAGTATACTACAGATATATTCTAAATTATACCAGAAGGCTGTATAGAACCCATGGCAGTTTGTGAATAAATAATTGCTTTTGGATTGGCTTGTAAATAATTTTGTTATAGGGAAAATCCATGTTTTTTAAAAAACTGAACATCTGACACATGCACAAATACATGCACACACACACACACCCAAAGACACAAACTTGACATGGCAAAGAAAACATTCTGCTTTTAATTCATGCTTACAAGTCACACTCACTACCACTGACTGTGGTACCCAGAACATACAATCTTGTTAAAACAATTTATTAGAGTCTATATATAAGACGCAAGTAAATAAACTGTAATTAATATAAAAATAAAAAAATTTAAAAAAAGAGTCTGCCAGCCTTTAATCCCAGCACTTGGGAGGCAGAGGCAGGTGGATCACTGAGAGTTCCAGGCCAGCCTGGTCTACAAAGCAAGTCCAGGACAGCCAAGGCTACACAGAGAAACCCTGTCTCAAAAAACAAAACAAAAAAAAGCAGAAACATGGGGCAAAAAGGAAAAAGTTACACAGGATAAACACTATCTTAGAGTTCTGAACTCAAAGAGTAAGAGGAAAAAAGATTAGAACCACAACACATAATAAACAAGCCATAGTTTTCTAATCAATTTTGCCTCTAGTTCTAACAGATGAAGGTCACCATGGATCCACAACATTTTACATTTCTGTTAAAAGACTGTGGATAATACCATCTTCAGTTTCACATCAACTTACCGAGACAGGCATATAGACCCTGACTTATCCAAGCTAATATGGCAAGAGTTATCAGGTCGCCAAAACTAGCAGCAATGGGCGTGGCCACATTGTCAGGGTTTATGCCTGTCTTCTTTGAGCCGACGATGACTCCAACCATTATTATTCCTAGGAGAAAGAACGATCGTTACTTTTGATGCTGACTCAGAAAATCCATTCCCCAAATACCAAAATACACAGCATAGATAAACAGCACACCGCTTCCAGCTAGAATGCTCAGATAAACTGATTAAGCAAACAAAACATTTAACTGTAACTACTTTGGCAAAACACCCTTCAGCAAACTGCAAGGGATCACAGTGTTGCATTGACAGTAAAATCAAGTTAAAAGTAAAAATTTGAATTTAATGAGGCATATGCATTGCATGTGACATATATATATCGAGCCAAAGACTTTAATTTTTAACCCTTAAAGTATGAAAACGCTAGAGTTCTATTTGCATGCATAGTAACAAATGTGCCAAATATGGTAACTAAAAATGCTTCATTGTATTGTCTAAAGTAAAGTATTAGGAAGCTGGACATAATTAAAATTTGAAAGCTAGGGTTCAGAACAAATACCTGTAAAAGATACTCTTGTGAGATGATTTGTTCCTTGATGAAGAACACTTGCTGTTCTTGCAGGGGATTTGATTCTCGGCACCTACCTGACAGTGTGATGCACAGACATACATTCCAGCAAAATATATACTCACACATCAAATAAAATAAGAACCAAAAAGAAAAAAGAAAGAAAAGAGAAAATGGCGAGAATATGTTTCAAAAAAAAGCAAGAGTCTTTGGAGGGTGGAGAGAAGGTTCAGTTATTACGTGCACTGGCTGCTCTTGCTGAAGACCTGGTTTGGTTCCCAGCACCCACGTGGTGACTTACAACCATGTATAACTCAAGTTTCCGGGGATATACCTTCTTTTGGCCTCTAAGGGCGCCAGGCACAGACATGTCGCACATACATACGTGCAGGCAAAACATTCACACATAAAATAAAAACAACTAAGTCTTGAAAAAAATTAAATAAAGAGGAGGGGGATGGTGGCATATGTCATTAATCCAAGAACTCGGAAGGGAAGGGCAGAGGCCAGTAGATGAGTTCAGGGCCAATCTGGTCTACATAGTAAGTTCCAAGCTAGTCAGGGATATATGACGAGATTGTATATCAAAAACAAACAGAAAGTTTAAAAGATACTCTTTTTTTTTTTGACACAGGTTCTCATGCATGTTCTAGAACTTGCTATGTAGACCAGACTAGCATTGAACTCACAGAAATCTGCTTGCCTCTGCCTCTCAGTTCTGGGATTGAAGGCATCAGCTACCATATCCAGCTTAGAAGACACTCTCGGCTCAAGTTCCTGTCTCTAAACCTACAAGAGATGAAAATGTGGCTGAGTGCTCACACTCTCAGATCTTTATTTTCTTGACTCATACAAACGGAAAGAAAATAACATCCATCTTCACAACCAAGATGAAAAAACATCATACAAAGAAATGGAAAATGTGTAGTTTCTATGGTAACCATGCATCATTCTGAAACATAAGCATGATTACGGGAAGAAATAAACAGCATCTCAACACACTTTCTGAGTACAAATGGCTGTAAATGTTTTATTCTGGCATGCTAGCTTTATAGATTCTAGGGAGTATGGTTTAAATTCTTGCCAAAGGCCACACAGTCTATGATTCTGGGCCAGTACACAACTCTGTAGTTCAAGAAACCAAACCGGCAAGCAGCAGACTTTGTGTCTTGTATCAAATGATGCTTTGCAATCTTATACACCAGGAGGTTTTCTCATCACCAGAACCACTCTTTTCATGATGCATTAGAAAGGGAAAAAAAGGGCAGAGTGTGGGGGATGGGGTGAGGAAATGTTTCTATAACCATCTGAGATGAGATTCTACAGAAACCTTTCCCCCAGATCAGTACCTGTAAAGACCTACATGGGAGACTCTTCTCAGGCCACGCCATTTCCATCCTTGCAGCCACACCCACAGCCCCGGCTATACTACTGATGAAGAGGCAAAGTTCCCTCACCTATGAAGTATGGTTGACAGTACCTACTTCACACATATTAAGATGGTTAAGTATCAAGCTATCACAGTAAAGTGAATAAAGCACAGTAATGTGCACTTAAAAATCTGAGTCTTGGGCTGGAGAGGTTAAGAGCACTGGCTGTTCTTCCAGAGGTACTGAGTTCAATTCCCAGCAACCACATGGTGGCTCACATCCATCTAAAATGAGATCAGTGCCTTTTTCTGGCATGCAGGTGTACATGCAGACAGAACATTGTATATATAATAAATAGGATAAACATACTAAAATCTATAGTCCTAAAGAAGCTAAACAACAAGAAGGATCCTAGGGAAGATGCTTAATCTTCTTTCAGAAGGGCAAACAGGATAGACATTGGAAGTAGGAGAAGACAAAAAATAGGACAGGAGTCTTCCACAAAGGACCTCTGAAAGACTCTACCTACCAGGTATCAAAGGAGATACTAAGATTCATAGCCAAACTTAGGGCAGAGTGCTGGAAACCTTATGAAAGAAGGGGGAGATAGAAAACCCTGGAGGGGACAGAAGCTTCACAAGGAGAACAACAAAGTCAAAAAACCTGGGCTCAGGGGTCCTGCAGAGACTGATACTCCAACCAAGGACCATGCATGGAGAGGACCTAGACCCCCTGCTCAGAGGAAGCCAATAGGTAGCTCAGTTTCCAAGTAGGTTCCCTAGTAAGGGTAACAGGGCTGTCTCTGACATAAACTAGTGGCCGGCTCTTTGATCACCTTCACTGGGGGTCGGGGGTGCAGCCTTACCAGGCCACAGAGGAAGATGATGCAGACAGCCTTAAAGAGACCTGATAGGCTAGGGTCAGACAGAAGGAGAGGAGTTCCTCCCCATCAGGGAACTAGGGAAAGGGCATAGGGGGAGAAGAGGGAGGGTTGGTGGGACTGAGAGGAGATGGGCAGAGGACTGCAGCAGGAATACAAAGTGAATAAATTCTTATAAATAAGTAAAAATTCAAAATATCTGAGTCTTTATAGATATTTCACACTTGATATATTGAAAGTTTTTAAGTAACTTCCTAAATGAAACAAAGCCAGAAAAAGGATTATTATTATTTTGGTTTTTCAAGACAGGGTTTCTCTGTGTAGCCTTGGCCATCATGGAGCTCACTATGTAGATTAGGTTGGCCTCAAACTAAAAGAGATCGACTTGCCCCTGCCTCCCAAGTGCTGGGATTAAAAGTGCCACTGCTACCCTGCTATTTTATTATTATTATTATCATTATTATTATTATTACATAATGGGTCATGCCTTTGATCACAAACACTTGGGAGGTAGAGACAGGAGGATCTCTATGAATTTGAGGCCACCTTGGTCTACATAGAGAGTTCTAGGACACTCAGGACTACAAAGAGAGACACTGTCTCAAAAAACAAAACAAACAAACAAAATAACCCCCTGAGCTTTAATGATTATATTTCATAACATATAAGGTGCCTAGTATAGTGTTCATGTCAATAAATATACAGAAGATAATCCTGTAAACTGTAATGCTGTTGATTTTTGGGGGGGGAGGAATAGGTTTGAGACAGGGTTTCTCTGTGTAGCCCTTGCTCTCCTGGAATTAGCTTTGTAGACCAGGCTGATCTCCAACTCAGAGATCCACCTACCTCTGCGTCCAGAGTGCTGGGATCAAAGGCGTGCACCACCATTACCACCTGGCTCAGTTAATTTTTTAACTTGTTTTTTTTAACATATACCCAAAAATACACTACCTTAGGCATAAGCACAAAGTTATTTTTACACTGCCACAGAAACTTAAAGTTCGGGGAGGGTATTTTATTTTTTTGTTTTTTATGTGTGTATTTGTATATCTGAGTGACAAAGTACACACGTGAGTGCGGGTGCCCTCTGAGGCCATTTGCGTAGGATACACCCCTTGGCCCTGGGCTGTAGTCACAGGCAACTGTGAGCTGTCCCAGGTTCTGGGAGTGAAACTCTGGCCATGCAGGAAGCACCCTCCACCAAGCACTTAAGTGAAGCATTGCTTTCAAAACTTAGAAAGTCCCCTGTGTGCTCTCCAGGAAAGTGTTTCTCCACTCCTAACTCAGATAAAACAGGGAGTGTCTTGGCCGCTGTACTCTTCTTGTTAAAAATGGAGCCAGAGCACCTACGGCCAATGGGACAACCAAAAAGGTCTGCTCTCCACAGAGTTCATAAACAACAAAATAAACAAAAGAAAATTAGCCAGGCTGCTTGAGTTTGAGGCCAGCCTGGTCTACAGAGCTAGTTCCAGGATAGCCAGAGCTACACACAAAGAAACTTTGTCTCAAAAAATAAGATTGATAGATGATAGATAGACAGACAGATACATACATACACACACACACACAGATGGATAGTGAAATAAAAGTAGATCTGAGCTAAGATTCATTAACGTTTATGTGGAAATTTTCTGCCATTTTCATCATGAACAAATATCATTTTAAAAGTCACCATCCTGGAAAATCAATCCTTTTATTAAAAGAGTTACACTGCCAAGCAGACATTTACAAATCCACTTACCCTGCAGCAGAGACGCAATGAAGGCAGTTGCCACACTGCTAGAACACAAAAGTATGGAATGACTGAGGTAATATTTCCCTTCTGGAATCCAGCCCAATACGATTGCTGCCACGGCTGCCAGAAAACCAACCACTGTGGCCTGAACCTAAAATCCAGATCAATTAGTACTTTTTAAAACATCAAATCTTCATCAGTGAATCATTATGTACATGGGAGTCAGAAGCACTGAACTACTTTTCGTCTTATCCCACTGAAGACAGTGGGCTCTTAAGTTTCCCTGATTTATGTCAACAGGTGTGGAATGAGGGGCCAGAGCTTCTCTGTTTTGTAGCTAGACAGACTCCCATTCTATAGGCCAAGCTGACCTCAAACTTACAGAGATCTGCCAACCTCTGCTCCCACGTGCTGAGGGGTTAATCCCCTGGAGCTGAAGTTACAGCGGGTTGTGAGCCACCTGATGTGGGTGCTGAGAACCAAACTCCGGTTCCCTGGAAAAGCAGCCAGTGCTCTGAACTGCTGAGCCATCTCTCCGGCCCCTCCAGGCCTGTCTTTAAATACTCTGCATTTGTCTTCTCCTTCACAAGTGTTGCAGTTAAGTTTCAGGGAGAAGATAACTTCCCCCTACCCAAACCCACAGCCCCCATCTTCTCTTCCTTTTGTCAGTGGTAACCCTCCCACCAACCACTGCCTCACTGTGGGCACCTGTTGTGCCATGGTGGAACCGCCCAAGTTCCCTGTTTATCATATGTCCTGGGGGAGCCAAGACAAAGCCAAGACAAAGGCGCATTGAATTTTGGCAACTAGGATCAGCAAATTCCTAGCCGTCTCTGGCAACCATCCTAACCAACAGTTACAGGAGAGAGGATGGCAAGGGAGGGTGGTGACTCGTGGAGGACAGAGTGCCAAGGGCTGGGGTGGGGACTGTTGCAGTGACCTGTATAGATCACTTGTGACACAGTCACGACTTCAGAGGGTTCAGTGTTTAAAGCCATATATTTTCTGTTTTTAGTACTCTATCAATATATAAATACTCGGAAGGTCTTGGTTTTGTTTTGTTGTTGTTACAGAGGACAAACGTCTTGTATGTTAGGTAAGTATTCTCCCATTGATAAACATCCCTGCCTAGGCTTTTACCATTCCTACTTGGAGTCCTACAAGGTCAAGCTGAAATGTTCTTAGACTTTTCTAAAAAAAAAAAAAAAAGAAAGAAAGAAAAGAAAAAACAGAAGAAAGAGAGAAAAAAATACTATGACTGAAAAGACAAAAATGAAACCCAGGAAGGTTATATAACTAAACAAAGGCGCTACAGCTGGTTTCTGTTAGAGCTGAGGCTATAGCTCAGAGTTTCTTATTTTCAGAAACTCTTGTCCTTAAAACATAATGCATGAAATTATATTACAACTTTGTTCTCAATTTTATGGCCTAGCTGAGCTAACACGAGAATTACTGTATATTACTGGTGCTCAAACGAGCTAAAGAGTTATTCATGGCAGGTGAAATCTCTGACTTAGAGTTATGAGAGAACAGATGAAGAGGCAGAAGAGACACCTCAGATTAGAAAGAGCCACCGAAATAGAAAGTCCCTGGTTCAGTACATATGTTACTGGTAATTGAATGGATTTATTATTATTAATGGTAACATTAACTAAGAAAAATCAACATAAAGAAATGGGTAGCCAGAATATCCAGAAAAGAGTTCAATGTAATTGATCTCTAAGCAACTAATATGCTTAAAGTACACAGTCTTGATATTGGGTTACTGTAGACCCAAGAAGATTAATTTGAACCTAGTTTTGAGATCAGGCTGAAAAACACAGTGGTATCAGCTCAAAAAGCTAAAACTAATACAAACAAAACACAGAAAGCAGGGCAAGATGGGCATGCTTAAGAAGCTGAGCCAGGGGCTGGAGAGATGGCTCAGTGGTTAAGAGCACTGTTAAGAGCAGTTAAGAGGTCCTGAGTTCAATTCCCAGCAACCACATGGTGGCTCACAACCATCTATAAAGGGATCTGATGCTCTCTTCTGCCACGTAGGCATGCAAACAAACAGAGTGTTTACATGTATAAATAAATAAATCTTGTTTTTAAAAAGCTGAAACAGAGCTGGGCATGGTGGTGCACGCCTATAATCCCAGCACTCTGGGAGGTAAGTGGATCTTTGTGAATCTGAGGCCAGCCTGGTCTACAAATCTAGTCCAGGACAGCCAAGACTACACAGAGAAACCCTGTCTCAAAAAAACAAAAAAAAGAAGGAAAAGAAAAAGAAGAAGAAGAAGAAGAAGAAGAAGAAGAAAAGCAGCAGCAGCAGCAGCAGCTGAGGTAGGAGGATCCTGTGTGAGATTAAGGCCATCCTGAGCAACACTGGAAGTCTGTCTTGAAGATAATAAACACAGGGCTAGATGTGGGGGCCAGCTGGAAGAGTGCTCACCTAACATGCACAAAGCAATGGGTTTAATCCCAGTCACCACATAAAACAGGACTGGTGGACCACATCTGTAATCCTCACACACAGGAGAAGTTCAAGGTCATCCTCATCTACATAAGACATTATGAGATCCTGTGTCCCCCAAAAGAATTACAGTTATGATAAGAAAGTAGAGTCATAATTAAAGAAATGGAGCTTAAATGAGAATGGCCCCACAGGCTCATATATTTGAATGCTTAGTCACCAGTTAGTGGAACTGACTGGGAAGGATTAGGAGTGTGGTCTTGTTGAAGGAGATGTATCACTAGGAGTAGACTTGCAAGTTTTAAAAGCATTTGCTAGGCCCAGTCAGTCCTAGTCTCCTCCCATTCCCACCCCCCACCCCTCCCCCGTCCTTCTGCCTGCTTACTGATCAGGACAGAAAAGTCTCAGCTACTGCTCAAGAATCACACCTGTCTGCATCCAGCCATGATACTCAAACTCTAAGGCTGTGAGCAAGCTCCCCTCCCCCCCAAATGAATATTTTCTTCTGTAAGAGTTGGCCATGATGACTCTTCAGAGCAATGAAACAATAACTAAGACAGTACTTAAACAACGACATCTTAAATATTTGTATAAATATTAATACAAAGGCTAGTCTATTACAGTCATAGTTGATTTTTATGGTTTTCAGTATTTGTATACTTTTTTACATTTGGAAGAACCTGATCAGCTTCTAGAAATAAAAATAACTTTCAAAGGCTGTGGGCATCAATCAACTGATTCTGTCACCTTGTTGGGGTACTAAGTTAATATTTTGGTGTCTTGTGAAACAAATGGTAAACTTCACAGCCAAGATCTGTAAATAAACGTATCACTTACCTGCTTTAAAGCCAAGTTACCAATGATTAGATTCCACTTCTCAATGGGTGAGTCCATCTTCCCAATATTTACCTGTAAGGAGGATATTTTCATATATCACCCTGTTGTATGCCTTATTTAAACAGAACTCTAAGTCTTAAAGTACAAAATACCCCTTTAGCAAATCTTCTGCGTGTAGCCTGTGCTCAGAACAATTCCCCATGCCATGATCCTGCTATGTGACATCCAGCTTGACCAAGATGGGCAAATACGTCGTCTTTAGGTGACAAGTTATTGCCACCCATCTACTAGGAGATGTCATACCTACATTATCAATTATCATCTTCGCATGCCAAATTTAGTATAATCAGGCCCAACAGAAATAACAGTATAATTCTGAGTTGTCAGCATGTAATTTCATAGCATAAAACTAATATAATCCGAAGAATTGTCAAAGAGCAGGATATAAACAAACCATTCCTGTTTATTTGAGTCATGAGTAAATTTAATCGCAGTAAGAATTCAGTAGGTTCAGCAGATTTTGATTGTATACCTCTAATTATCAAAATGTATAAACATTTTTCTAGTAAATGAAAGAATACTTTCCAAAATAAGGTTAGTATTCACATACTCCTCTGCTCTGCAATCCAGACAATTTTCTCAGCTACTCAGGATTTTAAAAAATAGACATCACAGCCAGGTGTGGCGGTGCACACCTATAATCCCAGGACTTGGGAGGCAGAGACAGGCGGATCTGTTTGAGTTAGAAGCCAGCCTGTTCTACAAAGTGAGTCCAGGATAGCCAAGGCTACACAGAGAACCTGGTCTGAAACGCCCCCCCCCACAAATGCATCCAAATTTGCCAACTTTTTCTAACGTAGCAATTTAGAAAGCAATGGACAATCATTAGCAATACACACACACACAATTTATAAATATAGTACACTGGGTTATACTTTAATTATTCATCATCTAATCCTGGAAGATTTTCAAATGTTATAAAACCATCTGGAGCCTGCAAGATGGCTCAGCAGTGCAGGTGCTCACTATACAAGCCTGGCAATCTGAGCGTGATTCCTGGAAGTCACACAGTGACACAGTGGAAGGAGGTAACAACTCCAGCAAGATGTCCCGACCTTACACACACACACATACACACACACACTATGTGCACGCTCACACACATACACATACTAAATAAATATTTTTAACTTTTTAAAAAATCTTCACAGGAGTGAGTTAAGGAGATGCAGCGCACACAAGGCCCTGGCTCAACACCCAGATCCACAAAAAACATAACGCTGTTGTTTACAGGTAGTTTTAACCACAGACAGACCAGGGCTATCTGTGTAGCAGCAGACCAGCAGGTTAAAGTGACACACCAAGATGCCATCTGTTTCGTTAGGAAACATTTTCTATTCTGCAATCTCCCTCTGGACTTTGGCCTCAAAGCATCCAGCTAATGCAAATACTAAGGTTTCCCGGTGCTTTAGAATAATTACTCGTGCAGTCTTTATAGATTTATTTGCTAACCCTGACAGTAATTACTGTCCATCGTGTTTGTAGCTCTAACAATCCGGAGCTACACTCAAGAGGGCGATGTTTAAGGAGTGACTCTGCTTCAGTTTTCTAGCTCTGCAGGGAGGCAAAAATCCATGCTGCAGCAATCTAAGATGACTCCATAAAAACCATCAGATATGAAGCCTCCACAGTTGCTAACAGGTAGCAGGGACGTGCGTGTATTAGCATCTATAAGGACCAAGGATGGCAGAACGTCAGAATGAGAGTACTGACTTAGGGAATCCGTGCCAGATTCAATTGGGTACCATCAACCTCTTCCAAGGCAAGGAGCTACATTCCACAAAATTCTAGCCCGTACATTCAGGTTATTGCATGACAGGAATTACTTAACGTTGGGAGGCACCAGGGAAGGGGAGACCATGACTTTTGGAAGGCAGTAAGAAATGGTGGGCATGCAAACATCCCCCTTGCCAGGTTCACATGGCTCTCTTCCCCATGCCACTGCTTACGCTGTTTCTTTGCTCGTCCCACCACCAGGCCTTCCTTTTCCACCCTCACATCACCACAAGCCCACAAACTACACATGGCTGGTGAGGTCATGGATCTCAAAGAAGAGCCTACTGCTGGCACTTTTCTAAACCAGAATAATTCCTAGCTGCACTCTAAATACTTACCGTTATAACCACAGCTCAGTATAAACCTTAGCCCTCATCAAAGAACACGCTTTTATCCTGGGATGGAGAGAGGAATCCGTGGTTAAGAGCACTGGTTGCTCTTCAGGAGGACAAGGGTTCAGTTCCCAGCCCCTACATGGCAGCTCACAACTGCCTCAATCTCCAGTTCCAAGGGATCCAATGCTCTCTTCTGGCTTCTGCCCTATACCACGCACACTCATACAGGCATACATGCAGACAAAACCCTCATACATATAAAACAAAAAGATTCTTTTTGCAGCAAAGAACATTACAGAAAACAACTTTTCAAAATGCAGAGAGCAACTGGCCATGGGATACCCATCTACAGTACAACTCTCTTCCCTAAAGGCTCAGGGCATGTGAAAGAAGAGAAAGTGAAAAGATTACGAGAACCAGAGGACCAAAGTATCTGCTGGACATTGTGCTTCCTAGCCACAACAGGGAAGCCACACCCCTGAAATCTCAGCAACATAGCTGCCTAAACAAGACCCGAACAATTCTAACACCAGTTGCCACCCCAATATATATCTCATGGGGCCTCACTCCTAGATGGAGAACATCACACAAGTGACAATTGCTGAGATAGGAAAAATTGGTCTCCATTAGTTATTCAATACCAAGTGCGTTGAGAGAGTATCTTGTGTGCTGCATGAATGTAATACCTGTCAACTGAAAAAAAAATCTGATGGCCTATAGTATAGGCAGGAAATAAGAAGTGGGACATCTGGGAGGCAGAAAGGATTCTGGGATAGAGCCAGGTGCAGGAGATTCAACCCACAAAATGTGAGGAAGATGGATGCATGGTACCTGAAGAGAGGTAGCCAACCACATGGCAAAACGCAGAATAATAAAGTTATGAGCTTGTCAGAGAAGAGCCTACCTATTCGGCCAAGGTATTTATACTATACTGAGTCTCATGAGTTGTTATTCCAGGAGCTTGGGGCCAGGAGGGAAAAAACACAACATAATGGCCTACTACACAAGTGGTCAGCCCTAGAAACATGCACATCCAGGCGACACTGAAAGGATTTAGTGAGTCATGTTCTGTATTTATTTATATGTATATATAACAAGAGCATAAAGAAGAGGCCGTGAACTTAGGAGGGAACATGGACGGGGCAGACATGGGAGGGGCGTAAGAACGAAAAAGAAAGGGGAAATAACGTAATTATATTTTAATTAAACATTCTTAAACCCTCTAATTAGGAAAAAGAACAAACAAAAAGAAATGAAAACAAGGAGGAGGAAAGGCAACGGCGTACGTAGGAGAGTAGGACAGAGAGTGGAGAGTCCGGGCAGAGAGTCCGGAAGAGCTGAGGTTCGGGGTTATCCCGAAGAAGTCAGGCGCTTGGAGCTACATTACCAGCCTGATCTAAGGGTGTGTGTACTCAGCCTCACACACCTGAGGTAAGCTCTCTGGGTAGTGATGACACACCAGAGATCAGGCCACAATTACTACTTTTCCATCTACTCATGTGCTGTTGTACCTTTCACGGTAAAGAGCATCTGGCTCCAATCTTTGAGGAGACTACTCTCCAATCTCTGTACCTCCATCACCCAGTTTTGTCATTCTCAAACAACTGGTTCCGGAGCCCAACAACTTCACCACATCCACTACTGTCACCACAATCCAAATCAACACCATTTTAGCCTAAATCAAAGCAGTAGACTGGTCACTTTGCATTAGCCCTTTGGCTACCAACACCCATATTTCAACTCAACACCCCAAGAATCTGTTAAAGATGTCTACTGGCTCACACCTCTCCTCTGTCAAAACCTTCCCATGGGTCCCAATGCACAAGCAGCCAAAGGCCTTACAACAGGCTGCAAGGCCTTCTGTCAGCGGGCTCCTGGCTGTCTCTCTGCCTTTGTCTTCTGGGATTTCCCTTCTCCCACCTCTCCCCAACCCTAGAGCCTCTCAAACCTTAATGTAGACTATACAAACCTTTGGAGACTTTATTTTTTTTAATTTATCTTATTTTATGTATTTGAGTATTTTGTTGCATGTACACATGTGCTCTGCATGGATGCAGTACTCAAAGAGACTAGAAGAGGGTGTCATAGTCCCCTAAAACTGAGTTACAGTTGTTAAACCACCACGTGGGTGCTAGGAACCTAACTCGGGTCCTCTGCAAGAGCAGTAAGTGCTGGAAACCGCTGAGCCATCACTCCAGTCCCAAGACAGTTTATTTTAAAAACAGATTGCTAACTGTATATTGGTTCAGTACTTTTTGGAATGTTCCAAAAAATTACATTTCTAACAGGCTATTGGTACTGACACTAAAAGATCACACTTTAAGAAACACCCATCTTAGCTGGGTAGGCGGTGGTGGCACACATCTTTAATCCCAACACTTGAGGCAGAAACATGTGTGTCTCTGAGTTCAAGGACTGCCTGGTTTATAGAGAGTTACAGGACAGAGAAACCCTGTTGCAAAAATCCAACACAGAGAACCAGAGTTCAGGCCCAGAACCCACATCAGGCAAGTAAGACATACTCTTCCGGCTTCCAGAGGCACGTGCACACACATGGCATGCCCCCACCCACACACATTCTATAAGGAAGAAATACCCCCTATCAGATCAAAAGCAATCTAGGCTCTGGCCCTTTGCATTGTCTAGAATGCCCCCATCTCAAATCCTCACTTACTTATTTCACTTACATTCCAGCTGAAACATCTGTAGTGACACAATTCATTCTTGTTCTCTCCCTTCCTCTCTCCCCACCCCCACTTTCTATCTTTCCCCACCCCATCTTTCCAGGGTCCCACTATGTTAGGAATTCACTATGTAGACCAGGATGGCCTTGAATTCACAAAGATCTACCTGCCTCTGCCTCCATTAAAGGCATATGCTTCCAAGCCCGGCCTACTTGCACAAGTCTCAATCTACAGAAGATAGTAACTCAAGCCCTACTTCCCCAAGAGATCCTCTGGTGAACCCCTGAACTAGGGACGTCAGGAACAGGTTTCCTCCTGGCGCTGGGCTTCTACCATTTTGAAATTATTTATCCAGAAAATACTTACTACAAAACAGAGATACTGAGCAGAGTTTTAAAAATTATTCAGGCAGCCAGGCATGGTCCCAGCACTCTGGAGGCAGAGGCAGGCAGATCTCTGTGAGCTCGATGCCAGCCTGGTCTACAGAGTGAGCTCCAGGACAATGAGGGCTACACTGAGAAACCCTGTCTCAAAAAAAGAAGACAAAAACAAAAATTTAAGACCAAGTTGGGTGTGATTTCTCACACCTGCAACCCCTGTATGTAGGAAGCAGAGACAGAAGACAACAGCAAGTGCCAGGCCAGCCTTGTCTACAACGCGAGTTCCAAGTTAGGCATGGCTATACATTGACACCCTGTCTGTCTTAGTTAGCCACTATTACTGTGATACCATGACCAAAGCAACTTGGAGAAGAAAGGGTTTATTTGGCTTGCACTTCCATATCACTGTTTATCATAGAAGGAAGTCAGGCCAGGAACTCAAACAGGGCAAGATGCAGAGGCCATGGACCAGTACTGCTTATTTGGCTTGTTCCGCATGGCTTGCTCAGCCTGCTTTTTTATAGAACCCAGGATCACAAGGCCAGGGATGACACCACCCACAGTAGGCTGGGCCCACCCCACAATCACTAATTAAGAAAGCTGCCCTGTAACTGGATCTTACGGAGGCATTTCTCAGTTGCGGTTCCCTCCTTTCAGCTAATTCTAGCACGTGTCAAGCTGACATAAAGCTAGCCAGCAGACTGTCCTGACAGCCATCCCCCAAAAGATTAGATTCACCATTATGAGACTTGTGAACTAATTAACATGTGAACTAATCCAGGCTTAGTGGTGTACACTTACTATCACTGCACCCAGGGAGGCAGAGGCAGGTGGATCTCTGTGAGTTCAAGGTCAGTCTGGTCTACAAAGCAAGCCCAGAACAGCCAAGGCTACACAGAGAGACCCTGTCTCAAAAAAGAAACAAACACACACATGTGGATTAAAGATAGAAAATCTTATTTAAAATGCATTCTTTTTTAACTGGATTCGCTAAGGTGTGACCTATTTTGAAATAGAGTGGCAGAGTTAATCTATTATGAGTCTAAACGAATGCCAGCCAAGGCTCAAGAACAACAAATGCTTTTAGATGAATGTTCTTTGAGGTGACCGAGCCAAAACTTCGCTGTTCCTGGCAAGGTTATCACATTGCTTAACTGCCTTTCTCAGAGCAAAGTCCACTCTGCAGCAGCTGAAGCAGAAACCACCTTTCCTCCCCTTCCCGTAACAGTCTTCCTCCCCGAATGCTTCCACCATGGTGTCTCAAAACCTCTGCCTCAGTTTCTCCTGCAAGACTCATGTTCTTCCACTGATTCTTAAACCACAGTAAAGCTACAGATGCTTTTGGTTTTCTTTCTTACAGGCAAAGGCTGGGGGTGTACCCAACACACACTCCATCTGGACACCAGATGATCAAGTATTGAAATCCAAATTCAGCATGTCAGTAAATGTCATGATCAAATAACAAGGTACTGAAATAATGGATAAGCAGAAAATTCAAATTTTAAACATTTATCAGTTTCATTATTAGATATTTTTAATGGTGAGTTTGTGGTGTATGTGTAATGTGTAGTGTATGAGGTGTGTGTGTACATGCCACGTGAGTGCAGTGTGTGTGGTATGTGTGATATATGTGTACATGTGGTATGTACAGGGCGTGTGTGTTGTGTGTGTATGTGTGTATACGGTGTAGTGTGTATATGTGGTAAGTGTGGTGTGTTTGTGTGTGTGTGTGTGTGTGGTGTGGTATGTGCACATTAGTAGAGAGACCAGGGCACAGCTCAGATGTCATTCTGCAGGTGTCATCACTTTGTTTTTTAGACAAGGTGTCTCACTGGTCTGCAACTGACCAAAGAAGCCACGCTGGCTGGCCCACAGACTCAGGGCTTCTCCTGTCTCTGCCATCCCAGGATTGGGGTTACAGGCATGTACCACCACACCTGGCTTTAAAAAAACAAAACAACAACAAAACAACATAGGTCCACACTTGCCAGTCAGGCATTTCGCCCCCTGGGCTATCTTTTCAGCCAGTATACCTTAGTTTTTAAAGAGTTATAAATACATTTATTTTATCACATTATCACTTGAGAAAAATGTATCCTTAAACACTGGATTTGAAAATATAAAACTGCTTGTTTTTGTTTATTTGTTCTGTTTTTCAAGAGCGTTTTTCTGTGTAGCCCTGGCTGCCCTGCACCTCACTTTGTAGACCAGGCTTACCTCAAACTCAGAGCTCCACCTGCTTCTGCCTTCCAAGTGCTAGGATTAAAGGTGTGCGCCACCATGCCTGGCTTGGACTTTCATATTTTTATTTTTTTATTTATTTTGGTTTACAGGGTTTCTCTGTGTAACCTTGGCTGTCCTGGACTTGCTTTCTAGACCAGGCTGGCCTTGAACTCACAGTGATCTGCTTGCCTCTGTCTCCCAAGTGCTGGGATTACAGGTGTGCAACACCACACCTGGCTGGACTTTCAGATCTTATGAGAATTTTGTTTTGAGTTTCCAAGTCTATATATAACCTTAAACTATGTAAATATGTATCTTATGAGTCACCATTATTTTCTTGCCCACCTATTAATCATGGTGGTAGACAAGATTTTATAGGAGCATGCATGGAAACAGCAGATTGTTAAGGGAAATGACCCATTTTAGGTATTTCCCCAGGTCATTCCATTTCAGGTAACAGGTGAAGTCATGCTTGGCAAACAGGTAGTATAAGGTGTGCTTTCAGTAAATCCCTGGAAAATCAATAAGTCCGTATCTGATAACTGCTCTGTTCTACCTTGTGTTTACTTCAGATTTATGCCCATTCTATGCACTTACACTAACTGTCACGTCAGGCACACCTTCAATCCAGCACTTGGGGGACAGAGGAAGGAGGATCTCTGGGAGTTTCCAACCAGTTTGAGCTACAGAATGAGTTCCAGGCCAACCATGACTACAGAGTGACATCTTATCCCCGCCCCACCACCAACATATACATATATGGATATATGTACATATGCATGCACACCACACCCTTTGTGCTTGGAGGCCAAAAGAGGACATCAGGTCTCCTGGGACTGGAGTTTAGGTAGTTATGAACTGCCATGTGTTGAGAACTGAAACCTGATCCCATGTAAGTCAGTGCTTTTAAGCCCTGAGTCAAATCTCTCCAGCTACTATCATATTTTTCATAATAATAGATCATTCCAGAGTGTTTATACATCCAATAATGGGTGATGAATCAAACTGTGGGATTATATAATAAAAAAAAAATACAGCCATGTGCTTGGTGGCACATGCCTTTCATCCCAGCACTTGGGAGGCAGAGGCAGGAGGCAGCCTAGTCTACATAGTAAATTTGAGACCCTGTCTGAAAAAAAAGCATATGGCCAATAAAGCATATAATACGGATCCATGAGTGTGGCCTGGCATCGAAGGAGGCAAACAAATTACAGCTTCTGATGATAAGAGAAAGCAGGTCTAAACTCTCAGGTGAGAGAACTTTCAGGGCCCTGTGTCAGTCAAAACTATTTAGCATAACTCTGACGTCAGGAAACTTAAAGAAGAAAACTGATCTTCTCATCGCAGAGTCTTCTAGGTAGAGAGAAATAAGTGATACACAGAACAGGAAGCAGGGAAAAACACTTACTGCGGTGGATAATCGAGAAGCCAGTGTCATTTCCAAGTTCCCTTTGAGACCAAGAAGGGCAGGGACTAAAATGAAAACTTCTGTCACATTTTTGAATACCTCCCAGTGCTGTAAAAGAAAACAAGTTTCCTTTAGAACAAGGAC
The DNA here is from genome assembly GCA_028658305.1 of Pachyuromys duprasi. NCBI lineage: Eukaryota > Metazoa > Chordata > Mammalia > Rodentia > Muridae > Pachyuromys > Pachyuromys duprasi. The sequence continues at coordinate 83,392,368 of CM053766.1, forward strand.
ATGCCTAAAGACCCCAAGGTTTTATTTCCAACCCGGCTTCGCCTTTGCTGTTGTCACTTATTGAGACAGTGTCTCACCACGTTGCCTAGATGGCCTGAAACTCATGCTGAAGAGCGGAGACCTGCCTTCCTCTGGCTCCTGGGTGTGGGATTAAAGGTTTGCAACACCATACTGGGCTGTTTTAAAGGACAGCACACAATTTGTACTCAGTGGATGTGTGGCCTCGCCACACCCTCCTGGATTAGGATCTGAAGGACTTTAGACACGTGATTAGTATTGGTTCAACATCTGACATCCCTCCATCCCACCCTGCAACTAACACTAGGAACTACAACTAATCCAGGCACTCCTAAGATTTATTGTCATGTTTCTTTTTTTGGCTTAAGATGAAGACCACAGCCTACACATGCTGGGCATACCACTGAGCTACACACAAACCCTTGAGTTTTTAAGACAGTTCAGGCTAGCCATCAACTCACTACTGTAGCATAGCCCAGCCTTAAACTTGCGATCCTCATGCCTCTGCATCCCAGATGCGAGATGCCACGCATCATGCTCAGTTACTTCATCATCTCATGATGCCAGAGTCCATGTAGCTAAGGGTTACAAACTCAGGCTGTGGGACTGTAGCATCTGGATTGGAGTCTAGGATCCCGTACTAATTACAAATCTCACAGGAAAAATCACAGTGTTGTTATTATGTTTACAGATGAGGAGATAAAGATTTAAAGAGGGGCATCTGGAGGGCAGCTCAGCTGTTAAGAGCACTGGCTGCTCTTCCAGAAGACCCAGGCTTCAACTCCCAGCAGCCACATGACAGCTCACAACTGTCTGCCACCTTCAGTCATACACGCAGTAAAACACCAATGCACATAAAATAAAAATAAATAAATCTTAAAGAAAAAATATTTAAATAGGTACAAGGACATTCCCGAGGTCAAAGAAAGAAAGAAGAGAAAGAAGTTCAGAGTTAACATAGGAAGTAATTTGTAGTCCTGTGTTCTGCTAGCCATTTTAAGGTAAGAAGCTAAGAGGTGGCATAACACAGGATCATAAAACTACCACCAACCTGAAAATAATTCTCTTTAAGACAGGGTGTCACTCTGGACCTCAGGGTATTCTAAACTTCCTACACACTAGAACAGGTAGATCTCAAACTTGCGATGCCCTACACAATTTCCCCAGGTGCCTGGATTACAGGCATGTGCCACCACCATGCCTTGATGAAATGAAATTTGTGCTCCAGGGATGGACCTTTCAGAGCTAGCTCTGTGGTCCTGGAGGAGAGAGCTCTCAGATGTCTCCATCTATGAAATGAAGATAGTGATGAATGGTCCTCATACAAATACAAAATTGCTTTCTGAAATGGAAAGTTCATGTAAATATCTAATAACACAGAGAGATATGTTACAAATGTAATTAAAGACAAGACAAGACTGTCCCAGTAGGAGAGTTTAGGAACTGACATATCACTCATGCCAGCAAAAACAAGTCTTCATCACTGATAACAGGACAGGTGGGAAAAGCAGAACTAAAATCCACCAGATGCACAGGAAAACAAGACCCTTTCCATTTGCCTCTAAAACCTCTCTGGAGGTTGCTCTGGATAAAGCAAGAACTGAGGCCTAAAGGGGCTCAGTGGCAGAGCCACCTTTTTCTGAGTCCTGGTAGGAAACCCATCTGGGCTTCAAGGCGACTAGGGATGTGTAGAAAGAGCTGGCTGGCTGGGTCAAGGCATTTGATGACAGGCCAGACTACCCAAGTTCTACCCTGGGAACCCACAGAGAAGGGGAAAACTAACTCCTGTGACTTGTCTCTGGCCTCCACAGAAGGACTGTGTGGATCTACCCACTCAAGAAGCACAAATATTTAAAAAAGTATTTTCAAGCTGGGCATGGTGACACATACCTTTAATCCCAGAGCTTGGGAGGCAGAGAAAGGTGGATCTCTTTGAGTTTGAGGCCAGCCTGGTCTACAGAGTAAGTTCCAGGACAGACATGGGCTACACAGAGAAACCCTGTCTCAAAAAACCAAAACCAAACACAAATAAAATGTCTTAATCACTACGAGGAGGATGGGGGTGTGGCTCAGGAACTGAGGACCTCCCTGACATAGAAGAGCCAATCCTGGAGATGGAAAACCTAGAGAAGAGAACAGGAACTACAGACACAAGCATCACCAACAGAGTACAAGAGATGGAAGAGAGAATACGATTAAAGAAACTGATACATCAGTTAAAGAAAATGTTAAATCTAAAAAGTTCCTGACACAAAGCATTCAAGAAATCTGGGACACCATGAAAAGACAAACCTATGAATGACAGAAATAGAAGACGACTCCCAGCTCCAAGGCCCAGAAAATATTTTCAACAAAATCATAGAAGAAAAATTCCCCAACCTAAATAGAAAGAAAAGTCTATAAACATACAAGACGCTTACAGAATACCAAATAGATTAGACCTAAACCAGTCAAAGCTAGGTAGTTAAACCCTACTGAAAGAGGAAGAAAAAGGAAAAAAGAAAAAGAGAATGAAGAGAAGACAAGGGAAGAGGATGGGGTGAGGAATCCATCAAAACAGCAGAAGGACCTCATTCAGTCCTCAGAACCTATTTTTTTAAAGATTTATTTATTTCATGTATATGAGTGCTCTATCTGCACGTTTACCTGCATGCCAGAAGAGAGCATCAGATCTCAGTATAAATGGTTGTGAGCCACCGTGTGGAATTAAACTCAGGACCTCTGAAGAACAGACAGTTCTCTTAACCTCTGAGCAATCTCTTCAGCCCCAGAACCTATGTTGAAAGAGAGACTGAGACATACAGAGAGAGAGACAGAGAGAGAAAGAAGCCTTAGGGAGTGATAGCCCAAGCCTTTAAATACAGCACTTGGGAGGCATAGTCAGAAGCGATTGATCTCTGTGAGTTCAAGGCCAGCCTGGTCCACACATAGTGAGTTCCAGGATAGTCAGAGGAGTATGGAAAGATCCTGTCTCAAATTAGTTAAATAATTAAAAAAAAAAAAACAGAGAGCCAAGTATGATGACACATGCATAATCTCAATGCTGAGAAGGCAGGGGTGGTCCAGACCCCTAGAACTTCAATGGCTCATGTGCTTCTGGTAGAAGAGGAGACCCTGCCTCATGAATATATATATGGACTATATTATATATGGAATATACATGGAAAGTGGCTGGGTGTGGTGGTGCACACCTTTAATCCCAGCACTTGGGAAGCAGAGGCAGGGGGATCTCTGAGTTTGAGGCAAGCCTGGTCTACAAATACAGTTCGAGACAACTAGGGCTTTCTCAGAAAAAGAAATTAAAAAGAAAAGAAACTAAAGAAGCTACTCAAGGTTGGTGCGCGCGCACACACACACACACACACACACACACACGATTACACATGCAGTAAAACTCACCTGTACTATGTCCAAAACCATGCCAGCAGAAACTGTTCCAAAACCAGCCAGCAGGAACGGCACGAGAATCTGCAGAGCCATGACGCCGCTGGACTCCTTCGGGAGCTTCTGGTTTGTTTCCACAATAACATCATCGCCCTCACTGGACAGATCTTCGTCCCGCAGCATGGCGGTGGTTTCGGAAGCCTCCCTCACATCGCAGTAGTTATAGCCGGCGTAGTCGTCGTACTTGGGGCTGCAGCTGGCTGGAGCATGTCCGCTGCTGCTGTGGAAGGCCTGCTCTGAGAACTCGTGGTAGTCTAGATGTGGCTCTGACCTCTTGCTGAATGTCTGTGTCGTAACCGACAATCCGTCCTGCCAAATGCTGGTTGTTTTTTTATGCCTGTCCTCCTGGGTTTTTTGGTAAATGACTGGCACCATGCTTAAAAGTAAGTTTAAAAACTTGTCAGATTGAACTGTATTTAAATGCAAAGTCCAGTCTACAAAACCTCCTGTGCTATGTGGACTGCCACTTGTCTGGTAAGTGGCAGATCTTCCTTTACTGTGAGTCATATTGTCATCACAAAAAGCCTCGTATCCTTCAGACTCGGAGCTTCAGGAAGCACAGCAGAATCAGAGCCACACCAACACTTGCTCAAATTAAACCATTGACTTTGCTGAGTAGAGAATGCTTCCACTAGTAAAAACCATTCAGAAGTTCCAGAGAGAGATTCAATCTGCAAAACAATAAAAATGAAATATAAAACTTAGATTAAGTATGCTTATGCTGATTTTTAAAAAGATTTATTTATTATTATGTTTACAGTGTTCTGTCTGCTTGTACACCTGCACTCCAAAAGAGGGCGCTACAGCTCATTATAGATGGCTGTGAGCCACTGCATGGTTTCTGGGAATTGAACTCAGGACCTCTGGAAGAGCAGCCAGTGCTCTTAAGCTCTAAGCCCTCTCTCCAGGACCTGCTTATACTGGTTTTCATACAGGAAGAAAGCGATACTGCAGTCTATGAGTTGGATGCAATCTGCTTTGTGGTCTTTGGATATATACACACACACAGTGCAGAAGCCAGGCCTGGTGCCACACGCCTTTAATGCCAGGACTCAGAAGATACAGGAAGAAGGATCTCTGGGAGTTTGAAGCCAGCCTGGTCTACAAAGTGAGAGTTCCAAGCCAGCTCAAACTACACAGTGAGAACCTGCATCAAAAACAAAACAAAAACAAACAAAAAAATAGAAATGTTTTCTAATCTATCTTAGGTAAAAGTGTTTTTATTTCTATATACTTCATGTAACTGAAGCTCATGGGAAATCTTTGACCGCCTCTGAAGATACAGTTGTGAAATAAGGTAATTGCATTTGCAGGATGTGGTGGTACAGGCCTGTGATGTTGGCAGTAAGGAGGCCGAGGTGGGAGGATTGTGAGGATTGCCTAGGCCACACAGTGAGACCTCTTTCACTTATTTTACTTTTTAGTGTGCACTGGTGTTTTGTCTGCACGGATGTCTGTGACAGGGAGTTGGATCCCCTAGAAACTGGAGTCACAGACAGTTGTGAGCTGCCATGTGGGTACTGGGAATTGAACCTGGGTCCTCTGGAAGAGCAGCAGTGTCCTTAACCACTGAGCCATCTCTCCAGCCCAAGACACTCTTTCAGATAAAACCAAAAGAAAGAAGAGGAAGAAAAGGAAGAGGAGGAGGAAGAAGAAAAGGAGAGGAGAAAGAAGAGGCAGAATATCCCTGGTAATTCGCATACACAACCAAGTGTGAAAAGCACTTTTCAATACATTCGATAATCTGATCTATCCTCATGAGACCAGATGTGAATCAGTATGTAAACTGTGTGAAGACACACACCACTAGTCAAAGGAGGCATGGTGATAACGGTGGAAAACAACCTGGCATGATCTAAATGGAAGTCA
>CM053766.1:83398198-83417599 GCA_028658305.1 Pachyuromys duprasi
ACAATCTAAGAATTGCACCCCAAGTCAGGCCTAGAGGTACACGCTTTTAATCCCAGCACTTGGGAGGCAGAGGCAAGCTGTTACACAGAGAAACTCTGTCTCAAAACAAAACAAAACACACACCCTGAAGAAACCCTTGTGCTTCCTATAAGACAGAGAGAGAAGAGAGAGAGGAGAGAGAAAGGAGTGAGAAAGAATGGAATGTAATGGGATGGATCCATGAGAGGATTCAACACAAGCTGCAAGAAAATGGTTTTTTGTCTTGAGGAATGGGTATGTGGCCCTTCAAGGATACTTACTGTTCATGGTCTGTGCAAGCATTTACTTCTGTTTTTTTTATTATGTACACATCTAGAAACTTGGCTCATTGGAACCCAGGTTCAATTCCAGCTCCAACATGGCTGCTCACCAGTACCTGTACCTCTAGTCCCAGGGTGGTCTAACACCCTCTTCTGACCCTCAGGCACTAGATCCACACACAGCATACATGTATGTATAGACATGTTTACATAGTACTCATAATAACTTAAACATTTTTTAAGCAGAGCTCTAGTATGAGTGATGCTGTGGTAGATATTACCATTAGTCCCAGACATCGCCCCCTTCCTAGGAGAGGACACTGATCGCTACCTGTTACCATGGTTTCCTGAACGCTAATAAGGATGACACATCTTCATCTCTTCTGGCAGCAGGTCTAGCCATATGGTTCATTTTGGCTGATGAACAGGCAGCAGCCACATCCAGCTGATCTACCCCAAACGTCAACCGTTTTTCCTCTAGGAGTCTCTCGGACATACTGAGCAACTGATGGTTCCATGCAACGGTCAGGAGCTTGAAAACGACAGTTTCCAAAGGTCCAAACCTCAAAGACCAGAAAACATTCTTCTGAAATTTTACCAAGTTAAAAGCACTCCCTAGGAGGGCTGGGAGCGCTGGCTACTCTTCCAGCACCCGCGGGGTAGCTCATGGCTGTCTACAATGTCAGGTCCTAAGGACCCAACACCCTCACACAGACACACATGCAGACAAAGCACCAAGGTACATAAAATTTAATAAAAACAAGTTGGAGAAATGGCTTCATGGCTTCGTGGCTAAGAGCACTGCCTGCTCCTCCAGAGATCCTGAGTTCATTTCCCAGAAACCACATTGTGATCACAACCATCTGTAATGAAATCTGATGCCCTCTTCTGGCATGCAGGTGTGCATGCAAAGAGATACTCGTATACATAAAAATAAATAAATGAGTTATTTTTTAAAATAATAAAAGCACTTTCTGGGGCCCATCAGATGACTCGGCAGATAAAGGTGATGATAGCCTGGCCATGAAGTCTCTGAGATCAATCCCTGGGACCCATGGAAATGTTGAAGGAGAGAATCAAATCCACAAGATTGTCCTCTGACCTACACACACATAATAATAACTAATAAAAGTTTTTTAAAGTTAAAAATATTACACATTTAGGTTTATTGAGAAACTCATTCCATGTTCCCCGAAAAGCTTGCTACAGCTTACAGTAAAAGAGTTGTGCCCAGTAACAGGCTCAACAGAAAGAAACCAACACTAGGCACTCCGCATGAAAGCAATTAGTGTCGTGAGGATTTTAGCATTAATTATTTCTTTTTAAAAGGTGAGAGAAGTGTGTTTGGTGCCTGGGCCGGATGTCGTGAATCCTTGATTCTGCCACTCTGCAGGCACGCATTCTGTTCCCTCCACCTTCTCTTTTCCAAGTCAGCTTTCAGAAGGGTCAAGCCAAACTAAACTTGCCTGATAAATCTTAACTACTTTAGTAATATCCATTAAGTACTTAACTGTGTAGTAGGTTCTGAGGACAAGGATTAGCTCTGTTTAATTTGCTTTATGTAGCGCCCAAACAGCAGAAGGGCTGCTCAATTTCCTTTAAAGACCCACATCAAATTAAATATAAGTTCTTACCAATCTCTCTCTCTCTCTCTTTCTCCCTCTTTCCCTCCCTCCTTTCTTCTTTCTCTCTGTTCCTCCCCTTCTTCTTTCCCTCCCCTCTCTCCAAGACAAAATTTTACTATATAGCCCAGGCTGGCCAGAACTATGTAGACCAGGCTATCCTAATATAGACATCAGCCTGGGATTCATGCTGGGACCAAGCCTAGGCCATTTCTCATTTTTAACCCTTTGATTTCATCATTCTTTTTTTGTAAGATTTATTTATTATGTATACAGTGTTCTGCCTGCCTGTATGCCTGCACACCAGAAGGCACCAGATCTCATTATAGACGGTTATGAGCCACCATACGATTGCTGGGAATTGAACACAGGACCTCTAGAAGAGCAGCCAGTGCTCTTAACCTCTGAGCCATCTCTCCAGCCCAATTTCATCATTCTTATCTGCTGGACTCCCTACAATGCTTTTCTACGTTACCTAGATGAAGCAAATTCTGCTCTAAGCTGGAGCACATTTGTACACTCGTACATGTGTGCATGTGTGTGTGTCTGTAAACTGAACATACCCATGCTAGGTAAACAATCCAATCCAATCTCCTTTACAATTTCCCTACTTCTATACTTCCTACCATACTGTCCCTAACGCCCAGAACTTTTACCTCATTCAAAAGACCGCACTGAAAGTATGCCAGGTCAAGAAATCCTCCCAGGTTAATACAGAACTAAGGGCTCAGAAAGGAGAGCACAGCAAGCATTGAGACGGCCAGAACAGTTAGTAGCGCCCCCAGAGCAGTCACTTTCTCAGCACTGTGACTAGCCTTGACCAAAGCAACTCAAGGGAGGAAGGCATTGCAGGAGAGGAGGTGCCTGGTCATGCTGGGTCCACAGTCCAGAGGAAGCAGATCAAATAGCTGCTGCTCAACCTGATTCCTTTTTTATCCAATTTGAACTCCATGAAACTTTGCCTATATCTTGGGTTTACCTTCCCTATTCAGTTAAACATTTCTGGAAATAGCTTTACAGGCACACCCAGAGATGTGTTTCCATGGTGATTATGCATCCAATCAAGTGGATAGTGAAAATTACATTACATTTACAGTTTATTATTTTTATCTCATTTTTTTTCCAGACAGTATCTCATTATGCAATGCTGGCTTCATCTAAACCAGGTTGGCCTCAAACTCACAATAACCTTCCTGCCTCTGTCTCCTATGTGCTGGGATTACAGATGTGTACCACCACAGACAGCCCCCATATATCATTGCTTAAATGAAGGAAAATCCCAACATTCTAGTTTACCAATACTCAGAAGCCAAATGCTGGTGTGAAAACCTGCTAGCTCAGAGAGGCAGAGAAAGCACCCAGCTGACCTTCCTTCTCATCTCAGCTCTAGATGGAAAAAAAACCCAAAAGGCTTACTAGCTCAGCTAACAGCCCAGGAGCAAAAGGCCAAACAAACAAACAACAACAACAAAAAACCCCAATCCAAAGGCTTGCTAGCTCAAAGCCCAAAAAAGCCAGGGAGCTGAGGAGCTGAAGCCAAAGCTAGAGCCAGAGTTGAGCTAATAGCCCTTTCTTCGTCTCCACACTGTCTTAAATACCCCTCAACTCAAAGTCCCTCCTACTCTTTAATCCTTGTCAGCTGCTTTCTTCCTCTGCCCCTTGACCTAGGGTTGACTTTATTAGGTCCGGTGTACAGAAAGCTCTTGTACTAAAGGTGCATGCTAGGGCTGGGGTGACCCACACCTTAATCACGTTTACAATAAACAGAAAATTCTTGGATAAAAGGTGTGTGATAGGGCTCAACCATGCCAAAGAAACATGGTTTTGCAGTTCACAAATCTGGGGTTCACAATGGGATCAAATATCCTGACACAATCTACAGTTTTAAACAACTTATAAAAATAATGTCCAATTACTATGTGACAGAAGGTACCTTGTACTTCCCATGATATGTAAGTAGTTCTTGGTTCCCAAATGTTAAAATCCAATGTGGCACAGGGTAAGATTACACACCTGTAATCCGAAGCACTAGAGAGAGGTGAGAAAAGACATGGTGGTTCAAGGCTGTGCAAGACCTCTAAAAAAAAAAAAAAAAGGGCTGGGAGTGTAGCTCAGTAGTAAAGTGCTTGCCTACCATGCACAAGGTCTGTTAGAAAACAAGATGGCAAAGGGAGGTAGCTCTACCATTCCCAATGTGCTATCCAATGGCTCAGCCATGCCATGGCATTCAGCTAGAAATGTACAAAGGTGGGGATAGATACATGACTTCCTTCTGCTGTCACATCTCAAGAAAAAGAAATCTATTCCAGGCAAAGGTGTAAAGAATGAGGAGCTGTCTGGGCACAGTGGCGTATGCCTGTAAGCACTCAGGGAGGCAGAGGCAAGAGAAGCTCTGTGAGTTCAAGGCCAGCGAGGTCTACAAATCAAATACAGGACAGCCAAGGCTACACAGAGAAACCCTGTTTCTAAAAACAAACAAAGAATGAGGGATGAGTCAGCAACTGCCCTACAAATACAGGTGAAAACCAGGGAAGTCACAGCAGTTTTCATACTTTACCCTATCATTATTTTATTCAGCTGATTTAAAAGCATTTAGAAATATAAGACTTACTATTCACTTGAACACTTTTCCCGACTGATTATAAAATTATCTCTAGCTGGGCATGGTGGCACATGCCTTTAATCCCAGAGTTCTGGGAACCAGAGGCGGCAGATCTCTGTGAGTTCGAGGCCACAGAGGTCTCTCTGTGGTTTACAAAGAGAGTCCAGAATAGCCAAGGCTACACAGAGAAACCCTGACTCAAAAAAACAAAAAATAAAATAAGTAAGTTTACCTCTAAAGTACAACAAAGACATGCACTATCTCATCAGAAGCTGAGTTGGGTTCCCAACACCCACATCAGGCAGTTCAAAATGCCTGTAATACTAGTTTCAGGGGAATCCATTGCATCAAGCTTCCGGCCCCCATGCACACACGTGCACACACACTTAAAAGAATAATCTTTTTTTTTTTTTTAAATAAAAGAACAATGTCTCCTTTGGAGACGGAGGCTAAAATATACAGAGTCAGCATCTTGCTTTTTGTTAACTTCAGCTGCAAACCTTCTACATAGACAGAAGTCAAGAACTAACAGGTTCGACTTAGGTAATTGGGAGTGATGTCAACTTTCTTGACAACCTGGAGAGAATTCAAGAAGAGCAAGAGGGCAGCTAGCCACCATACACCACTCTGGCAATCTGGATGCTAGACAGACTTGAGAAATTCTGGGCATGAGCAGCCAGCGCATGCCAGCAGGCAATCACTTGCAGCCCTAAAGCTCTGGGTGGCCAAAAGGAGAGCTAAATGTTTGTAAAACTGTGTCGAAACTTAAAAAAGAAAAACAGTAGGAACAACAAACAACACCTTTACTACATCTCATTAAAATTTTCAATTCACAGAAGACTCAGAAGCTAATTGCATTCTAAGGACCATAATCTCCAGTATTCTCAATCGAGAGAGAGAGAAAGACATTTTTTTAAGAACTATATTTGGTACTTGGGACATAGATGCACCGATATCATGCTAAAAGCTGAGGATCTGGGCCATTACTCTGGTGGTTGAAGTAGAAAGACTCGTAGAGTTCAGAGTTCAAGGCCAACATGAACAAAGTAGCAAAACCCCCTTCTTAAAGAGTGGGAGGTGCCCAGCACAGTGGCTCTGCACAGAATCCCAGTACTATGGGAGGCAGAAGCAGGTGGATCGCTGTGAGTTCGAGGCCAGCCTGGTCTACAAAGTGAGTCCAGGACAGCCAAGGCTACACAGAGAAACCCTGTCTCAAAGAACAGAAAACAAAACAAAACAAAGGGGGTGGGTGGGAGGGGCAATGATGGACAAACCTAAAATCCCAGCACTAGATGGAGGGGAGATTGATTAAAACTTCAAGCTTAAACCGAGCTATCTAATAAGAACCCATTTCAAATAAATAAGTAAACAATCCAACAGCAAATCAACTAACACAACTGTTACACCAACTCAAATATCCTAAGAAAATGTTGACAGAATAAATACAGATATGTCCACAGAATGAAAAGCACTAAGCAGTGTTCCCGAGGTATCTTCTGCCAGACTGTATCTAGTCCCTACCAAAACAATAAGCTAAAATGTGAAAAGTAATCTAAACACAATTATGCAGCGCACAAGCAGTTTTTAAATATAAGCACCAAGGCAAATGTGGTATCAAAAGCCTTTCATCCCAGGACTGAGGACTAAGAGGCAAGCAGATATCCCTGAGTTCAAGGTCAGCATGATCTACAGAGTTGGTTCCAGGACAGCCAGGACTTCATAGAAAGACCCTGTCTCAAAAGCCAAAAGAGGGGGAGCAAGCAGGCGAGAGAAGGATCTATGCAGCTCACTGAAAGGAGGCTTGAAAACAAGTGGAATCACACAACTGTTTTGAAGTTGAAAAACTGCGTTTAAACAACCAAAGGACATGCTTCCATTATGCTATCTTAAATATTTCTTACAAGTATTCTGTAAAACTGCCAAAAACTTACTCTCTTACAACTGGCATATAAAGTTCATTATTTCTCGAAGTTTCAGAGAATATTTCACCACTCAGCACCCCATACAAGGGCACAGTAAACGATATTTAAAAACTATACACAAGGTATTGCTACTGAGGACTGGGGGTGGGCAGGTACACTTTGTTCTGTTTTTTTTTTTTTGATTAATTGATTGATTGACTGACCGACTGATTGTTAAACGTGTATGTGTGTCTATGTGAGTGCATGCTTTCAGTGTGCAGGTGCCACAGAGGCCAGAAGAGGGCAGCAGGACTCATACACACCCACACACAAACAGCACCAGAGCTGGAATTACAGGCGGCGGCGAAAAGCCAGGCCATTCTGCTCCTCTGGGAGAAAGCATCCACTCCTAACTACTGAGGCCTCTCCCCAGCCAGGTGTTCTGTTTTTTGAGGTGAGGTCTCACTATCTAGCCCTCAGGTTGGCCTTAAAGTCTCCAAGGATGCCCTTGAACCTCTCATGTCCCTGCCTCCACTTCCTAAGAATTAGAATCGCAGATGTGCCACCACATCTTGCTAAAAGCTAGACTGCTTTGCTTTTCTTTAATGAAAGTTAAAACATTTGTTTTTCTTTTTTGTTGTTGTTTTGTTTGTTTGTTTGATTTTTTTTTCCCCCAAGGCAGGGTTTCTCTGTGTAATCTTGTCTGTGCTAGACTGGCTTTGTAGACCAGGCTGGCCTGGAACTCACAGAGATCTGCCTGCCTCTACGTCCCTGAGTGCTGGGATTATGGGCGTGTGCCACTGTGCCCAGCTAAAACATCCGATTTTCACTTCAGTAGAAAGGAAACTTCCAGCAGCACCTGAAACTCAAATGTCCAGATCTAATACATTCCTTATTTCTTTTTTATACTACTGACTCAACACTTTTTCCTCTTTATTTGTAGTTCTATTATTTGTTGTTGTTGTTTGTCTGTGGTTTCTTGAGTCACAGTCTCACTCTATAGCCCTGGCTAGCCTGGAACTTGCAGAGATCTACCTGCCTGGGCTCCCATGGCCAGCTGTACTTCTTTTCTTTAAACTCTTGGCCAGGTGTGATGGCTCACACCTGTAATCCCAGCACTCAAGTAGGACTACTATAAATTTGAGACCAACCTGGGCTGCAGTTCAGATAATGTCTCAAAAGTAAACAAACAAAGCGATCTGTGTTGTGTGAAGCTGCCTGAAAATGAACTAAAGTAAAATGAATAGTTCTTATAAGGTGTTTCTATACGCCGACAAGGTAGCATAGTAAGAGTAGCACAGATCACACACCCTCTCCAGCCTGCACACCCCTGATGAGCCACACTTAGAAACTGACAGACAGCAGCTCACTGGTGTCCCAGGAAGGAGCCACCGACACGCAGATCCCACACCAACACACACCTTTACATTTTGCCTTTCTCACATACCCCCAATTTTGTTCAATGCAAACTCACTTTTGAAATCAACTTAAAACCTGCACTTGACCGACTGTGTAATTAAAGTGAAAGGTAAAATAAAAGCTTCTGGAATGGCTAGGTACAGAGGAGATGCCAACAGGTCAAAGTTCAGAATGAAAAAAGGAACTAGGGAGAAAGACAAAGACAACATAACAAGCTTTGAAAGAGAAACAAAGCTGCCTCTTTACCAAAAAAAAAAAAAAAAATTACTTGCTCCATGTAAAGTTTCCATTTTATTCTCTAATTTAAGATCAAAAATGTCCTGTAGAAAGCTGTGTGTGTATGTCAACCTCATGATAAATTCCACTATGCTGTAGGCTAGCTAAAAAAAAAAAAAAATGCATATGATAATGCCTGGTCACTTTCATAGTTAATTATTTAGTTCTTCCAGCCATCCAAGAGCCCATTCTCATCTTCATCCTCAATCACTCACACTCCCACCTGTCCACACCCACCACACTCAAGCGGCACAGGACGGCTGCCACACTGTAGGTCTAATTCAGACAAGCGCCTACCAGTCACCTTCCCAAGCTGGGCAGCCTCCACAACAGCAAGTTCCCAAGTTCCCGGAGATAGACGAAGCCAGATCTCAAGTCCCAGCAGCTGTTACACCAGTCAGTGTTTCCCCAGTCGGTTCAAGTGCTCCAACTCACTAGAAAAGTCTACATGCTGATCAGGCCAATTACAGGAACCTGGTGTCAGGTTACTCAATTATCTTGGCATCAGATTGAAATAATGACCTGGCATTTCCTATCTTTCCTCTCGCAATCAAATCTGTCTTCCACCTTTGGTCAAGGCTGAGTATCTCTTAGCTGGCTATCAGTTGAAACCAAAATAAGCCAAACAAAACAAAAATAAGGCAGGCACCCTTGACGACCAAGTTCCCAGCACAACTCAAAGTTGAAGGTAAACCTATTCCCTTAGGCTGGGCCTGCACAGGACAGGCTCTCAGCAGTCAAAGGACCAGGGTGGGGCTTGTGGATCCCACTCCTTACTGGTGGACTACTGCTGACCGACAGACTCTGCGGGGAGGAGCCTCTGTCTTCAGCTGTGTACCCAAAGTCCATTACCCCCCACATCCTCCCCACCCTGCACCCCCACCAGGCTCCAGGGGATATTCCCAATCCCAGGGCCACACAGACCCACCTGTCAAATCCTGAGAGACAAAGGCAAATCAAAAGACATGAATGCAGGAAAGAGCTAAGTAAGGAAGAGGGCAGGACAGAGAAAGAAGGGGATGAGAGAGGGTGAATGCAATCACGACGAATTATATGCATGTATGAAACTGTCAAAGAACATATTAAAAAGAACCTAAGTCTACAGCATTCTTTATTCTTCTTTTTTGTCACACAGATCATCTGCAATATAAAGATTTACAGAAAAAGAAAAAAAAAAAAGGCCTGGCATTCTGTTCTCAGGTCTGGAGATGGCAGGCATGAGAGCAGACCTGGGGAAAACAGGCCAGGCTTTATCAGAACACCTTCAGAAGCTAGATGGAAGCAAGCATGGTCCGAGCCTGGGACCCTAGCAGTCAGAGGCTTGACCCAGGAGGGTCACAAGTGTGAGGGCAGCCCAGGATATGGAGGAGTTTTGCCATACATGAGCAGATGTGTCTCAAAACCAAAATGGGGATGTAGTATTTGCCTAGCATGTCCTGGGTTCAAATCCTGTCTTAAAAAACAAACAAAACAAAACACAGGGGAGGGGGAAGTACAGATACCTACTGAACAATGTTAAGTGCTAAGGAACCGTAACAGTCTTTTGGATTGTTTGTCTGTTTGGGGGGAAGGGATTGAGCCCAGGAGCACAAGCATGCTATGTTCACACTCTACCACTAAGTCATACTGTGTGGAAGCACAGTGCTCTAAAAGGAAATATTGCTAATCTAGGGAAGTTATAGCACAGATAGCTCTAACTTATTTTTTTGAAGTACTCTTTGAAATAACTATAAAAATGACCCCCCCCCCCCCAGGGAGGAGCAGCCTAGCTAGATCCCAGAAGAGGACATTGCAGCCAGCCCTGAAGAGACATGATAAGCTAGAGTTAGATGGAAAGTGAGGAGGTCCTCCCCTGTCAGTGGACTTAGAAAGGGGCAGGGAGAAGATGGGGGAGGGATGGGGAGAGTGGGAGGGAATGAGGGAGGGGGCTACAGCCGGGATACAAAGTATATAACCTGTGATTAATATAAAAATAAATTACTTTAAAAAATAAAAAAACCAAAAACCATTCAAATTAGATAATGTTGAAATGCAACAGTTGTGCATTAGTGATTAAAGATGTTGGAGACACTGAAAAAAAAATGCTTTTAAGACAGGGTCCTGTTATGTAGTTCAGGCTATCCTAGAATTTGCTCAGGACAGCCTCAAAATCTCCTTTCTACACAGTCATAATTTACACTTGGGAAACTGAGTCACAAGGGACTGACATAATAGTCCCATAGTTATAAAGTTAGTAAGGTAAGGACCCTGGACTTGAACTCAGGGCCTTCTGACTGGCCAGCTGGTGACACAGGAGTCGCTACAGGTGTTCCAGATTATCCCATAGCTGGCACGTATGGCCAAGAGTACAGAGAGGCCCCTCTGATTCACAGGTGAACTAACTTTGCATTAGCTTCTGTTAAGTAATAAGGGAACAAATGTTTTCTGACAACCAGATATGCACGCCATAAGCTGGACTGTTTACACCTGACACGCTGAAGCAGTGCAGACCACAGCACCTGCTCACCCCAGTCATTTACACAAAGCTCTCTACCAGTCTATGAGCTTTTGATAGAAAATCCCACAAATTCCTCAGGACTTGACAAAATGTGCCACCAAAAGACTAAGATAGTGAGCTTTAAAGGACAAGTAAGATTCAAAGAAATTGGGGCATAGAGAGAGGACGGACAGCAGAAGCAGGAATGGGGGCTAATAAAATGAAGCAAACGGCATCCAGACAGAAAAACCACACAGAGAATGGAGTCTAAGCCAGAGATTCACAAGACCAAACATCAAGCATTCATCAAGAGAAGACCTGAAAGGGGTTGAAAAGATGGCTCAGAGCTTAAGAGCACTGGCTGTTCTTCCTAAAGGTCCTGCGTTCAATTCCCAGCAACCACATGGTGGCTCACAACCACCTATAATGAGATCTGGTGCCCTCTGCTGGCGTGTGGGGACATATGCAGGCAGAATGCTATGTAAATAAACAAATCTGGGAGGGAGGGGGGCTGGAATTCCTAGCCAGGAGGAAAGCAGAGACACCTAAGTGCTCAAAGCATTCACCCAGAGGGCAGGTTAAGTCCCTTCAAAGGTCACCATTTTAATGACTCATTTCCCTAGAGCCCACCCTCATGACTAAATTACACTGCAGTGAAAATGAGCAAGTTTGTGCATAATGTTTTCCAACGTCTGGAATTGCTTTAGGATAATTATACAGGCCCAGTGAGACAGATGGCTCAGTGGATAAAGGCGCTTGCCACCAGAACTAAAGAACTGAGCTTGGTTGCCAAGACCCACATGCTGTAAGGTGAGAACTGGCTCCTGTAAGTTGTCCTCAGCCTCCCCACTTGTCTACCCCATGCACCCACAACACACACACATGCACGCACACACGTGGAAATTCATTTTAAAAATCTAGACATGTTAACAGTTTCAATTTAGTTCAATGAATATTTTAAGGCCATTTCTATATTAACAAAAATTGATTCCAACATTCTAGTCTAAAATACATCTCTATAAACTTACTTGCAAAACTAGCCAAGTTTCAAAACCTCGAAAATCTACTTAAATCTCTCTACTTCTCATGAAAATTTCAAAGCTTCTTTCCAGTTATCAGAACCATATACATATACACCAACAGAATTGTTTCCTTTGTGACTGAGTGACAGTAGAAACATTTTCTGGAAACAAATTGACACCATTAAATTCTTCTCCATAAATTCTCTGGGGCATATGGATGTTCACCTCAATGAGCAAAACCTCTTCTGCGGACTCGGGTGACTGGCTGCACTTTAATCTGTCTTACTCCCGTTGTCCCCAGCATCTGTAAAAATCTGCCTCTGTCAGTAACTCAGAATGCCTGCATGCTCAAACAAAGACACAGAAGTGCTAGGTTCCTGTCCCTGTGAGCAACCGGTACCATTCTTCAACACTTTTAAGTAAAAATCAAGACTTACTGCTTTTTGTTTGTTGTTGCTGCTGTTTTGAGACAGGGTTCTGGGTATACCAGGCTGGCCTGGAACTCACTTTGTAGCTGACATGATCATGAGCTCCTTATCTTCCTTCTTCCAAAAGCTGACACTGCAGGAGAGCTCTCCATACCTAGCACCTTCCTCCACCATCTCTACTACTGTTTTACTGTAAGAGAGCACTTCTGCTTGGTTATCTTTTAAATAAGTAAATGTAGTTCTAACCCTAGCATTTCAACTGAGAAAAAATTCTAATAAAACCTTTTTGTCCATGAAATCATAACTAGAGACGGCAGAGATGTTTGTGCTATTGGAAAATATCCCCCACTTTGTCTTTTGTTTTTGTTGTTTTACATTTGTTAGTTTAAGACAGGGTCTTGGTATGCAGCTCTGGCTGGTTCTACATTTATTTGTGGGTGTGCATGTGCCTGCATGCGCGCAGGTCTGTGTGAATGTACATACATCATATCCTGCATATGGAGTGTGGATATGTGTAGAGGTCAGGAAGCTACTTTCCAGGGGTGGTGCCCTCTATCCACCACAGGCCCCGGCAGAGTAAGCTCAGGTCATCAGGTTTGGCAGCAAGAGCCTTCACCTGCTGAGCCACCTCCTGCCCTCTTCGTCTTGTGTTTATTTGAGGCAGGGTCTCCCTCTTTAGCCCAGGCTGCCTTCAAACTCATGACAACTCCAGGCTCAATCTCTCTAAGTGCTGGAATTACAGAAATGAGCCAGCACACAAGGCTCACTATGTCTTATCTCAAATAGTAGGATAATAAATGTATTACATTAGACACTACTCTGCACCAGGCACTAACTGGCTACAAACATATGTTTTGACCCTACTACGCACCAGATGTTATACTGGTTACCAGATGCAATTCGAAAAGGCAGGAGCAAGTTCTATTCTCAGACCTTTTCATCTTAGAGCAAAAATGGAAGGCTAACAAGGCACCTTTATGAAATGAGAGGTTCTAGTGACAAAACAATTGGAAGATTCTTCAGATCAGATTGGAAGCAGATTTTGGAATACCTGTATCACTAGGCCAACAAATCCGAGGTTTCTGTGTGGGCTGAGAAAGACAAAGGACCTAAAGAGATCTTCCGAAGAGAGTGATTTCACCAGTCAGGTCCTGATTAGATCCAACGGCATCTTATTTCCCCTAAAATAAACCCCAAATTCCTTAAGAAGGCTAACTAAATCCCAATAACAAACCTTAACTCTACAGTCTAGCAATCTCTATATATAACATATTCTTGGTTTCTACTTTATTTACATATGGAGACAGTCTCAATGTAGCCCTGGCTGGCCTGGAACGTGCTATATGGAGGCTGATGGCCTCAAACTCAGATCTGCCTGCCTGTAGCGCCCAAGGTTTAAAAGTGTGTGTCGCCACACCTGGCCTGCTTTACTTTTATTTTTTAAAACACACTGGTCACACAATTAAGGTGGCCTAGTGTGCCATGCTCGCCTTAGCTTTGGCCTTGTTTCTATCATTTTGTTGTTGTGTTTTTCTGAGAATGGTTCTTGTGCAGCCCATCCTTATATAGCCAAGGAGGGCATTTCACTGCTGATCCTCCCATCTCCTGAGTCCAGGGATTGCAGAGTGCTAGGATTCAATCCTGGACTTCTCCAACACTGAGTAAGTACTCTGCCAACTGAGTTACACCCAAGCCCTCTCCTTAGTTTTCTTATAGAGGTTTCTTCCCTTATGTTTCTGTTGTTGTTCAGAGGTTTGTTCGGTTCATTTTAGCCTAAAGCATGCCTGCTCAGCTCCACTCTTTACCCAGCTACCCACCATTCCACTCAAGATCTCTGCCCTCAGCCCTCCAAAACAGTCCCCTCTCTACAGCCCAGGGCACTAAGTACTTGGACTACAAACTCCATGTGATCAAGGGACCATCCTCATTCATCGCTGAAGGCCCAGAGCCGCCCAACGCCAGTTACATATCAGATACTCGATAAATATTTAAAGATGAAAGCAAGCAAAACATGGACTTGAATGCCCTCAGTACTTAACCACACAATGGAAGGATGCTCACATAGCTTTTTATGACAGTTTAGCTATTTTCCAGAACTATATATCATTGATTCCTTTTATAAACACTGATTAAATTCCTAGGCTAGCCTAAAACCCCACAACTCAGCCAATGAGAGAACGACGCTTATTTCCCTTTCTCAATGACCACCCTCAAGCAGGAGGCAGAACCAAAGAGATGTCTCTCTGCTTGCATCACTAGTTCCCTCACCAGGAACTTACCTAAGGCTTGAGGGAGGGGATAAAGGTCACTGTTACAAAGGGCTGGCTCAATCCCCAGGTTCTCCAGGCTCTGCTATCTCTCTCCACACGTTTGCATGTCTGGAAGGAGACAGCAGTTTCCTTTCCATCCAACTCCCATCAGTTAAGCTCAAGAAAGCCCAGTGTTTTCCTTCCTAAAGGTTTTTCAGGAAATACAATTTCATGTGAGTAGCCAGGTTCGGCATGGTGGTGCACGCCTGTAATCCCAGCACTCTGGGAGGCAAAGGCAGGCAGATCTCTGTGAGGTTGAGGCCAGCCTGGTCTACAAAGTAAGTCCAGAACAGTCACAGCTACAAAGAGAAACCCTGTCTCAAAATACATAAAAAAAAAAAAGCAAAATTCATCTGAATAAGTACATTATACTCAGGGTTGGAGAAATAGCTTTGTGAGTAAGAGGACTCACTTCTTATACAAGCAGGAGGACTTGAATTTGAATCCCCAGCACCCACGTCAAGAAGCCAGATCTATAACCCCAGCACTGTGGAGGATGGAGACAGGGTGATTTCTGGGGCTTGCTACCTCGGCAGATATCCAGGTCCAATGAGAGACCCTCTCTAGGGAATAAAAGGCAAAGAGTGACGCGGCAAGACACCTGCACGCAACCACACAGGCATCCATGCCCTCACACGGCATACACATACACACCAGAAACAAAAAAATAAAAGGGGGAAGAGGAAACCAAGTGTGGATTTAATCTCAGTTTCCCAATCTGGCTTTACCAGAAATGAATTCTAGAGCATTTTATCATTTTAAGTCTCACTGATTTCTTGAGTCCAATCTCCATTTTGTTCTCTTGATGTGATGGTAAACTCAGGAACCTTATGCCCCAGCCTCCAGAGCAGCTGGAGCTACAGGCGGATCCCCGCCATGCCCTGCTTGATCACAGCTGTTGCTGCTGCTGAAGAGCTGCTGTCAACCCCAGGGCCTGGCACCTGCTCCTCCAGCCTGGGACCAAGATAACCCTGTGCTGTACCCTCAGGCCTGATCTCAATTTTACTAGGCTCTGGAGAGAGAAGGGGGCAATTACCATGTTGAAAACCTCACCGTGAGTGACCATAGCCCTAGACTTCCTTCCTTAGGAGAGGTCGTCTAGGAGAAGCAAGGTGAGACAAAGAACAGAGGACTGAGCCGGGCGTGGCAGCACCCACTGCAAGTGGCTGTGAGGATGAGGTCCCCATGGTTCCAGCCAGCCAGGGTTACAGTGAGGCTCTGTCTCAAAAAGAAGTCTCATCTTCTGTGGTATCTACGAGGCAGTCAGCCATGTCTAGATGGAGCTGAATATCCCCTTCCCTGACACGGGCTATTAGAAACTTCCTGAAGCGGACCATGAAACGCAAACTTTGTACATTTTATGAGAGAAGCACAAGGCCACAGAGGTAGCTGCTCATTCTCTGGGTGAAGAGTGGAAGGGTTATGTGAATCAGTGGTGGGAACGACAAGGTTTTCCCACCCAGGGCAGAGCATGCCTGGTGCTCAATTCTTGTTACAGACCAAGGAGAAGCAGGAAGAGAAAGCACAAGTATGCTCAAGGATGCCTGGTGGCCACGTGAGTGTTCTCAACTTGGTTATTGCAAAAAGAGAGTTTTCCTGAACTGCAACTAGGCAGTTGGGGCTCAAAAGAGCTGGCAAGATCCGAAGGCTTTTCAGTCTCTCTGAGGAAGATGATACCTGCCGATATGGTATCAGAAAGTCCTTAAAGATGGAAGGAAGCCCAGGACCAAAGCACCCAGCATTTAGCCTCATCACTCCATGTGTCCTGCAACACAAATGCTGATGTATTGCACTAAAGAAATAACACACTGGGCTGGAGAGACAGCTCAGAGGTTAAGTGCACTAGCTGCTCTTACAGAGGTCCTGAGTTCAATTCCCAGCAACCACATGGTGGCTCACAACCAACTATAATGAGATCTGATGTCCTCTTCTGGTGTGCAGGTGTACATGCAGACAGAACATTGTATACATAAAAAAATAAATCTTAAGAAAGAACAATAAAAAAAAATACGGAGGATACAGAAGATGCTATTCTTATGGCCAAGAGAATAAAGGAAACTGAAGAAAAGTGCTGCGAACAGGTTGCCAAGAGATGCAGGCTGTTCTCAATGAGAGCTTGTACTTCTGAGTCCAGTCAAAAATAAGTCTTCAAGAATACATACATACATACATACATACACACACACGTACATAGATTTAAAAGAGTAGCAAATAATGATCAAACCTTGAGAAAAAGAGAACAAGGAAGGGAAGGTTTTCCCACTTTTCCTACTCAGACTTTTTTTTTGAGCAAAATCTCTGTATTTAGTACATTATTCCCTTCCACTTATTTCTCATTCTTGCTTTTTTCTTCATCTTATAAACCCCACTTTCAGAAATATAGCAAGTTTGCTAAATCTCTAGAACAATTCTTTCTTTTTAATTTTCTTTTATTATGTTTTGTTTTGTTCTCACAATCTCATGTCTCTGCTTCCCCAGTACTGGGATCAAAGGTTTGCACCACCAAGCATGGTTAAAACATTCCTCAATAGTATACCTACCTGTCTTGTCCCTCCTTAACTCAGACTTCCTATTTCCTTAGCAGCTGATCAAGAAGAAAGGAATATAAGTAAGTACACCTACATCAAAACTAAAATAGAGGGAGCCGGAGAGACAGCTCAGTGGTTAATTGCTCTTCCTGAGGACCCACGTGGCAGCTCATAATCACCACAATCACCATCACATTGATACAGGCACCAGGCATGCTTGTGGTGCAAACATATGTGCAGGTAAAACATTCATAAACATAAAATTAAGTTTAAAAATTAAAAACTCAGCCAGGTGCGGTGGCGCACTCCTGTAATCCCAGCACTCTGGGAGGTAGAAGCAGTTGGATCTCTGTGAGTTTGAAGCCAGCTTGGTTTACATCATGAGTCCAGGACAGACAAGGCTACCCAGAAAGACCCTGTCTTGAAAAACCAAAAAATCAAAATAGAGCTAGATAGTTCCAGCTATTTCCATATGTATATCTATACACACATATACAAAATACATGTATACAGAGATTACCTATGTATTTGAAAGGTAAATAAAGTTAACTACAGTAGTTTCACAGAGAAATCCACTACATAAATCAGGCATGAACATTCAGACCATCATTTTCCAGAGATTAAGGTGTGAAAGGTGGTACACACCTTTAATCCCAGCACTAGGAAGGTAAAAACAAGTGACTCTCAGGGAGTTCAAGACCAGCCTAGTCTAGTGAGCACCAGGACAGCCAGGACTACATAAAAAAGACTCTGTCCCCCAAACCTGTCAGTTTTCACTGCCACCTATCCCTAGAACTTTTATTCGCTTGCTTCAATTGTTTTCTTGGAGGCTTACTGTCTCCTTCTGCTAACCTAGGCATAGTCTTGGAAGCAGAAGCTTCCATACAATCTAACCTAGGCCTAGAATGTTTTTCAGCCTCTGAGACTTACTACTTAGTAAGATCACCCTTTCTTGTTCTTTCTGAGCTCATAGCTGGCTGCTTCAACTCAGTTGTTCTGGCTCAGACTCCTCTCCCAGCTGACTGATTCAATCTGGCTTCCCTCAGCTTCTGAGCTGCTGTGCTTGCCCTCTAACTCCAACAATCTTCTAATCTTCTGGCTCCTTCTCATTCTCTGGCTCATCCCAGTCTTCACCTCAGTTTTCTCCCTGCAACCTGTCTCTCTATTGCTATCCTGGTAAAATCTACCTCTTCTCTGCATTGCCCCTCAAATAGCTTCCCTTTCCTCCCTCTTCTCAGGAGAGTTGGGCATATCCTAGTCTGTCAAATCACTCTCTAATTCGTCACTTTTTCTGCCACTCAATTAGACATCACTTTCAAACATCGGTGCTTCTTTCTACAAACTAACTTTACCTTCATTGTTTGGGTAATGGCATATACCACCATGTCTGGGACCTAAGCTTTTCTTTACCTGAAACTTGCTCTGTCCTGGAACTCAGATCTGCTTGCCTTTGTCTCCTAGATTAAAGGTGTGTTTATATTCCAGCTAGATCACACAGACCTAGAAGGTCTTTGGATGTGATCTCTTACCAGAGCAGTCATATTATGAATTAAAATTCCTCTCCACAGAAATCCCTGGCTTGGGGTGATTTTCTTTGTAACAGTTTTACTAGGTAGCCCTGGCTGGCCTTAAACCCACAGAGATCCAGTACTGCAATTACAGGTCTGTACCACCAACGCCCAGTTTACACACAACCTTTCTCAACAAGTGGTACTAACACTGCAGGGAGCAGAGGGAGCACCTGAGAACAATCAATAATAGATCGATGGTTATACTTTTGCTGTTTATTAAGCTTCTTAGGCAAATCAAAGCAAAGACACACTGAGGTTACAAATTGATGGTGTCAGCTGATTTCTGATAAAGGCAGTGAGGCATAAGAAGCGTTAAAGATTATGTGCTTTATAATTTATAGGCTGAAGAGCAGGGTTAAGCTGTCCCTCACATACTTTTCCTCACTTGCTCTCCAGGGTTTCTTCTTGGAAACCTGTAACCTTCTTTTAAATCTGATAGTATATGTTTAAACAGTAACAGAGTCCTTGCTTGACCAAACTGTTCAGTTCTCTGAGCCTTCTCTTAGGAGCATCCATACCTGTTATAAATTTCATCCTTAAGCCCAACATGGTGGTGCACATCTGTAATTCCAGCACTCAGTGAGGTAGAGGCAGGGGGATCTCTATGAGTTTGAGGCCAGCCTTGTCTATAAAGTGACTCCAAGACTACACAGAGAAGAGAAACCCTGCTTGAAACAAACAAATTTCATCTTTAGTAAGGAACCTCGCAAAGCCAGGTTAGTTAGAAGCCCTTCCCCGGGTATGTGACTGAAGCAGGTCTATAGCCTTCACCTTGGTGTCCCAGAGCCCAAGCCTGTCTTCAGCAGGAATCCTGTCAAGATGATTTACCCAGAATCCCCCTCTAGGGATGTTTCCTCTTAGCACGTTTCTATTCACTGCCCCTGCCCCTCACCTATAAATTCCTGCTCCTCCACACCATCCTCAGGGTTACTGCAACCTCTTTCCCCA
>CM053766.1:83418099-83443492 GCA_028658305.1 Pachyuromys duprasi
TGTGTGTGTGTAGCCCTGGCTGTCCTGGAACTAGCTCTGTAGAGCAGGCTGGCCTTGAACTCAGAGATCTACTTCCCTCTGCACATACACTGTGGTGTGTGCCAGCACCTGCCAGCTGGCTTTCTTTCTTCCTTTTCTTTTCTTTTTTAAATAATTGATGAATTAGCATCAGGATGGTGGTGCATGCGTATGATCCCAGCACTCTGGGAGGCAGAGGCAGCCTAGTCTACAAAGTGAGTCCAGGATAGCCAAGGCCACACAGAGAAACCCTGTCTCAAAAACAAACCAAAAAGAAAAGAAAAAGAAAAAAAATTCCTCTACTAGGAATGAAACCAGACTAGAAACCCAAAATGCAACTAAAGGCACCATTCACAGAAGAACTTTTAGATGTGTTCAGTCATTCATTTCAAGTGGATCATTATTGAATATTCACTTAGGATTGACAACATCAAGCAAGTATGAAATAAAAATATAGTTGACAAACTCCAAGAGGTGGACAGGTTGGTAAAACTTTATGATTTGATGGTTTGGGGTACACTTTTAAGTATTGCTCAATGGCTGTTGTGGAAAGAAAGAAAAGAGCATATTAATCCAACTGGTGGGTGTAGAGCAGGGGAGGTTTCTGGAAGAATGGAGACTTCCTGCTTAAAAAAAAGAACATGAGGTTTAAAGCCTGGAGGCAAGAACTCGGTGGTCAAGGTTGATAGGAACCTAATGAGTGCAAAATGCAGGGAACCTTCTGAAGACACTCTAGGGACAGGGACAGCTCAGGGCATGGCCCATGTGCTCATGGGAGAAAAGCTCGGGAAAGGGTCAAACAGAAATGCCTCCTCCAGTCATTCCAAATGCCCCAGCACCACTGAGGTAGCTCTTTTAGTTTTTATTTCCTTGTGTGTGTGTGTGTGTGTGCTGTGTCTGTGTGTGAATGAATGCAAGCACAGGTGTGTCATAACATGTAGTAGAGGTCAAAGGACAACCTTGGTATTGGGTCTCATGTTCACCACTGTGGGCGCAGGACTAGTTGGGCTGCCAGCTTCTGGGAGTTCTTTCTCATCTTGCAACAGGAGTGTTGGGATTACAGACACGGGCAACCACAGCCATCTTTGTGTGGGTTCTAGGGGATTTGAACTCCTGTCCTTAGACTTGCCCAGCAAGTGATTTTGCCCCTTAGGCCATCTCTCTAGTCCTTTTTCTTCCCTCCTTATCCTTAGTCCTAAAATCTGTCTTTCTGAGACTATTAATTTTTCTCATTTCAGCCTAATATTATGTCCTCATAAGTGTCTTTATTACTCTCCCATCTCCAACCTCACGAAGATGCTTCTCTGTAAACTGTTGGCCCCTCAGACCTTCCGTGGCTTCATAGCTGCGGGTGTTACACTGTATGTTGTCTTCTGTGATGTCTAGGCAACGGTAGACTCAGGAGTGTTTTCCATTGTGGTTCATTTGGTGGTAGGAAAAAAGCCCAGGACCTCAACCACACTAAGCAAGTGTTCTGTTGGTGTGCTACACGCTAGCCCTAAACTCAGGAAGTCATTATCTGTTTCACAGATGTGAAGTCTGAGAGCAAAACCTCAACTTACAGAGGAAGTCAATACAGCACCATATCCACCACAGAGAAGCTACCCCCAGTTGAAAACCTCACTTAGAGCAGAGACTAGCTTTCTCCAACTGAGTCCCACTGGGCATATAAACCACCCTGAAGAGCAGGCTCCACGGCCCAGGGGCCAACACAAAATGAACCAAATAGCATTTTTGGAGATTTTCGTGACTCACAATGCTTTGTCTGAGTAACTTTTTACCCTACAGATATTTTGCTCATATTTTATGGTTTCTGATGGGTTTTCTCTGTGTGTGAATATATGTGACTCAGCTTACAGATGTATTTCCTGTGATTTTGCTTTGGCTCTATTTTTTCTATTCTGCTTTGTTTGCTTTTATTTCTTCTCCTCCTCATTATTTTAAATGCCTGTTTTTATTCTAATGTAAGAATGAAATAATGGGTGTAGTGGGTGGGGAATTGGGGAGAATGTGGGAGGGGAAACTAATGCAAATATTTTGTATAAATTTTTTTAATAAAATGCATTTCCTCTATGACAAAACAAAACAAACAAACAAAATCCTCAACTTATCTTTCACAGAATATGGCCAAGTCTGCTGCAAGACTACTACTACCAGACATGGGTCTCATTGGCTTTCATGGATTCCTATGTAAATGTAACTTTTGTTCACCTGTCAGTATAATGTTCTTTTGAAATGTATACACCTTACCCTTACTCATTCAAATGCTGATTTCTCTCCCCCACTCTCTGGACATTGCCTTGTGATACTTATTCTAAGCATCACCTCTCTCAACTTTGTGTAAACATGCCAAAATAAAATAACCAGCCTCAATGTTGAGCAATGAAGAGGAAGGAGTAGGCGGGAGAAGAGAGGAACCAAAGGACAGGAAGGAGTGGGAGGCAGAGAAGGGAGAGGAGAGAGGTTGGGAGAGAGAGGCTGGAAGAGAGGTCTTGGAACAACGTGGAGAATGAACCGGATCTAATATTTCACAAAAAGCAAGTATAATGGGAAAATCTACATGTTAGGAAACTATGAGGGCTTGGAGGTTTATGATGGAGTGACTATTGCCCAGCATTGTGTTCTAGGTTAACTTAATAATGTTATGCCTGACTCGAGGGACCCCAAAAGACCACCAGGAGTCGAGTCCGTTGCAAATCACACGAAGATCTTTATTCAAGCTTAAGCTCGGGCCACCAATCTCCCCTGACGCAGCAGGTTAGAAAGTGAGGCCCTGAGTCTCAGGGGAGCAGCATTTTTAAAAGGGAAAGAAGCCAAGCGAGGAATTCCAAGCCTTGCAGTTACAGGGAAGGGAAAATTTGGGGTGGAGATCGAGATGTCCTTTGGGCAAATTGTTTCAAGTCACCTGGCCAAACCGACAGATACTTAAGATATCTGTACCATAACCTGCTGGGTGGAGTGGAGGACCCTCTGACACATTTTGTGGTATTTACAACAACCTGCAGGGTGGAGAGCTATGTGGCTGTTTTCAGAACCCAAAGGTGGGGGCCAGGTTACTCCAAGGTCAGTCAACTTAAGATAGAGTCCGAGAAACAAAATGGAGCCACCCCTGCCATCCTCAGTTTCTTCAATAAATCATAGTCTCTGTGTGGTGATTTGGTTACACAGCTGTTTAGGAGTAACAGCAGCGTTACTAAAAGATACATCAATAGTAAATATTAAATCTGACATTCACCCAAGGCAATTGCCATCTTGGAGGCTTACTGCCTCTGTCTGCTAACCTAGGCCTCGTCCTAGAAGCTTCTACCCTCTGTACAATCTTATCTAAGCCTAGAACTTTTTTAGCCTCTGCAATTTACTGCTGAATAAGCTCACCCTTTCTAGATCTTTCTGAACTCTGGCTGGTCGGTTCAACTCAGTTGTTTTGGCTCAAACTCTCCAGGCTAACTGATTCCATCTGGCTTCTCTCCTGGTTTCTGACTGAATTGTTCTGCTTCGCCTCAAACTAACTCTATCAATCTGTTCTAATCTGGCTCCTTCTCATTCTCTTGCTCCTTCTGTCTTCACCTGCGCATCTAGTTTGTTCTCTCTTCAACCTCTTTCTGTAAAACTCTCCTGGTAAAACTGCCTCATAAAACTGCCTCTGAATTCCACCAACTGAATTGCCACAAACTCAACTCCATTGCACTGCCTTTCAACCAAACTGCCTCATCAGAACTGACTAGAATTCAGAGATTTGCATGACTCTGTCTCCTGAGTGCTGGAATTAAAGGCATGTACCACTATGTCTGGACCGAAGGTTTTTTTAATTAAAAAAAAAAAAAATTTTTTTTAACCTGAACTTGCTCTGTACCAGGGTGGCCTTGAACTCAGATCTGCTTGCCTCTGCCTCCTGGATTAAAGGTATGTTTATATTCTAGCAGGATCACACAGACCTAGAAGGTCTTTGGGTGTGATCTCTTGCCAGAACATGTTCTAAGTTAAATTTCCTCTACATTCCCATATCCATCCCCATTGCAGCAACAGGAAGTCCATTCTTTCAGTTGCTGAATTCTTTGAGATTTGGCACACCTCATCTCTCCTTTTGTCTCCTTTCCCATAATTCCACGAGCGAATCATGTCTTTTGCCTCTCTTTCCAATCAGGCATGTCTAGAGCCCCAGCAAGTTCTTACTGTTTTGTGTTTGACCACCTGGGCCTGGGCCACCATCCATTTCACTTGGCTTTGTGAGGAACTGTCTTAGGGGTGGTCTGCCTGGCTGTCCACAACAATCCCACTGAAAACAAAATCATAGTGGCCTACCTCTTCTTAGATCCTTTGGGTGGCTGCTTCTCACCCAGAGTCAATGCCACAGTCCTTATTTTGGCTCGTGAACCTTATATCCTGCCTCCTACTTCTTTATATCTCCTGCTGCTTCATTCTAGACACAAAGTTGTACCCCCAACCCCCATTTCTGATTGTACTCCTGCCTGAAACACTAGGCCGTCTGCATGCTAGGCAATTATTCTGCCCTCTCAGTTACATTCCCCAGCCTATTGCTGTCTTCTGAATACAAAACACACAATTACTGTCTCAGGACATCTGTGTTTGCTGTATTCTCTCCACATATCATAACTGCCTTCCCACCCTTTCTGCTCAAGCTATTTCATTCTCTCTGATTATAGTCTATCAGGAAGGACATTTACTCCAAATGAAACCAAGCCTCTCTTCCCAGTCTTCCCAACCCCTCTCCAGAATTCTTCTTCTCAGGGGTGGGGAGAGGCAAAGTCTCACGATGTAGTCCTGGGACTCACTTTGTAGTCCTGGGACTCACTTTGTAGACCAGGCTAGTCTTTTTTTTTTTTAATCACAGGTTATGTACTTTGTATCCCAGCGGTAGCCCCCTTCCTCATTCCCTCCCAATCCCCCCCCCCTTCTCCTTCCTGCCCCTTTCCAAGTCCACTGATAGGGGAGGACCTCCTCCCCTTCCATCTGACCCTAGCTTATCAGGTCTCTTCAGGACTGGCTGCAGTGTCCTCTTCTGTGGCCCAGCAATGCTGCTCCTCCCTCAGGGGGTGGGGGTGTTGAAAAGCCAGCCATTGAGTTCATGTCAGAAATAGTCCTTGGATACTAGGGTACCCAGGCTAGTCTTGAACTCACAGACATTTGCTTGCCTCTGCCTTCTGAGTGCTGGGATTAAAGATGTTCGCCTCCACACCTAACCCAAAAATTTTAACTTTACTTTTTTAGTAATTATCAATATATAGCTATATAGCTAGATGTGTTATTTTTTTTTACTATATATATTGTATATACACGTGTGTGGACATGCCACAGTAAATGTGTGGAGGTCAGAGGACAACTTGCAGGGGTTGGTTCTCTCTAAGTGTGTCCTGAGGACAGAACTCATTTTGTAGGGTTTGGTGAGAAATGCCTTTACTGGCCATTACACAGGTATTTTTTTTTTAATTGTTTGTCTCTTCTCACTTGAACAGGCATCCAGTGAGACAGACACTCATTTATTTTCCCATGAATGAAACCAGGGCTGTAGTTCCAGAACAGAGGACAGAAAATCACATTTAATTATGTACTTAATAAATATTTGTAGATAGATGAATGAAGACACGCATTTGGCACACAAGAGTATTGTAATAGCTACTTGATGTGTGAATACCGTTAGGTCTCAAACCTGAAACAAATGGCTAACAGATGCCCATTACATATCAAAGTGGATGCTGGCCACAGGTTCTCCTGGTGTCCTGCAGACCTACCTGTTATAGGGTGCGGCTGTCATACCCTTCCCCAAACTTATCTACCCAGGGCTGGGCTGCCCTTCCCCCAGCTGCCATACCTTATATTTTCCAGCCATTTTGGTTATCTGGTCCTATTGGTCTACCTTTTACCTTCCTGGCCAGTCTCATAGCCCAGGCTGTCCCCTTGGTCAGCAGCTCCTCTCCTCTGTCTTCATATGGCCATGTTCACACTGGACTTTCCCAGGTATCCCTGCCCCTGATTATGCTCTGACTTCTATCTATGAAACTTTCTCGCTGGGCCATGGTGGCATACCTCTATAATCCCAGCACTTGAGAGGCAGAGGCAGACAGATCTCTGAGTTCAAGGCCAGCCTGGTCTACAGAGTGAATCCAGAAGAGCCACAGCTACACGCAGAGAAACCCTGTCTTGAAAAAACAATAAATAGATAGATAGATAGATAGATAGATAGATAGATAGATAGATAGATAGATAGATAACAAAATCCTTTCTTCCTGACATACCTAGGAGCAGTCCTGTCCTTTCCTTTTTTGTTGTTTGTTTTGCTAAACACAGTTTCTCTGTGTAGCCCTGGTTGACCTGGAACTCTCTGTAGACCAGGCTGGCCTCAAACTCACAGAGACCCACCTGCCTCTACTTCCTGAGTGGTGGGATTAAAGTCATGTGCCACCACCGGACATCCTTCCCTTTTTGCATTTCTCTTTTTCATTCATCTGGTGCTGAAACCTGGGGCAGATGCACCAACCAGTTTCCCGGCAAGGGCTGATCTGGACCAAGCTGCTGATTGGACTCCTCGAAGGTGTGTATGGATCCTTTGTTTCTGCTGGCCGCCGCCGCCCACGAATTCGCTTCCCAATGGCGTCCCGTTCTTCAGTTGCTGCTTCCTCAGCTTTTGTTTCTGTTCTCTCTGGGCTCTGGCTTGCTGCGCCCTCTACTCCGGCACTTCACAATCTGTACACTTTTCTCTGGCTCCTGCAGCCTGCTACTCCTCTGACCTACTACACACACGTGAACGTCTCCCCTTTCCTCTGCCCTCCTTTCTCTCTCTCTCCTGGGTGACTGTCGCCCTGAAGTGCCTGCTTTGTTTACTGTTGCTACAGGAGCCACACCGAGTGGGCCAGAGAGCTCTTTCCAGCTCCGCTGGGCTCCAATCACAAGGACAAGGGAGGCTTTTCCTCCGTTATTTGTAACATTTTTCTCACAAGTTCCCCATTCTGCTTGGGCATGCCCCAGATGGAAATTCCCGTCAGTGCTCTCCCAAGAGCAGCAGTCCTGCCTGTGGCAAGCCTCCCCTTTGCTTGTTTCCTTCCACTCAGAGCTACCTGCTCTGCTTTTTCTATCTCTTTGTGACTTTCTTGGTCTATACCTAGCTGGTTTCCTTGTCTCTTCCTCCCACAGTGTCATGAACAAAATGAAAAAATAAATGCCTTTTAAGCATGTAAAAGTGGCTCATTCAGGATCCCCACTACACCCAAAGCTGCATCTGATAACTAGAATTCAGTGACGTCACTCAGGATAACCAGCCACGGTCCTAGAATCCCTTGACACCCACTGAACAGTATATAAGCAAAGATGCAGAGCAATGCTCTGCTCTGCACATCTGAAGAAATGCCACCTTGATCAGCCCTGCAGCTGGCGAGTCTCCCACAAGATCCTGACCCTCAATTGGAGACT
This sequence comes from Pachyuromys duprasi, assembly GCA_028658305.1. Classification (NCBI taxonomy): domain Eukaryota; kingdom Metazoa; phylum Chordata; class Mammalia; order Rodentia; family Muridae; genus Pachyuromys; species Pachyuromys duprasi. Next base: position 83,425,543 of record CM053766.1, read on the forward strand.
TCTGTTGGAGAATAGACCTGACCTTCAGCTAAGATATGTCTCACAGGTGAGCAGCCTTGGGGAGATAGGCTTAGGACCACAGTTAAAAATTCAGAGTGTTGGTCTAACTGGATATCTACATGTAGAAAAATACAAATAGATCCATACTTATCACCTTGCACAAAACTAAAGTACAGGGGGATGAAAGACCTCAACATAAAACCAGACACACTAAACTTGTTAGAGGAAAAAGTGGGGGAAGAGCCTTGAACTCATCGGCACAAGAGACAACTTTCTGAACAGAACACCAACAGCACAGGCTCTAAGAGCAACAATCAATAAATGGGACCTCGTGAAACTGAAAAGTTTCTGTAAAGCACCTGTCATCAGAACAAAATGATAGCCTATGGATTGGGAAAGGATCTTCACCAACCCTATATCTGACAGAGGGCTAATATCCAGAGTATATAAAGAACTCAAGAAGTTAAACAGCAACAAATCAAGTAATCTAATTAAAAAATGGTGTAAACAGAGAATTCTCTGCAGAGGAATATCAAATGGTAGAGAAGCACTTAAAGAAATGCTCAATATCCTTAGTCATCAGGGAAATGCAAATCAAAATAACCTTGAGATTTCACTTTACCCCCATCAGATCAAAAACTCAAGTGACAACACACGCTGGAGAGGATGTGGAGAGCCTCTGAAAGACTCTACCCAGCAGTGTATCAAAGCAGATGCTGAGGCTCATAACCAAACTTTGGGCAGAGTGCAGGGAATCTTATGAAAGAAGGGGGAGATAGTAAGACCTGGAGGGGACTGGAACTCCACAAGGAGAGCAACAGAACCAAAATATCTGGGCACAGGGGTCGTTTCTGAGACTGATACTCCAACCAAGGACCATCATTCATGGAGATAACCTAGACCCTTGACACAGAGGTAGCCCATGGCAGCTCAGTTTCCAAGTGGGCTTCCTAGTAAGGGAAGCAGTGGCTGGCTCTTTGATCACCTCCCCCTGAGGGGGGAGCAGCCTGACCAGGCCACAGAGGAAGACTATAAAAGACATTCCTGATGAGACCTGAGAGGCTAGGGTCAGATGGACCAGTGGACTATCAGTGGACTAGGGAAGGGGCATGGGAGGAGATGAGGGAGGGAGGGAAGGAGGGTGGGGCTACAGCTGGGATACAAAATGAATAAATTGTAATAAATAAAAAATTATATTATAAAAATAAAAATTCAGAGTGTTGGGGTTGGAGAGATGGCTTAGGGGTTAAGAACACTGGCTGCTCTTCCAGAGGATCCAGGTTCAATTCCCAGCACTCACATGGCAGCTGACATCTGTGTGCAACTCTATTTTCAGGGGCTCTGACATCCTCATACAGACATATATGTAGGCAAAGCACCAATAAACTAAAAATAAATTTTAAAAACTACTTTAAAATAAAAAAGGAGAAAAGTGTGAACATGTGTGATGTGTGATGACCCTCAGCATAATAAAATACAACTTTTGTTATACTAACTGCGTGTATCTACCTTCTCGCTTGCAACACTTAGCTTTCTCCTAAAGCTTCCTCCATGCCTCAGGAGCTGTCTGCTCTGTTTCTTCCTTAGTTTCTCCAGGCCTCTGCTCTCCTCCCACAGCGCCTGCTCTCAGCTCCCTCTTGGAGCATATAGAAATTCCCTCTACAAACTCAGATTTTTATTACCACAGCTTGGCCTCAGTACAGATCAATGGCCAAAAATTGGGGTACTTGGTTACTGAATTCTCACAAATCCTAACAAATGCCACTGCACTAACAGATGATTCCCAAAACTTTTATATCTAAACTTGCTCTGCTCTACATTTCCAAAAGTCTCTTATCGCTAACGGTCCCACTTTTTCTTTTTCTTGAGACAGGGTTTCTCTGTGTAGCTCTGGCTGTCCTGGCACTCACTCTGTAGACCAGGCTGGCCTTGAACTCACAGAGATCTGCCTGCCTCTGCTTCCCTGATTAAAAGCGTGCACCACCACTGAATGGCTCTATTTCTCATTCTTAAACATCTTTTATCACTATGGTTTCTCTCACTTTGCTCTCAAACCTCTCTCTTTTTCTTGAGACAGAGTTTCTTTGTCTATCTCTTATTTCTAACAATCTACTTCCCACTTCCCAGGAGGCTCTGACTATCCTGGAACTCAATTTGTAGAGCAGGCTGGCCTCAAACTCACAGATATCTGTAAGTGAGAATTTTGTTTTCTTTTAAGAACACAGAAATATTATAAGAACATATTTTAGTTTTAATCCCACGTGTGGAATATGGGGCCGCTTCACAGGAGCTGACGATGATTTGCCTTGTGCTCTAGCAGGGGCATGATTCTGCCAGCTATAGATAGTTTCTGCAAGTGTGTGAGGTTTGAAATTTTGGAGATTTTTCAGGGGGTATTTAAATCCTAGGACCATGGATTCTTGGTTGATGTTGGTTGCAGTTTATTACACAGTCGTGCACAAAGAAGAAGCAACAAGAAGAAATTAGGTATCCTAAGGCTGAAACTTGCCCAGAGGAACTCAGTGTCCCTTTCTTTTCCTTTGTTTTTCTTCTATCTCTGTTAGGGGGTTGAAAGGGTGGAAAGGGATGGAGAAGGGTGGACTGTTGGGATTCAGACCTGGGACAAGCCACTGAGGTCCCTATTTAACCAAAGTGGACCTGGCCTCCAGGTTCTCCCAGCATCTCTCAGTCCCCACCTGCTTTCCAGCCCATAAGCTGGGCTTTCTCTGCCCCAGAGGCTCATCAGTATGTAACCCAGACATTTTGGTTCTCCTCTCTCTCTGCAAGCTTGCTTTCTCTCTCTGCCACCTTCCACCTGCTTTTCTCTCTTTCTCTGCATGGCGACTTCTCTGGCCTTGTTCCTTGAGACCCACCCAAGAGCTGCCCCCAGTAAACCTGACTCTATACTTATTTGGATTGAATTGATTCATTCCATCAGTGGAGAATACCTATCACGGAAGAAAGAACACACATAGTAGTCAAAAACAGTTACAGAGATCTGCCTACTTCTACCTCCCAAGTGCTGGATTAAAGGCATGTTTCACCATTGTCTGGCATATAAAATCTCATAAGACTTTGCTGTAAACTGTATCTTAGGATCTATTTTTTAAAAGTCTGTAAAATCTATAACAAAATTTGGCTTTAACTTATAACAAAAGGCTTATAATTAAAAATCTAACCAGTCATGGTGGCACACGTCTTTAATCTCAGCACTTGGGAGGTAGAGACAAGTGGATCTCTGAGTTTGAGTCCAACCTGGTCTACAGAGTTCCAAGACAGCCAGGGCTACACAGAGAAACCTTGTCTTAAAAAACAAACAAACAAACAATATATATTTATGACTCAAACTTTTGTCTAGAATATACTGTATATGTAACTTAGATTCAGCTCTTAAGAAAATATTGGTGCTGGAGAGATGGCCTGGTTATTAAAAGCACTGGCTGCTCTTCCGGAGGATCTGGGTTTAATTCCCAGCACCCACATGGCAGCTCACAACTGTCTGTAACTCCTGTTACAGGAGCTCTGTCTCCCTCCACATGCAGGCAAATACCAATGTACATACAATAAAAATAAATAAATTACAAATAAAGATGATTAAAAAAATAGATGCTTTTAAATAGCATCTTGGGTGATGACTCATCAAGATGGAAGCCACATCATCGTCAGCCATCTTCCCTAAGATTAAAGAGTAAGGTGGTCTCTGTAGGTGTCAGACAGGGAAGCAAACTGCTCAAAGAGTCAAGAATGAAAACCCTGTGCAGACTGGCTTCCTCAATCTGGACTAAACTTAGGGGAGTCTAATATCAAGGTGGCTTATTGTAGGAATATTTAAACACAATAAAATTTGGAAAAGTGTCTCCAGGCAACAATAACTCCCATAATCACAATTCCAGGTGCACTATAAAGCTTAAGGTGTGCCGACATAGAAATTCTTCTACACAGAACGTGTGACCATGATGGTGAGTTCTATAGCTAAAAGGCATAGAATCTATTAGTCTCTGACAAATAGCATAGAGGTCAGCAGGCCACAAAGTACATGTGATATTTCCCCTAAGGTTGGGTAATGATCTAGGTCTAGAGGGAAGAGTCTGGAATGATCATTCTGGGGAATTAGGGTGACCTCTGTCCCTACAGATAGCAAGAAGGTCACCAGGTTGTTGGCAACCTCCACATTCAGATTTCTGGATGCAATTCAGGTTTTTTATTTCTATCTCCTGTATTGAGAAAATATCTTAATGATTAACATCCCTGGTTCTCTTAGTGGTTCTCTCTGAGTAGAAGGCCTTCCTACACTCTACAAAAGAGGCTATGCATGTGACATCACCATCTTAGGGTGACCACATGGTATAAAGCAACAATTTTAGAGCCTCTCATTCACACCCAGCCCTCTGTATCTCCTTTTAGACCAAGGAAACAACAGGTCTCTAAAATATTTTGTGTCCCGTCCCTCGGGGCAAGTCGAGCAGGATTACCTGGAGAGTGGGAATGATAGGAACAAAGATGAGAGAAATGGAGTCATGACAGGATTCTGATCAAGACTCATTTATTCAACACTCGGATAGCATTTTTAAAGCAAAAAGCCACAAGCAACTTCCTTAAAGCAAGAACTATATTAGTCAGTGAAAATTTACCCAACAATTCACTTGCAGAAAACTTCCTAATTGAAGAACAGACCAGTCTGTAATAAGAGCATCTGTTTCCGCCGAGTCTCTGTGAGACTAACCTCCAGACTATATGCAAAAAGTAAGGTCAAGAAGTAAGGTTCCGTAAGCTGACTCCTTCAGTTTTCCTTTCTTTGTTTTTACAATCCTGTAAACCATGACGCGTCTGTCTTAGGTTGCCAGTCTCTCCGCATGTCTTACCCATCTTGGAATAACAGGAATGCATGCTCCTGACTCTGTCTTAGGTTGGCCATGAGGAGGATCTGATCTTACCTGTCTTTGACTGCCTTCATATCACACAGGATTAAGGGACTGTCGTAGCTTGATTCCATGCAATTGTGCCTGGATGAATTGCAGGCACTGCAGAAAAAACTGAAGAAGACAGGGGAGAATTGCACACGTGATGACCCCCAATCCTGCCATTCCTGCCAATGAAAGGGCATATCATAAGATACTGCTTCTTGAAGGAAAATACCTCTTAAGTCCATCAAAGATGTCTGAGGCAGTTTGAGCAATATCTACTTCTAAGGCAGGTGCTTTAGCTAAATCAAAAACTTCCCTCCTCATGCTAGCAAGATCTAAGAATAGATTAGTATGAGACCTGATGCCAGACAAATGATGTTGAACCCGAGTCCAGTTGAATTTAGAATGATTGTACACATAAGGAGTAACACAAATCCACTGAAACTCTGCATGACATTGTAACTCGCTTAACTCCCAGAAGATTGATGGAAGCATATAAAGCATCCACATGTTGTGTCAACTTATCATCCAAACTTACTTGATAATGCGAAGCATGAGTTACATTCTAGGCAAGCTGATTAACATGAGAGGCAGTCTGTACTGTCTGGGAAAGGCCACAGCAGAAGCCGTTTTGGAAGAAATAAGAGTGATTAAGGCCACTATTCTGGCAACAATTAAACTAACAGCAAAAATTTAGGTCTAATTCATTCTTTAAGCTTATTTAGCACTAAAATACTTTTGTCTGCATACCATTCTCCTGATAACTTTACTGGAAGCATTACCTAAGGTGGCTGTTTCATAATCAACACATGCTCATCTCCCTTAGTGGCGCAATTCCTGAGAAAACAGGAATTACAATCTACAACAAAAGAATCATTATTAGGGAAAAGGTTAATATTAAATTGTCCTACAAGCAAAACATAAGGGGCTGATACACAAGCCAACACTGAACCCCTAGCCCAATCTTCAAACACAAAACAAGTTGGTCCCCAGTCATAAGCATTCTTATTAGGTCCAGCAATGACATTCACCACGTCAAGTGTGTAAGCTTCCAGAGATAAAACTGCGATGTCCCCTTTTTAGTATGCCACAAACCACAGGACAGGGCAAGTTGTAGTGGAGTGAATTGTCTAGCATTACTCCGATCAAAGATGGAAGAGTTAGTCCCAAAAAGAGTATATTCAATGGGACTGGGCACAAAACATCACTGCAAAGGGACTGAAGAATTGGTGCAAAGTCTCACTCCGAATGGAGGTTGTTCAAAGGGCACAGGACTGTTGCTTCCCACTTTTGCATCCAGGATCAGATTGCCCTACAAAAGGCTGGAGAGCAACCTGTAAGCATCCTAAGGTTTTATAATCCCCTTTCTCCAAACAAAGGGGAAATCCAGTTCCCCGGCCAGTACAGTTGATTGGCTTCCGGAATAGGTGATCCTCTGCAAAAGGCCATCCCAGAAGGTGGGTGTTATTTACTGCTATTAGCCCCTCAGGGTCAACTCCAAGAGACTGGACGAAGAAGCGGTGGCTCAGGGACATAACCAATAAATTTCAGCCGAAGTCACGTGAGTCAGCGTCAGGATCACCACTGTGATCGCTGCCATCCTCACCCAAGTTGTGATCCACTTGTTGCACCAACCTCTCAGGCAACCATCTTGCAGCATCATTTTCCCATGAAAAAACACAAACAGTTCCTCATCCCCATACAAGTACAGGGTCGGGCCCATGCTATTGATTTGTTAAAGGATCCTTCCATTTTACTTTTGCAATAAGATGTTTTAGTATCTGTATGCCAAAATCTATCAGCAGCAGACTTGCCATTTTGATCCAAATTTAAAATAAAAAGGACATGATTAAGATGATTCTTTGGTGTCCAGGGGAGTGACTCCCCCTTTTTTTGTTTTTTTGCAAATAACTCAACCATTCGGTGGGCCCGTTCCACCATGCCCTGTCCTTGAGGACTTTAAGGTATTTTAGTTATGTGAGAAATCCTAAATTGTTGACAAAATCTTTTAAAGGATTTGCTTGTCCCATTGTCAGTTTAAAATTGTTTAGGAACTCCTAAAATATTAAAAGCTTGAAGGCAATGAGTGGTAACATCTTTTATAGCTTCTCCTGATTGAGGAGTAGCAAAAATAAATCCAGAAAAAGTATCAAGGCACACATGCACATATTTTAGTTTTCCAAACTCAGGAATGTGGGTCACATCCATTTGTCAAATTTGATTTGGAACCAGTCCTTTAGGGTTGATTTCCAGATGTGGAACAGGTTGAAATTGAGGACAAATATTACAAACCTCCACTATGCCTCTAGCTTGCTCTTTAGTTGATCCATATTTGAGTCTCAATGTTTGACTGTTGAGATGGTGCATATTATAGGTATTCTGAGCCTCTTGTAATTGAGACAAATATACCTTAGTAGCTTTATCTACCAGAGCATTCCCTTTAGAAAGGGGTCCTGGCAAATCAGAACGTGCCCTTAAATGCCCAATGAAATAAGGAAATGTTCTATCCTGAATTAATTTTTGAATTTGCAAAAATAAGATCCCAGCTGGAGAAGACACTTGAATTTGTCCTGCAGTTTCTAATCTAGGCAACGGCTGAGCTATATAAGCACTATCTGTAAAAATATTTAGAGATTGCCTGTTAAAGCTTTGAAACACGGCCAACACTGCAGACAATTCTGCTGTTTGTACAGATGTGACAGACACTTTAAAAGATATTACCTTTTTCTCTTAAGTACAGACAGCAACACCAGATGAAGAACCGTCAGTAAACACCAATAAAACATTAATAATAGGAGCAATTTTGGTTTTTATAGGGAAAATTATTGGATGCCCTTTTAAAAACTGAATTAACTTATTTCCTGGATAATGATTTTCTAATTTCCCTATATAATTGGTACAAGCAAGGGGCCAATCATCTGTATGAGCACATAGCCACTCCTGTTGTTCCCTAGAATAAGGTTGATAAATAATATCAGGCTCTTTCCCAAAATATCTTTAACTTTCCAATCTTCCTAAATATATCAATTTAGCCATAGCAGAACAATATGGATAAGTAACCTTAGAGGGAGAAGGCAGCAAGTGGATCCACTATAGGTGCTTTTTGCTAAAACAATGCTGTAGGTGTAAATTTTGTACAACAAACTAAATATTCAAGGGGTTTCTCATAATCTAGATAGGGAACAAATTGATCATCTATGGCCTGTTGAACAACTTCTACGGCACCTCGTGCCTCAGGGTTTAAGGTTCAGGGAGATGAAGGAGAAGCATCCCTTTTCAAAATAGCAAACAAAGGCTTAAGTTCAGGGGTAAGTTTTAAATATGGCCTAAGCCAATTAATATCACCTAATAATCATTTAAGGTATTTAAATTATTGATCTTAATCTGAATCTTTTGATGAGTAATTTGTGTTGGATATAATTTAAATCCTAAATAAAAATATAGATCAATTCTTTGTACTTTATCAGGAGCTATTTGCAATCCTTATTGTTATAGACAATATAAACAATCTGAGCAAAACATAATAATATCTGAGAATCGTCAACACCAGCAATTACGATATCATCCATATAATGAGTAATATACATCTGAGGCCAATTTTCCCTAACTTCTTTTAAAGCCTGAGCCACAAAATTTTGGCACAAAGTGGGGCTATTGGCCATCCCCTGAGGTAGAACACGCCAATGATACCTTTTCACGGGCTCCTTAAAATTGGCTGAAGGTACACTGAAAGCAAACCTATGACAATCATTAGGATGAAGGGATATGATTAAAAAAATCTTTAAGATCTATTATTATTTTAAAAATATTTTTGGGAATGGCTACAGGTGAAGGTAGCCCTGGTTATAGAGTTCCATGGTTTCATTAACTTTCCTTAAATCCTGAAGTAATCTCCATTTTCCAGATTTTTTTCTTAATGACAAATATAGGAGTAGTCTATGCAGAGGTGGACTCGACAATATGTCCGACTTCTGATTGCTCCTGCACAAGCAATTGAGCAGCCTGTATTTTCTCTGATGTAAGAGGTCAGAGATCCACCCATACAGGTTCATCAGATTTTTAATTAATACCATCTGTATGGGGTGCAGGCTGTTCAGTGACTTGCATTAAAAATACCCTAGCCCTTTTGTTACACCATTTCCTTGAGCTTCAACAGGTTGTACTCTGCCTTGATTGTCCTTTCCTAATCCTTGCCCTGAGAGGTATCCAATTTTTAACATTTGAGAGACTACAATTTCATTAGGGCTGCACATCATGATTCCCTTTTGTTCAAGAATGTCTCTTCCCCAAAAATTAACAGGCAAATCATTAACAATGTACGGTTGGCACGTACCTTTATTTGCTTTTTTATTTTGCCAGATTATTAGATCTGTGCTTTGTTCAGGATTTTGAGATTGTGCTATTCCTTTTAAATGAGTTAAAGTGGGCTGCTTAGGCCAATTAGGCGGCCGATGATGTTCAGCTATAACTGTAACATCTGCTCCAGTACCCACCAATCCTCCAAATTGCTTCCCACTAAGCCAAAGAGTCAACTGAGGTCTATCTTTAGTGCTTGGTTGTACCCAATACATATCTGAGGAGCCAAAGCTTCCTGTTCCTCTTTTATTTGCCACAGCTTTATCAGGTAAATTGGGCACTTTTAATAAAACCATTTGAGCAATTCTTTGACTACTTTGTACCACAGAAATTCCCCTAGGTGAACTTACCATGACTTTGATTTCTCCTGTATAATCATTATCTATAACTCCGGGAAATACTTGCAACCCTCTGATGGTACTGCTGCTTCTCCCAATAATTAATCCCCTCATTCCCTCAGGCAAGGGACCATATGCTCCCGTGGGAAGAGCCTGTACTCCCGTTTCAAGAGTTAATACTGTGTAGGAGGAGGAACTGAGGTCCAGTCCTGCGCTTCCTGGGGTTGCTCTGACAAGTTGTAAAATGGATTTGTGGGACCTTGAGGGACAAATTTCATGGTCCCATAAATCTGTTTGCTGGGTCTGGGTTCCTGGGCTGGCCCCTCATCCTGTTTCCCTGTTTCTCTGGCAAAGGCTGTCCCTGAACATCAGTGTAAGACCTGCATTCATTGGCCGAATGTTTTCCTCTCTTATACCTAGGACATAAGCCTGGAGCCAGAGCATTAGCTTTGGCGTTTGTATTCTGGCCTTTATTAGGACAGTCTCTAAATGTCCCATTTTTCTGAAAGAAAAACACCCTCTACCTGGACTTTGCTAAGCAAGCATAGAGGACACTCTAGTTCCTTGCATAGCTGCGGCCATGGCAAGGCCCCACATATAAGATGGTCCAATGTCAGCACAAAGCTTGATGTGCCCAGTTAGATCTGTTTTAGCACGATAAGGCCCGATGGCAACTTTACACACAGTATTAGCATTCTCAAAAGCCAACTGTTGAACAAAGGGAAGTCTGCTCTGAGGATCTCCAAAAATTCTTCCTGCCGCCTTGAGTAGCCTATCTACAAACTCCTGAGCAGCTCATCAGGACCCTGTTTAATACTTGAAAGGCTAGTGCTAAGGTCTCTTTTTGCAGGTAGTTTATTCCATGCCATTTTTGCAGCCTTGGCAACTTGTGCATAGACTGCAGGATGATAATTAAGCTGATTACAATTTCCCTCATAAGGTCCTTCCCCAGCTAACATGTTAAAATCCAATTAAGGATATCCTGCTTGGGCATTCAGTAATGCTGTGTGTTTTACTGTATCAGCAAAGTCTGATTTCCATAATAGATAGTCTCCTCAATCCATACAATGTCTGCACAGAGTTTTCCAATCTGCTGGAGTGAGGTTTGCTTCCATAAGAGAATCCACTATGGTAGTGGTGAAAGGTGCCTTAGGTCCATACTGAGTACATGCAGTCATTAATTCTTTTATCTGCTTAAACTCAATAGAATATTGGCAAACCCTATTACCTTGGGTGTCAAGTACCTCCACAACTGGAACAGGTAACTCTAAATCTCCTCCTGAATCTCGTGCTTTGGAAACAGCCTTCTCAAGAGGAGAATATTCTTCCTGGACTTTGTGAACATCAGTATTAGTTTTTCTCTGCGATTTTAATCTTTCCAGCTCTTTCAACAACTGTAATAGTTCCCTTTCCAGCTCTACCTTTTCTCTCAAAGCAATAACTTCATCCTTAAGATTCCCACAATCATCTGCACAGGCAGCTAGACTATGGTATTTGGCTGCTGCTTCCTCTAATTCAGCTTCATCATCAGTATCTAATTCATCTCCTGAATTAGCTTCTGCCTTAATATTATTCAGGTCTGCTTGAGCTTTAGCATACACATTAGGAATAGTGTTTGGAGTACTCTGCCCTGATTGTCTGGCCATTCTGATTTCTCCTAATACCTCCTCTGCCTGTGAAATTAAATTTCTCATTTTTTTCACTCTCATGCTGTGGGTCAAGAACATCCCGGATTAATGCCTGGAGGGAAAATATCACAATATCAGGGTCATTAGCTGTATAATAATCTTGCAACCCTGTTCCCACCTTTTCCCAGGTTTCCATTCTTCTTTGGGAGATGGGCGATCGTCGAGAAGTATTTCACTTTGGCATCCGGGCCGTTCCTCACTGGGTCCCTCTTATTCAGGTCCCTGTTCAGGCGTCACCTGTCCTGTCCAGAGGGGCAAGTCGAGCAGGATTACCTGAGGGAGAGAGTGGGAATGACAGGGGCAAAGACTCCAGAAATGGAGTCATGACAGGATTCTGATCAAGACTCATTCATTTTACACTCGGATAGCGTTTTTAAAGCAAAAAGCTACAAGCAACTTCCTTAAAGCAAGCATTTGCTTTATATTAGTCAGTGGAAATTTACCCAACAGTTCACTTGCAGAAAACTTCCTTATTTAAGGACAGACCAGTCTGTAATAAGAGCACCTGTTTCTGCCGGGTCTCTGTGAGACTAACCTCCAGACTATATGCTAAAAATAAGCTGACTCCTTCAATTTTGGATTAGTACAGAATTTTATATAATGACAAGATTGTAAGGTTATAAGTATGTATTCAGAGTAACAAAAGCTGACTTAGAGATTTATACCTAATTACTTATGTGTTTGCTAACTTTTTAACACAAATAAGGTGTATCTGATAAATAAAATTTATAAATTCCTAAGGTCTACTCAGGGTCACAGTAATATGTGCCTAATTTTTTGTCTTTGATCACTTTGTTAACCTTTAGCTATCTGGACAAATGAAGTCATAAAAAAAAAAAACAACTATGATATTCTATAATGAAAAGATCAGGAAAGTTCCCAGTCTCTCTTTAGACTGTATTTATGGCTTAAATCTTCAACTAATTTTTTTGTTTGTTTTTCAAGACAGGGTTTCTTTGTGTGTAGCTTTGGCTGGAACTCACCCTGTAGATCAGGCTGGCCTCAAACTCAGAGACCCGTCTACCTTTGCCTCTCCAGTGCTGGGATTAAAAGTGTGAGCCATCACTGCCAGCCCAGTTGCAACTCACTTTTTTTGTTGTTTGGTTTTTGAGACAGGGCTTCTCTGTGTAGTCTTGGTTGTTCTGGACTTGCTTTGTAGACCAGGCTGGCCTCGAACTCACAGCCAACTCAAAATTTTAAGGCTCAAACTTAACATGGATAAATCTGTAAGCACCTAATCTTATAAAAATGACTAACTTATAAACTCTTATGTAATTCATTTAGTGATAAGCTTTACTTAGTTTCCTGTGTTTTCAAGGTTAAGACTAAACTCAAGTATATTTAATAGGTAGTCCTCAAACTCTTCAGAAATCTGCTGAGTACAGCATTCAAAATGTTTAACCCTTTCTAGTGAAAACTTTATGTTCTGCAAAGAAGAGAGACAGCACAGGATGGCCCCACCTAAACAGTGGTAACACTAACCTGCGCCAACCTGCGCCTGGCCTGCTGCCAGGGCTCTGCTCAGACTGGACACACTTGGTTTTGATTGCTCTGGTCAAAGTGAGCTCATTCCTCCAAATTCCTCCTCCTCAGAAAACTCTCTTACTGGGCCTGATAGCCGAGAGCCAGACTAATTAATGCTGTCTATATGACAGCCGAAGATCTGCCCCCAGCTCCAAAGGCATTGAGACCGAAGGACAAGCCATTGAGACCTCGGACAGCTGCCTAGGTAATGAGGACGTTTCTGTCATTTCAGTTGATACCTCCTGCTATAATTTATCCTTTTCAGATCTCTGATGATACTGGCTGACTAACTGTATCTTTGTCAGCAGCAAGCAGCCAGCTCCTCCCTCAAGGCTACAGCTGCCTTCTCTTCACAGCTAAAAACCAGCCCTCAGGGCCTTGCTTTCCTAGAGCTACCACTGAGGAGAGAGATGGATACATTAGGACTAGAGCTGAATATAAAAACAAATGTTTGGAAAGCACTTGTGTCTAAAGCTAGCCCAGCTCTGGGCAGTCGGGCAGCTGGCTGTCCTTGGTGTGTGAGCAGATTCCCCCCAAGTTTTCATGATGGTGGCTGAGGAAATAGTACCTTCTGCATGGCCATTGGGGTCTTTGTATTTTGTCTCTTGTGTGTCTCTGTTGAAATGTTCCTACCATGCTGACTCCAGACTCTGACAAGAAATACACTCACAAAACATATTACAAAGTAACTTTTTACTATTCCTGTATTTAAAGGGACTTGCTTTGCAATGACTGACCGCTTTCAGTAACCAGTCACTGGTGTGTCATGGTAAATGGCTGGATGGAGTGTGTGTGTGTGGAAAGCTTAAAGTTTATGCAAGGTATAAAGTTATAAGAAAGTGATTTAAGGCTGGGCGTGGTGGCACATACCTGTGATCCTGGGATTCACCTGCGTCTGCCTCACTAATGCTGGGATTAAAGGCATGTAACACCACTTCCTTAAATCACTTTTTTTTTTCTAGACAGGGTTTCTCTGTGTAGACTTGGCTGTCCTTGACTAACCTTGTGGATCAGGCTGGCCTCGAACTCACAGTGATCCCAGGGTGCTGGGATTACAGGTCTGTGCCACCATACTTGGCTTATTTTTAACATTTCTTAATTCACTTTTTTTTTTTTTTTGAAACAGGGTTTTGCTGTGTGCCGTTCCCTGTCCTGGAACTCTTTCTCAGTGGTAATCCTAACATATCTAAAAGTTTTATCTCTTTTTGTAAACATGAAGAAGATCCTCTCTCTTTCTCTCTCTCTCTTTTTTTTTTTTTTCCAAGACAGGGTTTCTCTGTGTAACCTTGGCTGTCTTGGACTCTTTGTAGATCAGGCTGGCCCGGAACTCACAGAGATCCACCTTCCTCTATCTTCCTGAGTGCTGGGATTACAGGTGTGCGTCACCAGGCCCAGTTTTAAAGAAAATTCTTGTAAGTTTCACAGAATCAACTTGAATCTGCCTCTCACAGGTCAACCAGACTCTAGATAAGTACTCCTGTCAACCAACAGTCTAAGTTTCCCCACCTACTACTATTCCGAAGGTAGGATCTCTCACCCTTTCCCTGGGCTTGGGACTGCCTTCCCACAGGTGTTAGGAGCATGGGCCTGAAAGTTTCAAATGTACACACAAGATAAAAAATTTTCCCTAGAGCTGGAGAGATGGCTTAGACATTAAGACCACTGGCTGTTCTTCCATAGGTCTTGAGTTCAATTCCTAGCAACCACATGGCTCATAACCATCTATAATGAGATCTGTGCCCTCTTCTGGCCTCCTGGCTCACATGCAGGCAGAGTACTGTATAAATAATAAATCCTAAAAAAAAAATTATTTTTTCTCCTCAACTCCTTTACTTTCTGTCCCTAGTTTATCTGTCCCAGCTGATTTCAACTCAACTGCGATTTCTCCAGCAATTCAACAGCTCCAGGTGTTCTCCTGGGATCTATTCCCAGACAGCTCCGAAACTGTTAGCCGCAGGTGGTCCAGCACCACAGATAGATACAGTGAGGCCTGCACTTCCCTACCCCAGATGGTCCTGCAGAATCTGGGCAGCCAGCAAAACGGCCTTCACTCCGGTCTCTCTCTTCCTGGCCTTGGCCAACACTCCTGTTTTCTTGTGTTTCTACCAACAACACCCCCAGTGTCAGCAAGTGGTCATAGAAGAGAGTACATTGCCCTATACCGTTTGCTATCAACCAAAAGACAGGGCTGTCAGGTCTCAAACCGGGGACAAATGGTTAACAGGAGTTCACTAATATATCAAATTGGATGGGGGCCATAGGTTCTTCTAGAATCCCTCAGTCCCTACCTATTGCAGGGTACGCTGTCACTCCCTGTGCCCTAAACTTCTCCAGCCCAGGGGCTGGGTTGTCCTTCCCTCAACTGCCCCCTTCCCTATGTAATCCCGCCATTTTGCTTACCTGGTCCTTTTGGTATACCGTTTACTTCCTTGGCCCAGGATGCCTCTCTAGATCAATAGCTCTTCTTCCCTCGTCCCTCCCCCTTCTCCTCACATGGCCAGGTTCAGTCTCTGGACTCTCCCAGATGTCCCTGCCCCTGATTATGCATTCCCTTCACCATATCTAGGAAGCAGTCCCTTTTTATTTTTCATTCGAATACCCAGGAATAGTAGTGGATGGTGGGGTTAGAAATTAGTGTGTCTGGGTCGTTTGCTGTATGGGCTGTGCGACATCTGAAGGATAGTGTTCCCTAAGGCTTTTGCTGTGTGGGTATTTTATAGGATTTGTGGAATCACTCTCAAGTGGCTCACGATGGCTCTTCGTGTGTGCACAAGAGTGGATGTGGAGGTCAGAGTACAGCCTCCGGGACATTGATCAGGAGCCTTCCATTTTTGTGAGTCAGAGTCTTACACTGTCTTGGAACTTTGCCCAGTAGGCTAACCATCCGCCCACTGAGCTTCCAGTGACTTCATCTCAGTCTTCCATCTCACCATCATGGGGATTAGAAGCACATGGGATTGGATTTCAGATAGGGTTTGGCAAGCAGACCCTATTTAACATAGCAAAGCAGACCTGGCCTCCAGGTTTTCCCAGCAGCCCTCAGACCATGCCTGTTACAGGGCATGGCCGGCATACCCAGCCCTCTATGCTGAACTCTCTAGTCCAGCATCGGGCCTTCAGCACCCCGAGAGGCTCTTCACTGTTATCCAGACATTTCGGTTCTCTCTCTCCTCTCTGCACCTGCACACTCTTTTCCCCCACCCCTTCTCTTTTCCCTGTCTGTATGGCAACCTCCTTGGCCCTGTTTCTTGGGACTGGTGAACCCGCCAAAGAGCTGCCCCCAATAAACCTGCCTTTGTACTTTAATTTGGCTCGAAGTGTCTCATCTTGCTGGTGGGAGAATACCTATCACATGCATTTTTTAATTTGATTGTATGTCTGAATGTTTTACCAGCATGTATATATGCATACCACTGTGCACACAATGCCCAAGAAGGCAGGAATAGGGCATCAGATCCTCTGGAACTGAAGTTACAGACAGTTGTGAGTTGCCATGTGGGTGCTGGGAATCAAACCAGGACCTCTGCAAGAGGACCAAGTGCTCTTAACCACTGTGCCATGTTTCCAGCTCCACATCCAACTTTTTACTTGGATTCTGGGTATTCAATCTCAGGTCCTGACACTTGTGAGTGAATCACTGGAACAACTGAGCTGTTTCCCCAGCCACACACTACAGTGTTCAAGTCTCAGTGGATATCAAAGCAATCCACAGACATCTGAGAAGGACGCTCAAGGATCTGTCTTCAAGCAGCTTCTGGGCTGGAGAGATGGCTCAGTGGTTAAGAGCATGGTCTGCTCTTCCTGAGGTCCCGAGTTCAATCCCAGCAATCGCATGGTGGCTCACAACCATCTATCTATACTGGGATCTGTTGCCATCTTCTGGCATGCAGCTATACATGCAGAGAGAGCACTCATATATGTAAAATAATCTTTAAAAAGAAAGATTTATTAAAAAACCCATCAGCCTCCTCCTGAATTAAAATGCCATCTTCAAGGGGTAGACAAAGTGATTCCCTCCAAGTATCTTACACAGTGAGTCTCAGTGCTCGCTTGCTTCCACTCAGGCTCTCTCTGAAGTTGTAAGTTGTGCCTTCACATGTAAGCCTCATTTCCTGCCAGCTTAACGCTTGCATTTGTCTTCATCTCAGTCCACATCTCTATTGGGAGTTGAGCTCAGAAGGTGGTCACTTGCTAGTGTCATGAAGAGTTTCCATCCCAGGCTCATTATCCAAATGCATAGTCAACATTTTTTAAAATAATTTTTATTTTTTATATTAATCACAGGTTATTTACTTTGTATCCCAGCCGTAGCCCCCTCCTTCATTCCCTCCCAATCCCACCCTCCCTCCCTCAACTCCTCCCTGCCCCTTTCCAAATCCACTGATAGGGGAGGTCCTCCTCCCCTTCCATCTGACCCTAGCTTATCAGGTCTCTTCAGGACTGACTGCAATGTCCTCCTCTGTGGACTAGCAAGGCTGCTCCTCAGTCAACATTTTTACTTTAGTGACATCAAACTCTGCTCTCCCCAAGCAGCTCAAATAGTTCCAGTCTGACTTCCTGGTGAACAAAAGCCCTCTGAGGAAGCTACCTCTGTAGTAACACTCCTGCAGAGGGTTCAGCCTTGGGTGGCTAGAACTTTGTGATTCTGAAGAGAAGCAACATTGTAAGTCAAAAGTCAGATTTAGCCTGAGATGTTTTAAGCCTTTCAATAGCCAATGATGTTAACTTTTTTTTTTTAATTTTTAATTTTCGAGATGGGTTTCTGTGTAGCCTGGGCTGTTCTGGGCTGGCCTTGAACTCAACATCAATTTGCCTACTATCCCTGCCTCCCTGTGTGCTGGAACTAAAGGTGTGCCCCACCACGACCATCTTGATCTTGATTCTTCTTCTCACCTAACACTCTCCTATTACCAAACTTTTCAGAAGCCAGCCACAGGTGGTACTCATCTGTGATCCCAGTATTTTCGAGGTTGAGGCAGGAGAATTGCCACAAGTTTAAAGCCAGCCTAGTATAGCAATACCTATAGAGACTCTGTCACAAAAAGACAAAGCAAGGGACATCCGGGATGGCTCAGTAGGTTAAATGTGCTTGCTGTGAATGCAAAACCAAAAACCAAAAACAACAAACAAACAAAACCCA
>CM053766.1:83443992-83479479 GCA_028658305.1 Pachyuromys duprasi
GGAGTGGCTGCATGGTCTTCCTCTGTGGCCTGGCAAGACTGCACCCCACTCAGTGGGGGGGGTCAAAAAGCCAGCCACTGAGTTAATGTCAGAGGCAGCCCCTGCTCCCCTCACTAGGGAACCACTTGGATACTGAACTGCCATGGGCTACATCTGTGCAGTGGTTCTAGGTTATCTCCATGCATGGTCCTTGGTTTGAGTTTAAGTCTCAGAGAAGACTCCTAGGCCCAGATTTCTTGGTTCTGTTGCTCTCCTTGTGGAGCTCCTTCCCCTCCAGATCTTTCTATCTCCCCCTCCTTTCATAAGATTCCCTGTACTCTGCCCAAACCTTGGCTATGAGTCTCAGCATCTGCTTTGGTACACTTCTGGGAAGAGTTTTTCAGAGGCCCTGTGCGGAATAGATACAGAAATTGTGGTAAATTTACACAATGGAATACTACTTGCAATTAAAAACAAGGAAATCACGACATTTCTTGAATATTTTTATGAACATTAACATTTTTTCATTATTGTGCTGGTGGCTCAGACTCTTTCAAACCGCTCGATCAAGGACTAACCTTGGTTCAGACAGCTTCCAGACTTAACAAGGCTCCAGGGCTCAGGTTTTGTCATGGAGACCTCATCTCATCATTTAGGACTGTGATAACTGGGGAGAAACAAAAGAACACAGGCAAACCTTCCAGCCATGGCTCCTGGAAATGGTCTAGAATGGATATCTAGGCTGTGACACACACACACACACAGGCACAAATACACACAAACTCACATGCACATGCACACACTAGATGGATAAAAATGTAATGAAAGTTCTTTTTAAAAAAGAAGCTTCTATCAAAATCTGAAAATATTATCTGCTCACCAGCTTCTGAACTCAAATACATTATCCCTTCAATATATGGATTAATGTCCCTCTAGAAAGATGGATGAGCCCAATTCAATAGTAACAACATCAGATGCTAGTCACAATCCCAGTTGTCCCCCACTGTGTTTAGTCTGTAAACTTTGTGTGAAATTGTGATGTTACAGTGTGTTAATATGAGACCATGGCCTTAAAGGAAAGGGCAATCTCTTTTTCTTGCTCAGCTTTGGCTGCAGAGAAAGATGGGACCCCTGTGTTCAAGTTCCCCAGATGGAGAGTGAAGGGTAAAACCATCGAGGAGGTAGCAGAAGCCTACCGATCAGTGGGCGCCGAGCTCAATGTGCTGCCCTTCTGCACACAGTTCATTCCCATGGAGGTCATTGACGGCCCGAAGCACGGCTCCATCATCTACCACCCATCGCTCCTACCCAGGCACAGAGGCGCTTCGGCCATCAACTGGTAATAGCAGGGGTGAAGGCTCTGTTTCCATAGTCCATGGTTTTTCTGTTTTTCTCCTACATGAGGCAGACACTAGGTGGGCTTGGGGCTGGGGAGGTGGCTCAGTCAGCAATGGGCTTGTGTGCACACTTGAGGACCTGAGTTCAGATCCACAACACCCACAGAAAAGCCAGGCTTGGAGGCTTGCGCCTGTAATCCCAGCTAGAAGGAGGCAGGTAAAGGTGGCTGTCTGGAGTTCACTGACCAGCCAACCTGCCTGAATCAATGGGCTCAAGGTTCTTTGAGAGACCCTGACTCAAAAAATAGAACGGAAACCAATTGAGGAAGATAGTCGATATCAGTCCCTGTCCTTTGCATACACCACATACACACATTCACATAAACACAGGCATATAGCACGCATACACACCTAATATGCTTCTAAGGTCCTGATCGATGGCTTCAGTTGTGTGATCTCCTCTGAGGTCTGGAGACACTACATGACGTGGGACAGAATTCTCCAAGGACAGCCTCTGGTTATTAGTTCCAGTGCCTGTAAGCAGATCTCAAAGCTTCAGTAGTCTGGTAAAGAGGATCAATTGATTCATGCACTTTTGACATGTGCCTTCATAGTCTTCATAGTGCACGATGCCCTTATAACTTTTTTCTTTTTGCACAAAGAATCCAAGTGCATTAAAGAAAATGCAGGGTTACTGGAAACTGCCTTCTTTATCAGCCATCACCCCTCCTTTGACTTAATGCTTCTCAAAGAGGCTTTGCCCAACATTCTCATGCCTGTTTTAAGCACAGCTCCTGCCACACCATAAGTATCCAACACCATGAACACTGTGGCACACTATGCTGAGGCTGAACTGGACCTTTCCCCCACATTTACCTTCATTTTCTTACCAGCCACCTTCCTGGTATCCCTCAGCATCAGGTTATTGAGCATAAAAAAATCTGTATGTGGTTTAAATGTGCTGAAAAATACTTTATAGTATTTGAAGATGGGTGCTAGGAATTCATCTCCTTTTGGTCTTATAAATAATAGTAGTAAATACCTTTGTCCTTGAATCTGTATTTTTTTTTCATTTTGAATTCTTTCTATATATAGAATCATAGGGACAAAGCATATAAATATTTTCAAGGCTTTTGACAGTGTAATGATAATTCCTCAATATTTCTGAAAAAGGGGACCCATTGGGTGGCTGATTTAGGTCTTGCTTGTTTGATAGCTTAGAGAAATATAAATAATTTAGGGAGGGGGTTGAGGCTATAGAGATGGCTCAGAAATCTTCTGTTATGACCAGAGTTTGGTTCCAACATCAAATCAGGTATCTCTAAATAGCCTGTAATTCCAACTCCAGAGGGTCTGGTGTCCTTTCCTGGCCTCAGGTCATCTGCACACGCATGACATGCACTCACAGGCACATACATTAAAAATAAATCTTAAAAAGTGATTTTGGGATTTTATGAACAATCAGTTTACAGCTTTTGGGTATGTGACTGCTCTCTGATACATGTTTATAGACATTTGTTCACATATCAGCTTACTGTTTGTATTATAGTCAAATTAAGCATTTTCTCTTAGTCTAGGCTGTATAGAGCATACAGTATGAATAGTTGACCTAATCAACTGATTTTTTACTGCAGTTTACATAGCCAGTCTAGAGCTAATTCTAATCTTAAGTAACATTTATACTCGATTATACAACCTAAATTAACAATCAGTTTTCTTTTTTATACTGTGCTGAGTATCCTGATGTATTTTTCATTCTTATTCTAATAAACAATTGTGTGCAGTGTAGAAGTATATGCAGGCATGAAAATTACTCAGTCCTAAAGGAAGGTGACTCCTGCAGTCAGTGGGTAGCAGTAAGGATTGACTCTGACACCCTTTTTTGTTTTGTTGTTTTGTTTTGAGAGAAACCCTAAGACAGGGTTTCTCTGTCCAATATCCCTGGCTGTCCTGGACTCTCTTTGTAGACCAAGATGGCTTCAAATCATGAAGATCAGCCTGCCTCTGCCTCCTGTGTACTGAGTGCTGGGCCACCAGGCCCAGCTTCTCACAGCTTTTAAGAAGCACCACAAGCCATAGCTGAAAGACTGTAAGACATACGTGAGGATGCAGGAAATAGCAGCTGCTGGTGCTGCTTCCTATGAATGCCGAAGGCTCTGAGCTCTACTATAAACTTCTCTAGGCTACTTCCTTGACTATCTCCTTTTCCATTGTAACTTCCTCATCCTTTAACATGACTAATTCTCTGCTTGATACAATCAACCAGCATTTTAAGTTGAAACTGTTCTTTTCACAGGACTCTAATCATGGGAGATAAGAAAGCTGGGTTTTCTGTTTTCTGGGCAGATGATGGTTTAGATACAGGACCCATCCTTCTTCAGAGATCATGTGATGTCAAACCCAACGACACAGTGGATGCGCTTTATAACCGGTTCCTTTTTCCTGAGGGGATCAAAGCCATGGTCAGTATATTTACACCATCAACACTAATTTGGAAAACTTATAACATTTAAGGGTTGTTATTCTTCGATCAAGAATTTGCCAAGCCAGGCATGGTGGCGCATGCTGTAACCTCTAGTACCTCATGTCTGTAATGTAAATTTGAGCTTGAAAGTCCCATAGCCTGTGATGCTGACTTAATCTTCTTTAAAAGGATGGAACGGGCGAGACAACAATTAAACTGATGCACCCTTTTGCCAAATACTTGAATCTCCAACCCTGTTGATGGTGACTAGTTCTAAGAAGGAATAAAGAATCTTTAGTTTTTTCTATGCGATTTAGGTTTATTTAAAGGTATTTTACTTAGTTTACATAACAGGGTGAAATGTGATTACTGATTTATTTATTCAGATGTGCTCAGAGTGAAAAAACTGTAAACATGCATCCATACCATGAAGTGAAATATTTTACCCATTAAAAATTCAAAGATTGAGAAAATAATTTCTATGCCATTTGGTCGTCTCCCTCCGCCCCACCAGAATTCATTGCCTCCTTTCCCCCATCTCTCTCGGTTGAACCTAGGGCCTTGTGTATGCTAAGCTGTATGCTCAGTGAGAGCTTTGCTCCAGGCCTTCACCTCCAGCCCCAACAAGGATTCGTGCTTGACTGCGGGCTTGATATTGGAGTGGGCACATCTAGGTATAGATCCTGCCAGGCATGCCAAGCCTTTCATTGCTGTGAAATCACACTGTAACCTACAAAGTTGACACTCAGAAGACATGCAATTGAGTTACCAAAACAATTTTTTAAAAATCTTTTGGTGTTTTAAGTTAGTTTATGTCTAATGTGTCTAGTTGCATTCATAGCAATCCTTGGCCAAATGTGGCTGAGTCTCGAGTTAGTGCTTCGACATCTGCTGAAACTACAGTTTCCTCATTTGCAAAACAGAAGGAGGTATACACCTTTCAGGATACATGTGATGTCTGTAAGGGATAACTTACATAAAGTAGCTGTCATACCCTATGTGCTTGTCATGTAGATGGACCTAAAGAAACGGATGGCAATGTGACCACAGCCTGACTTTCTGAGCAGATTTATATGCAATCAGTCTGTTGAAAGCAAACTTCCATTAGAAGGGTCATTCCTTTGTGGCTCTCTGGGCTCTAACACCAGTGATGGTTTTGGCTTTAGGTAGAAGCCGTCCAACTCATAGCTGACGGAAAAGCTCCTCGAATTCCTCAGCCAGAAGAGGGGGCAACATATGAAGGTATCCAGAAGAAGGAAAACGCTGAGGTATTTGCATCAATAGTGCATAGCCAAGTCACAGCCCTCTACCTTTGAGTAGTTCCCAGCGTAGAAGTTCCTGACCCAGAGACAGTCCCTCCAAGGCCGCTGGTCCTATGTGTCCCCACTTCCATCCAGGATGAAGAGAAGTTAGTGTCACCTGTAGGCCTCATGGCCTGTATTTGTGCTCACCTAGATTTCGTGGGACCAGCCTGCTGAAGTTTTGCATAACTGGATCCGAGGTCACGATAAGGTCCCTGGAGCCTGGGCAGACATAAATGGACAGGTATGCTTTCACTGGGTACATGTTCCCCATAAAATCCCCACCACGCTGTGTGTGCATGTGTGTGTGTGTGTGTGTGTGTGTGTACCACTGGTATTTAAACCCATGGCCTTGCACAAACCTTAAAAGCACTATACCATCATGCTACACTTCTGGCTCCATCTCACTAAGTTAATTAGATTGGTTTCGAATTTGTGATCCTCCTTTAACTGTTGCTCTGGGGAGGCAGACTCTGTGAGTTTGAGGCCAGCCTAGTCTACAGAGCAAGTTCCAGGCCAGTCAGAGCTTCATAGTGAGACCCTGTGTAGACAGGCAGAAAGAGGAAGGAAGGAAGGAAGGAAGGAAGGAAGGAAGGAAGGAAGGAAGGAAGGAAGGAAGGAAGGAAGGAAGGAAAGAAAGAAGGAAGGAAAACAGACAGGGAGAGAGGGAAGGAGGAAGGAAGGAAGATCAAATGAGTTCCCCATTCATATAAATACATAGTTCCTGCTGCACAGGAAATATTACAGTTCAATAAATAACAGGCATTATTTATAGAATGATATTTTTTTAAAAAGTCAGTATCCTTTGCCCTTGGTCACCACCCTTTCTAGTCTTGTTTACTGGACTTGATCCCCAGAACAGCCTGCACAGCTCAGGCCTCGTCACCCTGCCTGGGAAGAGTGTGCATGCTCCCGGAGGCTCAGTTGTAGAGCAACTGGCTAGCACAGATGAGGCCCTGAGCTCAGGCCTGTCTTAGGGTTCCTGTTGGCATGACAAAACTGACCAAAAGGAAGCTGGGAAGAAAGGAGTTTATTTCATCGTACACTTCTGGGTATCCCTCCACCACACAGGGAGGTCAGGGCAGGGACCCGGAGGCAGGAGCTGAAGCAGAGGCCATGGAGGGGTGCTGCTTACTGGCTTGCTCCTCATGGCTTCTCAGTCTGATTTTTTCTACAACCCAGTCCACATGCCCAAGCATGGCATGGTTCCCCGTGAGGTGGGCCCTCTCACATCAATCATTAACTGAGGAAATGCCCCACAGACCAAGCTGATGGAGACATTTCCTCAACTGAGGTTCCTCTTCTCAGGTGACTCTAGCTTGTGTCAACTTGACAAACAAGAACAACAAAAAATAAGTCCCTAGCACCCGTAGCCCACCTCCTGCACTGGCTGAGGCCCTGGGACCCTCCAGTGTCTGCTTTGCCAGCACTGGGATTGCAGACAGTACCATCACACCCAGATTTTATTTTTTTTATCAGTTATTGCAATTTATTCACTTTGTAGCCCAGCTGTGTGCCCCTCCCTTATCTCCTCCCAATCCCATCCTCCCTCCCTCTTCTCCTCCCACACCCCTCTCCAAGTCCACTGATAAAGGAGGTCTTCCTCCCCTTCCATCTGACCCTAGCCTATTAGGTCTCATCAGGACTATCTTTCACAGTTTTCCTCTGTAGCCTGGTAAGGCTGCTCCTCCCCTGAGGGGGAGGTGATCAAAGAGCCAGCCACTAGGTTCATGTCAGAGACAGGCCCTGCTTCCCTTACTAGAGAACCCACTTGGAGGCTGAGTCTATGGGCTACATCTGTACAGGGGTTCTAGGTTATCTCCAGGCCCTTTAAGACTTTAAAAACTGTGTATTCAGTGCACACACACACACACACACACACACATACTTGTGTGTAGGAGCCTTCAGAAACCAGAAGGCATCAGATCCCCTGGAACTGGAATTGCAGGTGGTTGTAAGTGACCACGTGGGTGACTGAACCTGTGTCCTCTGTAAGAGCAGCAAGCACTCTTAACCACTGGGCCTCCCCCCCAGCTCATCTCTGAGACTGTGATCACATATTTGCAGAGATTCTTATTTGTTACATTTCTACTGATGCTTGATTCAGTCCTACCAAATAAATCCGTATGACAGAACTGTGTCTCAACTTTACTATAGATTTGAACTTCGGTGTTTGTACAAGGTGTTGCTTGCACACAGTCCTGGCAGTGGCTTTGCCTCCTGAATTTACAGGGTTTGATCTCTTTATTAGATGGTGACTTTCTATGGCTCATCGTTATTGGCTAGTCCCGTGCCTGCTGGAGAACCATTGGACATTACAGGTGCCAAGAAGCCTGGTCTTGTTACCAAAAATGGACTTGTTCTTTTTGGTAATGATGGAAAAGCAGTGAGTGCACAAGCCACTTTTTCTTCTTCCTTCTTTAACCACAGCTATTAGGAAATGGCTTCCCCTGGCACTCACCGGGAGGTGGGAGCTCACAGACACTTCTCTGGAGATGCACGATATTCCTCTGTCCCAAGACAAGGTTCCTCAGGATGGGCCCATGGACCCTCACAGTGAGGGAACCCTGGGAACTGGGTCAGAAATGTGGGCCTCTGCTCACCAACCTGCTGGTTTGGGTAGGATGGCTCTCCTTGCTGTGTCTGTTTCCCTGTCTATAAGGCAAGGAGAGAGAGCCATATCTGCTTCCTGCTGTCAGTGATTAGGAAGACCCAGCGAGACCCTCTTCCATTATCCACTGCTATCACCTCCCTAGGGCAGCCCTGCCCATATGACTAGTTTTGGGTCTCCCGGAAAGCTTCCTGGTGAAGAGTATAAAGGGCCATTTGTGGTTTATACACCTGTTCCCATTGTTAAGAGTAAATGAATGGTTAACATCACAATGTTTTAGTGCCCAAGCTGCTGCTAAGTCTTAAACCAGCACTAGACAAATCACTGAATGTCACTGAGCCCCCAATTCTGCAACAACAAGCTGCACAACAGCCCCCATCTCCATCGGGATTGATTTTAGCACATGCATCCTAACGCACCAGACAGGTGGCATGCTGGCAGCAGTGATATGTCCCGGGGATGGGGGGGGGCATTGCCGGTGTCCTTCAGGAGGCTTCAGTCCACCCGTAACTGAAAAGCAAGTTTTCCCGAGTGCACTCTCCGTCCATTTTGAGATCTAGCTCTAGACTTGGCTGTCCTTTCCTTGAGCCACTATGAAGACATCTTTCCAGTCCCTTCAGACATGGGAAAGTAGGTCGACGATACGTGTGCATTCTCTAAACAAGCTGACCTCTAGACCACCTAAGGCATTAGACTCCTCCCAGCAGCCTTGCTCTTGGATGGTCCGAGTCTTCAACTTGTTTTCCTGATGTTCCGTAGCTGATGGTGAGAAACCTACAGTTTGAGGATGGGAAGATGATTCCCGCCTCCCAGTACTTTTCATCGGGTGAGACATCAGTACTTGAACTCACAGCTGAGGAGATGAAAGTAGCAGAGACCATCAAGGTGAACATGTGGTGCCCTTAACCTGACTCGTACCTTGGAGCCCCAGTGCCTGCTTGTGGCTGGTGTAATTGTCCTTAGGGTAGAAGAAATGTGACTTTATCTCCTCCTTCTATATAAGCTGTGGTTAAGAAATCAACTCAGAAATATTCATGCTCAAACACAGCATATAGAGATTTTTTTCAGTTCTAGGTTGCCTTGGGGGTGGGGGGGTTGGATGAAGTTGAGACATGGGGGATAAAGGTAGAACCATTCAGAAACCCAGATTGAGGGTCATTTTTATTCTAGCCAGAAGGACAAAAATTCTCTCATACTTGTATTTCATGTTCCATAGGGGCCAAACTGGGGTGCGGGGTGGGGGTTCAGGTCACCTCCTCTTCATATTCACTGGCCATGTGTGACTGAAAGAGATGCTGAGCCATGCTGCCATATTGTGCTTTGGGTGAAGGGCAAAGAGGTCTCTGCCATGGGATTCCACATGGTTCTTCATGGAAGTGGCCCTTTTCATGCAGCTCATCTGGGCTCGAATTTTAAGCAACGTCCCTGTGATTGAAGACTCCACAGACTTCTTTAAATCTGGAGCAAGCTCAATGGATGTTGTGAGGTAAAGCCACACATCCGAACTCTCTCCCTCTCTGTCTCTCTCTGTGTCTGTCTGTCTCTCTTCCTCTCTCTGCCCCCACCCACCCCCAGACTTGTCTATTACATCTCCCTTTTCTTCATGCTTTTTGTTACTGTTTCCACGGTCACACTCACATATCTTTTTATTTGTTGCCAACCAGGTTGTTTTCACATTTCCTTTAATGTTTCTAATGGTTTGTTATTTTCAAGAAGTTTCTAATTATTATTTTGTGTGTGTGTGTGTGTGTGTGTGTGTGTGTGCAGGTACCCACAGAACCTAGAAGAAGGCATTAGATGCCCTGAAGCTGAAGTTACAGGCAGTTATGAACTGCCCAAATGGGTGTTGGGAACCAAATTCAGGTCCTCAGCAAGAGTGGTATGTATTTTTTACCACCAAGCCACTCTCCAGCCCGGGACACTGATTCTTATACCTCACCTGCCCATGTCCCAGGATTTCCCACCCTCTCATTCTCCCTAACACCTTCCTTTCATTCATGAGGTAAGCAAAAACATTAACCTCAAGAGCACATGACATTATCAAAAATCAGGAGGTATAGACCTCTAAACTGCAGTTTCTTAGCAATAATTCACGAGTTCCTAGAAAAGTCTAGCCAGCTTGCTAAGGATTTCAATACTGTGTTGTTGTTATTGTTATTTGTTGCTGACAAGATACCTAGAGGAAATATGCGTTCCCTGTCAGAGTGAGTTAAATCAATCATTTGTTACTTTATTTAAAAAACACGCATTTATTTCTGTGGGGTGTGTCTAGGCAAGCACGTGCCACGACACGTGTGGAAGTCAGAGAAAAACTTGTGGGAGTCTATTTGTGCCGTCTACAAACTCTCGGGTTTGTGGCAAGCGCCTTTAGCCACTGAGCCTCCTGGCTAGCCCTGCTGTTACCGTCTTAGTCATCTACCAGGTACGTCAGCTTCTTCAGAGAATAAGTGATTAGAGGACCATAGGTGGTGGGCTTTCCATACTGGACCTGGCACACCTTTCCCAACTAAGGTCGGCTGATAGCCGAGAAATCGAAGGACTGAAAAGGACGTGGGACATTGACCTTCTGACCATGCTACTGATACCCAACTTAAACATGTAATGCAAACAAATGGTCGTCTTTCTCTCACAGAGAAACTACAGAGAGTATTCTCTGTTACATTCTCATTATCTTTCCAGTCAGGAGGTTGTTTGTGTGTTTGTTTGTTTTTTTCCTCTCATTTTCTGAGATCATTTGAAAGGTACAATTTTTTATGTGCCCATAACTTTGTGCTGTAGTTAAAACATCTTTCCCTTAATTTATCTTATTTATAGTTCTGGCTAAATTTAAAAACAACAAAACTGTCTGCAAGATAGGTTTTTAATTTTCCCATGCCACACCGTATTTTACAGTTATTTTATGTCTGTGTGTGTGTGCTTGTCTTACGTGCATCATATACGTGCAGCCCCCAGAGGTCGGAAGGGGGTGTCAGGTCACCCAGGAACTAGAGGTTCAGGCAGTTGAGAACTGCCCTGTGTGGGTGAACTGAAGCCAGGTACTCTGTGAGCAGAAAGTGCTGTCCCTTCCAGTCTCTGTCCCAAGTCTTAACATCTTCTGTAGTTGCCACCAAAGACAATCTTGTGTGATGTGAACAGGAAGCACTCCAAAGCCTCTTGAAGAGTCAACAGTGAACAAGCCACAAAACTCTTTAGAAATGGATGTAATGTAAGCTGGTTCTCACCTTAAGGCTGGTGGAAGAGGTCAGACAGCACTGCGGAGGGCTTCAGCTGCAGAATGAAGATGTCTACATGGCCACCAAGTTTGCAGATTTCATCCAAAAGGTTGTGCGGAAACTGAGAGGAGAGGACCAAGAGGCGGAGCTGGTGGTGGATTACGTAAGTGCCTCATTGATGTTCGACTCCAGACTCTTACAGTCCACTGCTGCACAGAACATCTGTGCTTGCTGTTTACACCTGTGGCCTCTAAGACTAGTTTATTGCTGGGCAGTGGGGGCACTCGCCTTTAAATCCCAGCACCTAGGAGGCAGAGGCAGGCAGATCTGTGTGAGTTCGAGGCCAGTGTGATCTACACAGTGAGTTCCAGGACAGCCATGGATATACAGTGAAACCCTGCCTAGGGAAGGGGGTTGGTTATTGGGATAAATTCAGGTGCCACAAAATTCACCTTAATTAAATGTGCTATTCAGTCATTTTTTAGAACACTCACAAATTGCACAATCATTATCACAATTATCTAATTTTAGAATATTTTTATCATTCCAAAAGGAAAGACTGTGCCCACTGGCAATTACGCTGTGTTTCTTTTCTCCTTGCCGGCTCCATACCCAGGCCTCAAAAACCACCTGTCCTTTTCTGTCTATTGATTTGCCATGACGTTAATATTTCATGTAAATTGAATTGTGCAACATGTGGCCTTTTGTGTTTGTTCTGCCTCTTGACATAATATGTTCAGTGTTCACCCTTATAGCACCTTTCACCAATCTTTCTGGCCAACTAATATTTCACTGTGTACAGATATACTTCCTCTTCTGAATCCACTCATTAGATGATGCATGTTTTGGATCGTTTCTCTTTGAAGGCATTATTATTATTGATAGAAAAATTCAGACGTAGGTTTGTTATGTTTTTTCACTTTCTTGGTAACATCCTTTGACACATAACAGGTTCCCCCCCCTCCCCGGAGGCAAGGTCCCCTATGTAGCTTTGGCTGCCCTCAAACTCTAGTAGACCAGGCTGGCCTCAGAGTCACAGAGATCTGCCTGCCCCTGGGATTAAAGGTGTGCACCACTAAGCCCAGCTGAGATGTTTATTTTTGATGAATCTTTGTTCCTGCGCTGTTGCTTTCTCTGCATCTTGTCTGGTGCCTCCACTTCACCTCTGCTGGCTTCTGTGGTGGAGGGGTGGCCTGGGATGCCTTTCTCATCCTGCATTTTGACCTCTGCTGTCTTCTGTGGCGGAGGGGTGGCCTGGGATGCCTGTCTCATCCTGCATTTTGTTTCTTTCACCTTTACTTATTTTCTTAATAAGCGTCTTTGCTTAAAGCAAGCTAATTCAGATACCAACTTAACACCACACATACAGGAAAACCCTGCTGCCACACAGCTTTGTTATATGGCCTAAATTTGGGCTATAGCTTTTCATATTAATTTCATCTGGATTTTCTATAAAACCCACCACAGGTTTTTAATTATTGCTTTATTTACCTGTTTTTTTTCTTGTTTTGGTTTTTTTATTTTTAAGTTATGTGTATGTATGCATGTGTGTCTCTGAGATTTTTGTGTACATAAGTTCAGGTGCCCTTGGAGGCCACAAGAGGGTGTCAGGTCCCCCTGGAGTTGGAGTTACAAGTAGCTGTGAGCTGCCTCATGTGGGTTCTGGGAACTGAACCCCAGTCCTCTGAAAGAGTAGCAAGGCCTCTCAACTTCTGCACCATCTCCTACACAGGCAGATAGCAACTGTCTTTTAAAATCAGGTAAAGAGAAAGCAAAAAACAACAAAAGCTGTTTTTATACCGATTTCTCTATTTACCTATGTAGTCATCTATCATCCACTACTTATTCCTTTGAGGCAGGGTCTCTCCCTGAATCTGGGAAGACTCACAGTTTCTTGGCTACGCTGGAATCCACAAACTCCGTCACCTCCCTATCTCCACATCCCTCAGAGCTGGGGTGACAAGTGTGTATGGCTTTCCTGGCTTGTTCCATGGTTGCCAGGATCTGAACTCTGGCCCTAACGATTGTTCAGCAAGTGCTCTTCACCCTTGAGCCATCTCTCCAGCTTCTTCTTTATATGGCTTCATGTTTCTGTTTGATGCCCTTTCATTCCAGCCCAAAGGTTCACCAGGATGTCATTGAACTCTGTCTGACCATTTGGGAATGCTTTCATTTCACCTTCCTTTTGGAAGAATGTGTTTTCAGTAGGAGGCAGAGACCAGTCTCTCCATTTTATTCATGGAAACCCTTGAGCTTGATGGAAACGAGTATAGTAGTGATAGTCTCCGCTCGTTATCCAGTAGCAGAGAGAACAATAAGGCAGCTCGTGCGTAACTCAAGGAAGAAATGTTGAGATGGCCTGGAATAAAAAGAAAAAGGATTTCGAAGGATCACAGTGGCACAACAGTGGTGCTATTGAATCTACCACTAGATGGCGCTGTCTACAGGCGTTTGTAGCAAGATTCTTATCTGAGCCAGAGCAGAGAGCTTCAGATCTCAGTGGGCACCTGAACATCATGAGTCCATCTGTCCCTAGAATCCCATCGAGCTTGCCTCTCTTTCCACATTAGAATTTGTTTCTTTAAATATATATATATTAGGGTTTAAATTTTTCTTTTTAAATTTGTTGGAGTGTGTGTACGAGTGTTTTGCCTTGCCATGTACGGCTGTGCACCCATGTGTACTTGGCTCCCTCAGCTCAGTACAGAGCTTCAGATGCCCTGGAGCTTGAGTTACAGAAAATTTGTGAGCTGCTTTGTGAGTCCTCCGTAAGAATAAGTGCCATCTCTGCAGCCGTGTGAATGTTTATCTCCATCTGCTCTCAAGTGGATAAGCACAGAAACACACTGACTTTGTTCTCAGGTCTCAAAGGAGGTCAACGAAATGACAGTGAGAATGCCCTATCAGTGTTTCATAAACGGGCAGTTTGTGGATGCCGAGGATGGAGAGACATACGCCACTGTCAACCCCACAGACGGATCTGTGAGTAACGGCAGCCCCAGCCACGGGCAGCCACGAGCTTTTGGCTTTCGGGGCTGTGACCAGGCAGATGGAGGTTACTGCAGAAGAGGTCTCTATACAGAGCTGGGGGGTGGGGGAGTGGGGGACAGGGATACTCCAGACTCTGAGAACTCATGGCAAGCAAATCCGTTTCCCTGAGGAAGAAGCGTACAGTTGTCCTGAGTGTGTTCTTCTGGGTAAGAGGAGGACCACAATCAGGTTGTTTCCACATTCAAAATATGTTTGTTTGTGTTGCCCCACATGGATTAGTTTGTGTCATGGATCTTTTCTCAGTTGATAAGTCATGCTCTGCTTTCACTACTAACAGAATATTAGTTCTGGGAGCCACTGACTGATCCCTCAGGGGGCCTGACTTTGCTTGCCTTGAAACAGACAATATGCAGAATATCCTACGCTTCTTTAGCGGATGTTGACAAAGCAGTAGCCGCAGCCAAGGATGCCTTTGAAAATGGTGAATGGGGAAGGATGAATGCCAGAGAAAGAGGAAGGCTGATGTACAGGTGTGTTTTCTGGAAGAACAACTAGATTATCTTTGGATATTGTTTGACACTGGCACTGTCAAGACTTTAAAATTCCCACAAAACATTCTACCTTGAATGCCCCCGTGGAACACATAATCTATCTTTCATTATTTGAGTCATATAAAATCCCACACAAACTCCTGATGTTTGGATTACTGCTTGTTCCAGTCAGTGGTCATCAAGGCTTATGTAAGATATGGGGAATGTCCTGGGACACCCCCACAGGGCTGGTGGCAGAGGAAGTGGGGACTTTTCCTAGTCATAAGGGATACAGGAAGAAGTGACTAAAAGCTGACGAGATCTATAGCTGAAGGAGAGCACTGTACAGTGGTCTGGGATGGGGAGTAACCACAAATGACCCTTGACTATGCCCTTCACCCTCTGTAATAATCTCAGTCACCAGGTAATAGGCTATAAAGGTCATCCTCCAAGGTCACGGATCAGAGTAGAGAATGGACAAGAGAATGTTGCATGTGGGCAACATCCTACACCTAGTTTTCAAAGATAAAGCAGGAAGGAGGGGAAAATGCTAAGGTCCTGGAGGAGTATTACAAATAGGTAATTACTTTCAACGATTCATCCTGGTTCCTGCTTACCTATAGCTAAACATTTGACCTGAACTGAAAGATCTTTTAGAGTGAGAGCTACAAGAAGCAGGTGGGGGAGGGGGTATCATTTCAAGTCCAACTCTTGAATGTCCCAAAAGAATCATTCCAGGGAAGGAAAGAGGGAGGGGAGGAGGAGAGAGGGAGAAGAGGAGGAGAGAGGGAGGGGAGGAGATGGGAGGAGGGAAGAAAAAGGGAAGGGAGGAAAGAGGGAGTAGAGGAGGAGAGAGGGGGAGGAGAGAGGGGGGAGGAGGCAGGAGGGGAAGACAAGAAAGGGAGGGGAGGAGAGGAGAGAGGGAAAGGAGAGAGGGAAGGAAGGAGCAGAGAGGGAGGGAAGGAGGAAGAGAAGGAAACACTGGCACACTGTCAGTATTTCACACAATCCCATAGACCCCCTTCGCCTTCCTCAGGATGGAAACATTTCTGTCGTCAGAAAGCCACAGGCGTCCACGGTCCTCAGCTGGTGTGGCTCTCGTGCTGACAGCTCCCTGCGCATTAATGAACAATCCATTGCTGCTGGTTCCTCTGCCCCACTGCCTGTGACCACTGGGGCTCAGCTGCGCTTCTGCTGCGTATGCATGTAGGAGGCGAAGGGCACCCGCTGGGGACGTAGCTCGCTTCTTTCTGTAACTCAGAAGGCTGGGTTGTAGCTCATGGTAAAACATCTACCATGTGTGAGGTCCTGGGTCAGTCCGCAGCCCTACAGGAACTGTAATGATAACCCCCTGACACAAACTATTTATACAATTACTTATTTAATGTCCACCTTCCAGGACCATGCTCTCTGTAGAGGTAGGTGTGCTGCCCCCTCTGGACTGTCTCTGGAATCTCAGTCCAGCGGGGTTGGTACCCTAGCATATATGGCTAGTCGGGACTCCGTCACTGTGTGCTGAGTGGATTTCTTTCGCTGACCACGCAGACTTGCCGACCTACTGGAAGAAAACCAAGAGGAGCTGGCGACCATAGAAGCACTGGATTCCGGGGCTGTCTACACCCTGGCGCTGAAGACTCACATTGGAATGTCCGTGCAGACATTCCGATACTTCGCAGGCTGGTGTGACAAAATTCACGTAAGCAGAGGCGCTCCTCATTCCTACAGGAAAGCGGCCACAAACTTGATCATTGTGGCAGGTTTGGCCTCCAGTTCTGTAACAGAAGTACTTCCCTGGCCTCTGGAGAGGTGCAATGCCAGATCCCCCACATAGCAGAAAAGCAGGCCAGCCTGCGCTGAGCCTCCTTTAAACACTTCTCTTTCCTGTTGTTGTGTGTATGTGTATATGTGCATCTCTGTGTGTTTGTGAATGTGTGTGTGTGCTACAGCATGTCTGTAGAGGTAAGAGAGCAACTCTGGAGAGTTGGAATTGACTTTCCACCTTATTTTGAGGCAGGGTCTCTCTCAATTTCTTGCCACTGTGTATACCAGGCTAGCTGTCCTGAAAGCTTCCAGGTGACTCTTTATCTCTGCCTCCACGACTCATCGGAGTGGGGGGATTACAGATGGGACTTCCAGGGGTCAAATTCAGGTTGCCATTCAGGCTTGTACAGCACATGTCTTTAACATCTGAGCCCCCTCCCTAGGCCCCAGAGGCCTTTTTGTAGCAGCTTGAGCCTGTTCTCAAGAGTGGGGCCTCAAATCTATTTTTCCTTAGGCCCTGCCTCCACAGTCGGGGGTAAGTTGCTAGTGCATGAATTATAGGGGTACTTTAAAACTGTGATCATAGAGCAACCCTGGAGCACAGACAGACACCTGTTACTCCTTCAGGTACTGACACAAGCATGAGGAGAGGGCCGCCTCCTGTGTTGCAGCAAGGGAACAGAGAACCAGGCTAGAACTCCAGAGTTCTGACTCTAAGGTCTAGTGATGGTCTCTGTACCTCGTACTGTCTTCTGAGAATATCCAACAATGTGGGGCTGGGATTTCCTCGAGGTCAAAGTACTTCTGAAAACACACACACACACACAAAACCAACTCTTCATTCTGGTGTCTACCCCAGACACAGTGAAGAACAGTGATTTTGTTCTAATGTCTACCCTAGCCTCCATGACTCTACTAGACCCCACAACAAACCTTTCTCTCCTTTAGGGCTCTACAATTCCAATCAACCAGGCCCGGCCAAATCGCAACCTGACCTTCACCAAGAAGGAGCCACTTGGGTAAGACCGAGAGGGAGCCTCTGAGTGACCTGGCTGTTGTGCTGCTGTGAGGGAGCTAAGGCTATGGCCTTCTTCCCACAGCGCCTGTGCCATCATCATCCCCTGGAACTACCCCCTGATGATGCTGGCCTGGAAGAGCGCAGCGTGCCTGGCAGCCGGCAACACCCTGGTACTCAAGCCTGCACAGGTGAGCCTGGCCAGCGGGCAGAGCCGAGGGTCCCCAGGCCTGCAAACATAAACCACACATACACATCTGTAAACAGCATACCTCCAAGCCTGCCACAGTTCACAGGCAACTCTTCATGTGCCATTGGTAGATTCTTAACAGTTGTGTGCTGGGGAGAAGCCCGTGTGTGCACATAGAGGTCGGAGGGCCATTTCCAGGAGTTGGTTCTCTCCTCTCACTTTGTGGGATCTGGGAACCAAACTCAGGTCACTAGGTTTGGTGCCAACAGCCTTAAAGGATGATCCTTCTTGCCGGCCCCATTCACATTATAGCACCAAAAATCTTGCAACGACATAAAATACACATAAAAAAGCACATAAAACAGCTTAGTAATTATGGCAACTGTGTAAGGGCCAGCAGCATGCAGCCTTGGACACTGTGACTGTAACGCTGCCATCCTCACCTGTGTCAGGCCACCTGCACAGATATCCTGGGAGGCAGCGGCTGGAGGGCCATGGGGGCATGTGTACATGTGGGTAACAAGGGGATGCTTAAAAATACATCCAGCAGTTCTCGAGTCGTCTACTGATGGCAGAGACGTTTCTGTTGGTGTTAAGACGGTGTCTCCTGCGGCCTAGGCTGAGCTTTATTTTGCCATGCAGCTGAAGGTGACCATCTGCTCCTCCTGACGCCACCGCCCAACCACTGATGACAGGCACATGCCACATCCCGCTTCAGGAGTGGTTTCAAGCGTTATTCTATCTACGGTGGCTCCATGCCAGGGCATAGTAACAGCCTGTGGCACAGCCCCCTCTTCAGCTGCAGCGCTGTGATAGACTGAACACCCTGCTACCACAGGCTTCTTGGTTTTCCAGTGTCTGGGGCCAGCTTGACGTGCTGGTTCTACGTCAGGTCTCTCAGCTACTCGTCCGTTTTTTGAAGGCTCCTTAAGTTAAAATGGTGATACAGTCTGTGATTCCACACAGCCAGGTCCGTCCGCTGCACACAGGGCAGCTTTCAGAGCTGATGCGCAACTGAGGGCACACGACACGGTCACACACAGCCAGTGAGGGAACCCCGTAAATACACGCTGGCACGGGGAGCCGCTGTGACACAGCTCCCGTTGGCCCCGAGAGGGCCTGCTCAGCCACAGGACACTCCTGATGCCCTTTGTGACCCTTGGCCCCTTGACCTTCAGGCAGATGGAACATTACTGTCCACGCCTAAATGTGAGTCATGGCTGGTTTGCTGTGTCTCTGTCGGTTGAAAGAGACTTCATTTCCATTCTCTGCTGGGTCTCCCTGCATATGCCACTGTTCCAGCTCAAACAGTGCTCTTGTAGATAATCCATGTCAGTATGGGAAAGAATGACACAGAGAGAGGGCCAAAGAAATGCAGTAACGACTTAGTATTTGAATGATCAGGGTGAACTATGTACAAGGAATTTTTTGGACTATTTTGGTAACTATTTTGCCACGAGTCTAAAGTTATCTTAGAATTAAAAAAAAAAAAAAAAATAATAGAGCAATGTAAAACACAAAAAGAATGGGCTCTCAGGGCCGGGGGAAAATGGCTCATTAGGTAAGAGCACATGGGTTACACACATGAGCACCTGAGTTCACATTCTCAGAACCAGTGTAAAGACCGGGCTACAGATGCCCCACATTGCAGTGGGGGTGGGTGGGGGTGGGCAGGTACAGCTTACTGGCGAACCAACTTAGCTGAAGCAGCAAGCTTCGGATTCAGTTAGAGACCTTGTCTCAAGGCCGCTGACAGCAACAGCGTCCTGTGCTGGCTTCCATATGTCAGCACCCACAAATGAGTGCTCTTGTAGTCAGGAAGGGAAACAGGGCCCTGGAAAGGCCAGGACACGTTCTTTTGGAAGGTAATTACTGTCTTCACTTCCAGGTCACGCCTTTGACGGCTCTGAAGTTTGCAGAGCTGACGGTGAAGGCAGGCTTTCCAAAGGGGGTGATCAACATCATCCCGGGCTCAGGTAAGTCTGCGGGGATACAGGCTCTATTCTGACTGCTGAGCAGCGCAAGGGACTAAGTGCCACTGCAGTCTTAGCCCACATTAAAACTAAATACAGTTCACCAAGCACAAACATACTTACCATGTAATAAATATATAAAGAGTGGAAATCTAGTGTGCAGGAAAGTGTAAGGAAGGTTAGATAGCATTGTAAAACTGCCCTTAGGCAGGCCATTTTGATTTTCAATAAGCACTCTGGAAAATAACAACCAATGATTATCCACGAATAAGAGGAGAAACTGGCACAGCTGCTCGGAGGATACTGTTTTAATCTGTTTGTACTTAATGCAGAAAATGTAAACTGCAGGTTCAAATGCAAGTTTAGCAACCTACTTCAGCAAATGCAAACCCACACTCTCCCTGGAAGATCTGAGTTGTTTTGTCCCCTAATTAATTCTACAGGGGGTGTCGCAGGACAGCGGCTTTCTCAGCACCCTGACATCCGCAAGCTTGGTTTCACTGGCTCCACCTCTGTGGGCAAACAGATCATGAAAAGGTACTGGCTTACTGTAAGGAGCCCATTCAACCAGGCGTCTCCGTGGGTTTCAACAGAGCGTTTCCAAACAAGGAAAACCAAGGTTGCAGATAGGGCTCAGTTGGCAGAGTGCTTGCCCAGCATGCACAAAGCCCTGGGTTTGATTCCTAAAGTTGCATAAAGCAGATGAGGTGGTCCACCCTGTAATCTCAGCACTCTGGAGGTGGAGGCAGGGGACCAAGCTAAGGGTCGTTCCTGGGCTACTCAAGACCTTGTCTCAACAAACAAACAGCAACAATAAAACTAGAGGAAAAACCGCATCAGCTGGAGAAACCGACCCTATCACTGATGAGCAGTGAGATACAGAAACGTAAGTTTTCTAATGTCCACAGTGAAATCAGGGCCATGGGCTGGACACAGAGCTCTGTGCGCTCACCTGCTTCCATGGCAAATACAAACAAACACAACCAACATGAAGGGACAAATAAGGTAGGTCACAGACCCACAACAATCAATTCAAAATGACAAAAACAACAGCCCTTGAGACATGGGGGAGTTTCGTGGGGTGTTTTTCCTTCTTCCTACAATTCTATCCACTCTAAGAGTGCTTATAAGTGCTGGGATGAGCCTTCTCATGGTTTATTACCATCACAACTCTGCAAATAAAAAACAACAGTAACAAAAGGAGTAACTAACTAGAGCCAGTCTAATAATTGGTTCCCGCCCACAGGTCTAGCAGGCTGGCTTTTGCTTTGCAGACCTTAATTAAAACTGAATTCCTTTTGTGTGTGCTCTCTGTTTTAAAATTTTATGTATGTATTTTTTTTTCCCTGAATGAATGAGTGCTCTGCTTGCATATACACCTGCATGACAGAAGAGGGCATCAGATCCTTTTATAGATGGTTGTGAGCCACCACCGGTTGCTGGGAATTGAACTCAGGCCCTCTGGAAGAGCAGACAGTGCTCTTAACTGCTGAACCATCCAGCCCTGACATAACTGAATTCTTAAAGGTGAATTTCTCTACGAGAATCTTCATCCTTTGACTAAAGATTTTTCAAATATTTTGGAAATCCTCTAAAATAAACAGAAAGAGACAAAAAGGACATTAACGTCACATAATTACTGCCCAGCCACAGCAGTGAATGGCCACCCTTTCATGTTTCTTTCCTCTTCCCTTCCCTGGTCCTCTTTGAGACGGTTTCTCTGTGTAGCAGGACTGGACTTGAACTCACCACCCTCCATCCTCCTGCCTCTACCCTCTGAATGCTGGAATTAGAGGCACTACCTTGTCCTCCATAAATGAGGTTCCTAATATTTCTGAGGCTCCTTTGTGTCTTGCCTGTATAGTAACTTAGATTAAAGAAGGAAGGGAGGAGGAAGTGAGAGGGGAGAGAGGGAACCGCCTGCCTGCTCTTTCCTATTTGCTTTCTTCTAGCTGTGCTGTGAGCAACCTGAAGAAAGTTTCCCTTGAACTTGGTGGCAAATCCCCACTTATAATATTCAGTGACTGTGAACTTGACAAGGCAGTGCGGATGGTAAGTGGGCCAAAGCCAGGCAAGAGGTGCCTACTTCTAAAACACACTTTATACCCTTCAGTGGAGGTCTTAGACGGGATCTAGTTTAGCTCCTCATAAGTAAATGCCATCCTTTTGTTTATCCTAAAGGTGCTTAATTTTTTTAAATGGCATGTTATAATACCTCCTGCCTATCTGCTAGCATCTTGCCTACTTCTTCCTTCTTATCTGTTCTAGAAGCTGGGCTCTGGTCAGACTGCCTAAACAAACCCAGCAAAGGGTTTGCCTCCATTCTGATAGCCTGAGTCCCATTCCCCAGCCACACATGATGGAAGGAAAAACCACCTCCTGCAAGTTGTCCTCTGACCTCCACACACACACACACACTATAGCATTCATGCACCTGCCTCCAAAAACTAACATAAAAGATTTTAAAACTCAGAATCAAAAGCAGTTAGCAGGGCTTGCCTCTGCGTTCAGGGAACTCAGGGTTTGGTTCCCAGCACTGCATGACCTAGGCAGGCAGAGGCAGGAGGATCAAGCTCAAAGTCATCCTATGCTACATATGGAAGTCAAGACTGCTTTGAGCCAGAGACTTTATCTCAAAGCAAGCAGTCAATCAACCAACCAATCAACAAGGAATAGTTGGCAGCTGAGCTTAGTAAATAAGTGATACATACCTATAGTACTAGTTACTCAAGAGGCTGAGGCAGGAGGATCATCTGAGCCTGGAAGTTCAGAACCAGAATAAACATCACAAGGCTCCACCTCTTTGAAACCACAGTCCTTGGCAGCAATCAATTTCCTGGTTTCCGCTTACTACGTCATCACAAATGAAGCTAGGTGAGGGAGCACAGGATCTCCTACTAATTTTGTGCCCTAAGGGATTAAAACCATTTCAAAGTTTGGAAACATATTTTATATAACACAAGAGACTCAACTGTGTTTTGTGAACCAGATAAGCTGGGTAAATCTTCCCCTCACTGCTGAGACAGAGGTGCCTGGTGTGTCAGCGTGGGGGGTTGGAGCCTTCTAGTGACTGATTCTAGAAGCATGTGTGGCTTTCTAGTTCTGTGCTGAGCAGTCTCTGCCCACCAGCTGGAATCCGAGCGAGCATTCTCAGCCAAACCCCACAGGGCAGGGACCCTACAGAGCAGGGAGGTCTGCAGTGAAGAAGACCCGCACACACTGCCATGGCCCGGGCCCTTCTATGCCCATGTGGAGGCTCCAGTGACAGATAACAGGGGTAACACAGAGTGACACGAGGCCAAGCCACCCCTGGATGTGTTCACTCCTGAGAACTTTTCCAGAACATTCCAAAGACAAAGGAAAGAAGAGTGCTAGGGGGTTGGTCCCATTAGCTGTCATATGGTGTTTTAGGTTTATCTTCATTATTCTAGGTGTATGAGTGTGTTGTCTGCATGTGCATTTGTGCACCACGTTTGTGCGTGCCTGGTGCCTGAGGTGGTGAGCTGCCTGCATGTGGGTGCTGGGAGTCCAACCTGGGTCCTTTGCATCAAGGAATGCTCTCAGTTTAAAATCTGGAGAGCAACTGAGGAAAACTGGTGTTGACGACTCGCTTCCACATGCACGTGCACGCACACTTGAACGCGTACTCACATGAGTCCAAGTGCCACCCTCTTTGTCTGACTGGCACTTTTATAACTGGCACTCGATGAGCGGTGCTAACACGGCTTTCTCCTCTGCCCCTGCAGGGCATGGGTGCAGTGTTCTTCAATAAAGGAGAGAACTGCATCGCAGCTGGGCGGCTGTTCGTGGAGGAGGCCATTCACGATGAGTTTGTCAGCAGAGTGGTAAGCATCGGCAGGCTTGCCACGCGTTTTACAGGACCAGCCCTCTCTTAAAAAGGACTTCTGGGGTTCCTCGTGACTTTTTAGATACAAGCCAGCAACAGCAGTACTGTGACAATTGAGCTGGCTGGGGCATAAGGGGCTCAGCGACAGGTTGAGGACACTCGCAAGCGCGAGTGAGCACACACGGACACACACGCCTGGTGCGCTGGCACATACCTGTAATCCCAGTTCACAGCACAGATGTATATATAGCGGTTTGTAGGATCTGACCAGAAATTTCAAGCACTTGTATTGGTCCAGTACAAGCATATTTTGCACACAGGCCACTTTTGTATTCATTCATTGTATTCCTTTTTCAAAGACTTTTATTTCATAAGCAGGATCTTGCCATGTAGCCTAAGGCTTACTATTTAAAGCAGGCTGGACTTAAACTCAGAGATCTGCCTGCCTCTGCCTTTAATGTTACTGCTAACATTAAAGACAAACACTACCACACCCAACTAAGATTTATTTTTAGGTGTCTGTGTGTATACAGGTCCTGAAGGTCAG
Source organism: Pachyuromys duprasi (assembly GCA_028658305.1). Classification (NCBI taxonomy): domain Eukaryota; kingdom Metazoa; phylum Chordata; class Mammalia; order Rodentia; family Muridae; genus Pachyuromys; species Pachyuromys duprasi. Next base: position 83,467,751 of record CM053766.1, read on the forward strand.
AGGCAACTGCCAGCACCCGATGTCAGCGCTAGGAACCAAACTCAGGTCCTCTGCAGGAGTAGTATGCATTCTTACCCTCTGCTCTATCTCGACAGCCCCTCAGCAACTATTTGTTGAGCACCTAGCAATGTCAAACACTGCTCAGTGTTGGCGATAAAAAACAGGCAGGCATGGCCTTCTCTCCCAGAGCGTCTCTCTAGCACAGGGCTCCATGCAAGACACAAGAGATTATTAGAACAGAACTATATTCGAGTGTATAGGGTCATGATGGCTCCCATTCCTTCTTCTCAGAGTCAGAACGTGCAGTTACAGTCAGAAAAGCAAGCGCACATGTGCCAGTGAGGAACAGTGTGATGGCTTCTCATCATACCATTGCAGCTGAGGAGTACAGGCCAGTCAGCCCTGGTTACAGTGAATTCCCAGCCAGCCAGGGCTACATAAAACATTCCAGCAATTCTCCTGGCATGGCTGTCCCTTGAGAATCAAAGGTGCTGCACATTTAAAAAGGGGAAAACACTAGAAATTATTTTGCCATCAAGAGTATAAGGTGCCGTGTCAGTGAAAATTCTAGAACGTCAGTTTGCTCCTACTGGGTTAACATTCAGGATTTTGTGGTTCCCATTGTTAGAAAACAGCACTTGAGAACTTAGCCTTTAAAGCCGCAGTGTGTAGAGTGACAATGTGTGACCAGACAGGCCACTTGACCCCTTCGAGGCCTCGGTTTCTTTTTCTATAACTGAGGCCCCACTTCCAGGGCAGCTGGAGCGAGCCAATAACCAGATATCTGTCAACTGCTCACGACAACACACGTGCAGCAGCTCATCGGGAGGAGCCCACTGTTGTCTGTGACCGCTTTTTGTGGGCTGCGTACTGTACAGGTGGAAGAGATCAAAAAGATGAAAATCGGTGATCCACTGGACAGATCTACAGACCATGGGCCCCAAAACCACAAAGCCCATCTGGAGAAGCTGCTGCAGTACTGCGACACCGGGGTGAAGGAGGGGGCCACGCTGGTGTGCGGAGGAAGACAGGTGCAGAGGCCGGGTAAGTGCGCCTCTGGGACCAGGCCTGCTGACGCTTGCGCCCCAGCCAGGAGCCAAATGGGTAGCCACGGCTCCTGCTTCAGAGCCATCCCTGCAGAAGAGTGGGTGTACACGTGACAATTCGGGTGCCCGGATTCCAGATCCACCCAATCGCTGGGGAGCTGCAGGTGGAGGTGTAGTGAGGTTCCAGCACTCACATGCTCCGCTAGATCGGTGCACACCCTTAACCACTGAGCCGCCTGTCCAAAGAAAGCGCTGCTTATAATACGACCAAACCCCTTCTCCTCATCTCCTCCTTGGCCACTTTTAGGCTGGGGGCACAGTGGCTTGCACTGTTGTTCTGTTCCCTGGGTAGAGTGGGGTGAAATGTGCACAAAGTGCTTTAGGAGGCAAGGGGCGTGACAACACTGATAAGCCACGCCCTTGGCTGTCCAAGGAACAGGTGCGATGGTGTACTGCGGCACCTGGTGGTCATTGGAATATTGTCACTCTGACATTTAAACCTCAGCCAGCAGAGCTGAGGGAGTCATGCTGTCAAGGCACGCTTGACCTCACAACTTCCAAAGGCAGAGACAATTACTGTTTTGACTGTTTCTGTGCCCTGGCTCTTAATTTTAAATATCGGTAGTTACAAGGAAAGTAGAAGTACTTACCTTGTTTTCACGATGAACTGAATTTCCAGAAGATTGAGTAGTGATACAGGGGACATTTTCACAGAATCCTTGGGAAGAAAACAAAATGGAGTAAAAAAAAAAAAAAAAAATCACCATTTTGTACTTTTCTAACATGAAATCATAGATTCATAAAAAAAAAATGGTGATCTCTGGAGGCTGGTGTTAGATCAAGGTGATCTCTGGGGGCTGGTGTTAGATCAAGGTGATCTCTGGAGGCTGGTGTTAGATCAAGGTATTGGAAGCTGAAGAAATAAACCAGGGATTTCAAGTGCTGGCTGTCCTGCAAGACCTGGTTTGGCTCTCAGCACCCACATGGTGGCTCACAACTGTAACTCCAGCGCCAGGACGTTTTCTGGTCTCCGTGGTGTTCATACACACATGCAGGAAAACTCTTAAAATATTGTATTTGAAAGGATTTATCGTTTTTTATGTGTATGGGTGTTTGATCTGCATGTATGTCTGTGCACTACACGCATGCCTAGTGCCTGTGGCAGTCAGAAGAGGGTCTCTAAGTCACCGTGAGAGGGCTGGAAATCTCCCAGAAAACCCGGGTCTTCTTCCAGAAGAGCACGTGCTCTTAACCACTGATCTACCTCTCCAGACCCCAAGTACTACTTCTTCTTCTCCTTCTCCTTCTTCTTCCTATACTCTACAGAGGAAAAAAAAAAAGTCACCTCAACAAAGCAATGGCAAATTAAAAATGCTATGGTATAGACAGGCAGGGTAGCATACACCTGTAACTCCCACATTTGAGAAACTGAGGCAGGAAAGGGGTTCATGACCAGCCTGGGCTACATAACAAGTTCCAGGTAACCTGGGGCAATAGTGAGACATTTTCTCAACCAAACAAAACAGAAAGGGTAGGGCAGGAGGAGGAAATATTAAAGTAAAAGATGTGAGAAATTAAATAATCAAGGACACCTGTAGACTTATTTCAGTCTTAAGTGAAATAAAGAAGGGTAACCCAACAATGAAAGGAAACACAAAACCCAAGTAAAGAACGTGTCAATTTCATGAACATTAATCTCCATTGTGGTTATGTTTTTTTTAATGTCTTTTCTTTTGCCTGACTTGTACTAAAATGCTTGGGAGTGAAAACTGGAGTCTGGGTCTTGCTTTAAGACATGTCAGGGGAAATATAAAATCAAAGATGGTAAATTAGGAGAATTTTATTAAGTACATTCTCTATCTCATTTAACATGTTTGAAGTTTTCCTGGTAAAGCCATAAAAAAAAAAAAAAAAAAAAGGAGCCAGGAAGACCAATGCCCAATAGAAACACTGGCCTGTCCTTGTTTTGCTAACCTGGAGATGGGCTGGAACTACCCAAGAGAACCAAGGATGAAAATAATCTCACCTACAACTGATGTTTTTTTCCCCCCCTCACAGGCTTTTTCATGGAACCTACTGTGTTCACAGGCGTGGAAGACCACATGTACCTTGCCAAAGAGGAATCCTTCGGGCCTATTATGGTCATTTCTAAATTCCAAAATGGGTGTGTTCCTTAGGCATGCTGTGTACCTTAGGTTTCAACTAGATAATTTCCCTGCCTCTGCCTTGTGCTGTACATAAAGCATGTGCTCAACAATCATGCCCTACCCTAAGAATAAGTCAACTAACACTTAGAACCATCTAGGGGCCAGAGAGATGGCTCTCTGGATAAAGTGCTTGCTGTGCAAACATGAAGTCCTGAGTTCTGATCCCTAACACCCACTCACAAGGCCCGAGTGTAAACTCACAGCTGGGGAAGCACAGACACCAGGATCTGGTGGCTCGCTGGCTTACCAATCCAGCCTATTGCTGAGCTCCAGGTTCAGTGTCTCAGAGACCAAGGTGACAGAATGGTGAGATCTGGAAAGGGTTTGGCCAAGACACTGGAGAGCTTTGAGCCTGCCCAGATCTGAAAAAAAGACATGCACTGGGGCTGGAGAGATGGCTCAGCCATTAAAAGGCGAGGCTCACAAGCAAAAGACATGCTGTGAAAACCAGGCAGAGGAAACTCACAGTCCTCCAAGATTAAAAAGACGAGGCAGGTCAAACGCAAAGAGGCACTACACAGCGTGTGTGAAGAATGAAGTATTTGAGGTTATAGTATTTTCTTGCAACTTTCAGCGTAGGCCTGGAGTCTTTATTAAAAGAAAAAAAAAAAACCTAAGCAGGTGCTCGAGATTTCTTGCTTTAACATGCAAAAAATCCCCACATTCATGCAAAATTATTTTGTTTTACTGTACTTTGAATGAATGTTTTCTTCTTCTGGAAACATCTTACAGGGACATTGATGGAGTGCTGCAGCGAGCAAATAACACTGAGTATGGTTTGGCCTCTGGGGTTTTCACAAGAGACATTAACAAAGCCATCTACGTGAGTGACAAGCTAGAAGCAGGTACTGTTTTCATCAACACCTATAACAAGACAGACGTGGCAGCTCCATTCGGTGGGGTGAAGCAGTCTGGCTTTGGAAAAGACTTAGGTACGTGTCGCTCATTTTGCTTCTGTGCACCCAGGTCATGTCACATAAAAACACAGTTCCATGCAACAACACTCCTTTAATGTTTTAGAGGGAATCTCCTACACAGCAGTTTACAAAGGACACTGAAAATTTTTAAAAAGCACCAAATCCATCTTAAGATTTCTTGTATTTGTATGGACGTGTAAGTGTGCTGAGGCATTCTTGTAGTGCTCAGGGAACAACTGTCATAGTTGGTTGCCACATGGGTCCTAGAGATTAAACTCAGGTCATTGGGCATGAGAAGTGCCTGTACCCACTACTCAGCCATCTCAAGGGGTGAAACAGTTTGGCTAAAATGTTTTTTAAAAGTCTGACTTCTAGTATAAAGTTGGTTTAGTTTTGTGTGATTTGATGAAACCAAGGAGACAGTTTGAGGCTCTAAGTAGCTCCAGAAGTTGGTCCTGTCTGAGTTTTGCAGAGTCGCCGAGAGGAGTGGGGCCTGTTGGGCCTCTAGAATCAGGTATTTTGACACCAACATGCTTCATCAGCCGTCACCCCAAGCCTGAAGCTGTGCAGGGCCCTACGCCAGGTACGAGACCTGGTGAGCACAAGCAAGTAGACCCAGCAGGTTAGCTCAGGAAAACAGGGCTCACAATGGCCGGGTGAGTGGCCCAGTTTCATGCAGACAGGCATTGAAAAAGAAGTCAACAGCAGGAGACCAGCTGCAGAGCTCACCTCCTACTTTGTATAGTCCCGCCACCGTGTAAAACGTGAGGTCAGCCTGGGCTATGTGAGTCTCAACAGACTCTGAAGATTTATCTACAGACTTGGCTTACTTACATTCTCTTTCTTCATGTTTTTTGACAGTGTATTTACATGAATAAAGAGTAGCTTTTCCATCCCTGGGTCTAAAGCACAGTTGGAGGGTTTCTTAGAAAATGCTTACTATAGCAGCAACCATTTCTGCTTGTTCTGACCGTGTAGCTTGTCTGCCAAAGGACTTACTGTAAGACACAGCTACAGTTGACCTGATAGTCCTTCTCCAGGGCTTTCAACCTTGTTCAGCGTGGTCTCAATCTTGGCTATCGCTCAGATAACAATCTACGGGCTTAAAAAATTTTTTGATCCAACTGCCCTGGAGTAGGCTGGGAACAGGAGTTGGACAGCCTTCTGTGTACCACACCCATTCGTTTCCTTGTGGTGCTACTCCCTTGGCTTCTATAAGGATAGCTTGTCCGGACTCAAATTAGAAACAGGCAAAGCCTAGACCTTGTCTTGTGCCTCTAGCTAGCAACGTAAGCTGTCCTTCCTCTCTCCTCACAGTAAGTTGAAAGTGAATGTCCCTAAGCCTTCCTCCCTGTACTCTGCTTTACTTAATGTAAAGGGACAGACACCACCAGTCACAGGATTGGAAAATGGAGAAACAGATGGAACTCATCAAGCAGGGAAACAGGATGAAGGTTAGAGACACCAAAGCTTGGTGACCCTTAGAGGTCCTGTAGGCTACCTAAGCCCTTACTACTCATCATCATGGTCTATGGTCCACACATCCACAGTGTGAGAGGTAGAGATGGCGGGTATCAGGGCCTTCCCTGAACTTAACTCAATCCACCTGCAAATCGGCAAGCCCTCGGATGATGCCGAGCCCGAGGAGCATTAGCCCAGGCCAGCACTCATCCATCTTTGTTCATGCTCTTACCCTTCTCTCCCCCAGGTGAGGAAGCCCTGAACGAGTATCTCAAGACCAAAACGGTGACACTTGAGTATTAGAGAAATGCCAGCGTCAGGAAACCTTTGACGGAGGGCCCACTTCTCTACTCCTCCCACACAGAGGGTATAGCAGTGCTGAGGAACGTAAACAAGGACCAAGAAGAGGGCCACTTGAGGAAGCATTTACCTGAGGGCCTCAGCAAATTCTAGCATACTTATCATTAAACGACTTGCCTGTTAGGTTTTTAACAGTGTTGGGTACTGTATGTATTTCTGAAGTATCAAAGCGCCCTCTCCTTCCCAGGAAGGACTATTCACTTCATGGTCATTCCTCTTGAACACACTGACCTCACTCAAAGGTACATTTAAGATTTCCGAGTCTCAACTCCAAAGCCAATGCTGGATACTAACAACTATAGCTTTGCTCTCTGAGAACAGTATATCCTGAGTAGAATGTAATGGCTGCTCTTTCCCTTTTCACATTATTAGGAGTACTGGTCTTCGTGCCTTTGACTATTTTGTAACCTGCTGTGACAGAAGAGCAGCCCATTTCTTCCACATGGACCTACTTGGTTCAAAGTACCAAAGTTCTGAGGACACCAAATTTGCTACATTATCTTTGGTCCTGTAGCTTAAATTCTAGTAAACAGCTTGTCAGTTGGATTTTAGGAAGTAAAATTGGCCCATGATGGGCGATCTTGGTCATCTTAGTATGTGACTTTGGGAAAATCATCCAACTTCCCTGAGCTCTGCCTCTTTATGTGGTAAACAGAGATAGCAGTGCCTTCTGCAGAGTTCTCATCACAAGAACCCTATACAGTAAGAAAGTCCCAGCACTATGCTTTATCATGCATATAAATATTCAATTAAACTTAAGTTTTTCCATCACGACTGTAAATTAACCAACCAGATGAGTGAACTCCTTCCATAGCTCATTAATCAATGAAGTTAACTGATGAATGTGTGAACTTCCTACACTTCTCAATAATGAATGCTTGGCTTACTCTTCCCCACTCACTCACTCTTCTCACATGGTGCATAGTACAGGAAAATGCTGACAACCGCTGTGCAATGAAAAACGGTGCTAGACACAGTGGCCAGTAACACTAGACTCAGGAGGCTGAAGCAGGAGGTTACTGTGATTTGAGGTCAACCTAGGCTATGCATAAAGTTTGCAGCCAACCTGAGTCACTCAGAAAGATCCTGTATCAAAAACGGAAAAGAAAAACAAAAAACAAAATTTATAATGTCTGTGCCACAGGAAAAGGGTCACCAGGAAAAAGCTTCCCTGGTTTTTCTCCTGGCTGCTTACTCACCCTCATAGGACATGTTGCTTCTCACTCTTCTACCTGCTGCTCACGGCTGTTGATGTCAGGCAAGTCAGTGACCTGGCATCTCCGAGTCTCGATTTGTTATATGCAGGATGACGATAAACCCCATGATGTATGTGGCACAGTGGTGAAATGCCCTCCCTGGGATTTGCATTACATCACTCGAGGACTGGCTGCTGACCCTGTGCAGTGCTCACAAGGTGTCCCGCTGTGATGTGTTACATGTTACTGACATGCAACCAAAGGGAACTTCCTGAACTCTAAAGAATTGATGTGTAGCAATCCATTAATTTCCTGAAATGTCTCTACTAGGGAGATACAGTGTTCCCTGGGTTACAGATGAGAACAGTGAAGCAGATGGGCTTCAGACTATGCAGGGACAAGGGACCCATGACACCACAGTGTGGAGACTTAATGTAAACACAGAAGGAAATGTCGGTCCAAAGAAACGCATTCCAACACCAGGCCAGGATCAGAGCAGCGTGTGCAGGGCCACTTACGGCAGCAATGCTTTGCTCTCTCTTGTCTAACTCTCACCTGCTGGGTCTATTGGTGACCTCCGAGACTTGAGTCCCAGGAACCACGTGGTACATGGTACCCTAAGGCACACCACAGTCTTTCTGCACTTCTGCCTGGGAAGTGTGTCTTGCCCCTTCCCAAACCTCTAATGAACAAGACTTTTCTGTGATGAAATTAGTCTGCTAGTAACCCATTTAGTTTTCTTCACAACCATGAATCAGGAAGGAACTGATGTTTAAGCACAAGTACTTTACTGACACAAAGATGAGAGAAAAAGAGTTTATTGACACCGTATTTCCAAGTAAGGCCCTGTGCACTGAGGGATCCCCAGAGGGCCTCCCCACAGCAATGGATACACAGCAATACACTTCAACGCATCAACACACTCCAATATGCAAGCTGGTTATAATTACCATACCTGATATACAATTAAATACGCGAGGATTCATTTAGCATGACAATTTTGCATACAGAACATTTACACCACGTTTTCTGATTCAACTTCCACAGATTCTGGAGCAAATTGCCCAAAATAGACATAAAACAAAACAAAACAGTGTAAACACTACACAGTAAAATACACAAATATGAAATTTACAATTTAAGAAGGGTCTGCACATACGAAATAGTAGCCAATAAAGGAAAGACTCAGAACTATTTGCGAGTCTCCTTTACCAATTCACTAAAGAAAACAGCTTTGGAGCAGAGGATGACAACGACAGAATGCTAGTTCACAAGTCCGCACACTAGCCTCCTCCTAGGCTGCTTAGCCACCTGTGATGTCATCAGTGGGCACCGCTGTCAGGGGCACCAGATAAAAGGCTCACTCAGGCTCTCTCTCTGCTTCCCTTCCTCCGAATAAACGCTTGGCTGTGTGCACGGCTTTTTTATATAAATACTAACATTTGCTGCCGACGACCCAGTGGGAAATCCCATGGGGTTCTCTGGGACCCCATTCTCTTTCATGCCTGCATACAACAAATCTCTCTCTCATATGCTCTGCCTTTACCTGTCTCTGCGGCAGCTGACATTGCAGCTACCACTGGCACTGCTGCTGCGGACTCGGACACAGCCTCTTCTAAACCACTGCTGCTAGGTAAGCCAGCCTCGGGACCCCAGGCATGCAGAAACCGTTCTAAATCTGCCCTCTAGCACAGCTTCAGATGGCTTTAAATTGCACCACATGGTTTATAAATCTCCTGTGCAGCTTATCTGTGGAAGAGGGCTTTTGAATTGCTCTGACGCCCACTTGGCCATGCCACATCCTGACAGTTTTGAACCACGGGCCAGGACAGCTAGCCATCCAGCAAGCACTCTGGGTAAATCGATCCTGGTCCCTCCTGGTCCCGCTGTGCTGCCGTGGCCGCACACAACACATGGTGGACTGCCATGCTGATTTGGGGATAAAAAGGCTGGAGTCATGTTTCCATCCCGCTGTTTTCGGAGCTGCAAAACTGCTCTTCTGGGCCACTGCACCCTTCCTAGCTCTAAAGCTGCTGTCTGCCTTTATCCGTTCCCGAGGACGACACTCCCTCTGTGAGAATTTACTGCCGCCACAGCCCTGGTGCCAAACACGGAATTTCTTGGGCTTTGACCTGCTGTGCTATTCCATTTCCCTTGAACACAGAAAGCCCTGGGCTCACGCCCTACTAACGTCCCTCCCCCACCTTCTGGTTTCCTTCATTTGTGGGATTTGGCTTTCATCTTTGAGCTTCTCTGTTTTCACTGCTGCTGGACCACTGTGTACTTAGGACATACACTGTTTTGGGTTTCAAATTGTCTACCCTGGGTTTTCCAGACTTTTAAATTTTCCTTCTGAGAAGTTTTGCTTTTTCCTTTCTGATTTCAGGCTTTATGGGGTATAGGTGGGCAGTGATTTCTCAATTATGTTATTAAACATGAAGACATTTTAGTGTGATGGCCTTATGATTTCACTCTTTTACACTACTCACAATCTTTACTGTGTACCTCATTTACCTTCATATATGATATGAAACTAAATCTAACTTTGGAAACAGCCTGCCCTGACATCCTGAATAAATCACTCATTTTACACTGACTTGACATAACATCGTAGTTATGCTTGCATTTTCCCAGACCCATGAACATACAACTAACTGCACTCAACAAGTTAAAAACATACATACATACATACACGACATGTCCAGGAAGGGAGGGAATACTTGGGTTAGATATAATCAAGATAAATTGTTTGTGTATGAAATTGTCAATGAATGAAAAACATTCTAAGATGTCCTTTTATCCTTTCCCACTGCATTTCTAACAAGAATGTCCACAGGACCTACCCTTATTTAGTGGATGCTCTTATCCATGAAGGAAGCCCACTTAGATCTATAAAGCAGCCCCAGCAGGAGAAAACAATGAAACCCTTACACCCAAGCCCAAGCATTTAGAATGCCAAACACACATGGCCAGAGAAGAGCTCTGCTGTACAGACTGTAGTCAAAGACATCAAAATACAGAGTGTAAACAATGATATTCTATGCTGTAAGAGAAAAATGTGAACTCAGATACAACAGCAAGAAAAAGAGACCTGAGAAGCATTACTACCATTCTTCCTTTCTGGTTAGAACATAGTATCTGTGCTTATTGTAGTGTATGGAATGGACATGTCTGGTGTCTTCTCTCAACCCTCGCCTCCACCATGTATGCACAAGGTAAAGGAGAGGAGCCCTGGCACACACCCCCCCCCCCAAAGCTACAAACCAAGTGACTAGAACAGTGGCTTTAGCAATGTGAGCACTGTTAAAGTATTTTCTCGACTCCTGCCAACTAAGTGCATTTTATCCTTATTAGTAGGGTTAGTTACCACCTAGTGTGCTATGGGCATGCAGAAGAACCCTGGCAACTCTACAGGTCAGGAAAGTATGAATGATAGACTTCAAGCCCATGAAGTAAGAAACTGACAGCTAACAGGGATATGGCCAGCACAGTTGAAAAGTAAGTGAAAGGAAGACAGGGCACCCTGACTGCCAGCAAAGCATTTGGGAAGGAGTAAGAATGACTCTCAAACCCCTTTACACAGCACGACTGAACAGGAACAGAGTGTGTCTGAGTGGTCCAGGAACCACGTTCTGCTTCTAACCTCCATAAAAGGCACAGATGACGGCATCAGCTTCTATTGCAAAAGTGATCAGAACATGACTAGATTTTCCTTTTCCCATATGACTCTTGTGTCAAAATGACATAAAATTTATTAGCATGTCCCACATTAAAAAAAAAAGTCGGCAAGAACACAAGTAAATGACTTGCAGATACATCTCAAGAATTTGGAAAAACAAAGAAATTAGAAAAACAAGAGCAAACCAAACCAAAACCCAACTGAGCTGATGGGTGGGAGAGCTTGACTGAGCAGCCTGGGTCCATGGAAAACCGGGGTGTGCCCTCAGGAAACGGCATGCTATGGCCCAGAGCCACCTTGGCAGAGTGGACAGAGGATAGGATCAGCCCAGGGTGGCAGGGCTTATGGGCCCAGAACTGCTGGCAGGTGCCCACCCCACCCCTTCTGTCTCTTCCCTATGAGCAGAACAGGAGACAGCATAATGAGCTAGCTGAACAGCAGCTTAACTGAACCAGTCAGCTCTAAGCGAAAGACCCTGTTTCAAATAAGAACATGGAGAGTATTTGAGAAGAACACCCAGCTTTGACATTGGCCTCTGCATATGCACTCATACATGCACACATATACACACCTGTGCACACACACTCTCACATGTGCACACATGCACTAACACATATGCACACACATGCAAACATATCCTGTCGCCCATCCACTATTAAGAACTCTCCTTTCAGAACCTCACTGTACCTACCTATTCTGGCTCTGTGTCACTGACATGTCCACTTGGATGTCTTCCCTCCTGGCTGATGAATTCCCAAAGGACAGGGGCCATTTTTTCCTTACACATCTTGTAGCAAAGGGGGCCCTTAAGAGAAATGTGCACAGAGAACAAATGAGAGAGAGAAGCTGAAGAAGTGTGGATA
>CM053766.1:83479979-83522427 GCA_028658305.1 Pachyuromys duprasi
GAAGAGAAAAAGGGGAGAGCTGTGTTAGAACGGGCTGGGATGCAGTGGCATATCTTGATTGGGCATGTTCATTAGGTGAACCAAAGGGAGCTTTTGACTTCTGGATATCAATACTTTGATAGCTGGACCTTGGTAGTCGGCCTCAGGAAGTGGGAATGGCCACAAGGGAATAGATTTTGGTGGCTAGCTTTGGGAACGTAGTCTGTTTCTAGCAAGGCAGAGGGAATGGGAGAGAAGGGCAAGGCCTGCCAGAGCCATGTTTGCAGGCTCAGGACTGTTAGAACCCTTTAACTTCTATTTTGTTCTCTCCCATCTCACTTTCCAATTCTTCCCGTGGGTACCAAGGTTTGAGACCCCAGGAAGGGCTCTTTAGCACAAACCCAGATGAGTCCTTTACACTCGAAGCAGAAACAGCACGATGGAGCGCCATCTGCCCCTCCCCCTCCCCACTTTCCCAGCCAGACCCAGGTTGGTGTGAAGGCCAGCATCCCCGTCATTTTCCTGGTACAGCTCTTGGCAGACAGCTCAGCCTCCCTTATATGTCTCTTTATCTGCAGCACAGGCAGCTGTCATCATAGCCCACCTAGGAGCCTATCCTATTTGTACTAATTTCAGGGACTGCAACACATTCTCTAGTCCCTCAGCCATTTGGGGGTCGTTCCTGTACTTGTGTATGTCTGAGCTCAGATGTGGAGGTCTAAGACAAACACTTCAGGTGGTTGGTTGCAGTTATGTAGTGACAAAGAACTATGGCAAATAATCTCAGGCTAAAGATGCCGTTGTGAACAACAAAAATTTGTCCACCTTTTCTTTCTCTCCCTTTCTCTCTCTCTCTCTTTTTTTTTTCTTCGAGACAGGGTTTCTCTGTGTAGTCCTGACTGTCGGATTTACTATGTATGCTGGGCTGGGGTCGAGCTCACAAAGATCCTCCTGCCTCTGCCTCTGCCTCCCTGAGCGCTAGGATTACAGGTGTGCACCACTGTGCCCTCCCGGCTGTCCACTTCAAACAAAACAAAACAAATAACATATTCAAGCTCTTTGGCTGATAGCTCAGCAGGTAAAGTTGTCCACTGCTATAATTTTTTAATCCATAGGACCAACCAAGTCTATGCTATGGCATATGCCCTGGTATACACACACACACATACACACACACACACTTATGCTCTTTTTTTTTTTTTTTTTTTTTTTTTGAGACAGACTTACTGTGGAGTTCTGGTTTAGATCTTGCTATGCAGCTTTGGCTGGCCTTAAACTCAGAGATTCCCCAGCCGGGGTCCCTGCCTTCTGAGTGCTGGGATTAAAGGCTCCAAGCAACATCTGCATATCCACTGCTGTTCCTGTTCACAGCAGTCACGATGTGCAAAGAACTCAAATTATCCACGATCAGAGAAAATACGTTGTTAAACTCTGGTAGCAAAAGCCTATCTGTAATCTTAATACTTCGGGATTAAGTGAGGATAGTGTGGAGTTCATCTATATGGCCAAGGATATGTTCCCCTCCCCCAACTCCCAAAGAAAATACAGTAATCCAACGGCATTAAATAGAAACATTATGATAGAACATCAACATTAAAATAGAAATCCTTTCCAGTAAACCTTGAAGGCATTATTTTCAGTGAAGTGCGCTGGTCACAAACCCAAGTGGTTTATGATTCTGCTTAGATAAAAGGAGAAATCAAGAGCATTGGGTCCCAGGGGCAGGAAGAAAGGAGGAATGGGGCTTTGTTGTTCAATGGGTCTAGTTTCAGCTTTATAAAAAATTAGGATTTTGCTTTGGTGCTGGAGACACCCTTACACCCGTTATCATTTAACCACTAGTTGGAGCAATCACTTAGGATTTTGAGATGACAATGTTCGGAAGGCTTGTTGTGTAGGAATGTAAACAGCACTCACGATGCTATGAATTTTGTGTTTACAATTAAATAGTACATTTGGCGGGGTCTGGTAGCCCAGACCTGTAATCCGAGCTTTGCAGGAAAAGTGAATGACGTAGGAGGCCCCTGAGTACTAGGCTAAACGGAGAAACTTGGTGAGACTGTGAGTCAAGCATGGTGATGGGTGCCGGCAGATTTAAGAACACGGAAACCGGAAAAGGGAAATGGTGAATTTGAGGCCAATCTGGGCCAGTATGACAAAAGAAAATCTTATTTTTTAAACAGGAAAAAGAAGCTATAATGCTGGCATTGGGGAGCCCAAAGCTGGATTGTCTCAAACTCTAGGCCGGAGAAACCTTCCCACACAACAATACAATGGCAAAGGCCTCACACTAAGCTCTTCACGCTTGAGCATGTTTACTTTAACCGAGCCGGGCTGACTCCCTTCCAACCAACACAAGGGAGGAGACCTTTGTGGGACCAGCCCCGGCGAGGGGGCGGGTGCACCGGCGCTTCCGCCGCGCTCGGCCCACGTTTCCCCCCTCGCCCCCGCTTCCGGGCCCCGTGGGCCTGCGGCTCCAGCCCCACCTCCGGCACGAGCTCCCGCCCCGCTCCCGGCGCGGTCGCCGCCCACCCCCGAGTTCCCGCCAATCGCCGCCTTGGTCCCGCCCCCCGCCCCGCGCTTTCCGGTATCCGGGCTTTTCCACCTAGCTGCCTTGCAAGCATGGAGCTCCGCGGCGAGCGCGCCGCCTTACCTCGTGGGGCCTGCTCGCGGGTCACGGCGTCCAGGGAGCTGCTGACCGTGGGGAGCGGGGCCTCTGGAGGTGAGCGGCGGCGGGGTGCGGCTGGGATGGTGGACGGCAGACACAGCGTTTTCACTAATTTGTCTTTGGCACGCCCTCCTTCGGGTCGCCCTGGTGGAGGGACGCGTGTGCGGGATGTCCACTCAGCATTTCAGATAGTGGGCTTCAGGACGGAAAGCATGGGTTCAGCCCGGCGCAGTGGCACGCGCCTGTAAGGCCCAGCACTGGGGAGGCAGAGGCAGGCGGATCTCCCGAGTTCCAGGACAGTCGTAGGTGCAATTTAGTGAGACCCGGTCTCGGAAATAAAGAGAAAACAACGGGTTCTAATCCCTACTCGGCAGTGCGGCTTTCTGAAAGTTACTTTCTTAGACCTCCGTTTTCACGTCTTGATTCGAGCAGGTGGGGCCGCCCGTAGAATTTTTGCGAATGGAACGCATAGAAGTTCTGCGTGCGTTAAGTATCAATCGTTTGAGAACCAAGTGTATCTGAAGGAGTACAGTACTGAATGGTAAAGCTTGTGTAGTGCGCATTGTCAGAAATTAACCAATTTAACCTTCACCGCCCCCCCCACCCCCGTGTCTGCGGAGGTGTCCCGATGACCTCGTTTTACGGATGAAGAAACTTGTCATAGCGGTGTTGACACAAATAATGACTCGGTAGACGTTAACAGGAAAGCAGCAGGGCTGCCTGGAGAGGTCAGAACGTGGTTGATCTGGAATAATGTGAGCCGCCCTGTGGGTGCTGGGAATCAAACCCTGATCCTCTGCAAGAGCGGCCCGTGCCTGAGACTTCGGGAGCCCTGGAGCCCTGGAGCCCTGGCTGGCCTGAGCTCAGATCCAATCCACTTGCATGTCTTCTGAGGGCTGGAATTAAGGTGTGCTTTCTTCTTTTTTTTTTTTTTTTAATCCAGAAGGTAGAATCCAATGTACATTTATTACAGAGAAGTACTAGAGATGAGGAAGATGGACGAAGAGACAGGAGATGGATGTACACAAAGTGTAGCTGGAGCAGTGTTGCCCTCTCCTCACTGTTGTACAGTGCAGAGGATCATCCCATCTCTGTTAAACACGGCTGTTTCATGCTGAAAATTGTGTTTTCAGGTATCTGGGACCAGTTGCTCATCAGTTCTAAGCCTCATTCCAGAAAGACCCCCACGCTTCAAACAGTTCGGATGCAGAGGAGCCCTTGTAAGTACTTCCTTTCTGTTGTAGAGGACGCTCCACCCGTTTGGTTACTTGGCGGATAGTCTGTCTTCATGGCTCATCAGTAACCAGTTAAGTACAGCAGGTCCTATACTCTGTGAGGCATCGTCTAAGGAATAGAATTCCTCATGTTAACCCTCTGCTTGCAATTTTTTCAAGTTTTTTTCCCTCCCTGCCCCCCCCCTTTTAACTACATGGTTTCTCTTTCTAGTCCTGGTTGTCCTGTAATTTGCTGTGTACACTAGGCTGTTCTTGAATTCACAGAGATTCGAGACTGCCTCTGTCTCCCAAGTGCTGTGATTAAAGGCCTATGCCAGCAACCTGTTTGTTTGTTTTTTTAAAACATGTTAGAGCTCAACGTGGGCAGTTAACCAAGACTTCACTTTGCATTGGGATATTACGCTTATGGAAAATACTGCATAGCCCAGGTGTTGTAAAGAAGTGTTCTCAGAATGGAAACATTCTTAGGAGGCGCTCAAGATACATAGATAGTATACAAAGGTCTAAAAGAAATAAGCAGGGTTTCCAAGACCCCTTGCTTAAGGATTAATCCTGCTTTGGTAGTTGAGTGTAGACACGAGGCTGCCTTAGCTCCCGCAGAGAGTGCAGGAGGGCAGCTTTTGAGAGCGGTCACTCTAGTTCCTGTGAGTGAACACAAACCTCACTGGCTCTCCTTACATCTCTCCGGAGTCTCGGCTTTGCTGTTACTGGAGCCCTCCTAGGTGAATGCATGTTCTTGTCTCATAAAGGCTTCCCGAGGACTCAGTGGCTTAGGCTGGCCCTAAACCATGTGACCCTGCTGCCTTCAGTTGTGGATTATAAGCCTCAGTTGTACTACTCACACATGGCTGACAGTCCTAAGAGGGCTGGCTCTCTTCATCAGTCACACTGTAACATTGCTGAACTGCCCGCTCATTAGCATGCTGCTCATTGAGACCGTTGGGAATAGGTTTTATACAGTCATCGATATCTGTGTAATGATTGAGGACACCCCCGCCCCCGAACCTCAGCCTCCCCAGTGTTCACCTGCACTATTGTCCCTTCATTTTGATGATGTTGCTGGAACTCAGCTAGGACCTTCTGCTGGCGGTGCAATCTATATTTTTGATGCAGAGATGCCGACGCAGAGGTCATGGAGGAGTGCTGCTTACTGGCTTGCTCCCCAGGGCTTCAGCCTGCTTTCTTAAAGAACCCAGGATCACCAGCTCAGTGTTAGCACCACTCACATGGCCCCCTCCCCCATCAATCACTAAGAAAATAACCTACAGCGGGATCTTGAAGGGGAATTTTGTCAGTTGAGGTTAACAAGTTGACTAAACTAGCCAGCTCTGTGGTGAGATTGAATGCATTAATTAGAATGCTGAATTGTAAAAGCTCAGATTGCCTTAGGACAAACACAGGAAAACTTGACTAATTTTCTTGGAGTGAACAAACCCAGGGTTAGAAACCCCTGCAGGTTTGTCTGGATCCAGCTGCCCCTTGTAGTCGTCTGCTGCCGCCTCTCAGCTCCACTTTCTTGGTGTTGGACTGACTAACCAGAAGGTAGCTGTACCACAGCTGTGGCAAGTTGGCTGCTTTATGAGAAGTTTCAGGTGAACATTCATCCACTTTCTCTCGCTCTCGCGCTCTCGCTCTCTCTCTCTCTCTCTCCCCCTCTCTCTCCCTCTCTCCTCTCTCTCCTCTCTCTCTCTCTCTCTCTCTCTCTCTCTCTCTCTCACTGGCTTGGCTAGAACACCCTGTCAGTTTATGCCACAGGGCAGATCTGGTGGGCAAGACTGTAGATAACATAGGCCTGTTCAGGGCGAGGAACAGTAGTGACTGAGCTTAAAAGGCAGGGCGAACATTGTTCTCTGCAGGAGCATGGCAGGAGCATGGCAAGTTGGAAGCCAGTCCAAGTTACACACAGTGAATTCTGGCCTGGGCTACGTAGCAAGTCTTTTTTTGTGTCTGGTTTTGCTGATTTTTATGGATCAGTGCTCTATCTGCTTGTACACCTGCACGCCAGAAGAGGGAGCCACCATGTGTTTGCTGGGAATTGAACTCAGGACCTCTGGAAGAGCAGCTAGTGCTCTTAACCTCTGAGCCGTCTCTCCAGCCCCTTCCTCCCTTCCTTCTTTTCTTTCAAAGGCTGGTGTTAACATTTTGAGATGAAAGTTGGGCAGGTGACACATTCCCCATAACTGAAACAGTAAAAAGTGGAAATGGTGTCCCATTAATAACCTTGCCAGTCTCACTGTGAAGACCAGGTGCACTAAACCATTAGGTCATTCTGCCTATTTCTTGTTTTTTCCCCAAGTTGTCTTCTTGAATGCCAGCCTTCTAGAATTTTATACTATGAGGATAGAAGAGAAACACAACAGTATTTGCATAATAGTTGTTGAATCATGTTCTTTCTGCTCGGGGATTGTGAAAGAGGGTCTGGGACTGGTAGAGCTCTTGGCCTAGCACAAGTGAGGCCCTGGTTTAGTAAGTCCCAGCCTTTCCCCTGACACCACCCACCCTCCAACCAAGGAGGCTCAGACGTGGATGGACAGTAAGAGTTGGTGGGCTTGTTACTCTGCTTTAGTGGGAATTCTTCGGTCTGGAATTTGCTAACATTGCATGCTGTGTTTGCCGTCCACAGTGTTAGACCAAGTTCAGGCCTTTCTCCCACAAATGGCCCAGGCAAATGAAAAGCTACGAAAGGAAATGGCGGTTGCTCCAGCTGGTCATTTCAATATTGAAAATATCGATGAGACTTCCGGAAACATCATACAGATGGTAATTGCGTTGTTTCTGTTTCGTACAACGGAATTAGTGCATTTCTCCTCAGAAAGGGGGAAAAATGATATTGTAAAATCTTTTTCTAAAATAAAATGTTACTTTAAAATTAGCAAATATTTTTACATGGACAAGATGGTAGAATATACTTGGATTTATGCAGACTGGGATGTGTCTGTTGCCCTGTTTTGCTTGCTGTTCAGTGCTGAACGCAGCTGTTGACATTAACAAAGAGTCGGGGCTTTGTAAAGTTAGAGCTGTGAAAGCTTGAGTGTCATACAGTTTCTTATGTATGCATTTTTTAAAGGGAAAGGCTTTTGTCTCTTCCATTTTCATGACGGGAAGTTGTGCCGAGGGCTCCATCTGTGGAGGTAGAAGTTTGTGGCCTCTACTTTAGCCACTTTCTGAAAGCGTCGAACTCGCCCTCGGTTAAAGAGCTGAACAAAGGCAAGCAGCAGGCAGATTTTTCCTGCGTGTTTTAGTCTGCTGCTGCTTGCTGAGATGTGTAGATTTCATTAAGGCAAGAGTTGGTGTGGGGGTGATAGGACGCACATGCAGCCCGGGGTCTTAGGCGTCAGTCCTGCCTGTCCCCCTGCTGGGGTTACAGGTTGGGGTTGTAGATGTGCCGCTGTGGCCAAATGTTTGCATTTCTTACCAAGTCTGAAGTGTTCAGTGTGGTGCCTGACTCTAGTCCAGACTCAACCTGTGGGTTGGGATCCACTGAAGACCACTGGAAAACATATTTAAATAGTGATTCACAACAGTAGAAAAATTACAGTCATGAAGTAGCAACAAAAATAATCTTATGGCTGCCACAACCTGAGAAACTGTATTAAAGGGTCACAGTGTTAGGGTTGAGAACCACTGGTTTAGTCCATTTTTATTGAGTGAATGCTATTGGATGTATATTAGGCAAGAAAAGCCTTTTTAAAGACCTAAGTGAAAGAAACCCTTCAAACACTCGCTGACTTTGTTTTTATGGTGGATTCTGGCACCTAAAACCACGAAAGTGCTATTTGTATTAATTTATAGTCAACATTGGTAGCTTCCTCTGTTGCTGTATTTAAGAACTGGTGTGTATTTGTGTGTATACATGTTCATATGTGTCTGCCGCCTATGTGGGTACCCATGGGGACCAGAAGGACCAGAAGAGCGTGTTCGATTGCCTGAGGCTGAGTTGTCGGGAGCCATTTGATAATGGGGGCTGGGAACTGAAGGGGGTGCTCTGGAGGAGCAGTAACACTAGCACCTGCGTGATGAGCCATCTCTGTAATAATCCATGTTGCTTTATTAGAACATGTTACACAACTGCCCGGAAGTAGATTCCTCAACCTGACACTTTTTACAGGATGTGGCCCTATTTGAGATGAATCGGTCAGATTCAAAAGAGGAGGATAGTCCAGAGGAGAGCTCACGGGACAGTTCTGGAGACAGCACGGAGTCTGAGGAGGAAGACTGCATCCCCTCTGAAGTCACCATAGAGAACATTAAGCTTCCAAACGCAGAAGGTGGCAGAGGCCAGATTGAAGTCTTGGACAGCCCGGCAAGTAAAGAAAAGAAGCAGTGAAGTAAAGCATCTGAAAAGCGCTGTTCTCTGCCTGCGAGTTGTTGGGGAAGGTACTTTCCCAGGTGGATTGGCTTCAGGGTGTCTGTGGTCCTCTTTTAAGTGTCAAGAAAAATTCATGAGTCTGGGTGTATCCTAAAGTGTTCAGAGCTTGACTGCAGAGTGGGTAGTTCCTTACATACGGAGAAGAGACATGATCTGAACAGTGTGGCCTGTGACTCAGTGAAGCTCCTCTACTCTAAAATGACACTACTGGAATTCCCTCTTCCAAATTTGGGTTTTGGTCTTGGTTTGTTTCTGTATCATGTCATGGCAGGTTACAGTTGTATAGGAACTGGGTACAGGAATAAGCCCAGGATAACCGCCCCTACCTTTTAAGGTGTGATGGTGGCTATATTTAATTCAAGAAAAACCAAAGCTGCCTTTTAAAGATTTGTGATGGATAAGTGACACCCTGTAAGAGCAGACTGATAATCTGCTCTCACTGTAAAGAGACTTAAGTGTTCACACATCACTGTGTGCTATATCACTGTGTTGCTGTATGAATTTGAATTCATGTAAAAATGGCCTTGCTGCAAATTGCAATGGTACTGACAGCCTGTCTCCAATTGGTGAGCTTAGAGACTGATGGGTCACTTAGGTAGCTGTTTTACTGGCTCACCAGTCTTGATTATGTTTTAAGTGACAAGTGGGAGGTTGAACCATCTGTCAGGGGACTGCTTTGCGAACATTTCCTGGAGGAAATGGTAACAGCTGTTACGTATCTTGGTCTTTGGACATACTATGTGTTAGTGTTGATGCTCTGAGCCAGGGTCTCTGGTTGATCCTTCTGGCAGCTCAGGTCTGGACTGCCACTTTTCCTACCTTCTAGCTCTTACCCCCTTTCTGCATGTTTTTCCTCCATAGTCCCTGAGTGTTAGAGGCATTTTGTTGTTTCCCTCCTGAGAACTGAGAACTGGGTTGCTGTGTCTAAACAGGAGAGACTGCAGCCATGGATGCTTACTCATAAAGTGGCAGACTGATGAGAAGAGCCTACCTCCATGGTGGTGCCCGGAGCCTGTGGCCAGAAGCATCCTGCACTTCTGTGGAGAGCACCAGCCACGTTACCTTTTCTGGTATCCACTGACCGCGCACAGATCATGGGTACAGCTGTTCATATGCCCTATAGCCTGTTCTCCTGGTTACCAGGTCTCTTGGCTTAAGAAGCACCTGTGTAGGTGTGGTTCAGAACTTTGACAGTAAACGTAGCCAAGTCTTTGCTTATATTGCCTATCTAGGGCCTTGTGTAGGGACTAAATATAATAACTGGAAATTTCTGTGACAAAGGACAATGACTTCGTGTCTTGGTTAAAGAATCAAGGACTTTTGTTACTGTGGACAGGACAAAGGCTATATATAGTTCTCAAACTGGACATGCTCCCCAGCAATGAAATGGTGGGCGTTTATTTGGGAAGCCTATGCACAATCATGTAGGGAAGCATGTTGGAGGCTGATACGCTCCCTCCTCAGTGTGCTTAGTTATAGTGGTGGCTCGAAAGGGAAAGGTGGCAGGTAGGAACACGCTTGAGAACCAGCCGACATTGTAAAGACAGAAGAGGAAGGTTTTCTGGGTGCTGTAAGGCCTAAGTTGCAAACACTTGGTGGGTGGTCAGTGGCTGCCTTGGGGTTATAGGTGATGGCTGACAGCTCAGAGAGGGACTTGGAGAAATGGCTGTGTATGTGTCCCCTGTATATTTCTTTGTATGGGAATAGAAAGCCTGTAAGTAGTGGCTTGCTGTTTTGTTTATTGTACCTGTGGGACTGTCGGCTCTAAGGAGGCAGCCACCACTTACCTACCTGTTGTCTCTCATTGTAGCTTTCTGGGCACAGTGGGTTATAATCATATAAATGCCCATTTTGGGGTTTCTTCCAAGTTAATCCATGTCCAGAAGGTTTAGACCAGGTTTGGGGTTCCTGTTTTGTTACCAGAAGCTCATGTAGAGACAGGATTGTCACATTCTGGCTTTATTAATGTGGGAGTGTCTCTGTTGACGGTGTTGGGAGTGGGGGATCATGTGAAGTCTCTCAAGTCTGGCTGATAGAGGGGAGCAGATTTTTCCAGGGCATATCTACCTGCCTGGAGAGCGAGTCTGCCATGTGTAAAGATCATCATGGGATGCAGTGGTTGCCACCCAATGTAAGAAGAGAGTCCCCTCAGCTACAGTTGGCAGCCATAGTATGACTCCTGTAAAACATTCGGAGGATAATTGTTTTAGTTCACTGTTCTGTTTCCGTGAAGAGACATCACGACCACGGCAAGTTGTAAAAGAACGTGTTGAGTTGGGGGCTCCCTTCACTTTCAGAGGGTGAGTCCATTACCTTCTTGGCAGGGACAGGAAGGCAGGCAGAGCTCTGTTGCAGTAGCTTACATCTCTAAAGCAGGAGGCAGAGTTTTGAAACCTTAAAGCCTACCCCTACTGACAGACATACCTTTTCCAATAAGGTCCCACCTCCTAATTCTTCCCAAACAGTCCACCAACTAGGAAGCAAACATTCAAATATGTAAGGGCTGTTCTCATTTAAACCATCACAAGAATTGATTGGATACTTAGGTGTTTAACAAAGCATCCCCATCTGGATATGGGATTCTTTTCAGCCTCAGGTTTCTGACCTAACTTAAAGAGTTCTGACATGGAGGGGGCTGGACATAGTTGGAAGGATGTTGACTACCTGTGCTGACTGAACTACCACAGAACTTGCTGTTCTGTGCACAGGCAGGTAGTGGGGTTCTTGGGGTCTGCAGGCAGATGAAGCTATAGGAATTGGCTCTCCCTTGTGGCCTGAATAGCACCCCCTGACACTGAAAGCCACCTGCTGGGGATGGGCAGTGTTTCCTGGTTTAAGCCAGGCGCTCTAGTCTCCTGAAGTTCGCATGTAGTGTCTCCAGCAACAGGGATGGCCATTAGCTCTGGTTCACACCCACATACAGTAACAAAGGTTGATACAGTTGGGGGACCTCAGGGATCCAGCTCCCTGGCCACCAACACTCAGACAGGCATACCACCCCTGGCATCAGTTTGTTTTTTTTCCAGACAGTCCAGATGTCCTGGACTGTGTAGACCAGGCTGGCCTTGAACTCAGAGATCTACCTGCCTCTGGCTCCCAGAGTGCTGGGATTACAGGTGTGCACCACTATGCATGGCAACACATTTTATTTTATTTTTCAAACATTTATTTTATGTGTATTGGTGTAAGGGTGTTAGGTCCTCTGGAACTGCAGTTACAGTTGTGAGCTGCCATGTGGGTGCCATGTGAGAACCCAGGTTCTCTTGAAGAGCAGCCAGTTAGCTACAAAGTCCTCTTTCTAGCCCCCAGTTTGTTTGTTTTTTGTAGTGTCTTCTCCCTCCCCCCCAGTTGCTGGAAACACTTGTAACTCACATGTGTCTTTATTTAAAACTTCAGATACCATTTCTGGAGTGTGATGTTTTGGACAAAGCTTCTCTCTTTTGGATCCGCTGGTTTAACTGACAGTGAAGCAGGTCCTCCTGGAGTCCACTTTTTCCGCTTTCCCTCTTCATGTTACAGTCGCTCCAGCTTGTGTACATTGGGCTTACCTCTGTGACGGCCATAGCAACCCAGTGAAGGGGTCTGTTCAGGAAGGTGGCTTATGGCATTGCCTTCAGCTCCAGCCTTAGGACCAGGTACCTCTTTGGTAAACGTTGGGACACTGGGCATACAGTTGCTTAAGCTGCTTCACAAGAATCTTAAGTTTGTTCAAAAGGGGTCATGTTGTGAGGAGTTGAAGGGGCAGTGTTGGGGTGCAGATGATCAAGATGGATTGTGTTTACATGTATGATATTGTCAAAAATGAATAAATTCTTTTTAAAAAAGCGTTTAAAGCACTTGGTGCCATATTCTTTTCCTTAGCACTCAGGAGGATGAGGCAGGATTGAGAATTTGAGGCCAGTCTGGGTTGCACAGCAAGACCTTGTCTCAAAACAGGAAAAGCCTCCTGAGCCCTCTTGTGTCCAAGCTCCTGCCTTCCCATCAGGTTATACAGATGGACAACTGGACCAGGCTGAGGTGTGGAGTTGCACCTTTACCCCAGAACTCCATTGCTACAAGGCTGCTGCAAGATTTTCTTAGTGACCTTGTCAGTTACTGTGTCCACAGAAGCACAGGCTGTTCTTTGACCTTTTGTAAAGGTTAGCACCATTATGCCGTGTTGGAATAAATGCGTCATTCTCCATCTGCTTTATCCTACTACGGCTTACCTCATGGAGCCTGCCCCTCAGACTCCTTTCCTCCTTCATATCCTGTGTGTCCTTTGACCCCTCATATACTCATCTTAATTACTTTGCTTTGATCTTCCTGGATTTTAAGGCTTTACACTGTTTGCATATATGTTACACATTATAGGTGAGGATCTAAATGAGAATGCGTATATTTTGTCAGAAATTTCTGAGTTTGAATAAACATGCTTAATATACTTTCTAGATCTGCCTTTTCTGCAGATTTCATTTTTCTTCACAATTGATATTCTATTGTGTGTATATATGTGTAAATACATTTTTGTTATGTAGTCTGACTACATGTCTTTGCTACTGTGAACAGTGTAGTGATAAATAAGGATCTACAAAAGCCTGATAGCATGTGGAGCTTTTTGGGTATAGGCCCAGCTGTGTTATTGTAGGGTCATGGTAGATCTATTTTTAATTTTTTGAAGCACTTCATGATGATTTTCATAATAGCTAAACTCACTTGCGCTGGTGAAAAGGATGGTGGTGAGGTATTATCTTAAAAGTAGTTTGAATTTACACTAGTGATGGCTAAGGATATTGAACATTTTATAATACTTGCTGGCCATTTGTGATTCTGCTTTAGAAACGAACATTTCCTGACCTTGTTTGTTGATTGGCAGGTTTGCTTTTTTTGGTGGTTTTTTTTTCAGTTCTTTGTAAATTCTAGATTTTAGCCTGCAGTAAAATTGGTAAAGGTTTTCTCCTGTAGGCTCTTGGTGTCTTTTTGATGTAAAAGTTTTAATTTCATGTAGTCCCAGCTGTTTCTTCCAAGAGCATTCCTTCCCTTGTCCTGTAGCAGGTGCAGGTGGGTTTTTGATTTATTTTGTTTCTCTGTGTAGCCTTGGCTGTCCTGGACTCACTTTGTAGACCAGGCTGGCCTTGAACTCACAGATCCGCCTGCCTCTGCCTCTTGGGTGCTAGGATTATAGGCGTGTGCCACCACACCCAGCTTCAGGTGCAGGTTTTAAATTAAGGTCTTTGATTTACTTTGAGTTGATTTCTAAAAGTTATTTGTTGTTGGAGGCAGGAACTTTGCCTACGTATCTGAAGTTGGTGTAGAATTTACTATAGACTGGGCTGGCTTTGATGTCAGATCTCACCTGCCTTTCCTTTCTAAGTGCTGGGAATAAAGGCATGTGTTGTAACGCCTAGGGAGAAAGACGGGTCTGCTGTCGTTCTTCTGTACCAGTTTTCCTGGTACCATTGGTTAAATAGTCTTTTTTGCATAGCAAGTTTCAGCCACCTTAGTCATAAGCTAAGTGGCTCTAACTTTGTCCAGCTGTTTCCAGGCTTTACTCTGTTTGACTGGCTTACCTGTTTTTATTCTGTTTGATTGGCTTACCTGTTTTTATTCTGTTTGATTGGCTTACCTGTTTTTATTCTGTTTGATTGGCTTACCTGTTTTTATTCTGTTTGACTGGCTTACCTGTTTTTACTCTGTTTGACTGGCTTACCTGTTTTTATTCTGTTTGATTGGCTTACCTGCTTTTATTTTGTTTGATTGTCTTACCTGTTTTTGTCCCAGTGCCAGGCTGGCTTTGTCACCATAATGCTGCAGTATAATTTGTTTTTTCTTTATGCCCTGTTACACCTGTATACCACCTCTTCTCCCAGACACTCCACACACGGCCTGCTCAGACTAAATTTCTTGCCATGATGTTAAGACAGTAGAATTACTCCTCCTCAGCCAACCTTTGGTCTGTCCATCCCCTTTAGAGTAGGGTGCCAGCTACGTTATGTGACAGCAAGCATGAAAGGATGTAAACAGCCACTCATCCCAGATCTGGAACTAAGGTGAAAGTAAAGACCTCAGAGTCTAACTTAGAACCAGTGAGTGTTGTTGGGGTTACTTAACAGGAGTGTGGATGAAGAGCAGAAATGACTCCGCTGTGTCACTGCTGTGCTCTGTACCTCCTAATGACTGACCTTGGTGGGTGGACAACACTGGGAATGACAGTCCCAGACACACATAGAGGAAACTTGGGATCTGATGGAAATGGGCCAAAACTAGCAGCAGCTGAAAAACTCAGTTTCTTTTATGTATCTGAATTAAGGAGGTGGGTTTAGCTAATGTTAGTGTAAGATCTCTAGGGGGAGCAGTCTCAGGCTGGTAACAACCTTTTGAGGAGGCTCAGAATAATAGTTTTTTCATGAAATAGGCAGTCTTGAGACCAGAGGAAGCTGGGCTGTACCTCTGAGCCTCTCCCTGCTTTCCTGGGAGGCTTTGCCATTTCTGTGGGTCTCAGACACTGGGGTCCTTGATGTGGTTTGCTCATGCCAGCAACACCCACTCAGGAATTCATCCCTCCCTTTCCTCACAGATTACTAAAATCCACCCCAGCATGGGTGACCACTTCTGTTGGATTTTATCAGTTATGTTGGCATATGGGATTGTAATACCCTTAAGAATTTAAAGGTGTGTAGCCCTTGTACTTGTGTGGGTTGATCTAGCCTCATTCCAGCACCTGCGTGTTCAGATGCTTCCCTCATTCTCTAAATACTCAGAGGTTAGCCGTTCTATCATCTGTGTAATGAATCTACAGAGTTGGCAGGATAATGAAGTGAGCACGCAGGAGAGGAGTCCTTCGAAGGTTTGCTGATGACCATTCTGAGTGAATGTAAATCAGCCTTAAGATTTAGGAGCCAAGAGAGTACTAAAAAATATATTAGCAATGTGTCACACAACATAGACTATAAGTTGTTAAGTCAAAGAGCAGCATTGGGCACAACTCCATAGATGGGGCACTACCATTTCTCTAGGAATGACCTGGCTTATCAAGCCATACTCAGCTGTTGAGAGGGCTCTCGTCTGGGTGAATACTCTCTAATTTCATGGTTTTCCCTGGGTAGCCTATGCTCCTTGATATTTGTCGCTCTGGTAGGAGTAAGCTTATGGGTTCCCATTTTTGCCCAAATACACATGGCTGCCTTCATAATGTGCACAGTGAGCCGAAGAATGGACCCATCTTCAATATTTGCCTTGTAGTTGAATGATGCGTACCTTATGTTGGGTATTATATTGGTTATATTGGGGGTGGGAGGTATTGTAATTGTCTGCCCCTTTTGCAAGGAAAGTAAGGCAGGATATAAACAGACTCCAATCTCAACAGGCTGAGATGTGTTAGGGGAGTTAACTGTAGTGCTGTCTCTGGGCTGTCAGGCTTTACCAGAACATAAGCAGTAGGGTTGGGGCAGTGGGTTGGGGTGATGGTGGGGGTTGGGAGGCTCCCAGCCAGTGGAATGTCTCATGACCAGGGTTGGAGGAGAGGAGCACCTCCAAGCCAAACTAAGTTTAGCCCAACATATTCCAACTTTGAAGGGATATAAAACTGGGCCAGAGAAGGTTCAGGGCAGGGAGTTTCATAGGGGCTTCTTCCGAGGGTTTGGGAGTAGGATTGCTATTTCTAAGGGACTCTTTCCTGTCATTCCTCTATGATTGGGAAGTACAGGGGTGAAGGTGACTCACAGAGGCTGTATGTATGTCACAGAGTGGTTGCTATCCATTTTAGCCTGAAGAATTCTGCAACCCTGAGAGAGGGGCCTAGAATAGTGTGGGACAAGAGACACGAAGAATGGAGACAAGACAGGAATCTGATCGAGTCTCAGTTATTGAAAGCAAAGCATACGCCTATATACCAAGGAATCACAAATAATCTTCTCACACTATCAGTATTTGCGTCAATTGGCAAGGTATCCGAGGATTCACTCAAGGTTGCACGGAACCAGCAATCTAGTTCTCAGGAACAGAACACCCTTCTCCCAAGGACCGCCAAGAACAGTCCCGGAACTCTAGATTGGACTCATCTACCAGAATTCCAAGTACCAAACTCCTAAAGTTTCCCACAGCAACATCCTGTCATATAATACACAGGAAAGTCCTAGCTGGCAGAGAAATAGAAGCTATAAGCTTGGTTAGTAAAGAAAATTGCAACGACCTCTCAAACAGCTGAGCTAGAGTCAAGCCAAAATAGTCGTGTCAGAAGCAGCTTCCCACAATAGTGTAGCCAGGACAGGGTGGGTTGAGCATTTTTTCTCAGTTGTGTTTCCTTGCCAAGAATATTTTAATGGGTTAGCATGGACTGGGAGGCACACGCCAGCCGCTTAGACATACGAGTATCAGCAGCATAACTGGTGGGATAGTTTTTCCAGAATTACTGTTCTCCACCTTTAATCCCAGGGGTCGTCTATAACGATGGTGAGGCCGTCATTTAGATTCGGAAATCTCTTTCTGTGAGAGTGGAGTCCAATTTTGGGGGGGGGGCTCCCTGTTTGGGTACCACCTTGTGTCCCCCCCCCCCCCACCTCCCATTGGCTGTTGCTTCCTGTCTGTCTCAGGATATGGAGAAAGTGGGAGCAGGGTCTTGGGCAGTGATGAGTACAGCGGGTAGGAATGACTCTGAAGACAACTTGTTTATTGAAATGGGAGTCAGATTATTTAGTTGAGTGGGGGGTGGGGAGCTTGAGGATAAAGGTCAAGGGAGGAAGTGTTCTAGTGGGGACAGGGACATTCCAAGTATATCATTCAGAAGAGCAGATTTCCCGTTACATGATTTCTGATAAACCAGTTCTCTGGGGTGAAACAGAAGATTGACTTTATCGCCATGTGGACCTAGCTCTAATGGAGTTGAGTTAGTTTGAGGCCTGATTTGGGTAGGGAATGGCCCCACTTCAGCCATACTTTCTGAGAGAGATGCCTGGGGTTTTGGCAATGCTCTACCATGTAATTTCTTATTTTCTCCATCTATGGTGTTAGCGGGGTATAGTAATCTGGGCTGTCTCTTGGAGTCTGCTGGACATCTGTCCAGATCCTTCTGTCTTTTAGAGTGTCCATTGTTGGACTCCCGAGATGGGGAGACCCTCTGTTCTTCGGGATAGACGCCAGACCTCAATAACCCACAAAGACAGAACTCTTGATGCAAACAGCAAGAGGTTCAATTAGTAGTCGGCATGCCGGGGCTCCGCACATAGCTCCCACACAAGGGGGTGATGCGGAGCCCCCAGCAACGGAATCACAGAGTTTATAAAGGTAAAAACCACGAAACAGGAGGGGGTCTAGGGGTAAGGGACTTTCCTAACGGGGGCAGTCTGTGATTGGCTGTGCCCAGGTCCCCAGCTGACTAGGGGACGGTTAGAGATTGTATCCATAGCTACAGAAGGGCGTCTCTTAGAAATGTTTTGTATCAGATCCGGGTTTGGTAATGATTAAAGCTCATAAGTCTCAGTTCCCATGGTTAGGGCCAAGATAAAATTTTTTATCCTTACATCCATTGAGAAGTCAGCTGTAATTCTGATAGATCTGTCTTTACATGTTATTTGGCCTTTTTCTCTTGTAGCTTTTAATCTTTTTTCTGTATGTACAGTATTTTGATAATCATGTAGTGAGGGGACTTTTCTACTCTAGTCTATTTGGTGTTCTGTAAGCTTCTTGTACCTTTATAGACATGTTCTTCTTTAGGTTAGGACATTTTCTTTTATGATTTTGTTAAAAACATTTTCTGGGCTTTTGAGCTGGTATTCTCCTATTTCTATTATTTTTATGTTTGGTCTTTTCATAGTGTCCCAGATTTCCTGGATGTTTTGTAAGGAATTTTTTAGATCTGACATTTTCTTTATCCGATGTACCTATTTCTTCTGTTGTATCTTTAAGGACTGAGAGTCTCTCTTTCATCTCTTACGTTCTGTTGGTTATGCTTGCATCTATAGTTCCTATTTGCTTATCTAAATTTTCTGTTTTCAGAGTTCCCTCACTTTGTGTTTCCTTTATTGCTTCTATTCCATTTTTAGGTCTTGAGCTGTTTTATTCACTTCCTTCACCTGTTCCCCTCTTCCCCTTCGGTTTCTTTAAGGGATTTATTCATTTCCTTTTTAAGGTCTTTATCATCTTTAGAAAGTTGGTTTTACGGTTGTCGTCTTGCGTTTTGGTTGTGTTGGAATATCCAGGACTTGTAGTAGGATCACTGGGCTCTGGTGGTGACAACTGGTCTGGCTGTTGGGCTCTAGGTTCTGAGTTTGCACTGTGGATTCGTTGCGCGTTTCTCAGTTTGTCTTTGTTTGATGGGTGTTTTATTCCTTGTTTTCTCTTCTCTGGTCTTCCGATTGGAGTGGCTTGTTGAGTCTCTACTCAAGTTGGGGCTGGACTTCTGGTTTGCGGGGGTCCTCAAAGGAGTTGGGGGCCAGGGCATAGTGACAAGAGGGGGAGAGGGTCAGTTGGGGGTGGGCTGGGCAAACGTTGAGAGATTGCCACCTGGGGTTCTGGGAGGCAGCATGACATTTGGAACAGGAGGCTTCTCCTGGAAGTGTGGGCCTTGATATGGTGACAGGAGTTGCTGTTGTAGGTAGGCTATAAGTGTTAAGCTCAGGTGGAAAAATATCTTGGCAGTCACGAGCCCAAGAATACGAGTCACATGTACCAACAAACCTCACACAAGAGATTGCTTGGGAGGGGAAAACTGAGGAGGGTTGCAGCCTCTTAGGAGAAGCAGCAGAGAACTGGGCAGAACACAAGGATTATGCAGGTTTTCATGGTGGGGGTCAAAGAACTTTCCAGGGTGTCTTGGGTATTGGCCTTCCTGCTTGGAAGGAAGGGTGTCCTGGGCCTCTGAGGAGTGGAGCCGCAGCACCTCAGCTCAGTGCGGGTACCTGCCTCTGGGAGTGCTGCTTTGCTTCTTGGGTCCTTCTGTGAGAGTCACATCAGGAAGCTAATTCTGTGCTTTCTTTATTGTTTCTACTTCATTTTCAGGCCTTGAACCATTGTATTCATTTCCTTCATTTGTTTTTTGTTTTCTTGAGTGTTTCTGTGTGTAGCCATGACTCACTTGCTTTGTAGAGCAGGCTGGCCTGGAACTCACAGAGATCCGCCTTGCCTCTGCCTTCCCAAGTGCTGAGATTACAGGCTACCATGCCCAGCCACCTTCACCTGTTCACTTGTGGGGTTTTTTTTTTTTTTTTCTGTATATTTTAAAGGGATGTATTCATTTCCTCTAAAAAAAAGCCTCTGTTGTCATCTTCAAAAGATTGGATTCAAGGTCATTTTCTTGTGGTGAGGTTTTTAGTATATCCGGGCTTGCCCTAGAAGGTTAGCTCTGCTCCGAAGGTGCCATATTACCATGGCTCTTTGGCCTTTAGCATCTGGTAGTCTTGGATGTTCCTAATGTAGCAGGTATAGGGAAGGCGGGCTAACCTGGGTGTTGCTGGTGCAGCAGTTCTTCAGTGGGCAGCCTTGGGTAGGATTCCTGGTGTAGCAGGTCTTCAGTGGGCAGCCGTGTGGACGGAGCAGGCCTGGTGCAGCAGCAGGACGGTGGAGCTGGGTGTGTCTGGGGCCCTGCAGGTCTCAGTCGGGACGGTGGGGTTGGAGAACAGCATTCAGCTCGCCTCTACTCACTGTGCCACAGGTAGACATGGTGGGGAGGGGATTGGTGGGGTATTGTGTTATTGTCTAACCTGGAAGTTCCTGGGGCCAGGCAGGCTTGGGTGTTCCTGGCACCCTGCAGGTCTCCTCAAGAATGCAGGTGATGGGGCTCCAAGGACAGTGTCCAGCGTACCTCTGCTGGCTGTGCCCCAGGTGGACCCTGTGGGGAGGGTACTGGAGCGGCTGGGTGGGTCTGTCTAACCTTGAAGTTCCTTGTATGTACTTAGGGTCTTTGGCCTCCTTGGGAATGTGAGATTTATTGTCAGTGTGCAGGGTGTGGAGGGACAAAGCCAGGGCTGCTGATGCTCCCGGGAGAGGACCTCAGGGAATAAGGGGCAGAGCTTATATAGGATTTCTTAGGGGGTGGAGCTTTTCAGGGCAGAGATTTCCAGAGTGAGGATTGGTGATAGTTCAAGTCCTGAGCTTGAGGAACTTGGGGATTGTTGGGTTTTCCTGCTGAGGGACTGTTGACTGCATTTTTAATGCTGTTTTATTTGGGGCATTTAAGCATCTACCTCCCTTCCACCAAACCCTTAATCCTAGGTAAAAGAGAAAGAGCAGGTTAGTGGAGAGGGGCCGTACGCCACTTCTCCTGGCCATTTCGGGTCAGTGGGTTCTTTGTGTCAATACCAATGTCCATGAACAGGAAACAGCAAGCCGCCTTCTCTATCTCCTCCAAGCCGCCGTGCCATCCATCTCTGGTCTCCAAAATGCCACTTTCTCTTCCTGAACTCTCAGATTTATGCCCCTCAGAGTCCTGGACCATGCCCCTCTCTGTGTGCAAAGACTGCACCCTACACAAAACATTTACCTGTGTGGACAGAGTAAAGCCCAAACTAAAACCCCACTTTTGGGATTAAAACAAAAACATGTTTAAATAACATAACTAAGTTTTTAAAGAAACCAAAACTTGGGGGAGGGGCATAGGAGAAGAAGAGGGAGGATGGGATTGGGAGGGGATGGAGGACGGGGTTACAGCTGGGATACAAAGCGAATAAACTAGTTAAAATAAAAATAAATTTAAAAAAAGAAACCAAAACTTCAATTACAAGTGGCTTTTTATTTTAAAACCTCTTTTTCCGGCATCTGGCCCAGGGTTTAGGGTGAGAAGACCTTCCTGGCTATGGAGCTGCTGGGGCAGCTTGAGAGGTTGTGCTGCTCCCGCCATGGGACCTAAGACGGCGGCAGGCTGAGGAGGTGCCACCGTTCTGACAGCTCCACAGCATGCCCTTACTAATAATCGGGAGTTAGAAAGCAGGAAGTTGGAAAGGGTGCGGTGTTGTCATCAGATATTTCCCGGTGATCTGGTCCATCAAGGTTCTTTGGACAAGTTTGAGCATTGCTGTCAGGGTATAATTGGGTATTGTAGGCCTCCAGCTCCTTAGCTCGGGGCTGGTAATTCTGTAATAACTGATTAAAAAGCTTTTGGATTTGTTGCTGATGTCTAAGATTAGGTGTTGATGAGGCAAGGTACAGTTAGTCCGATGCAGACGAGGAGAGGTTGGGCTCAGAAGGGCAGTATACAGTTCCGTACAGCAGGGTTTCTTACCGTGTTTTTGGAGATCTGTGTTGAGTCGTCAGGTCTTGGTTTTTACTAGACCCAATTGGTTAACACAAAGGCGGCATTCCTCCCCAAGGAAGAGACAAAGACCACCCCTCTGTGCTGTTATTAAATCTAGCTGATTGCAGGGGTTAAGGTCCGAAGCAAGAGATGGTATGGCAGAGAAGTGGGATCATTATCATCTAAAAGGGGTGATATTGGGGACAAGAGGACCTCAGGGAACTTTGGACCACATCTTTTGCCATGTCTGTACTTAGGGGTTTAGAGAGTGTGGTGTATACTGTGTTATGATGCCTGATGACCAGCTGTGGGATTGTTCACCTGGTGACATAGACCCTTAATTAAAATATAAACTTTTTTTAATTTGTTTATTTTATGTATATGAGTGCTATCTTTATGAATACCTGGACGCTAGAAGAGGGCATCAGATCCCAGTGAGCCTCCATGTGGTTGCTGGGAATTGAACTCAGGATCTCTGGAGGAGCAGACAGTACTAGTACTTTTAACCACTGAGCCATCTCCATCCGCAGAAATGTTTTGTTTGTTTGTTTTTTGGTTTTTTTTCTTGGCCATTTGTTTATTCAATGACAGAAGATGCCATCATGCAGAATTGAGCATGTTAATTTTGCCCATTTGAATTGTTCTGAGGCCAGGCTGTTTTTGGTGATGGAGTGAGTCTTTAATAAAGTCTGAGTCTGTGGAGGAAGAAAAGAAGCGTCACAAGAGAAACGGTGCTGGAGGGAGTTTCTGTTGACTCCAGGTGTGACTTCAGGACAGTGCTGAGAAATTTGAGAGACAAGGTCATAGAGGCCAATAAAGGCTCCGAGAAGCTGCAGGGCCTACTAAAGGCGGCTCTGGGCAGAAAAGGAATGGAAACTGGGAAGGTTTCAATAGAAGGATAGGAGCAAGCGTTTTAATGGTTAGAGTTGCCTGCATGGGACAACCCTGAAGAGTGAAGCCAGTTCCAGAAGCCAGAGAAAGGTTCCTTACTTACTAGGTGAAAAGAGACAAATGTTTAGAGCAGGTGGAGGGAAGAAACTGCTGGGAGGTAGACTAGGATTTGGAACCAAATATGATAAGTGGCAGAAGCCAGCAGAAACAAATGATCTGTTTTTACTTGGAGAGAGTCACAGCAGTAACTTGAGTCAGTTTGAAATGTTGGGTCATTGTCATGGCTCAGTGTTCTTCTGTGTTCCTTGCCGCTGCTGTGAGGTTCCTGCCATTGCTGAGCGCCATGCTGGAACCTCTTTTGTCGGGTGGGACAGTCCAGACGCTGTTGGCTTTTAGGTGTGGACAGATGGAACCTCAGCACGTCAGGTTCTGCTTTTCTCAGGAACAGCTAGGGCACTCAGCATTGTGCACAGAGCTCCCAATCTCTGGGGGTGTGGAGAAGAGTTTTTCACAGGGTGTTGTAGTTAGCTCTTTTTAATGAGATTGCCAGTACCAGACGGCAGCAGAAAATCCGGTGTTCCAGAGCCAGTGATGGTACAGCAGTGTCACAGCTGGTTAAGCTGCTGTAGTAACGGCAGAGGATGCAGCTAGTTCGAGGCTGTTACGGCAGGTCCAGTCGCTGCTTCATTGGCAGTCAACAGCTGGCTGCCCATCCCTAAGCGGGATGCCAGTGAGGATAGATGACGCTGAAGGCTTTGTTTTCCGTTTAACAAAAGCACTTTAATAATGTCAATCCAGTTAGCAGACATCCAGTCACTATGAGCCAGTACATAATATGTTTGTAGCAGGTATCTCTCCTGGACTCAAAGGAGTCTCAGTCGTGGCTTGGTGACAGCACACAGGTAACTTCTGGTCCTCTGGGATTCTGCAATCGGGTAGTTCCGGTGTTTCCGGGCGTAAGATGAAAATTTGGCCAGATTGATAGCAAGCTTGTCAGGCAGTTTAAAACTACAGGGTAATGGGAAGTTCCCCTCAGAGCACCCCGCATATTCTGGTGCTCTATGTGAGAGTGCTCGAAAGAGAGGGCTTTGGCATCCAGTTCCAGCTTTGGGTTTTCATACTTTTTAAGCATGTCATCATTCTATTGTATCACCCCTTATCTATCTATACAAGCTGGTTTCTGGCCTCCTGTTTATCTCTGCCAACATGTGCCTATTGGCACACATTGTTCACATTCTCACTACAGTGTGGCAATTTGGATTTCCCAGATCAGTCAGAGAAGAGGGAGTCCTGCTGATAAAGAGAGTCTTTTTTTACAGTGAGCTCTGGGGCTATTTGCTGTTGGCAGACTTCTACCTTAACAGCAGGGTTCTACAGCTGAGAGGTAAGTGTAGCACCCTCGGCTAATGCTACCTGAAGAGAGAGAACTCTGGAAGGGGTAGTGTTTAGAGACCCTTGTATGTTAGGAGGTGGTAGAGGTGGCTGAAAGAGAAGACTGTAGTGGGTGACTCAAAGGTTAACCTTTTTGATCTGCGTATAAAAAGTTAATCTACAGCCAGAGCTTGCAGACAGGAGCCCATCCTTGGGTAGTAGGGTCCAATTTTTAAACTGAGAGGACGACACCTTGTATCCCCGGATAGACAGGTAGCGGTATCTGCCTGCCTAATTTGCAGGAACAGACTACAAAGAAGAAGGTCATCTGTGTATTACATAAACTTGGAATTAGAGAGAGACAAAGAGAGTAAGTCAGAGGCCAGAGCCTGGCCAAATAAATGTGGGCTGCTCATTTATTAACTGTTATTGTTTGAATATAAAATAACCTCCGCAGATGATGAGTTTGAATACTAGATTCCAAGCTGGCAATGCCTTTTTTTTTTTTTTTTTTGTAGTTGTGTAAACGTTAGGAAATGGGCCCTCTTCTGAAAAATGGATTGCTATGGAATACTAAAGGTTTATAGATACTGGAAGTTCCTATATGCAGTCTGGTTTCTGACCTTAGACTGAAATGTTGAGCTAGAGTTTCAACACTCTTGCTAGTTTTTTTCCCAATGGTAATGGAGTATTTCCCCCATAACTATAAGCTAGAATATATGTTTCATTCCTTATATTACATGTTGTAGGGATTATGTTTCTGCAGAGAGTATATAGTATTCCCTTGTAGGACAAAAGTACATTTTCTGTCACTGAGTTTTGAATCTACATGTCAGAACTCACAGGAAAAAAAAAACCTAACTGGACAGTCCAAGAGAATTGAGTAGAAATTTTTGTATCTGTGTCAGTCTTGAGTGAAGGCAAAGGTATTTTGTGACTGTGGTCAAGAGGAATAGAGAAGGCGGCATCCTTGGGGTCTAGGGCAGAGAAAATGACCCGGCCAGCAGGTCAGTCAAACGAGACCTTAAGAGAGAGGGTGAGAATGGGGTGGGACAAGAGACGCAAGAAATGGAGACCAAGACAGTTTCTCTGATCAAGGCCTCTGTTTATTGGAAATAATTCATACAACTTATAGGGAGAAGGCAGGGCGGAAGGAAAATAATTGCTTTGGCAGGGTTGCCAGAGTCTGGAAGACCTACCAGAGAAGTCACAAGATGTGATAATGACAGTTATTAGGAAAGTTCCACAGAGGGTTTACCTTGGAAGCCCAGAGGGAGAGGACTCAGGGTTTAAGGTATTTCAGGAAGGTGATCTTATTGCAAGCCCCAGGTCAGCCAGGAATGCACTGTTGTGTCCAGGCAGTAAGCCATTAAACCAGGTCAGGCCAGATGCCAAGAATTCGGGGTGCTGAAGGCTCCCCACAGGTCCCCCTTTCTTTCATTATTACAAGGCCAAAATCTCAAGGGAACCGTGCCTGTCTTAGGTTGGAATCCAGGGTCTTCAACCTTTTGCTTAAGTCCGTCATTGTATACATCAGCAGCAACTGGCTGAGCTTGTGCTTTAGGCGGCAAAAGGGGAAACAGAAGACCACTGTGGATTCTCTTACCAGTCACTGGCTAACTGGTTCAGCTGAGATGATTAGTATTAGGCCTATTCATAGTCGTCTTGGCTGGCCATTTCAAGCCTTTGATAGTGCACCTGGATGGGCTGAACCTTTAGGGCATCGATTTGCTGTTTGACAAAGATCATAAGCTTGTTAAAAAGAAAAGGACCAAGAGAAAGAATTATTAACAAGCCAATCGGGACCAAGGAGGGGGAGAGGAAGTAGGGGAAAAGTCCATTTAACCCATCCCAGAAGGGGGATTCGGCCAACTTTCTAAGTTGCCTTGTTGGACCCCGAGGTGAGGAGACCCTCTGCCCCTTAGGATAGACACCGGACCCCAAGACCTGTGTAAATTTTGAATTTGTAAAAATAAAATTTTAGCAGGAGAAGATGTTTAAATTTAACCTGCTGTCTCTAACCTGGGCAAAGACTGAGCTACATATGCACTATCTGTAAAAATATTTAAAGACTGCTTATTAAAACTTTGGAACACAGCCAATACTACAGATAACTCTGCTATTTGCGCAGATGTGCTAGACCAGGGGTCCTCAAACTTTTTAAAGTGGGGGCCGGATCACGGTCCCTCAGAGAGCTGGAGGGCCGGACTATATGAACTACTAATTCCTACCCACACTGCACGTATCTTTTATAAATAAAGTGAAGAACATTTATAAATAGATCACGTACCAGTATTTCAATGGGAACTGTGGGCCTGCTTTTGACTAATGAGATGGTCAGTGTCCGGTTCCATATTTGTCACTGCTAGCCGTAACAAGTGATGCAAGTGGGCATCAGTTAATCTTGATCTGGTTGGAGATTCCAGATGTTTCATTCTTGAAAAAGTCTGTTCACAGACATAAGTGCTACCAAAGATAGTTACCATTTTGAGTGCATGGTTCCTGATATTTGGATATGTCTCAGAGGGGAGAGATGTATAGAAATTCAGAAGGTTACTTGACTTAAATGCGTCTTTCAGAGAGTCACAATTCTGTAGTTCAACCAGTTCCATTTGGTAGATTGTAAGGACATTTTCAATCTCAACAGAAAATGGGTTACAAAAAAGCTGTATGTCCTATTCATGGAGATGAAGCTCTTTGAATCTAAATTGGAACTCCTTTTCCAACAATTCTAGTGAATCCACACGTTTTCTTTGGGAATGCAACCAATGGTTTATCCGCTGACAGGTTTTGAGTTGTTGGGAGATGGCTGAAGTTTTCCTCCTGTACTTGTTTGATGAGAAGGCCTAATTTTACTTCAAATGCTTTCACATGCGATGCCATATCACAGATGAGCTTCCCCTTTCCTTGAAGTTGCAGATTGAAACTGTTGAGTAGCTCTGTTATATCTGTCAGAAAGGCAAGGTGCCGTTTCCATTCTGCATCATTGAGCTCTGGTACTTCTTTGTATTTTGAAAGTAGAAAAGCTGTAATCTGCGGAAGTAAGTCATAGAAACGTTTCAAAACTCCCTCTACTCAGCCAACGGACTTCTGTGTGGTACAGAACATCATCATGGGCAACATTTACCTCAGATAGAAATTCCTGAAATTGTCTGTGGTTTAGTGCATGAGCTCTAATGTAATTAACACAAGATACCACAATTTTCATAACGGAGTCCCACTTCAGTGATTTACACAACACAGCGCTTGTTGGTGGATGAGGCAGTGTATGGCAATTGGATGAGGATGGTTATGTTTGTCCATCTCTTGTTTAATGTGAGCAATTACTCCTCTCTTAGACCCCACCATGCTAGGAGCACCATCAGTTGTTACACTGGTTAGTTTAGTCCAGTCCAGCTCCAAACCATTC
Source organism: Pachyuromys duprasi (assembly GCA_028658305.1). Lineage (NCBI taxonomy): Eukaryota > Metazoa > Chordata > Mammalia > Rodentia > Muridae > Pachyuromys > Pachyuromys duprasi. The sequence continues at coordinate 83,507,106 of CM053766.1, forward strand.
ACAGTTTGGCAAACCTTTTCAAATATATCCACTCCTGTGGTTGTACCTTTGATACTTTGCAGTGCAGCAAGCTCTTCTGTGACTACAAAATACTCATTTGTCCCACGCATATAAATGAGAAGTTGGGCAGAATCACGAACATCATTGCTTTGGTCGAGTGCCAAGGAAAAATAGCAAAGTGTCTTTGCAGAATTTTGCAAATGGTGCAGCAAATTTTCTCCTTCGTGTCATTGTAACTCCTGAAAGGCTCACTGTACTAAATAAATCAGCCTTCTCTGGACACATCTCTTTGGCAACAGAAATAAGGCATTCTTTAACAAATTCGCCCTCCACAAATGGTCTGCAATTGCGCGCTATTAGCTTGGCAACTTGAAAACTTGCCCGAAGTGAGGAAATATGCTTCTGCTTCACAAAAGTATTTTGCTGGGTTGTCAGTGTATGTTTCAGTTGTAATATTTTATCTTTTCTCACTTCTCCAACCAAACAATCATATTTGTCTTTATGTTGAGTTTGATAGTGACGTCGCAAATTGTATTCGTTGAACACAGCAACTATATTCTGGCATATTAGACACACAGCTTTTTCTTTGTACCGCGTGAAAAAGTAATCGTAAGTCCACTGTTCTTTGAATACCCTACACTCGCTGTCAATTTTTCTTTTTCTTGACATCATTGTTTCCTAGGGATTTCAAATTGATATTAGTAAAATACTAATATGTGTGTATATATATATATACACACACAGTGTATAAACCCCCATTAGTCCCCGATGTGAACACTTAGCCCTTGCAGGCTTTTCTAAGCAGACCAGCTCAGTCCCTGATAGTTCAGTTATATCTCCCTATATAACGCCCAAATTGATATGTTCGGAATCAGCATGTGAACACTGAAAAGGAAATGCAAAATGCATATAAAATTTTCAATGTAATCCCCTTTAAAATGCTTCAGCACTGAACCCCTAATTTTCCATATGGGCAATTCAGCACCCTAACCTCCCAACCACCATCCACCCCCCCAACTTTGATTTCAGCACTGAACGCCCCACCACCCCCAAAGGGGGATTTTCATATGAGTCACCCACTCCCCAATTGGGCAGAACCCCCCATCTGGCAAAATTTTATTTCTATGGCACCTTTGGCAGTGGAGGGAGTGGAGGAAAACCTCACTGACAGGCAGGCACAGCATACAGACACCACAGTGACTGGGGGTGGAGTGGGCGCCTTTTTACATCATTATATAGTCACCCACATGTGGTACTCCTCGCCACGCAGCGTCCAGCGCCTTCCAGTGATGTCATCAGTGGCTCGTGTGCCCAGCGCTAGGCGCAAGGGCGCATCAGTGTCCCTCCCAACATCACCCTCACGCCCACCCTCCCAGCACACAGTGTGCTGTGGGCTGAGGCGGTTGACGTCATCCCTGAGAAACTGTGACACTGAGTATATATGCTGACAGGTATCTTGGCGGCCAAACTGCGCTTATTGCTGGTGGGCCGGATCAGACTGGGCCGTAGTTTGAAGACCCCTGTGCTAGACACTTGAAAAGATGTTTTTTTAATCATAAGTATAGGCAGCAACACCAGATAATGAACCATCAATAAATACCATTAAAGCATTAACAAACAGAATAACTTTGTTTTCTTGTGCCTTAAAAGGTTGGACTCTTGTCATAATAAGCTTACATATGTTAAAATGCCATATTTATCGGATCTCTGACAAGTCTGAGGGCCAGCATATTTGAGTTACTCTTTATCTTTATCATTTGCTCTAAACTGCATCCTATAAAACAGGATGCTATAATCTCTAATTCTGGCATATTTTTAGATGCATGTTTTAGAACCAAATTTCAAGTAGATCTGTATAAGCAAACTTCATGGTTACTCATCCTAAATTTAACCTTAACAACCTAAACAAAGATTAGGTAGATCTCAATCTTATACTTAACTATAATCTTTAGCATAACTTTAAATCTGTTCTTTTTAAGCTGAAATCAAAGCAAAAATTCTAATCAGACATAGTTTATAAAGGGGCTAGCAAATCTTATTAATCCTGCCATATTGCATTAAGACTTAATAGCAAAAAAAAATTAAAGGACAAAAGTTTTATTTAGCATTACACAGAGAACTAAACTTAGCTTGTAGCCCTCAGCAAAAATGGAATCTTTTGGCCGTACCAAATCTATAGGCCAGAAAGAAACAGCATTAAATCATTTATGTAGGCACTGGTAGCCAGGCATATATTTTATGTAATGGTTAACAATGATCTGAATATAACCCTGGGCTAACATGGAACTGCAGTTCTTTTTTCCCTTTTAAAGAGCATAAGCAATCATTTTGCACTGAAGAATCTCCAGTCTTTTTAAATGAAGAACAACATATTTTATAGTTCTTTGTTAGACTGCCCAAGGGTTATTATTTTAAAATACCATCAGTCGTCAGTCAGATTTTTGAAATATCATCAGTCCAAGTAATAATATACACAGAGAGACATAAATAAGGAACATAGGAATCTGACATTGTCACCTTGGAGTAACCAGAATACGCCGATACCAGGACCTGACCGGCCCCTACCAGACACAAGTTCCACAGATTCCTGCCCCGACCCACGGGACCTAGTTACTTGTGGGGTCCGAGGGGAACCAAGCCTGAAAGAAAACGGGCGAGAAAGAAGAAGGAGACCAAGCAGTGCCTTGTCAAGGCCTGTTTATTGAGCAGAATGTGACAGCTTATAAGCAGGAAAAAGGAGGGAGTAGGGAGGGGGAAGATAACATTCTTGTGGGTGGAGCGGTTCTGCCTGGGCGCCTCTGGTTACCTCGGAATGTCCAGCCCCAGCTGCACGGCTGTTATCTTCTAAGGGTCAGCAGTTTCTCAGTGAGGGAGGGGAGCCTTCTGCTCAAGGCTTTACCTGTTTCCAACAGATACCAGAAGGAATGGACCCCCTCCACACGTACAGATTCCGGAAGGAGCAGAGCCCATGGCCTTCTCCACAGCTTCCAGATGGAGAGCGGGCTCCGGCAGCCCTCTCTCCATCCAGAGGAGGGTCCCAGCGACCCTTTTTTCCTGGCCCCTAAAGGAATAGAGCCTTTATGGGCCCCTTTCTTGGGAACTGGAGCATCCTCCAGATTTCCTCAACCAGATTGGAAACCCTCCAAATTTCCCCAGACCTCGAGAGCAAACCAAAACCAGAAATCAAAACAGCCGGCAGATTAAAAAACAAAAAACAGAGACACAGACAGAAAACAACCACGGTACCTGCTTTTTAAACATTTAAATATTTTTAAACCTGTTTTTGTAATATTAGAACAGAGATTAATTTTTTTCATTTTAACCTTTACTCCCCACGTCTTGAGTGCCTCATGTAACTGTTTAACATACAAGTTATGATTGCTAATTTCTTGTCCCATAATCTCTGATTACTTACTGGACCAAAGCTGTGAAGCAGGGTCCCACAGTTGTCCTTTCTCTTGTCTATTACTGGCCAGCTTCTTTATCAGTGTTCTTCACCGAGTCCCTCATGCTCAGGTCCCTGTTCAAGGCGCCACTTGACCCGGCCGGCAGGTCAGTCGAACGAGGCCCTAAGAGCAGGGGTGAGAATGGGGTGGGACAAGAGACGCAAGAAATGGAGACCAAGACAGTTTTCTCTGATCAAGGCCTCTGTTTATTGGAAATAATTTGTACAACTTATAGGGGGAAGGCAGGGCGGAAGGAATGTAATTGCTTTGGCAGGGTTGCCAGAGTCAGGAAGACCCACCAGAGGAGTCACAAGATGTGATAATGACAGTTATTAGGAAAGTTCCACAGAGGGTTACTTTGGAAGCCCAGAGGGAGAGGAGGGTTTAAGGTATTTCAGGAAGGTGATCTTATTGCAAGCCCCAGGTCAGCCAGGAATGCACTGTTGTGTCCAGGCAGTGAGCCATTAAACCAGGTCAGGCCAGATGCCAAGAATTTGGGGTGCCAGCAAGGTGCCAGAAGGCTCCCTACAAGAAATCATCAGTCTAAGGGAATGGTAGCGAGGAGAGTATAGGGTAATAGACGCTGCAGGAGAACTACTGATTCACTGACAAGTTAGAGATTCCAAACTGAGCCAGAGGTTCCTTTTGTTTTTAAGTTGAACATTGAGCTAGTGAAGGGGGAAAATGTTGGATGAAGATTCTTACGATGTCCTGGATAAGAGGATTGAAACTACTGAGGCTTGGGGAAGAAGTGTGTATTGAGCCTGGGTCATATATTTGTGGTGCTTTGTAATTGAGTTGTGAATGGGGGTTGATGTTTAGCTGTAGAGTAGATGGGGTTTCCTATACCTGAGGATTTACCTGAGAGGCTGTTAAGGGAAAGAGTGTGTGGTTTGGAGAAGGAAGAGGGAAATGACTGGCAAGCATGGGGTCAAGTTGATTTGGGGAGCAAAAGAAATACATGCTCCCATTTTGGCTAGGAGGTCCCATTTCAGCAAGGGGATGGGACAAGTTGGTACCACTAGGTAGGAATGGGTGAGCGGGATATCCCTAAAATGTACAGCTAAGTGGTGGGGTTTGGTGAGGCTGGTAAGGCTGTCAGCAGGGAAACAGGAGAGGTGGGTCCCCAAAACTCCTACAGGACCGAATAGGAGGCATTACCCTGATAAAGTGCTGCTTACCCTTGGCTCCACATTGGAGATGGCCAATGTAGTATCTGGGAAACTGGGGAAAGAAGTAGCTCATGAGGAGTTGTTTTCCTCCTGGGCTGTCAGGGTCTCTCTGGGTCTGCAGCTTCCTTTTTCCCTTGGGATGTCCAGACACTGCTAGGCACCAAGCCAGGAGGGAGCAAAGTCCAATTTATTCCAAGAGCTTTTGCTAAAGTTTGACTAACCTGAGAGATGAAAGTTGTCCCATTAACTGACCAGATTGTGGTTAGAGTCCTGAACCAGGAAATTATTTCTTGAGGGTTTGTGTTTTTTTTTTTTTTTTTTTTTTTCTTTTTTTTTTACTGTTTGGATAGTTTCCTTTTTGGTTGGGAAGGCTTCAGTTCATCCAGGTATCTATAAACACTAGGAGATGTTTATAACCAAAATTTCCTGGCTTTAGCTCTGTAAAGTCTGTTTCCCAGTAGACCTGTGGAGAAGTTCCTTTTTCCCTTTTGGCTCATGTTGACCAGGGTATTGGACTGTTGTTTTACAAAGGTGATGCCTACTGGCAATGTCCTGTAATGCTTTGGTGAGCCCTGCAGCATAAAACTTGCAGGTTATTCGCTCTTTTATTTTATTTGTCCCCAGGTGAATGTGTTCAAAAAGTTGTTTCGCTAGGGTCCCCAGTCGAGCCCTTGGCAGGGTCTTTCTCCCACCTGTGTGTTGTGTGTCTCCATCCATCTTGGGTACATGTAAAAATCTTGGTTTCTCTATAAACTCAGTTATGTTATGTAAATATGTTTTTGTTTTAATCTCAAGTGTGGGATATTAGTTGGGCTGTAGTTTGTCCACACTTGTTCATTGTCTCGTGCAGAGTGTGGCTTTTACCAGCTGTTAACAGCCTTCCACATGCAGTGTGGAGAGGGGCATGGTTTCAGTGTTGGTGTGTAACAGTTTGGAGAGACCAGAGACGTTGTGGTGGCTTGGAGCAGCCAGGCGGGTGCAGCTGTGTGGAAGAGCCTGCCAGCTGCATCTACAGTTGGCAGATATTGATATTGACTCTTAAATAGCCAGGAGAAGTAAAGGGATTTCCCATAGAGTTCAAGCCTGGCAACATGTGGCAGTTGGTGAACTGTAGTAGCACATCAAGAATCCAGCTGTGCCCTGAAGAAGTTCACAAAGATGTAAAAGAAAGCTCTTTGTTTTGTGGTATTCAGAAAATACCATTTTCCCTTTAAGGTTTTATTTATGTTAACATACATTGATTGCATTGTAAGTAATTAATGAATATTTTAAGCTTCTCAGTTTCTTGTTTTTGTTTTATCTTGTTCTGATGGTACCATGCAGTCTAGGCTGGCCCTGAACTTCTGCTTGCACTTCCCAAGTGCTCTGATTACAGGGTTACATAATTGTTGCGCCCACCTCGCCAGCAAGGAAGATGCCACAACAGGATTCTTCTGAAGCACGCTTTATTGGGGATACATCATGCTATTCAGCTGCTAGCTAGCGGCAAAAGGCGGAAGACCCTGAGCTCCGGACTGACGCTGCTTAAATAGGCGTGTACTTCCATGATTGGTCCGTGTCTCAAACCCTCATTAGCATAACCCCTGGCGGGCTATGCACATGCGCACACGAGTTGTTTACCACTGCCGTGTCCACAAAGAACCCGGAAACGGGTGCCATCTTATAATGGCGACTGCCGGCTCCTGACACATAATCAAGTCACCGACTTTCTAATACAGTAAATTCTATAAACGAAAACCTACCCAAGTAAAAGCTTAACTTAGTAGCCCTCAGTTTCAGTAGAGAGTGAGGCAGTCTGGCTCAGGCAGTGTGTGCTAAGTTGGAGTGGGAGTGCTTTCATTGTCCTGCAGACTGGTGGGAGGATACCTTGCTCAGCAGTGCTCTGTGTGTCTCACCTTGGCAGGACGACTTAGGGTTACATTCTTGGTGGTAAAGCAGCTCAAAGTGGGTCTCACCTGCCCAGTGTCAAGCATGGCTCCTATGAGAGCATAGAGGACCTGTAGGCTTAGATTTTTCACAAAATCTACTTTATTTAGGGTTCTTAAGTACCTTTACCTACCTTTCAATCTTCCTCCACACTACCCCAACCCCTCCTCACAACCTTAGATAGGAGATTGGTAGAGAAAAGGTCTGTAGTCCTTTTTTACCTACTTCCTGCTGATCTCGGTCTCGGTCAATGGGTCATTAGGGGATTACCAGACTCAGTCATCAGGATACCAGCAGTCCAGTCCAAAAGCCAACACAGAGCAGCGAAAACTGAAAGCTTCAGTTGCATTGCCCCGAGAAGCTCTCTGGCACATTTCTCTCTGCAAAGCCAAGTGTCAAAAAGCACAAAGATCAGAGCAGCGATGTCTTGCTGCACATGGGTTACGACTGATTGAGAGGCAGGGACAAGCTGGTGCAAGACATGAAGGTTGGCTACAGGGTGTCTGACATAGCCATTAGTGGAGAGCTTGCCCCAAACTCCCTTGCCAGCGTTCATCCCAGGGCTCGGTGATGGTCAGCAGAGAATGAGTGTTAAGGTTGGTGAACATGATTCAGTTTTGCAGTTCTAGTATCTGTGCAACCTCCATATGTGGAGGCTTCCTGGAGGCCGTCACTGTGTTCTGGTAAGGAAAACAGGAAAGGGCTGCCAGGGGTAGTGGAGTCTGACTTGGGAATCCTGGCCCTGTGTCTTTCCAGTGGGCGGTCCTGAGTTCTGTAACTGTGTTGTGTCCCTTGTGCTCTCCCTAACAAAGAAGCTCTGGTGGTGGGTATTGGGCGGATTAGGGCAAGGCCCAGCAGTAGCAGAGTTAGAATGAAGGGAAACAAACATAGCCATAAGAATAGAGGAAAGGGAGACCTGTGGGGCCACATGTCCTGGGCAGCTGCCACTAGGTCGTAGACATTCCTCCGGGACACAGTGTTGCTTCACTGAAGGTGGCATCTCTTCTGTCTTTTCTGTTCTGTATCAGGGCCATCTTGTTCTGTGGGGTGGTGTCAAGACATTTCTGGCAGGGATCCAAATAGGCCTGGCTGATCCTGTGGAAAAACACAAGCAAGCAAAACTTACAGTTGTAAGGGGCAGGTCCATCCCTTCCAAATCTTATCTAAGGAATCATCATTGTACTAGGATAGGAGGGGCTATTCCTGGCGTGTGCCAATGGAGGGAGATAGGAGGGTGTTTGGAGTTCTTGTGACTGTTAAACATACTTAGGGTAGTTAGAACCATTATTAATTGTATGTTAGGGCGTTAGGTGTTTGCCTTTTGTTTTGCTAGCTGGGCTTTTAGGGTTTGATGTGTTCTTTTTATTACTACATGGCCCTGAGAGTTCTAGGTAATTCCTGTGTAATGAATGCTTTTCCGTTGTGCGCAGAGGATTTTGAATTGAGGGATATAAACGCAGGGCCATTGTTGATTTTCTGTTGAGGGATGCCCATGATGGCAAAGGTGGAGAGCATTTGGTGAAGTATTAAGTTTGCTCTTGTGTGGGCTGTAGCCCAGATAAAATGTTAGTAGGTATCCGTAGTAACAAAGTCATATTTTTGTCTGCTAAATTAGGGGACATGGGTGACATTAATTTGCCAGAGGGCATTGGGATTTGAGACTTTGGAGGTTTGTGCTTGTCAGGCCCAGCAGGAAGCCTCCTACTAGAGAAGCACAGAAAGGAGACTCAGAGGCCAGATCGATGCAAACTACAAGAGGTTTATTCAGACCATCGCGTGGAGGGGCTGCCCTTCATGCAAGAAAGAGACTCGAAGAACAAAAGCCTTGGGTTTTTAAAGGAAAAAGCATGGGGAAGTGCAGGGGGGTTGCAGGTTTGGCAACACTAGATTGGGTAGGGTAGTGGTCTATTTTAAGCCAAGTTCGTCTAGTCCTGCCCCAGTCTGGGTGAGGGAGCTGTTACTGTCTGGACTAGTTGCCAGGTAACGCTGTCTCGAAACTGCAGGCCTAGTCATTCTTCTGCAACCGGGTGGAGACCTTTGGAGCAGTTGCTGGGCAAATCGCAATTACCAGCCTGGTCACTCTTTTACAACAGGGCGGGTCAGTGGGACTTGTCTCAATTTGCCCAGTTCTCCTTTTGTCTGTGTCCTTCTGCTTTCTGGAAAAATACTGAGAGAATTTAGTTTAACATGGGGTACAAAATTCATAAACCTGTCAAGTTAACTTGTTCCTTTTATGCTCATAATGTGTAAAGTTGGGATGGTAATAAGGGATGCACAAGAGGAACATGTTTTTATTATCCTCTGAGGTTGAGCAGGAGGGATATGGGGAGGCAGGTACGAAGCCCCTTTATGTGTGTGTGAGAGTAGAATTGGTCTGCTTGCTCGATGGAGTTGATAGGTGTGCTTGTAGAGGTGGGTTGGTCATCGAGGCCATCCTGGCAGGGCACTGTGAGATCTGACATGCTGGGTGGAGAGGGGGAGGCTCTTCCTTGTAAAGGGTGGAAACCTGTACAAGGGGGTTGAATGCATTGGCATTTACTTTGACAAAAGGTCTTGAGAACCAGGAGGAATAGATTAGCAGCATTTGCACCATCTGAAAAGAGGGAGTGTTAGATTTAACAGCCTCCTTTACCATTGAGGGTAACTCAGGGGAGAGTTTTGTTGAATATAATCATTACTACGGTTATAATGATACATATATTTAGTCCTTTCTCTAAGTGAGGTTTTAATGCAGTGGCCACTGCCTCTGGGCACAAAGGGTTGGGTTGTTAACCACACCCTTAGGGATAACGTTTCATTAATTCTTACAGCTGGCCCCACCTGCCACAGCAGTAATACACTGCTCTCCAGGGGACAAACCCCCATTATCCTATTTCAAGAGTTGCCCCACCACTCCCCCCAATATAAACTATGCTATCAAGGATATATGGGATGGAGATGTCTGAAACCAAACTTCCCAGCCTTTTGTTGATAATGAATAGATAAGGGGTAAAATTGTCTTTGGTTATTTTCTGCTGGCATTGGGGCATTGGGGCATTGGGGGTGGGAGGACAAAAGGTTGGAATGTTTGCAATGTCTGAGAAGAGCAGCCTGTTCTGTTTGCTGTCCAGGATCTGAGAACATCTATGGCTAGGAGGGACAATGCAGGTCTACTTGATGCAATCTTCAGGGATAGACAGAAGCACCTGTGAATAGTTGCTTTGCCACTGTTGTGGATGTAGGAAATACCTGAACCTGACAGGATGCTGGAACATATATTTGGGCAGAAGACAAAGTTAAATAGGTTCAGGAGAAACTTCTTTTTAGGTGTACATTTGAAACTTTTGGACCCATGGTTTTGGTAGTTGCGGGAGGTGGGGAGGATTCCCACCCTGTGAAATAGGCAATAGGCAGGAAACTTAGTGTGTTGATTGGCAGTACTTATCTAGAGTCCATTAGACCTGAGTGGTGGCTTTAAATATTGATTTAAAAGACCACACAGCAAATCTGGTATGAAGATGTATTGTGGGAAAGGGGGAGGGGTGAGAGAGGAGGGCACCCCTGACAGAGATGGGGGGGGGGCGGCAAAGAGACCTAGAATGTTGAGAGGGAGGGATGGTGGGTGGGTCCTTTTTGTCCAGCACACCCTGGCACTGGTATGTGATGACATCAGAGAGAGGTTGATAGGCAACCTAGAAGCAGACTACTAGAGTAATAATTTCCTGTTCAGGGATTCAGCTTGCTCAGGAATTGGTGTGTTCTCCAGACTTCTCACTTCAAATTATCAGTAGGGTGAGTCCTACTGAGGAGCTGGAGATGACAGTTGCTGAGGTCTAGGGGAAGGGCTGGGTTGCTGGAGCTTCCTCAGGCAGGGGTCTTTGTTGTATCTGTTGATTAATATTTACTATTGGTTTATCTTTTAGTAATGCTGCTGTTAGTGCTAAACAGCTGTATACCCAAATCACCACACAGACACTGGGATTTATTTAATTAACCTAGAACACAATGCAGGGCAATAGTTAGTCCATCCTAAACCTCCAAGCCCTCGTAGTTTCTACCATTTAGATTTCCCACATTATACTTACTTTTTGTGAAATTAGGTCCAGTCCATCTCTCCATGGCATTCCAAGACCTTTCCTCCTGCCTCTGTTCTCCCAGCTCTTCTGCCCTTTGCCTCTCACTCTTTTCTGTCCTCTGGCTCCTCCCCTCTCCCGCCTACTCCTCTATCTCTAGAGCTCAACATTGTGGCTGGTGGTTTTATTATGTCATGTTTACACAAAGTTGAGACAGGTGATGCTTAGAAAAAGTATCACAAATCAGTGTCCAGATTGAAACCAGAGAGTAGGGGAGAGAAATCAGCATTTGAATGAACAAGGGTAAGGTGTATACATTTCAAAAGAACATACCAACAGATCTTGCCCCTTTTTTGCCTTGAGGGGTTATAAAGTTTACAAAGTTTACAAAATTTTCACAGTCCACATCAGGGAAGCCTTTTCTTGCAGCATGAAGAGCTGACAGAAGCTGAAGCTCTGCCTCTTTATGTGGTAAATAGAGATAGCAGTGCCTTCTGCAGAGTTCTCATCACAAGAACCCTATACAGTAAGAAAGTCCCAGCACTATGCTTTATCATGCATGTAAATATTCAATTAAACTTAAGTTTTTCCATCACGACTGTAATTTAACCAACCAGATGAGTGAACTCCTTCCATAGCTCATTAATCAATGAAGTTAACTGATGAATGCGAGAACTTCCTACACTTCTCAATAATGAATGCTTGGCTTACTCTTCCCCACTCACTCTTCTCACATGGTGCATAGTACATGTTGTTGGCGCCTATATCTAAGCATCGAATAATCAATGTACAGCAAGCAATGTGGTACTACTGATAGCATAAAGGAGTACCCACGAGGGATCAGACAAACTCTTAATATTATTCCAAACTTGCTTAAAGGAGGAGGTATCCAATACAATGGGATCTACATGTATGTTCTTAATTCTAGTAATATCTGTAGTCAATTGATGGGACAGATTGAGAAATTGAGCATTCCATTGTCCCTTAATAAGTTTAGCCAAATCCTGTCTAGCACGGGTAATATTTTCCACAGGGAAGGGAGTAAGGCAAAAGGAATCAAAACAAGGATCACACATAAATTTAGCCATTTTTTTTGCCACAGTGGATATTTCTTCTTCTAGTAAATCTCTTTGGTGTTGTTATGTGAGAATAGCCTGATGAAAATGAGCATTCAAAAGCTGTTGAGTATCAAAAGTATCATCAAGAGCCTGGACAGTGGTGGAGGACTGAGTTAAGGCAACCGCAGCCAGGGAAGTGCCAGCAATAGCAGCTAGAATAGCTCCTCTAACAGCTGTCGTTATTCCAAAATCTCTCTGAAAACGGCTTAGTAACGTGAGGGAAGTGTGATGGAAATGATCTTCCACAGCCACTGGCAACCAAAGACTGGCAGGGGAACGAACAGTGCCAGCAAAGGAATTTGAATTGTTCCAGCAATTGGAAATCCAACAAGGTTCCATAGAACAATTAACCATAAAAGTCTGAAGAATTTGTGGAAAAATTTGAAAGCAGGAAATAAAATGGGGGGCGAAGGCAAGCAGGTATAGGAGGCATAATAATACTAAGCCGGTACTGCTTCTTAAAGGTACGTGGCTTAGTTGCTCCTGACACAGCACCATTGAATAATATACTGCCAATAACAAATAAAAAGGGATGAAGATCCAAACATGCATAACGGCCACAAAGAGGCAGAAGTCCATGGCATGAATAAACCTGTGGGCCCCATACGAGCCTGTGGGTCGCACGTTGGTCTCGCCAGCAAGAACGTACTCTGACACCAGGATCCTTCTGCAGCAAACGTTTATTCTGACAGCAATGGGAGGAAGACCCCAAGCCCAAGAATGGCACAGTTTTTATACCCTCTGTGTGGCGTGTTGGTTCCTGATTGGCAGAGGTCAGTCAGGCCATATGATGTATCTGAATAGCGTGACTCTAGGGCTGGTTTACCGCCCAGGCACATGCGCAATAACAGTTGTTTACCAGTCAGCTGGCTGGTTGCCGGTGCCATCCTGCAACAGCATTTGCAGGCTTTCTACATCTCCCCCTTTTTGTTTTATTAAGATTTTAAAGTGCGATGAGCTCTTTCAATGATGCCTTGTCCTTGAGGATTATATGGGAGGCCTGTCAAATGTTTTACTCCCATATGAAGACAGAACTGTCCAAATTTTTGAGAGGTATAGGCGGGCCCATTATCAGTTTTTAATATTTTGGGTTTTCCCCATGCACTCCATGCTTCTAAACAATGTTGAATAACATGGGCCGCCTTTTCTCCGGCCAATGGAGAAGCAAATATAATTCCAGAACAGGTATCAATGGAAACATGTAAATATTGTAATTTGCCAAAAGACTGGATGTGAGTAACATCCATCTGCCAAATCTGTAGAGGTTGAATTCCTCTGGGATTAACTCCAGTATGAGGTACAGGTAAAAACTGACAGCAATTTTGACATTGCGTCACTATCTCTCTAGCTTCTTGTCTAGTTATACCGAATCATTGACGTAGTGTATCAGCCGTCACATGAAATCTCTTATGGAAGTCTTTTGCCAGGTCCAATTTTGGCGAGAGAGCAACCGTAATCAACTTTGTGGCTCGATCTGCCAGGTCATTTCCACGGAACATGGGTCCCGGTAGGCCTGAGTGAGCTCTAATATGTGTAATAAAGACAGGGAATCTTCTATTAACTAAGGCAAATTGAATCTTCTGAAAAATTATTGCAAGTTAGCTGGATGCCTTGATTACACCAGCAACTTCCAGAACTTTAGTTGCATTTACCACATAGCAGAAATCTGAAATAATGCTTAGGGGACCCGGGAACTTTCCCAGGACCTCAAGCACCACTAAACATTCCACAATTTGAGGTGAGGTCTCATGGTATTGTATAGATGTAACTTTATCATTAACCACATAGGCTCCCATTCCTGTTTTTGAGCCATCTGTATAAACTACGGTCCCGTCTGGAAGCGGCTCCGGGGATGTAATGCGCGGAAACACTATTGTTTGAGTTAGGGCAAACTGTAAAATGGGGTGTTTAGGGTAATGATTGTCTATTTGACCACCAAAGGAAGTTACCAGTATCGCCTAGGTATTAGAGGTAGCGGCCAACACCTGGACTTGATGAGCAGTATAAGGTACTTTTAGGGTCCTGGGTTCCTTTCCAAAATGAGTAATAGCTGCTTTCAACCCTCTAAGGGCAAGCTGTGCAACAGCATCTGGATACCATTCAATAATTTTAGGAGGAGAAGCATTAGGGTGAACCCATAGCAGGGGCCCGTCCTGCCATAATACAGCTGTTGGTAAATGTCTAGTTATAAAAACACATAAGTCAAAGGCTTTTGTTTCATCTATGCGTCTTAACTGGGCATCCTGTAAGGCATTTTCTACCACTTGTAGGGAGCGGCTTGCAGCCGGCATTAAGACTCTAGGTGAGGAAATATGAGCATCCCCTTTCAAAATATCAAACAAAGGTTTTAATTCAGCAGAGGGAATCTTTAGAAACGGCCTTAACCAATTTATATCACCCAATAATTTTTGAAAATCATTTAAAGTATGTAAATGATCTCTGCGAATTTATAATTTCTGTGGAACTATTTTTTCTGGGTAAATGACTGTTCCTAAAAAGGAACCTATTTCTGGAATCTGAATCTTTTCAGCAGCTATATGTAGGCCCCATTGTCCCAGGGTCTTAAGCAATAAAGGATAGGAAGTCTGCAAAGTAGTTAATTCTTTATGGCACATAAGAATGTCGTCCATATAATGGATCAACAACAAGGAGGGAAATTGTCTCCTAACTGGCTCAAGGGCCATTTGAACATATAGCTGACACATGGTGGGGCTATTAGCCATACCTTGGGGCAAAACTTTCCATTGATATCTCTGGTCTGGTTCTACATGATTAACAGTAGGCAAAGTAAATGCAAATCTTGGTCTATCTTGTGGACATAAGGGAGTGGAATATCTATAATGATTTTCCATTGCTTTGGTAAAGCAGAAAGCAAAGGCAGGCCCAACTGCACAGGGCCAAACAGCCGCATCTGTGCATTAATTGCCCTCAAATCATGGAGAAGTCTCCATTTTTCTGACTTCTTTTTTATAACAAAAATAGGTGTATTCCAAGGAGAGGTGGAAGGCTCCAAATGACCAAGTTGTACTTGTTCTTTAATTAATTTAGTAGCGGCCTCTAATTTTTCAGAGGATAGAGGCCATTGAGGAACCCATATGGCCTCTTCCGTGAGCCGTGGTATGGGCATGGAACCCTCAACGGCAATTAGGGAAAACCCAGACCCTGCCTCCCTGTATTACCTTCTTGTGGGATTGGGCTTAATCTTCCTTGTTCTCTTTTTCCCAGCCCCTTTCCCTCTTTGTATCCCATTCTCTTCATAATATCAAGAGCCCGTAGTGAATACTCATTAGTTAATGTCAGCCCTAGGTCCTGCAAAACATCCCTTCCCCAGAGATTGACGGGAAGAGGAAGTACATAGGGTATGAAACTTCCTTTTTGCCCTTCTGGCGCCTGCCAAGTTAATGAGTGTGAGCTAACTGTAGGGCTGGCTTCATATCCCAACCCTTGTAGGGAGTGGGATGATTGTGTAACAGGCCACGCCTTAGGCCACCAGTTGGAGGAGATAATACTTTTATCAGCTCCTGTATCCAAAATTCCCATGAAATTTTTACCTTCAATCATCAACTGCAAAGTAGGTCTAGTTTTGAGATCAACCACCAGGTGAGCAA
>CM053766.1:83529772-83653073 GCA_028658305.1 Pachyuromys duprasi
TATCCACACTTCTTCAGCTTCTCTCTCTCATTTGTTCTCTGTGCACATTTCTCTTAAGGGCCCCCTTTGCTACAAGATGTGTAGGGAAAAAATGGCCCCTGTCCTTTGGGAATTCATCAGCCAGGAGGGAAGACATCCAAGTGGACATGTCAGTGACACAGAGCCAGAATAGGTAGGTACAGTGAGGTTCTGAAAGGAGAGTTCTTAATAGTGGATGGGCGACAGGATATGTTTGCATGTGTGTGCATATGTGTTAGTGCATGTGTGCACATGTGAGAGTGTGTGTGCACAGGTGTGTATATGTGTGCATATATGAGTGCATATGCAGAGGCCAATGTCAAAGCTGGGTGTTCTTCTCAAACACTCTCCATGTTCTTATTTGAAACAGGGTCTTTCGCTTAGAGCTGACTGGTTCAGTTAAGCTGGTAGCCAGCTGGCTCCAGGGATCCTCCCGTTGCGAACCACCATGCCCAACTTTTTACACCAGTGTGGGGATCGGAACTCAGGGCCTGATGCTTCCTTAGCAAGCCCTTTCACCTGCTGAGCCATTTCCTTCTCCTCGAGGGAATTCTTCCTAATCTCAAGAGTGTCATTTTGAGAGCTGGCCAAGAAAGTGGGGGAGGATTATGGGAGACCTCTGGGAAGTTCCAGGCAGAAGGAAATGAATAAATGTCACTGTGTTCAGATTGGGGAGTCGTGGAGTGCTAACAAACATCAATGGAAACAGAACCTGCTGGGAGCTTTGACTATTGCCAGTATTTTGTACCATATTCTGAACACAGTGGCGATCCCTGAGTGACTTTGGGCTGGAGAGTGACGTGGACTCGTTTCTGGGTTAGCAGATCTCTGAGGCAACTCCATCAAGGCATGAACTAGTTCCAAGAAGGCATGCCTCTGGTGCTTGGAGATGGGGCAGAGAGTGAAGATAACAGCTGACTTCATGGCTGACTTTCTGTACACTCCCAGGATATATTTGGCACGTGCAAAGCCTGTGGCTGCTGTTACAAGCTCTTACCTGAACAGGGGCAGCATGCCATGCTCTGAACAGACATGAAGCTAGTCAGGATGTACAGTGACAAGCTTGTGCAACTTGATTTCCTTATTGCATCATTATATGAAGAAGGGATTCACATCAATTGTCATATTGATTTTTCCTTGTTGTTGGGGGTCAAAGCCGAATCACTGCGTGCCAGGCCGGAGTTCTGACAGTAGTCCAGCCCTCATCACTTTTTAAAATGCTTTTTTTTCTTAAAGATTCATCATTTTCATGTTATTAATGTGTATGTGTCAGCGTGGGTTTATGCCATGAGTGTTTGATGGCCTCAGGGGTCAGGAAGTGGTGATGGAGTTACAGATGGTACTGAGCGGCCCATCATGGATGCTTGCAGAGGGCAAAAAAGGTCTCTGTGCACACAGATAGGCACCAGAGAAGCCAGGAAGTTAAACACCTTCTCCTCGGTGGAATGAGATGCTTAGCTGTTTTCTCAGATTGCTTGGGGGTGGGGAATATAGTCTACAATCCGGCAACCTTTTGGTACATGTTGGGCCAGGCTCTACCTGTATCCCCCAGAATATGTTAGCTTGTCTCAGCCCCCCCAAACCCTTGAACATTATTTCTATGTCATAAAACTCATCCTTTTGAGAGATGTCATTTGCACTTTACAACAGCCTAAGAGACTTCTATGTTATCTTGGGGCCAGGACAATCCTGACACCCCCAGGCATTATGCTTACCTCAGTCACTCTCCCCAGACCCTGTCTTGAGCACTGTTTCTAAGTCAACAGTTGTACTCATAGGCCTGAGTTACCTGCTCTCTGAGAGCTTTCTTCCAAAATTGTGCTGTGCTTCTTATGTCTGGCTAAAGGAAAATGATATGGGTCAGACTCTAGAAGTCTTGGCCCAGCACCGATTACCAAAATCAGGCTGATCCAAGTTTCATTCTTATTTCACCCTGATCATTTCCCCTGCCTGTTGAAAAGCCTGCAGGAACCTCCCACAGAGACAGAGAACTGGACTCACATCCTCTGCATGAGCAGCAAGCGCTCTTAAACTCTGAGCCAGTTCTCCAAGCATCTCTCAAACATTTTTTAAGAAAAAAAAAAGGGATAAAAAACATTTTTTAAAAGGATGTCAACACAGAAGCCTGTCAATAGTTGAGGCCTGGAGAAGGGTGCTTAGCACAGGTGAGTAGAGAGGGCTCCTGATATGAAACCGGCGACTACAGAATATTTCAAAGACTTAAGGAAAGGAGAGGACATCATCTTTACTCTCCAATGTGTCTGCCATTGTGATGCCATCTCTCTGAGGCCTTTCCAGAGCCAAACTGATGCTGGTATTATGCTCTTGAGGCTCCACAACTCTCTTTTTATAAAGTTCCCAGCCTCCTGTATTTCGTCATGGCCACAGTAAACAGACTAACACACAGTGCAATTTAGATACAATCAAACGTGCCTTTTCTCATGTACATGCCTATGAATCTGGATCATGTAAACACCTACAACAGCCAAGTAACAGCACCCACTGCCGTTTCACCGTGCCCATCAACTCTCACTCCTTCCTACTCTACCCAGCTCCTGAGAACGAGAGGTTTTTCATTTGCCCCTATATCTTCTTTCAAAAATGTAAGATCAGTGAATATCTAGGCCTTTGAGTGACTTCATATGCTTAACAGACGTATTTGAGTTTTGTTACCAGGATAGCTACCAGGGGTTCTTTTCTCTCCATGCATGGGAGAAAATCCACTATATAAGTGGTTTTACAGTTTGCTTATCCTGTCACCAGCTGAAGACAATTAAGATCTTTGCAATTTGGGGTGATTATAGAAAGCCCCTATAAACATCTGTACGTAGGCTTTTGTGTGAGCATTAATGTGGGACTTGGGAAGTAACTCAGGAATACAGCACATGCTTTGCACGTGGGAGGCTTTGGACTCCATCCCTGACACCATGAAAAAGAACAATCAACCTAAGAGAGTGGATGTAGCAGTATCATATGATAGAGATATTGCTTGGTGCTGCACCAAACAGCTTAGCAACAAGGCTCATCTGGTAAGGACACTTGGTGCCAAGCCTGGGACCTGAGTTTGATTCCCAGGACCAAAAGATGGAAAGGAAAAGCTAACTGCAGAAACTTTCCCTCCGACTCTGACATGTGTGCTGTGGCATGCCCTCCTCCAAATAAAAAGTGATTAAAAAAATTTTTTTACAAAGGAAACTACCAAAAAGTTTTTCAAAGTGGTTGTACCATTTTATAATCTTATTAGCCGTGTATGTGTTCATTTTAAAATAATTCTTATAAAGCACAGTCCAAAGAATGTGGTCTACATTATCTATAGAGCAAAAATCTCCCTAGTTCGTCCCTCATTCTTCACTTTCTTCCCTCTGGTGTGCAGAGCTATGCCTACTTCCCAGCTCTGTCTGGGGCCACCTTCCCACATGTATTCTTGGGGACAGTCAGCCCCAGGGACCACCTGCTGTTTCACCCAGATGTGTTTCTATCCCTGTCACTTGGCTTGTTCAGCTTCCTTTCCCCCGCCCTAAAAAAACAAAACAAACAAACAAACAAGCAAAAAAAAAAAAAACCCAAACCTTCTGTAGTCCCAGGATGGAAATGTGCTCATCCTTTAAAACTCCTTCCTTTCAACTTTCCAACAGCTCACTGACAAGGTGGTGACAAAGGCAAGCTCATTAGACACAGCCCCTTGCTGTCTGTGCCACCTGACCAGACTGCACAGCCAGGGTGGCTGAAGAGATTAAAGAAGGGTCCAAGGACTGCCCAGCAGAGCAGCCAAAAACCCAGGGCAGACACAGCTGGTCCTTCTGATGTTAGAAATTCTTGATTTGTTCCCCAAACTCACTAGAATTGATTGTAAGGAGCAAAATGAATTCCTACCATTTCTAGGAAAAAGAAAACTTTGAAATAAATGCAAATCTGGAACTAGTACTACGCGGGATTCTGCCTTCAATTAAAACAAACAAACAAACAAACATATGGCATTGTCAGAGAAAAACCAACAGGGGGAGAGAATCTTTTCTAACACAGCTAGGATGTACGCTCTCCTTGCCTGAACAGCCTGAATTGTCTAGACTCAAAAAGGCTCTTCTCCCAAGGTCCACCTAACTGCTGAAGGCAGAGCCTCTTGCAACGTGTCAGCTCCCATTTCTAGAAGCGCTGACGCAATCCCAAGCCTGTGGGCTGGGCCAGGCCGGGTTCTTATTCTCTAGTTTTACAGCGTTCAGCGTGGCTACTCCTGAAGCGCTGGGTGATCCTGGAAACCTCGCTGCTGCTACTCGGTGGGAAGCACCGGGCTGTCGGTGCTTGCCACGTGCTGAGCTTGCCTGAGTCCCAGTCACATCTGGTAGCCCTTGCAAGGCCAATGCTCAGTGCTCAGACTAGTCCACTGTTCCGATCTTATACCGCTCACGTCGGGATGCAGTGAACCTCTGGGTTGAAATGCAAAAAGGAAGAAAACAGACTCTGGCTTTTGTCCTTTTACCCATTGTCAGTCCCCAGCTGGTCATCCCAGCCAGATCTGACACGTTCAGTAACCGCGTCTGCAGCCTATTCCACTCAGGAGACAAAGGCTTACTTGACAATTCCCAATTCGGATACTGCCACAGTCTTCTCTAGAGTCTCTCAGTCTGAAAAATGCTACGGTCCCTTCTGTCAAGGCCTGAGCATCATTGCCCACCCAAGCCTCGCTGCCCCGGCCCTGCAACCCTAACGTCTGGAAAGCAAGACCAGGACGTGGATGCTCGCCTTGACTGGACTCACCTGGCCGGTGGAGAAGTGTCGTAGCACCTGGCTGCCCCGCCACAGCATGATCGCGCGGTTGCCAAGGCGCGGGAGGAAGGCAAGGGGAGTGGGCAGCTTCAGAGGGGCGAGTGCTCCGCTTCAGCTCTGTCTCAGCTCTGCTCACGGCCCCGCCCCCTCGGCTGGCAGGTTCCGCCCCTCGGCTAGCAGAGCGCGGGTCTCTAAGCACACGTGACCTGGAACAGGCCTTGGGAACCAACTGGTGCCCAACCCCAGGGGCAGCTCTTGGAAGCTACCTGGATTCTGCCTCTGCTCCTAGGCGTTCTCCAGAGGTGGAACCCTGCACCAGTTACTCAGACCCTCGGAGCCAGGCAGAGAGACTTACCTAATAATTCAATCGGACACCCTGTTAAGGTTACTAGTCAATATCAACTTGGCTCAAGGTAGAATGGCCTGGGAAATAGGTTCCCTGGATCAGGAATGCCTGAATGGAATAGTCCTTAGATAAACTGAGGTGACAGGGCGCGGTGGCACCATTTCATAGGCTAGACCCAGAACTGCATAAGAGTGAAAAAAATATCATGCTGAGCCAGTAAGCATGCATCCATTTATTCTCTCTCTCTCCCTCTCTCTACCACCGCATCCCCAGCTGCCTCTGGTTCCTGCCTTGACTTCCAGACAATGATGGCTAGTAACCTGGGCTCCTAAACTGAATAAACCCTTTCTCCCCTAAGATGCTTTCTGTCAGGGTATTTTTCTCAATAGAAATCATGGTTTGGGGGCGGGGGTTGAAGAACGGGCACAAGCAGTTAAGACCACTGGCTGCTCTTTTGGAAGCCCGGATTTTAGTCCCAGACCCACATGGTGGTTTACAATTGTCTGTAACTAGATCCAATGCCCCCTTCTGGTTTCTGAGGGCCCTAGGCACGCAAGTGGAACACACACATACATGCAGGCAAAAAAACAAAACAAAAACAAAAAAACCTCACATAATCATAAAATAACAAAAACGTTAAAAAAGAAATGTTACAATAAAATCTCATCACTAGAGAACACCAGCCTAGGTACTTGTAAGAGAGAGAACTGAAGTCTAGTAAGCAAGTTTAATGATGATGAGTTAAAAAAAAAAGGCACTTTCCTGGCATGTACCAAGCCTTGGCTTTGGCCCTGGCATAAAGAAAGAGTAGAGATGGGATGGGGGGAATTGGGAGAGAGGGATTAGAGCGAAGGTGGAAGGAAAAGAGTAAGAATGAAGTTCAACACGCTCAGGTCACTCAATACTGATACAACATGGAATCTTCTTCCTGTAAGTAATAAGGCTGTGTGCTTGCTTTTAAAAAATAGTTTATATTTTAAATGTATGTCTGTGCGTGCAGGTGCCTGTGGAGGCTAGAAGAGAGCTTCCCAACATCTGAGCTGGAGGTAAGCTTTTGTGAACTGCTTGACATAGGTGCTGGGAATTGAACTCTGGTCCTCTGGAAGAGCAGCAAACATTCTTAACCTCAGGGTCATCTCCGTAGCCCCTGGGTCTTGCACTCCTATAAAGGACTCTTTGCCATGATGTGTTGTTGCCAAGCTCACAGAGAGACTCAGGCTAGCAGAGGAGCTGAGGTGACAGATTCTTTGGAAGAGGCAGGTTTAAAGGGGGCAGGAGGAGATCCTGCAGTGAGCTGGGATTCCTGCAGTTGGAATAGTTTTGGAGACAACAGGATATTAGAAAGCAAGGTCACTTTGTGTGCTTGGCCCTCGCTGCCTAAGAAAGGTTCCCTTTCTGCTTGTCTGCCATGTTGGGTCATAGTTAGAGAGCCCTTCTGTCAGCGCCATGCTGTTTGAGCTTCCTAGACTCTAGAATTGTGAGCCCAAATAAGCCTCTTTATGGATTCCACAGAGTCAAGTATTCCGTTTGCTTAGGCACACTGTAAGATTCAAAGTCATTCCATTTGGCTGTTATTGATCACATTGCATATGTACATTTTACTAAAGAGCTCTTGGGGCAAACAGTGATCCTCGGTGACCCCCTCTTCATTTTAGCAGAGCGCCCATTAAGCAGACATTTCTGGTGGACTTGTTTTCTTTGGTACAATGGCTCTCTCGTGGCCACCATGATTGGAGATGGCACACTAGAGCGTATCTCCTGGCAGATAGCCAGCATTAGGGAATGTGACTGTGGCTTCAGCTGCTCTGTGAACTTCTCTGCAGGCACAGGAGTCTATGCTTTTCATGAACACTGCAGCCAGGGACTAAGTGTGAGAGAGACACTAAGGCAGGCCATTCATGGGACATGCCCTTAAGAGCTAAATCTATTTCTTAGAAGATATATTACAAAGAAACCTGATACTTTATTATTTTAAAAGCAAGACTGTGTATACTTTTTGAATAAAGAACATTTTTTGATCATTCCAGGCATCCTTCAGGGCAGTTCCAGCAAGAGAGGTCTCTGAGAACATTTTAAGCCAATCTCTACAACAGGGCCCTGAAGCTGGGGTAGAGTAGGCAGAGGGGAGAGATAGAGACTGCAGCCAGCCAGCCGCAGGTCATGCGAAGCAGGTGATGGAAAGCCCTGAATCTTTTTCTTTCATTTACTGTTGAATTTATAAAACTAAGAAATGGGCAATGGCAGAAAAACAAACACAAAAAAACAAACAAGCCAGCAACAACCCTACAACCCAAGGGAAACAGCTCAACAGCGTAAATCCAAATTAAAACCAAAATGAGAGATTTTGCCAAGAATACCTGTTTTTTGGGGAATAGCCAAGCAGGAAACATTCATAGTAAGCCCCAGGCATGTTCAAAGAGGTTGAGGCAAAATGAAGGTTTTAAAGGTAAAAACAAGGGTTACCTCAATTTTATGAAATTTTTTGTCCACCGTGATTGTAACAAGGGCTGTATGGCTCATGACTAGACAGTCACCCACCAGGTTCTTTAGAAATTCTTCTTCTAGGAGGTGGCATAGCCCTCCTCTTAGAAACTGGCAGAGTATTTTGTGATGATTGTTAAGCAGTCATGAGGATTGACCCCTTTCTCCATGACCTCCTTGATTTATTCATTTTGTTTTTTGTAGAGGTGACATGAAACCTCATTTTATCTTTGGACAACTTAGGGTGTGCATGTGGCGGCCAGAGGGCAACCTTCGGGAGTCAGTTCTCGCCTTTCACTGTGTAGTTCCCAGGGATTGAACTTAGGTGGCAGGCACCTTTACCTGCTGGACTGGCTTACCCTCATGACACTCTATTTTGATCCTGACGACTGTTTTATTTTATTTACAACTTGAAAGGCATTTACACATAAGTTTAATTTAACCTTTGATTTAGAACAAAAAGATGAGAAACAGAAGACACTGCTATGGTGCCCAGCCTGGCCTAAGTGGATCATAGAGCTGTTTACTAAGCCATGGATCTCATACAGAGCAGGAAGCAGGTTTTAGAGTGAAATAGCCAGAATTCAGTTGCAGATTCAATGATGTTCATTAGACACCCTTGTAGACATTTCTATGGAAATGTCTAGTGGCATTAAATATGAAATTGAGTTACATTTAAAAGCCATACCATACTTTGGTGATAAAGAAATGTTTTCTTGCCAGGCAGTAGTGGTGCACACCTGTAATTCTAGCATTTGGGAGGCAGAGGCAGGTGGATCTTTGTGAGCTCAAGGCCAGCCTGGTTTAGAGAGTGAGTTCCAGGACAGTCAAGGCTACACAGAGAAAATTTGTTTAGAAAAACCAAGAAATGTTTTCTTGGCTTTCCCCCAAATATGTTTCCGCCAAGCCTTTTTCTTTTTACAAATCTTCATGCTCTGAATTGTTCACTTTTCAACTTTTCTCAAGATTTTTGTTTCTGTTTGGATTTTGTTAGGAAAAAAAAATCATTGATTTTCTATTTTACAGTGCCAGACATGGTGGCACACAGCAAGCACTTAGCAAGCAGAGGCAGGAATATCAGGAGTTCAAGTGAGCTCAAAGGTTGGTCTGGGCTACATGGGCTTAAAAACAAGAGGCTGGTGAGGTGGCTCAGTGGTTCAGAACACTGGTTGCTCTTCCGGAGGTCTTGAATTCAATTCCCAGCGACCACACAGTGGCTCATGACCATCTATAAAGGGATATGGTGCCCTCTGCTGGTGTGCATGTGTACATGCAGACAGAACACTTAAACAAATAAATAAATTAAAAACACCCCCCCCCCCTTACAGACTATGCGGTGAGCACAAAATGCTATTAGTTAGCTATTAGTAAAGTCTTAGAGATTCTTTTATCTAGAATTCTAAATGTAAGCCTCTAAATGATAAATTACAAAAAAAAACTTGAAACAATCTTTAAAAAAACCCCACCTTGCTGTAATAATTGATTGCTAATTTGAATGCCTTGTACATAGTCACTGTGAGATGCTTGGCTGCTAATGACCAAGTAGCCCAATGGTGTAAGCACTGCCATAGCTTTTCCCCCTGCCATGTAAATCCTCTTCTTGTGATAACAGCCTCTGGTTTCCATACAGAATTGTCTCCTCCACTCCCAGGCCAAGTGATTCCTATGGAGTTTCTTCTTCCTGTACTCTTGGCATCCATGGAGCACATGACCTACAACTAAGCCAATCAGTCCACTCCTCCCATTATTTCGGTTTCTGAGACTGGAAAGTGTGCTCAAGTGCTAAGAAAGGCTAATCACCCCTGGCAAGACTTGATTCTGCGACTTTTGTTTGAATTATTTGTTAAGTGTGCTCTTTTTCTCTCATAGGCTGGATTTAGTCTTGTGATATTGTGAGCCTGAAGCTGCTATCAGCTACCATATGGAACCTAAATAATGCTGCCAGAACCATGCAAGCTGCAGAAACTGAAAATTCCAACAGGACGCCCCGAAGCCAGAGGCACGGGGAGTCCTCTTGTGCTTGTCAGCTGCCACTGTAACAAACACTTGAGATCTGCATTTTAACAAAGTGGCTCAGGTCTCTGGAGGTTTCTCCCTACAGCCTCAGGAGCTACAGGGGCGCCCAGCTATGATGAGATCTTGTCTCAAAACAAAACCCAGCCCAAGCCTCAACATTTCAGAACATGCTTTTCAAGAGCACACTCTATATTGAGTTTTGGTACTTTATAATGCAAATAACTTAAAAACTCTCCTTGCCAAAGGTTCAAACAGCTAATAGACACAAGAATTTAAGAGCCACTTTGTATTTATCAACACCTACTTTCTCAAGTAAACCGTTTGACTTGCTTAATGAGATTTGAATTTTCTACGCATTTGCAAACACATGAGCATACATGTGTGTTTACACTGGTTGTAGATGTAACAGAAAATATGCGTTGTTCTAAAATCGCCTCCCATCCAGATTTTATGCCATTTTATAGCTCTCCAGGAATTCAAAGTATAGATGTCTTAAGTTTTATATTATTACTTTTTGATATTTAGACTGCTTCGTATCGTGCTAAAAACCGCGCTGATAAAAGAGTTTTTTTGTGGAAACGTTAGAATAAATGTAGAACTCAGGATAACACAATTCCCACCCCACCTTAAAAGCAAGCGAAGAACAGTGGTTATGTGTAAAGCAAATCCAGTAGATTGTTTGGTGGCATTCTTAACGTCATTATTCTTTTACACACAGGAGTCTTTTCTCAAGATACAATCGGCACAGGAAGTGCAAAGGAATCTCGAGGGTAAAGACAGAAAGGGAGATGGTCACACAGACATCTTGGTCCCAGGACCGTGGCGTGTCCTCATGAAGGACCCAGTCTTTGCGTTGGACCCCACCCCGTTATTTCCGCTCTTTCCACGTTTGACTGAGGATGTATGAAAAACAACCTGGACGCAGCAAGGAGAAACTGAATGTGGCCTAAGAACACTTGCGAGCGGCACAGAGGCGGGGGAAAAGATGCAGGATGCAGACAGCAGCTGTCACTATGGCGGCCGCGCCGGGCGCAGGCGGACGACTCGCTTTCCCAGCGGCCCCCGCGGTCCGCAGGGCCAAGCGTCCACTGGCTCTGGCACGCGGGGGCGGGGCCGAGGCCGGAAGTCACGTGTCACATCAGCGGCTGGGGTGAGGCCCGCGTCGCGGCCGTGACTGCTTGCTGCTGTGTCTGTGGGAGGCGCCGCGGCGATGGCCGTGGACACCCTGTCACCGGACTGGGAATTCGACCGCCTGGACGACGGCTCCCAGAGTAAGCCGCTGGCGTTGGGCGAGGCGGGCCGGGTGGCGCCGCCGGTGGAGGACGGCGCAGTGCGGCGCTGCGCAGCTGCCCACCCGGGACTCTCCCGGGTGGAACTGGGGCGCGCGGCGGGCGCTGCGTGGCTGCCGGGGTCGCGTCTAGCCCCGCGCTCGTACCCGGCGTCCCTCCCGGCGGCGGCTGGCGGGCCGGCGGCGCCCGCTCCCGGGGGCGCGCCTGCAGAGGCCAGCCTCCGCCTTACCCATCCCACCCCAGGGCTTGCGCCAGATGCTCTCTGAACCTTCAGTTCTAGAAGAGTCTGGGTTCCCGTTTCGGCTTCCTGTTTTTCTTTGCTTCTCAAACCAACTTTTGAAGTTTGGGTTCGCGGTCCTAGAGCCATACAGGATACCAGAAAACAGCTCTTCTGGCATTAAAAAAAAAAAAATCAATCAGCGTGAGAATGTCATCTTATCCCTCCTTGGTCTTTATTGATTTTACACAGATTTCTAAAAACCTCTTGTAGTTGTCACTGCAGCTTTAAAGCGTTTTTAAAAGTTAATTCAATGTATTTGTTTTTAAATCAGATTTGCTTCGCGGTTGCTTCGTGAAATCAAGCCGTCCGACTTCATTTTTTAAATCAAGAGGTCCAACCCCAAAAGCCTCACAGTTTCTGCAAAATGTTGAAGCCAAACTAATTAGAGAAACTCTTGAGGTTGATTTGTTTCTTATCTTCTGTGTGGTAGAAGAGAAATTGGGGCAAGTTTCCTGAGAATTTTTAAATGCATACCTTTCCCCAAAGTAGGAATGCCATTAAAAAATTTACAGCTGAATTGTGAATTTTTTCACAGAGATAAAATAACATGTACAGATTTCTATGTAATTGGGTTTTATTTGCTTTTATGTCTAGTTGAGCAATGTCCACGGTGCTGTGCGGTTTTTCAGCAAACATTTCTTAAGGTATTAGATCTTAGCATAAAGAAAAATCTGGATGGAAAGATAACAACCATTCCTTTTTTTTCTTTTTGTATTTTTGGTTTTAAAGTGAACTGCATCTTGTTAGGTGCTTCCCACCTTCTTCCCTTTTATGTGTTAAGGTCCCTACCTTTGTATCTGACAGAACTTGAAATGAAGGTTACTGGGTTTGAAAGCGTTTCCGTTTGAAGAAGAATGAATGATCAGTTAGACATAATAATTAGCAGGCATTTTTTAGACACAATGTAAGAACACGTATGTATAAAAATGCCACTGTGAAGCCCATAACTTTGTATACTGACTTAAGAAGTAATGAGAAAAATACACCAAGAAGTGCAGGTTATTGGGAGGAGAAGTGTGGTATGCAGAGTCTGAAGTTCTTATGTCATGTTCTTGTTCTTTAACTTTTATGAGTTCACAGCTATTTGTTATCAGCAAGGAACTCAGTGTTTCTACAGGTTTTCTGTTGTCTTTTGCTTTGGAATAACCAGCTGATCTAATAGTATGTTTTTCTAGCAGTCTTTAAGAATCCATTTGCTGGTTAGTCTTTTCCTGTGTAGTAAGTGAGACGTTAACATGGGGTTGTTAGCTGTAGGTAAGGGATTTCTCTGCCTGGTTTTCATTAATTTTTGGACTGTGAATTACATCTTGACTAATTGTTTTCCAAAATTACCCAAATGTGTGCTATGAGACAGGAGTTCTTAGTGAACTGATGCCCCTAATTCAGAGCCTTTCCTGCAAAATAAAGGACAGGTGTCTATCTCTATTTCATACAGTGTGAGTCAGAACATACTTTATTTCATAACAGCTTCACTTCAAATTCGAAGGAAAAAGCATTTTTTTTTTTAAAAGAAGGCAAAGACTGAGTAATGAAAGAAACTGAATTGACTGAATTGGAGCGGATTCTTTGGAATAAGTAATGTATTCTTAGGTATAATAAGATGATTTGATTATTAATTTTGGTGAGTAGGCATTTGGAAAATCCAGCTTTTTCCAGTGGCTCTAAGCTCAAGTCATCTATTACTACATAAATTCTGTCAATGCCATCTTTTAATATCGGTTTGTTATTTTACAGTGTGTGCAGGGCCTGTGGTGTGTGCAGGGCCTGTGGTGTGTGCAGGGCCTGTGGTGTGTGCAGGGCCTGTGGTGTGTGCAGGGCCTGCAGAGGCCAGAAGTGGTGTTGGATCCCCTGGATCTAGAGTTACAGAACTGCCATGTGGGTGCTGGGAACTGAACCCCAATCCTCGGGAAGTGCGCCAGCGCTCTTAATGATAAGCCATCTCTCCAGCTCCCATCAGGCAGTATGTTTATCTGGCATTTGTTTACAGCTTGATTATAATAGTTAAATAACTGAACAAGTGAATCATTTTGGTAAGCTGGGCATTGCTGAAATAACAATGTAGCAGGTCTAGAACTTCCATGTAAAAAAAATTTGGATGTAAAAAAACATTTATTTCCATGTGAAAAACATTTTATTCAGTATAGAATTAACCTACCTTTTAAAATTTGCTCTGAAACAACATAGGTTTGTACTTGCGCCCATCAGGTAGTTTATGCCCTTGGCAGCAGTGTTGTGTGCGGTTGTAAATGATAGTGTAGATCTGGACCCCAAGTCTGAGGCATGACTCAGACTGCCTGAAAGCACAGATCCTGGGGCAAGGGCTGCAGCCTTTCCAGTACTTTCACATATTTGGAGAAAACGCAAAGCTGAATGGCTCTTTAGCTTTGGAACTTTATCTCCAAGAAGTGAGGCGTTTCAGAGTAATAATTAACAGTGCTTTGTTGTAGTTTTTGACATTACTTGAAGCTACTCATTAACTTGTAATTGTACCATTCTGTTTTAAAATTTAGAAATTCATGCTGAAGTCCAGCTTAAGAATTACGGAAAATTCCTTGAGGAGTATACATCTCAGTTGAGAAGAATTGAGGATGCCCTGGATGATTTGATTGGAGATGTTTGGGATTTCAATCTTGATCCTATAGCATTAAAGGTCTGAATTCATTTCATTAGAAGAAAGTATGTGTGTTTAGGGCACACTACCTTTTGGGGTAAAAGTAGACAATATGCTTTAATTTAAAAATTAAGAGTGAAATGAAATTGGTAACCTCCCCCCATTAAGCTACACACTTATAAAAATTTGTTTTCTGAAAGAATGATAAAAAAACCTCATAATAACACAAACTCCAATTGTTTGAGCTAGCAATGGTTTTTTGTATCTTCAAGAAAATGCAAAGGGCTAGATGAAACACACACTTTTTTTTTAAATTGTGGTTATTTTACAAATGGCCAAATATACAGGTTTTTAAGGATTTTGTCACTGAATTTTGCTGAATACAGAACTCATCTACCTCATATTCTAATGAAAATATAAAACATTTCTGTCATTTCTCAAAAGTACCCTTGAATGAAGTTGGGGGGTTCTTAGTATGGTTTTTTAAGACAAGGTTTCTCTGTGTAGCCTTGGCTTTCTTACACTTGCTTTGTAGAGCAAGGTGTCCTGGAACTCACAGATACCTGCCTGCCTCTGCCTTTCCAAGTGCTGGGATTACAGGTGTATGCTACTGCTCCCGCCTGGGAATGCTTTTTTTCCCTTTTTCTCTTCAAGTACACACAGAACATTTAAGATAAACGATACTGTGGGCCATAAAGCAAACCATAAATTTAAAAGGATTTAAATAATGCAAAGTATTTTTTCTTTTTATTAATTACAGTTTATTCACTTTGTATGATTTCTTTTTATTTTATGTTCGTTAGTGTTATAACTGTATGTGTATCTGTGTGAGGGTGTCAGAAGCCCTGAAACTGGAGTCACAGACAGGTGTGCCCTGCCATGGGGGTACTGGGAATTGAACCCAGATCTTTGGGAGAGCAGCCAGTGCTCTTAACCATTGAGCCATTTCTTCCGGCCCTAGTTTATTCATTTTGTATCCCCCTGTAACCTCCTCCCCTCCCAATCCTACCCTCCTTCCCCTTCTTCACCCATGCCTCTTCCCCAGACCACTGATAGGGGAGGAACTCCTCTCCTTCCTTCTGATCCTAGTCTGTCAGGTCTCATCAGGAGTGGCTGCATTGTCTTCCTCTGTGGCCTGGTAAGGCTGCTCCCCCCATCAGGGGGAGGTGATCAAAGAGCAGGCCAGTCAGTTCATGTCAGAGGCAGTCCCTGTTCCCCTTACTAAGGAATCCACTTGGACACTGAACTGCCATGGGCTACATCTGTGCAGGGGTCCTTGGTTGGAGTATCAGTCTCAGAAAAGACCCCTGTGCCCAGATAATGTGTGTAAGTAAGATGCTTTGAGGCAGTGGTCTGTCACCACTTAAGTGGCAGGTAATAAATACATGCTGAGCAGTCCTGTGCTATCCACCATCCTAAACTGTACATTAGTTTTTCCTTTTTGAGATGTAATTCACAGATAATACAATTTACCTTTGTTTGTGTTTTGGGCCATGGTTTCCCTCGATAACTTCCCCCAACCCCCCTGCTGGCCAGGGACTTGCTGTAGCCCAGCTGGTCTCAAACTCACAGCAGTCCTTCTTCAGCTTCTTGAGTGCTACGCTTACAGATGAGAGACATAATGTTTGGCCTTAGTTTACACATTTAAATTGTACAGTTTAGTATTTTTTAAAAAGTATATTCACAGAATTCATTGTCCATTGCCATTATCAATTTTAGAACATTTTTACCACCTAAAAAGGAAATCTTGTACCACCCACCACCCTTGCCTCAAACATCCACTAGTCGTTCAATTGTATATCTCTGGTTTGTCCACATTAGATGTTTCATGTAAGTGAGATCATGCGGTGTGTGAGCATTTGTGCCTCATGTTTCACTTATCCATGTTTTCAAAGCTTCTCTGTGCTGTAGCAAGAGTTAACACATACATATTTTTTAGGTTGATGAATGGTATTTCATCATATGAAACTCTTATGCCACATAGTTATTCATTAGTGGTGAGACATTGAGGTTTTCCACTTTGGCTGTTGGAAATAAACACTACCAGTGTGTCCTAAGTTTTTATGTAGACATGCTTTCATGTTGCTTAGATATGTATACTTAGAAGTAGAATTACTGAGTCTTATGGTAACTATGCTTAACTTTCTGAGGATTTTATTTTGCACACACTTTCCCACACTTTGTGTGGGAAGAGAATACAACTTGTAGGAGTCGGTTCTTTTTTTCTTATGTGTTCTAGGTATTGAACTCAGATCGTCTGCTTTGACAGCAAGTGCCTTTTTAGGTTGAGCCTTTTTGCTGGCTCCTTTCTCATCTTCCACACTTTTTCCTGATGTGGCCATATTATTTTACATTCCTAACAGTAATATCCGAGAGTTTGAGTTTCTCTGCATCATTGCCAGATTTTGTTATTTATCTTTTAACGTCATAACCATCGTAGTGAATATAAGATGATACCTTCTGGTTTTGTGAAAGGATGACATTGTCTCAGCTTTTATCTTCCACCAACAGAAGCTTTCAGATCTCTATTTTATACATACATAGCCCTTTCCTTCTCACTTACTGTGGGACCTTTCTTTAGTCTCCTTATTGGGTAATTATTTTGTGTTGCTGTTCTGCAAGGTTCATAGACTCAAGACAAGATTGTTATAGAAATTATAAACATGTAATTTCTGTTAAGTACAAACATGTATGTACTTTATTATTAGTATGTAACTAAAGGAAAGGTTTATTTTTCATGTAATAGAACATTCATTTTAGATGATAATCAGAAAAGCTTTATAAGCAAGGTAGAAATGAATCTGCTTTAGAAGGGAATAATGCCCACACTATTTTGGTTCTGAGCATTGGGTATATTCTTCAGCATTCTGTTTCGTAACAACTCAGGTTTGGCTCTTTTAGTTACAGTAGCTTATTAAATGTATGTTTGCACAACAATTCCTACAGTGATAGAGCTCACTGTTAGTATTCTCTTGGTGCATTCCAACTGTTGGCTACTTTATGTCCTAGAGTATGTCTGACACCATTTTAGTGCATTGTGTTGTGCTGAGGGTGTTTCTTCTTGAGTGTCTTGTACGTTCCTTAGTTTTTGGAGATTATCTTAAACATGATATTGACTTGATGCTAATGCTTTAAGTTTAAATGTAATTCAGTGTTTTTTTTTCCTCTCAAATTTGGAAATGTTCTTTCCCTTTGTTTCTGTAGCTTCTGCCATATGAGCAATCTTCCCTTTTGGAACTCATAAAGACTGAAAACAAGGTACGTGATCCTTAACCTAAGATGCTTTAAAAAATGCTCTCATTGATTACAATTTACTTTTTTCTGTTTTTTTTTTTTTTAATGAAAACAGGTCTTAAACAAAGTCATCACTGTTTATGCTGCACTTTGTTGTGAGATCAAGAAATTAAAGTATGAGGTAATTGTTAAGATTATTCTTTAAGAGCATTTGAAAGCAGGATAGTGCTTCTAGTTTGTGCTGTGTGCAATAAATACTGAACAGTGAATGACCCACTTAAGAAAAACAGTAATGCTACCAATCCTAATGGTAAGGATTACTCACTATAATCCTAGCATTCACTGAGTACTTACTTTCATTGTTAATGTTTAGGATGACAGAAGCAGGTCAGGAACAGGTGAAGAAATTGGGGCTTATAGCAGGTATCAAAATAGTAACAATTTGAATTTAGGTCTGCATACCTCCAGGGTGGGTAATAATTAGCCTACTATGAATGCTGGCTATCCAGAGGTAACTTCCTTCTGTTTTTTAGTTTTGAACTTTTTATGTGGACTTGGAGCCACTGAACTTTGGTAGACATTAGTGAATGTCATCATTTCTCATCCCTCCCCCCTTTCTAAAAATATTCTGTACCGTGGACTGAACCAGTGGGAAAATGTGTGATAATGATTACACATTGTGTGGTCAGATGGTGAAGTAAAGGCTCAAGGTATCAAACTTAACTTTCAGTGTCAGTAGTTGTCTTTGTTACTTTAAAGAGAAGCTGAATTTATTTGAAAACAGCTTTTGCAATTTGAAGACATATGTAAATGCTGTCATGTTATTAGAGAATTAAGAGAGCAAAGGAATTTGAAAGCAAGCTGCTAAATTATTTTAATTTTCTTTAAAACAGGCTGAGACTAAGTTTTACAATGGTCTTTTGTTTTATGGTGAAGGAGGTAAGTTAAAATTTTACAATTACATTTGATGCTACCTTTTATGAAACTGAAACAAAGAGCTAACAGATCATTCTTGAACTAACATGACTATAGAATAGATAGAAAAACATTCAAAAAATCTTACATATTTTATTTGTGTGTGTGTTGCTCTCAGGGCCTCCCTTTGTGGGTGCTGTGAACCCAATTCTGGTCCTCTGGAAGCTGCTGAACCATCTCTCCAGCCCCTAACATTCAGTTTTTTTGTTAGTTTACTGGTTTAGTTTAACAAGTGAGGAGTGGAATGGTGAAGCAGCAAGTTCTCTAGGACTGATAGATGGTGTTTTATCGGTGAGAAGTCCTGTTGACTAGATCAGAGGTTTCGGGTCTACTTGGCAATGGGGTGTGGCTGTTTGAAGGTGTATATAGTTCATGACCATGTCATTTTTCTCTTCAGTGTAAAAGTCCAATGTTCTCACTACTGTGTACTAGTGAAAGAGTATTGCTATTGTCTTCATTGCTGAGTTTAAATAAAAAGCCTGAAATAAAATTCATGCTGCTTTTTACAGCTACAGATTCCAGCATGGTAGAAGGCGACTGCCAAATTCAGATGGGGAGATTTGTTTCATTCTTACAGGTAACTGGGGTTTTTTTTGTTTTTTGTTTTTGTTTTCTTTAAGGTAACTGATTTTCACTTTCTCTTGAGCCATTGATTGATTGATTTAATTATTTGAGACCTTGGCTGTCCTGGAGCTTACTTTATAGATTAGGCTGGCTTCAAATTCAAATTCATATGAAAGTCACCTGTCTCAGCCTTTTCATGTTCTGGGATTAAAAATGTGTACCACCATTCCTTGCCAACTATTTTATTTTAAAATTTTGCACAAAAATTACCCATAATTTAAAAGTTCTGGAACCTTCAATGCTGAGGTCTTGTGCACTCTGAGAGTGAAACAGTTACTTAGCATGGGGTCATAATGTAGGAGATTGTAATTCCTGAATGATTTCTAAGGGATTTTAGGGGAGTAAGATATCAAGAAATGTGAATAATTTTTAAAAATTGTTTTAATGTATTGCCTTTGTATAAGTTATATAATTTCATCGATGGACAATTTATCACTTTTTTTTTTTTTACCTTAAAAATGTTTTTTGGGGGAACTGGAAAGGTGTCTCAGCTGTTGAAAGCCCTGGCTGCTCTTCTGGAGGGCTGGGGTTTAATTCCCAGCACCCAGCCACATGGTGGCTCACAGTTGTTTATAACTCCTCTTTTGTTTGGGCGCCAGGCACTAATGGTACCCAGGCATACATGGAAACAAGACTCATACACATAAATAGTAAAATAAACATTTAAAATTATTATCATTATTATTATTTTTTGTGCTGGAGAGGTGGCTTATTGGTTAAGAATATGTGCTGTTTTTGCAGCCCAGTTCCTTGCACACATATCTGGGTCTCATAACTATGTGTAACTTCGTCTTTCCCTAGAGATGCCTCTGTACAAATATGTGCATACCTAAACACAGGCACAAACATGAACATATACATACACACAAGAGCTGGAGGGCAGGAAGAACAAAAAAAGTGAGGACTTTCAGAAGAAGCAGATCACATTTTCTCATCCACAGGCTAAAGAGAAATGAATGGTTATGTTTGCTAGATAGATTGGCAGCTCAGAGAAATAGCATCATTGACCAGTGCTCACACTTCTGGGGATATCCCTGCCTGGATGCTGCTCTCTGTGAGAAGCAACATGAGGTTAGGTATAGAGTGTTGGAAGACACGCCCAGCTTTCTGTTGTGAGTAGCCACTGTTGAGGTGAATTGCTAGATGGTCTGCATGGAAACAGCGAGAAACTGGACAGGATGACTGCCCTCTTGTCAGGTTGGCAGGATCTGACAGCAAGTCTGCTTGAAGAAGGGTGGTTTAAAGAGTCAGTGAATGTGTCAGGTTTTTCTTTTAGTTTTATCAAAGTTTGTATTTCTTATTGTGAGGATATTGTATTTGGCATGTATAATAAACCAAGCTGTCTACCATTGTGTGGTAATCCTCTAGGGCCTACTGATTCAAGCGCCCAGACTCCAGCAAACATGACCTTTTCCCATCTGTTCTTAGTGTAGAGGTGGAATCAGCTTCCTCTGGCTTGCCTCTTTCTGTCTTTTTTAACTTTTCTAACTTCTGTGTACCGGTGAAATATCCCCTTTTAAAGAAAAACAAATGCTATTGATATATATATATTTATGTATATAACTCATGGTGGAATATATTTAGATAGTGTAAAAGGATGCTACAATTCTGGATGGTGGCAGTCCACACCTTTAATCCTAGCACTCGGGTGACAGGCAGGTGGAGTTTGAGGCCAGGCTGGTCTGCAGCAGAGTGAGTTCCAGGACAGTCAGGGCTCCACAGAGAGAGAAAGAAAAAAGTAAAAACAGTTAACAGTAAAAACAAGTTAACATGCCCATCATGTCACATAGATACTTAGTTTATTGGCAAAAGTTTTGATGATATAAAGCTATGATAATATGTATATAGTACATAATTATGTGCATATGTCTAATACACATAGAGTATCCCTAGTATGAAATGCTACAAGACCTAAAATCTTTTGAATACTAATATAAAACACCAGAGGAAAATTCTAAGCCCTCAGGTAATAATTACCTATGGGCTATGTATAAAGGAATTTTGTGTTTAGATTTTTCCCTATTCCCCGGCTAAAATACCTCATTACCTATATGCAGATATTTTTTAAGTGGTGAAAACTCTGAAATCTGAAGTATGTCTGCTCCGAAGCATTTTGATAAGTGATACTTAGCTTATTCAGGATAGCAATACCTTGATAACTGCTTTGTCTGATAGTCATATGCTTACTGTATCTATGTTTTAGTTCACTGTTTAAGATTTATCTTTTCCCATTCTTTCAAGCCTCAGTGTTGTCACAGTTTGGTTGCATTTCTTTAAACTCTTAGAGGTAGCCATTTCCTGTGTAACAGTGTTTGGCACCACGGTACTTGCATGAGATGGCTTTGTTTAGTTGCATTCTAGCCATGATGTTTTACCAACACTAGTGTTGGTAAAACAGCTAAGTGAGCTAATGATGATGCTCAGGTGTGTGAGGGAAAGCAGAAAATGGGTGTATCTGGATTTTGCTTTTTTATGTCATCTGACAATCTTCTAATTGATTTATTCTATATCTATTTTATGGGTGTCTTTTTTTTTTTTTGTATCTGCACTTATTTCTGCCTTTTTGCTGTGCTTTCTATTTTTAGTTTTTCTGTACCATTTAACCTTCAGGAGTTTAATAACAGATGTAAGACAAGCTGTTTGAAATGAAAATCTGTTATTTAGCACATTGATGATGCCTGTATTTCAGTACTCCAAGCTCTGAGAGGGCTGGGTTAGCATTGTGAGCTCAGGGCTAGTCTGGCCTATGTAGCAAAGACCTGTATTTAAAAAAAAAAAAAAAGTGTAATATTTTTACTTTCAAAGACTTTAAATGTGTTTAGGTCTCATTAATAGCTGTCCATGTGATAAACTGTTCATATACTGTGTTTAGTGAGGGTTATGTGTATTAGAAACTGCTGTTGGTGCTTAGGGAGACCAGCACATGAAAGCAATGAAAATTCTTGCTGAGAGCTTACAGTTTAGAATAGAGGTAGGTTTAATAAAGTTTTAAGGATTTTTAGATGCAGATTTGGTTCAATAAGATTACAAGGTGAGAGCTTCTAAAAACAAGTTGTCAGAAGGTCTGGGTATAGTAGGTCTGAATTAATGATTATTGATAAACGTCCTTGGGGTAAGGGATATTACACTTGGTGTGTACCAGGCTGCATATGTGTAATTAAAGATAACAAATGAGCCAGGTGGTGGTGGTGCAGCTCGTGGGAGGCAGAGGCAAGTGGATTTCTATGAGTTCGAGGTCAGCCTGGTCTATAGAGCGAGTTCCAGGACGGCCAGGGCTACAGAGAGACCCTGTTTTGAAAACAACAACAAAACAAGATAACAAATTAGGTGATTTAGAGTGACTTGTAGAGCTTGCTTTCTGTCTTTGTTATACTTCTAAACTGGAAGCCATTTTCATTTATTTAGATATTTATTCATTTACATGGAAGGGATGAGTTGACCCTGCCATTTAGGAGGTACATGAATAACTGAAGCAGTAGACTTAGAGTGAAATAGGAGTGAAACACAGGAGGAGCAGAGGTAGGAATTGACCTGGATGCAGGAGGTGAGAGAAGTGTTGATTGCTTGAAAGATTCTGAAGTCTGGCTGCTCAGTAACTAGAGATTTTCCTGGAATACTATTTTTCGGTCCAAACCTCCTGACATTTCAAAAGCAACCTTGTAATGTGTACTCACCTTGTCATTTCAGGAACTGTCCTGTTTTGTCACGAGATGCTATGAAGTGGTGATGAACGTGGTCCATCAGCTGGCTGCCCTGTATATCAGCAACAAGTAATGCATGTTAGAATTATTTTGGCTTTTATAAAATAGCAGGAAGTACTTTTTAGAAAAGTAATTACTTGAAATAGCTTTTAATTCATTTATTTACTCAGTATATATGCTTAGGATGTTTAGATACTACTGGAGGTATGTGTTCCTTTTTAAATGTGTGTATTTATAGGCTAATGGGATGCAGTTTTCACCAAATTCATTTCTGTCTATGTAAGAATGTTTGCAAAGAAATTTTAAACAAGTTTTACTATAGAAAAAAAGTTCATACAGAATTAGTCACACACAGTGGTTGTTTTCTACTGTGTATATTTTTGGTTCTCTTGTTCATAAAGTTATGCAACTTTTCTTTTTATACATTTTATTTTATTTTTAAAATATTTTTGTTTATTCCAATTTATTCACTTTGTATCGCAGCTGTAGCCCCCTCCTTCATTCCCTCATTCCCTCATAATCCCATCTTCCCTCCCTCATTTCCTCCCATGCCTCTCTCCAAGTCCACTGATGGGGAGGTCGTCCTCCCCTTCCATCTGACCCTAGCCTATCAGGTCTCATCAGGACTGGCTGCTGACTCACAGGTCTTCCTCTGTTGCTTGGTAAGGCTGCTTCCCCCCATTCAGGGGGAGGTAATCAAAGAGCCAGCCACTGAGTTCTTGTCAGAGACGGCCTCTGTTCCCCTTACTAGGGGACCCACTTGGAGACTGAACTGCCATGGGCTACAGTGTGACTTTTCTTAAACTACACAGTCTTGGGGCTTGAGCCAGTGTAGGCAGTCTATACTTGAAAAAACAAGCAAACAACAACAACAACAAACCCCACACAAATTGTAATGATAATGATCTTCATGATTCTAATGAATCATTAAGAAAACTGATCAAATTTTCATAGTGCCCTTGCTGTTTTTATCACCATAAATTATACCTACCACTTGATCAGTTCTTTGCATTAACTTTTCTGTATTTCTTGTACCACTGCTGAGGTATAACTTGTATTCTTAATGAGAGCCGAGGCCCAGGGGTGGCATAAACCAAGATCTCACAGTAGCTTCTGTACTGTTGCTTGTGGCCACCAGTCCATTTGTTGGTGCTGCTGTACCACGCTGTGGCACAGGCTCTATAAATGGGTAGAATACATTCATCACTTCATTCTTAGTTTGGTGTTTTTATGTGTTGTAGCTCTTCACCAAAGTGATACTTATGGGAAGAGCAAGTGAGAGGTAGCTCCACACTCTCACAGTAGCAGGGGTGGAATCCTGCGGAGTGTCTCTCAGGATTCAGTCCTGCCACAGAAAGATAACATTAAAAATTGTTTTAGTTCAATTTTAAATGTGCTTCTATATTCTGGAGTACTCAGTATGTAGTTTGAAATACAAGTACTATATTTATTGAGTAAGTTGAATAGGAAATAAAGTTAACTTTCTGTGTCTTTGTAGTGTGGTATAACCCTAGAACTTTGCATTGCTTCTCAGTAGGAGTGAGAACTTAAGAACAAGTCTGACATGTTCTTAAGGGCTTTTTTCCAAGTTTCAGTTTTGATAGAGTAAAAAGATTATAGTTGTTAATTGAGAAATTCTAATAGCGCGTCAATTTTTTTTCCTTTACTTTTATGTCAAGGCACATCCTTTATGTTTAAAAAGTTAACGTTATTCATTGACCACTTGTCAGGTCTTTAGCTCTTGGACTGGAGCACAGCAAGGGTAGCCCAGACTCAATACTAGTATGTGCCTATAACTTTAAGACAAATATATATTACAATTTAAATAGCTTCTACCACTGTGTTTATTTCTTGAATTTAAAATAAACTGTGACCAAAAGGATTTTTTTTTTAAAGCTTGGTTATTTTATTATAGGATAGGACCCAAAATTATAGAGACAACTGGAGTTCATTTTCAGGTAAAAGTTAATTTTTCTGCTTTACTTCCGAATTTGTATGATTAGGCAGTATAGTAACCCTAGCTTCCCCACCCCTGTTTCTGGGTTCTTCTGTCTGTGTAGTTTCTGAGGCATTATTTACTATGAGCTGGCTCTCGTAGTTCTCCCTGGTAGCATTCCACTGCAGACTTCCTGTTTTCTGTGAACAAATCTGCAGCCTCACAATTACGGAAGAAATCTTAGGTAAAATATACTTACTTTAGGCTGGTAGTATCATTTGAGGATCTGACCTGTAGCTTAATGCACCAATTGATGCCTCCTTTTACTAATATAATATTAACCCAAATGTGTTATGCTTTAAAAGTTCACATGATACTTCTAACTAGTGACTAAATGATAATCATTAAAGGTTTTTTGACAGACTATGTATGAGCACTTGGGAGAACTGCTAACAGTTTTACTTACCCTGGATGAAATTATTGATAATCACATCACGCTGAAAGACCATTGGACTATGTACAAAAGGTAGGCCAACTAAAATAGTTTTAATAGTTTCACTTTATACAGCTCATGTGCTAGTTAACTAAAATACAAATGGTTCACATTCTTTAAAAGACCTAGAGAACTATATTGAAAATGAATTCATGTACAGTACTTATTTTTGTGTGTATGTGTTTGTGTCTGTCTGCATGTGTGTCTACATGTGGGTATGGGTACCTAGAGAAGCCAGAAGAGAAGAGAAGTTGGGTTTTCTGGAGCCAACGTCATATGATGTTGTAAGCCACCTAATATGGGGGCTGGCAACTGGACTCAGGTCTCCTCTTTACGAACAGTCCAACCATTAATCACTGACATATTTCTCTGGCCTTGTCTGGTATTTTCATGAAGACAAATCAACTCCATTTTTAGATAGGTTTTTGTGAGTGATATATGGTTGTATTTGTAGAGTGTTGTAGAATGGTTAAGATTTGTTTCTTTTTAATTGGGTTGTGTTCAAGTGAAAGTTTTTGCATTACATTTTATTTCATTTTATTATATACCTTGGAACATTCTTTTAAATTTTTATTCGGTTTAAAAATAGTCACTAAATGTTTGGTATATATCTATATATATATACACACACACACACACACACATATATATATATATGGCAGTAGGCAGCTGAATTTAAGGTGGTAAAAAGAAGAACATTTTATTAGGATTGGTCCATTCGCATTTTCTAGTGTGAACAGCTGAGTAAGAATAATAAATAAAAATTTTATTTTTTAAAATATTTTTAACTTTTGAGAATTTATTAGATACTTGTAAGATCTTTCTTTAACTCTCCTACAAGGTTACTGAAATCTGTCCATCATAACCCTTCAAAATTTGGGATTCAGGAAGAAAAATTAAAGCCATTTGAAAAGTTCTTGCTGAAGTTGGAAGGGCAGTTACTTGATGGAATGATATTCCAGGTAAGTAAACTGTACCAGGCGCAACATACTGGTTCTTACAGGTTGGTGCAGCTCAGAATTACATGGGGCACTTTTGTAGAATACTTTTGAATTTTTTTTCTTTAGAAAATGCTTTAGCTTTGGCTTAAAAAAATAAAAAGGTCAGTAATAGTATTAAAGTACAACTCAGTATTTAATAATGAAATGAAAAGTTACATAAAATGAGGGTTTTAAAATTAAACTATGCAAAAATATAAAATTCAGTCAGGCATAGTGGTACACCTTTGTAGTCCCAGCAAATGGGAGGCTGTCCCAAGAC
This sequence comes from Pachyuromys duprasi, assembly GCA_028658305.1. Classification (NCBI taxonomy): domain Eukaryota; kingdom Metazoa; phylum Chordata; class Mammalia; order Rodentia; family Muridae; genus Pachyuromys; species Pachyuromys duprasi. The sequence continues at coordinate 83,555,801 of CM053766.1, forward strand.
ATTGAGGCCAGCCTGGGGTACAAAGTGAATTCTAGGTCTCTTGGAGATATATAATGAGACCTTGTCTCAAAAGAAAATAGAGACAAGGCTCTAAGTTTTATAAAGTCTAAGACGTAATCATTTGTATTAAATGTTATGTGTGTTGGGGGCTGGAGAAATGGCTAAGTGTTTAAGGTCCTCATTGCTTATTTGAAGGTCCTGAGTTCAATTCCCAGTGTCTATGTCAGCTATCTGATGCTGTCTTGTGGTGTGTAGATGTACATGCAGACAGAGTACTCATATACATAAATTTCATAAATAAATCTTTAAAAATATGTGTATTACTAGCGTCTAGACTTAGGCTTTTAAGATTACCTTTAAAAAGTCAGAAGGGCTGGTAGAGCACTCACTTCTTTGGTGTGCTCAGAGTCCTATATTCAGTCGCCAGCGCAAACGGACACAGAAGCTTAGTTAATTTTCTCTTACCACTGAATGTGGTGCTTAGATGTACACAGATAGGGCCCCTTTTAAACTGAAACAAACTAAAATCAGTTAAAAATCTAGTACTTCTTAGCTGCCGCATTGACAGCGCAGGAGCAGTCATTGCCTTCATCACGGAAAGACCTAATAGTACTGATTGGGCACTGTCGTGCCAGAAACTCTCCTCCCCTCCACTGCCCCTTTCTCCGTCCCTCCCCTTTTCCCTCCCTCCCTCCCATTCCACTCTCCTCCACTTCCCTCCCACCCCTACCCCATTTCACCCCACTTCACTCTCCCTCTCCATCTCCCTCTCCCTCTTCCTCTCCCTCTCTCTTCCACTCTATTCCATTCTAGTCTGTCTGCTTCAGTTACATTTAATTTTACATTATCATAGTTTTAACGGCTTGCCCTAGCTCTTGGGTTTTTGTTGTTGTTGTTTTGTTTTGTGTTTTGTTATGTGCATTAATGTGAAGGCATCAGATCCCTTGGAATTGTCATTACAGACAGTTGTGAGCTGTCATGTGGATGCTGGGAATTGAACCCGCGTCCTTTGGAAGAGCACACAGCACTCTTAACCACTTAGCCATCTCTCCAGCCCCACTCTTGGGTTTTAAGATCAGTTTATGTCTTAGATATAAAAATTAGTAATCTCTTAGGTCTAAAATGTAGTTACTTTGGCTCTTTCCTCCCCACCCTGGGGTGGGGGGCACATTTATACGTATATATTTTGGCATTGTGCATTGTGGCTTATGCTCACTACCTCATAGTGGAAAGTTCAGGCAGGATTAATATAAATTTGAGGACAGCTTGGGCTACAGAATGAGACCCTGCCCAAAAGGGGAGGAGAAAAACAAAATAAAACAATTAAAAACTCTTAAAGGGTACTCTTAAAAAAAGATGTTGCAGCTTGCTGTGTTGCCATAAACGTTTAATCCCAGGAAGACCAGCCTAGTCTACAGAGTGAGTGTCAGGACAGCCAGGGAAACCTTGTCTCAGAAAATGAAAAAAAAAAAAAAAAAAAGATGTTGTAGCTGGAGAGACAGCTCGGCAGTTAGGAGTACTGGCTTCATGAGGACCTGGGTTTGATCACTAGTACCTGCATGATGACTCACAGCCATCAGCAGCTTCAGTTCTAAGATACCCAACACACTCTTCTGACCTCCATAGGTGTCATGTGTGTGTGGTGCAGAGACATACATGCAGGCAGAATACTCAAACAAATTTTAAAATGTTGGGAGTGGTGGAACACACTGTGACTCCCAGCACTTATGAGGCAGAGGCAGGCAGATCTCTGAGCTTGAGGCCAGCATGCCCTGTGTAATGGGTTCTCAAAACAAAAACAAAAGAAGAACAAAAAGAATAAAGATAAAATGCTTTCCAGTGCTTCAGCAGTCATTCCTTCCATTCTGAGCTTCACTTTGTAGCTCATCATTTGGGGTGTGAGTGCATTATAACTGGCACTCATGTAAGTGCATACACATATTTCCATCAAAGAATGAGACCCAGTTTGGGTAGTTTAATAAGCACAGAGGCATTTCACCTTACCTAGGTGTTTGATAGCTTGTTACTGAGGCTGAATTTCTCTTCAAATGTTTCCTGTGTAGGCTTGTATTGAACAGCAGTTTGATTCTCTCAATGGAGGAATATCTGTGTCAAAAAACAGCACTTTTGCAGAAGAATTTGCACATAGCATTCGCTCAATTTTTGCAAATGTGGAAGCCAAACTAGGTAATGTAAATTTTATGCTTGAGTTTTTTTTATCAAGCTTACATTTCTATAAAAATAAGATTCAACTATTATTTGTTTTATTTTTATGTTGTTTCTTTATAAGGTGAACCTTCTGAAATTGACCAGAGAGACAAGTATGTTGGAATTTGTGGGCTTTTTGTGCTGCACTTTCAAATTTTTCGAACTGTTGATAAAAAGCTTTATAAATCTTTATTAGACATTTGTAAGAAGGTAAGAACTTGAAGCTTATTTTTGATGTAAATTTTGATAAAGCTAGATATTTAAAAGCACTAACATAAAAAGTTAATTTTAAAAAAGAACAAGTTACCTTTTATGAAATGTAACTGTATAAAAAAATAGGGCTGGAGAGATGGGGTCATGGATTAGTGCTTGCTGTTCATTGTGGGGACTGAACTCATGTAACTGTCCAGTGAGCATAGCTGCCTTTAATCCCAGCAGTGGGAAGGTGGAGAGGCTGTCTTCTGAGCTAGTGACACCAACCAGCATGTGTCAGAGAATTCCGGATGAAAAGTATCAACCATGGGCTTCAGTACACATGTGTACCTTCTCACACAAAAAGGGACATATGTGCACCCCACACATACACATGCAAAAATAAAAAGCAACAGTAGTGTTTTAAAGTGCAAACATTCTTGAAATGAGCAATGAAGTAAATGAAAATAACTGCATTGTATATGAATGTATGTTTGGTGGGTGTTCTTACTTTGTGTGTGTGAGCATTAACTTTGCTTTATTTCTGAGACAAGGTCTGGCTGTGTAGCTCAGGCTGGCCTTAGTCTTAGCCATTTTTCTGCCTTAGCCTTCAAAGTGCTGGCATTGCAAGAGTGTACCCCACACCTGGTCACGTTAACATCCTGTTAGTACTCTTAACATGACATTACCTCCTTCTTCCTTTTGCTTTTCCTCTTGCCCCTCATTTTTACTAGTAAAGTAGAAAAAGATTTAAATTGTTATTTTCATCTTTACTGTTTTCATAGTATGACACCCAATTTCAGAATTGAAGCTTAGCTTGTGTGTAATACTACCAAATAATAACAGACCTTGAGGCCTTAGCTATCTTAAAGGTTGTCTTCCTTCTAGTATCTTATTAATATGTTCTGGCAATAAAGTCTTGAATGGTTGAATTTTATTTTTTCTCTATATTGTTAGCTATTGTGAAATCTGTGTGTGCATATTGTACATGTGTTAATATTTAGGCAGAATAAAGTTGCTGTGTTCACCACCAGCTGTAGCAATGCTTTCATCCTTTCTATAATATTATATTACATTATATTATATTACCTTGTAATATAGAGAGATTGTGGTAGTTGTTTTTCTTAAACTTCCTTCCCTGTGAGTTGTAGCACCATTCGGTACATTATCATTGGGCTTGCATTCTGTGATTTTTCCCTTTTCCCTTCAGGTGCCAGCTATCACTTTAACTGCTAATATTATTTGGTTTCCTGATAATTTTCTGATTCGTAAAATGCCAGCAGCTGCCAAACTTCTAGACAGAAAAGGTCTTCAAGCCATTAAAATACACAGGGACACCTTCCTACAGCAGAAAGCCCAGTCACTTACCAAGTAAGTTTTATAAAACAACTGTAAAGAAATGTTGAGTTATTTTATATTGAAAGTACTCAAGTCACATGATGAGGTGTTTGTACTGTCAGACAGTGTCCAGTGTCCAGATGGGCTCTTTCTACATTTCTTTACTTACTTAGTGTGTCTGTGTGTGCCTGTGTGGCAGAGGCCAGCTTGTGGAGTTGGTGCTCTCCTTTTACCATGTGTGGACTTGGGTCCAGAGCTGAGCCTCAGGCTTGTGTGGTGAACTCGATTACTGAGTGTCTCTCTACCCCCAGATTGATTTTCCAAGAACTCCTTTTTTTCTTAAAAAAAATTTATTTGTATTGTGTGTGTTGTTTGTGTATGTGTGTGATATATATATGTTGTGTGTATGTGAGCATGTGTGATACTGAGTGTGATAGTGATACTGAGTATTGAACCCGGGACCTCGTGCAGTACTAGGCAAGTTCTGCTCTCACCAAGCTGTATTTTGTCCTTTTAATCTTTTACTATGTACCTTTTCAAAAATATATAAAACAGAAAATTATACAAAGCCCCAATGTTAACCATTGCTCGGTTTTAGTGATTAGCTTACTATCCATTGTGTTTTGCGTATACTGCTGACATGTTAACCTGGACGCAGTTTACTTGGGACACTGCAGGATTTGGTCATTGCCTTGTGCTGGTCATTCATCTTACCACCTTCAATCAATGGAGGATTGGATAAAATTGGGCCTCTGCTGAACAAAGGAGAAGATCTTTGTCTGGTGTATTAGAGAGCTCTTAAGCTATCTTAGGACTTGGACAAAGGTGGCTGATTAATGCTGATCTACTCTGGGCAGAGGTACCAGTAGCGGTGTGCCCTAAAACAGAAGACAAGGGTTACTTTTAGATTAAAGGAGTGGATTTAAGCAGAGATGCCAATACCAGGTTTTGATAGCAGTATGTTAAAAAAAAGTTGTTGGTATTTTAATTCATGGATGTTTACTACTATTTTACAGTGATGAAGTTCTTTAAAATGCTAGTTCATGCTTGGATTGTATAACAAGTAGTACCCAGGTTACAGACATCTCCACCAAGGGAATTGGTACTTCCAGAATTTCATTGAATTTTCCTTTTATCCACTCAAGACAGGATCTTGCTGTCTGGGTTGGTATTTTCTCTGAAGCTCAGGCTGGCCTCAAATTCTGGCACTTTCTTGCCTAAGCTTCCTAAGCATGTGCCTTTGTGTCCAATGGCATTGAACACTTTTTAAAAAAATTAATTGATTTAATTTACATCTCGGTCATAGGCCCCTCCCTTTTCCTCTCGTAGTTTCACCCTCCCTCCCGCATCTTCTTTCCCCTGTTCTAAGGGAAAATTCTAAGGAATAGGGGAGTCCCTTACCTGTACACACCAGCTCATCTATTTACATGAGGCCTAAGTTCATCTTCCTCCCTCCCCTGTAGCCTTGTAGGGGAAGTTCCATCAGGGGGAAGTAAGCAAAAAGCAGGCAATGCATTGTCAGAGATATCCCCCACTTCCCTAACTGGTGGGCCCACTTGAAGCCAAAGATGTCCATCAGGCTTATCTTCTTGGGGTCTGTGCATTGTAGTAGGTCTATCCTGTACTATATGACCAAAATCCACTTAAAAGTGAGTATATACTAATGTGTGTCTTTCTGGGTCTCTTACCTCACTCAGGATGATCTTTTCTAGTTCAATCCATTTGCCTGAAAATTTCGTGATTCCCTTGTTTTTAATGGCTGACTAGTATTTCATTATATAAATGTACCACATTTTCTTTATCCATTCTTCAGTTGAGGGACATCTAGGTTGTTTCCAATTACTGGCTATTAATAATAAAGCTGCTATGCACATGGTTGAGCAAATGTCCTTGTTGTATGGTAGAACATCTTTCTGGTGTATGCCCAGGAGTGGTATAGCTGGGTCTTGAGGTATGGCTATTCCCAGTTTTCTGAGAAAGCGCCAGATTGATTTCCAGAGAGGTTGTACAAGTTTGAACTCACACCAGTAATGGAGGAGAGTTCCCCTTTCTCCATATCCTTGCCAGCATGTGTTGTCATTTGAGTTTTTGATATTAGCCATTGAATTCTTAGGCATTGAATTCTTATTTATCAGATTATAGCTGGTTAGCTGCGTGTTTGGAAGGGTCTGTATGTGTGTGTGTGTATGTGTCTCTGTTGTGTGTATATGTTGCTAGAGATGGAACCCAGGAGATGCCACCTTTCAGGAAGGCCACAAACTATAGTGTCTTGAGAAAGCTGGGTGATGATATTAGAGGATTTGGAAGCATACCTTCTCTTCTTTAAGCCATAAGGAACCTTCAGTCTTTAGAGAAATCTGAAGAAAAATGTGGTGTGTTTCTGAATGTAGAAGAGGCATTTAGATTCGGGAGGGAGTGGATTTGACAGCTCTGGCTCTTGAAGGCTAACCTAGACCTTGAAGGGGAAGATGACAGGTAATAACCGTAGTTGCCAGCAGGATGGACCTTTTCACTTTGCTGCAGGCATTATACAAAAGACTGTAAGAACATTGTGTCATGTGGTCCCACCCCATATTCAAATGTAAGAAATAATAAACATAAGTAAGTTTTATGGAGTGTTTACCGTGAGCTGGGAATTTTCAGAAACTTGGCCTGTCTCATTATAAGAAACTAAATAATAAAACCCCGTGAAGCAGATATTCTTGGTTACTGCCATTTTCTGTGGAATGCAGAAATTAAGCTTGCTGAAGTGGTATTTATTTATTTATAAATCAATATGTATTTATATATATTTCTCTGTGTAGCTTTGGCTGTCCTGGAGCTCACTCTGCAGATCAGGCTGGCTTCCAACTCACAGAGATCCATCTCTTTCAGTCTACTGGAATCAAAGGCGCGTACCACCACTGCCCACCTTTTTGCTGAGGTGTTACCAGCAGATGACAGAGCCAGGCAGTCCAGCTGTGTCTAAGTGTCTCCGCTGTTTAACGTGACTTCAGATGAGGGGAGTTAGGATTAGAGAGGTGAACTCGGTGAGCTCACACACCAGTGTTGTGGCTCTGTGGACAGAGTGTGGCTGGCTGCGAGTGCAGGAGGCTGTTGGAAGGAAGTTTTAGTTCGTGGAGATTGAACGTTTTCTTTTCTGTGACCCCCTAACTGACAAAATTTTAGCCCTAAGCTTCCTTATTTTATTTTATTTTTGAGATGTAGTCCTGGCTGTCCTGAAATTTATTATGTAGACGAGGCTGGCCTTGAACTTGTGTTTTTGTTTCCCTAGTGCTGGAATTACAGGAGCATGCCGTCACTCTAGCTACTCCTCTAAGCTTTCAGGTTTTAGATACTTTATTATAAAATCCATACAGAGCTCTCTGATCTGGAAGGATGGCAGCTGTTTTGTTTGTTTATTTTTTGTTTTCCCCCAGTTTCCTTGCAGTTGTGTCAAAGAAACCTAAAATTCACTCTACTGTGGTGAAATGTGGGGATGTGATCCTGTTACTTGGTAGAGAGCTGTGAGGTGACAGCTGTCATGAGCAGTTCTGTTGCTAGGAGTGGAAAGGGAGTTGGGCCTCAGCGCTCGGCTTCCTCCTGTCAGTGCCCCTAACACCTCAGTCCAGAGTTGGTGCACAGCTGCATTTTACTATTGTGGTTCTGTTCTGGTACTGGGAAAGAACTACCTTTATGGGTTAGAGATCTGAACCTTTGGGACACAGTCAAGTTGATATGTAGGTATTGACATTGATTTTTACTAGGACAGGGGCTTATTTTTTCCTTAGTATTTCCTCCGTTTATACTTTAAAATGGAGCTAACAAATTGATAATTGAAATACCTCCCCATCCAACAACAAAATGAGTTAAAGCCTGAAGCAGTTTCAATTTTTCATCCTTGAGAGACAAGGATGATCTGCTATCTGGCTGCAAGACTTAAAGCAGAACTGATAGGAATCTCTGCTTCATCCACAGAGGTAGACCCAAAGCTGACTGAGGCTTTCTATGGTGTATTTCTATGGTCAGAATTGTTCTTTCTCAGCCTCAGTGTCCTGAGTGCTGGGGATTACATGGGACATGCCTGCCAAACATTTACATCCCTTGTCTTAATTCTCCCTTCTTCCTGGCCTGTCTTGTTGTCTTTTGTTCGCTGCTGGGGTTTGTCTTGAATAGTAGAAGAGTCATCATGTGTTGTTGGTTGAGTCTTTGTGATGGGAAGGCTTACCAAGATTGGTTTTAATCTTGGCTCCACAGTTGTCTGATGTGGGCATGGCATTTCATGTGGCAATTTTATCTTCTGTAAAATGGAGAGCATAGTCCCAATAGCTAGGTTTTAGGGAGGGAAAGAAGGGGAGAGACACACAGGGTTGTGGGGAACAGATTGTGGTAGGGGCCACTGAATCGAAAGGTTCTTCAGGCAAGAAAATCATTAACACATAGACAACACTGCATGGGCCTGAGGTGTAAGAAGCTTCAGTTCTATCAGACTAAGCAGGATGTCTACTTTTAAAATTTTCCAAGGGAAGAGGAGGTAATGAGTTGTGAGGAAGCAGACTTAGTTAATATGTGACCTATACTTTGTGACTGAGGCAGGAGAGTGGGGCACATGTAACTTGTGTATATGGCAGGGGTCACATTTTATCTGCATAGGGGAAAGGGGCTTGGTGTAACCCACGTGAATGATAATAGTAAGGGTACATTCAGCCCCCTGGACAGGCATGGGGTTGGGTGTATTTTAACCTGCTTGAAGTCCTGCTCTGAAGGCCTGAGTTTTCTAACTACTGTAAAAGGTTAATGGGGGATTTGAATGAGCTAATTTGTGTCAAGCTTAAAATAGTGATTGGCATATTGTGAGCATTCAAATTAACTTTTAAATTCAGATTCTGGCTACTTCTACTGTTGTTTTTTTTTTATTAAAAAAATTTTTTTTATATGTACCTGGCTGTATATCCTGTATCTGTGTAGGTACCCACAGAGGCCAGAAGAGGGCATCTGATAGCCTGGAGCTGGAGTTGTGGCTCCAGACCTGTGGGTGCTGAGAACTGAACTCAGGTTCTTTGCAAGCGCAGGAAGTGCTCTTAATTGCTGAGCCTCTCGCCAGCCTCTGCTGTCACTGCTCTTACTGCTGTTGAAGATGTCCTCTTTTCTCCTGTATTGTTAAAGTTTTTCCGTATCTGTCATCCTTGTTCTGGCTTATTTTTAACAAATTAGCCAAAGTGATAGTGATCCTCTAAAACCAGGTAGAGCAAGGGACCCTCATCTCCAGTGCGTCTCTTAGGCACTGGAAGTGTGTGCTTTCCACAAGGCTTTCCCCAGTCTCTCCTGCTCTCCCGCCCTCCCTCCACCCCTGATCTGCCTTTCTGCTCTCACCTCTCCTCTTTGTGCTCTAGCCATACGAGGTTTTTTGTTATCACCTAAATAAGCTGGATTCATTTCCCATAAGGAGTGTTACTGACACTCCTCAAAATCTCTCCTCTTATATGTTTGCATATCTTATTTATTAATCTTGTACAAGTCATGGATCAAAATCACCCACACTACGCAAAAAGCATATTATCACCAGACATTTAAAAATTGCTTTGACTTTAATTATTTATTATACAACTTCTTTCTAGAATACAAGCTTCATGGAGCCAGGGGTTTCATCTGTTATGTTCTCAGCTAGAATAAGTGCCTGGCCTGAGTAGGCACTCAGTAAATATTTATAGGTTACCTAAGTTATATGTGCATATAGGATTTCTTTTGAAGGCCAGAAACTTCTGAAAGGGAAGTTTTGCTCTTGTCAGAATGAAGAAGACAAGGAATATAGTTTTGTTTGTGTTCTGAGTAACTTCAATGTCTTTCTAGAGATGTACAGTCTTACTACGTCTTTGTGAGCTCATGGATGATGAAGATGGAATCTCTGTTATCTAAAGAACAGAGGATGGATAAATTTGCTGAAGACCTCACCAACAGATGTAATGTTTTCATACAGGTACTTGCATTTTCTTACTTAGAAGATTTTGGGTGCAGTTTCTTAGTGAATTTAATTTACAGAAGTTACTCTTGGTCACAACTGTGAAAGGGAGAGGTATGCTTTACATTTAAAACCATTTGAGGATCTGAAGGGACAGCTCAGTGGATGAGAGCGCTTTCTGCTCTTGCAGACATCCCAAGTTTGATTCCCAGGACCTAACTGGTAGCTTATAAACTACCAGTAACTTCAGCTCCAGGGGATCCAGTGCCTCTGGCTCTTTGGGCAGCTGCATTTATGTTTACCATCCATGCACGCATGTGCGCGTGCATCCACACACACATACACAGTACATTTTTTTAAAAAAGGAAAACATTTTAAGAACCACAAAATTGATTTGTTTATCTTAAATCTAAATGACTTACTTAGATTTTTCTAATATAACCATTCAAAGCTTTTTATGCCCTTTTAGGCAGGACTTTTAAGCTGTATCCTATAATTTTTATGCTTTCCTTATCATTTTTGCTCAAAAAAGCTAATCATTTTAATTTTATCTTTTTAAGTTTACATTTAAAAAAATTTATGTAGTGAGTGTTTCGTTGTGTATGTGAGTACTGCCTGTGGGAGTTGTTCTCTTTTCATCGTTGGGTCTGGAAGATCAAACTCAGGCCTTCAGGCTTGTGGCAAGTGCCTTTATCTGCTAACCTATCTTGGCAGCACTCCTTTGGGGGTTTTTGAAAGATATTTTTTCTTTTCTTTCCAGATATATAAGGATTTATTTTATCTTTAATTTTTTAAGTTACATGCATTCACTGTGTGTGTGTGCATGTGAATGCATGCACTGAGGGGGCTCATGGTACCAGAGTAGAAATCAGAGGGTAATGTGTGGATGTTGGCTCCCTCTTCCACCATGTGGCCCTAGGGATTGAACTCAGGTTGTCAGGCTTGGCTGCAAGAACCCTTACCTACTGAACCATCGTGCCAGTCCATACTTCATTTTTTTATTACTGATTTGCAGCAGTAAAGGTAATTTCACTTTTAAAAAACTGTCGAGAGACCTGGCTTATGCAGCTTTGACAAATATCCCATGTGCAGAGTGGACTGTTTGCATTTGTCAGTTGTAGTGTTGGGACATGACAAGATCTATGGTTTGGTCTATATTCTCTAATTACTGAGTTCAATAAGACTGTCCCTCCATTTTGTGGGCTTTACTACACATAGTGTCTTTATAGTTCAATCAGGTTTTGTTTTCTGTAATGTGATATTAAGTTCATAGTGTTTAGAATTTTTTTTTCTTCCAAGTGATGGAACTTTTTTTCATTAGGAATGTCTACATGGAAACTGGGAATATATTTAGAATTAGTGCATGTACTGAGTATGTGGAAGGCTTGGAGCTTATTGCCTAGCGCGCTTTCCCTACCAGGAAGCACCTATACATGTTGATCTGTAGTGATGATTTTGGTTGGAGACCATTTGTGTATGTTATTAATATAGTTGCATAGTATTTCTTTCAGCTAATGTCTGCATAATTTTTTTTTTTTTGAGACAGGGTTTTTGTGTAGCCTTGGCTGTCCTGAACTTGCTTTGTAGACCAGTCTGACTTGGAACTCACAGACATCCACTTGCCTCTGCCTCCCCAAGTGCTGGGATTGCAGGTGTAGGCCACCATGCCTGTCATATAGAGTGAGTCTTTACTGATCCTTATTTGCAGCCTTTGTAGCTTCTCACATGGAATGTGTGTCTCCTGTAAACAGTCTATATTTTCCCTCAATCTGGTTTTGTTTTATTTGTGTGTGGGAGGTAGGTGAAAAAGGGGGAAGAGACAGACACACAGAGAGAAAGAATGTGTGTGTGTGCAGGTGAGGGTACGTGTGTGCACACATGTATGTTGGTATGCTCAGTTCGGTGGACATGTGTGGAGGACAGAGCTTGGTAATAGATGTCTTCCTCAATCACTCTTCACTTATTTTTTGAGGTGGTCTTTAACTGAATCTGGAGCTCACTCTTTGAACTGGACCAGCTAAATAGCGAGCTCTTTGGGAGATGCCTGTCCCTCTGAGCTAGATTTATAGACAAGCAATATCATGCTTGAATTTTTTTCATGGGTGCTGGGGATCTGAACTTTGGTCATTGTGCTTGCAGAGTGAGCATTTTCTTCACTGATCCACTTCCCAAGCTGCCATCTTTGTCTTTTCGTTGGGTCCTGAACTGGTTTCTGCCCACGTTTCCTCTGTTTTTAACAGAGCCCTCTGAGGCAGATGCTCTGGAGAAGCAGCTCCACATGTCAGGATCACTGCTCTAGCCTTCTCTCTCTCTCCTCTGAGGTCTTGACCACTTGTTCTTTTTTTTTTTTTTGCCAGCTCTTTGATGCCTCCCATGAGAGTTTTGATGAGTGTACCTAGCTTTTCTAATGGTTCTTAATAGGAAAAGTCACCCATACTATGTATTCTGTCCTTAACAATAAAGATGGATTGGTTAATAATGGCACCAGGAATTTCATACTTGATGACTCCCACCAAAGGCGGTGGGCCTTTGATGCTTGCTGTTTGTTGTTCTACTTTGAGCTTTCTCCAATGGTACACTAAAGTACAGTCTGATGTGATAATCCTCAAGCTGACAATAGTAAGACTAGTGTATGTTGAAGTCTCAGTCTTACGCCACTTTCACAGGACAGTGTCCTCTGCTGCATTACTTCATTCTCTAAGTTGAGCACATCTCTTCAACAGAGCTGTTACAGTTTGGGGAAACTCATATTTGTCACGGTATTGAAGTATGTTCCACTAGTCAGATATAGAAGTCCTGGATAGCACTTTCTCACATGTGGTTAGAAGGCTGGCAGACACTTAACCATAGCCATCAAAAGACAGACAGAGAAGATCCGAATTAATCAAATTAGACATGAAGAGGGAAGATTACAACAGACACTGAGGAAATGCAGAGACTGGTAAGACATACTTTAAAAATCTATATTCCACCAAATGGGAAAACCTAAAAGAAATGGATGAATTTTTAAAAAAATTTTACAAACGTTTTTTAAAAAATTCAATCAAGATGAAATAAGCAGTTTGAGCAGACTTATAACCTCTAGTGAAATAGCAGTCATGAAAAATCTCCCAACCAGAAGAACCCCAAAGTCAGATGGATTCAGCACAGAGTTCTGTGAAACCTTCAAAGAAGAATTAACACTTCTAAACTTACTCTGTAAGTATATGTTCAAGGACTATACCCCTATTACCACAATCATACAAAGACCCAACCAAAAAAGAAAATTACAGATCAGTAATCCTTATGAACATAGATTCAGAAGTTCTCAATAAAACAAAATAAAACTTGTAAACTGAATTCAACAACACATCAAAAAGATTATCCAGGATGAACAAGTAGGCCTCATCCCAGGTATGCATGTATGGTTCAACATGCATAAATCAATAAATGTAATTCACTTACATTCATCTCAGTAGATAACAGAAAAGGCCTTTGATACTTTGCAGTACTTCTTCATGATGAAAGTCCTGGAGAGATTAGGGATACAAGGGACATAACAACAAAATAAAGGCAGTTATACAGCAAGCCCACAGCCAACACCAGACTAAATGGAGGGAAACTCAAATAGGTTCCTATTTATTTAAAACCAAGAATAAGACAAGGGTGTTCACTCTATAAACCTATTCAATATAGTATTTGAAGTCTTAGTGCAATAGAAGAACTGGAGGAGATCAAAGGGTACAGATAGGAGAGGAAGGAGGCAAAGTATCTTTATTTACAGTTGATATGATTTTGTACATATAAGACCCTAAAAACTCCACTTACTGAAAGTGATAAGCACTTTCAGCAAAGTGGCAGGATATAAAATTGACCCACAAACATTAGTAGTCTTCTTTTATGCAAATAATAAACACATTAAAAAATCAGGAAAACGGTATTTTTTTATAATAGCTTCAGAAAAATATGTATCTTGGGATAATTCTAACCAAGCAAGTGAAAGATTTATATAATGAAAACGTTAAGACATTGAAGGAAAGACATAGAAGACACAGAAAATGGAAAGACCACCCATTCTTTGGATTGGTAGGATTAACATTGTGAAAAATGGCCATTTTACCAAAAGCAATCTTGAGATTTCAGTGCAGTTTCTATCAAAATTCTACCACAGTTCTTCACAGGTTGGAAAAACAATTTTCAACTTCATATGGAGACACAAAATACTTAGGACAGTTAAAATAGTCCTGAATAATAAGAGGACTGTCAAGAGGTACCACCATCTCCATTTCAAGTTCCATTATGGAGCTGTGGTTAAAAAAAAAAAAAAAAGACATGGTATTGGCATAAAAACAGACACGTTGATCAATGGATTCAAATGGAAGACCCAGATATAATCACATACACACACACACCTATGGACACCTCATTTTTGAATAAGGAGCCAAATATATACTGGAGAACAGATAGTATCTTCAACAAATGGTGCTGGTCAAACAATGACTGCATGTAGAAGAATGAAAGTAGATCCATATATATCATTTAGATCCAAGGACCTCAACATAAGAGCAGCTACCCTGAATCTGATAGAAGAGAAAGTAGAAATAGGCTTGAACTCACTGCCACAGGAAGAACTTTCTGAACAGGACACTGGTAGCACAGGCACAAAGACCAGTAGTTAATAAATGGGGCCTCATGAAGTAGCGAAGGACACCATCATTTGGGCAGACCGGCAGCATGAAGATTGGAAATCCAAACATTTTTACCAAATACAAATCTGGTAAAAAGCTAATATCTAAAATATATAAAGAACTAAAAACAAAACAGCATCAAGAAATCAAGTAACTCCATTAAATGGAATACAGAACTGAGCAGAGAATTCTTAAAAGATGCAGCACAGATGGTTGAGAAACAAGTTGTACTACATCCTTAGCCACCAGGGAAATAGAAATTAAAACTATTTTGAGATTTTATCTTACCCCATTCATAATGGCCAAGATAGTAAAACAAATGACTGCTTATGCTGGTGAGGTTATAGGGAAAGGAGAACATTCATTCATTGCAGGTGAGAGTGCAAATTTGTACAGCCTCTGGAAATCATTGTGGTTCTTCAGGAAGCTGGGAATTAATCTACCTCAAAATTTAGCTATACTACTCTTGGGAATAAGGATTCTGCATCTTACTACAGATATGCTTGCTCATCCGTGTTCATTGCTGCTGTATTCATAATAGCCAGAAATTAGAAACACTATAGATGCCTCTCAACAGAAGAATAGATCATTAAAATGTGGCACATTTACACAATGGAATATTGCTCAGCTGTTTCACAGTTAAATTGTGAAACTTTCAGATAAATGTATGGAGCTAGAAAAAAAGTCATTCTGAGAGAGGTAACCCAGACCCTCAAAAAAGACAAAAAATCTATATTTTCTCTTATATTTGGATGCTTGCTTTAAAATTTTTGGTGTACTACAGTCTGAATAATCAAGAGGTCAGGTAACAGGAAGGAGGAGGAGGAGGATCCCCCAAGGAAGGGAAAATAGAATGTAGTGTTATGGGTTAATAAAAAGGAAACTAGAACAGCAAGATTAACTTGGACACTGTGCCTCTGCACATAAGATCTATACAGTGTCAGCCAGAGGGAGACCCAGACTAAGACGGGAAAGTAGATAACAGATCCCCTAAGGGAGAAGTTGTTTGCTATTGCTACGTACTGGCAAAAGGAAAATCAGTTTTCTCCAGTGGAGTGTCATTGGATGTATCAACCACACTGCACGGCAGGGTCCATGCTCAGGAGTAAATGGCTACCACAAAACTGCGTGTGTGTGTGTGTGTGTGTGTGTGTGTGTGTGTGTGTGTGTGTGCGCGCGCGCGCGCATGTTTTGTCTTATTGGACTTTTGCTTGTTTTGTTTTTTGTGGGTTTTTTTTATTTGTTTTTAATTTGTAAGAGAGCACATATTGGGTAGGAAGGTGGGGAGGATCTGGTGAGAGCTAGGGGAGGGGAAAACATGACTAAGATACTGTATGAAAATTCGTTTTAATTTTAAAAACTGAAGAAAAAAATGAGTATGTGGTTTTAAACCCTTTGGAGATTTAAATATAAACAAAAACATGAGGGACTGGTAAAATGGTCCAGCAGTTAAAAGAGTGTTACTTTTCCAGAGGACCTGAGTTCATCTGTAATTCCACCTCCAGCAGATCCAGTGGCCTCTGGATACCTGCACACACATGCACAAAAATTTAAATGTATAATCCCATCTACCATTGTATTTACACTGTTTAGTCTTTTTCCCAGAGTTTAGATGGATTAAAACTGTTTTTAAGCCCTAAGAGGCTTTGATGAACAGAACGGGCAGAGAGAGTGTGTTCTAGCTCCTGGGCTGGATAGAGAGAAGGCTGATGAGCAGACGGTGGATGGACTGTGGGGATTGATGTAGGCCAGTGGTTTGAACCTTCCTAATGCTGCTGTGACTCTTTACTACAGTTTCTCATGTTGTGGTAACCCCCATCTATAAATTATTTTGTTACTACTTCATAAACTTGATTTTGCTACTGTTGTGAATGTAATGTAAATATCTGATCCATAGGTTGAGAACTGCTGGTCTAGGCAGAGAGGAAGGGTGGTGTTAGCTTTGCTCAGAAATTTCTTTGTGTTTCTATATCACTTAAGGAAGCAGCTCTTCTCCATTTTCCGTCTCCAGCTTCTTAATTCTTGGCTCCATGCTCTGTGTCAGCACATGGGATCTGATCTCTCCCCAGCACTTAAGATGTGGATAGATTACTAGGTATTTCCCTGACACATACACACCGTTTTACTGGGGTTTTCATTTTCTTTAAGTGACAAGATTTTTAAAAGCCAGTATTTGCTACATTAGCAGTATAAATGTCTGGTATTTGAGAGTCCAGGAAATTCTTAAGGATTGCTTTGAAACTCAGTGGGCTATTTTGTCAGGAACAATATTTCTAACTCTTTAAGAATTGACATTAAAGGAACTTGGAGTGTTTGGAGAAATGACTCAGGTTAAGAGCACTAGCTGCTCTTCCAGAGGATCCATGTGTAACCTCAGCAGCTCGTAACTGCCTATAACACCAGTTCCAGGAGATCCAACAGTTACTTCTGGCCTCTGCAAACCCTGCATGCATGTGTTGTACAGACATACATGCAGGCACAATGCCTATATACATAAAAATAATAAAAAAAAAAGAGACTTTAGAAGTTCTGTCTACTGGTGAGCTGAGGAATAATTATAAACAGAGAACGAAGTCAATATGAAATCTATGTGGTTCCACTCAGTGTTTATTTTCTTTTTTGTAGGGCTTCTTGTATGCATATAGTATCAGTACCATTATTAAAACCACAATGAATCTCTACATGTCCATGCAGAAGCCTATGACCAAAACCTCAGTGAAGGCATTATGCAGGCTCATTGAACTTCTCAAGGTAAGTCGGTGCTGTTTTACTTAGCCGCCATGACTTTGGGACATGACCTCAGCCTCAGAGGAATGCTCTTCAGAGGTTTTACTTCTTGGTTACATCAGAACACAAACTTAAGAGAAGTTAACTTAAAATTGAAAAACAAACTCTGAGATGCTGTTGTGATTGACTGCCGCAGCTGCTACCTTCTACAAGGGTGTGTGTTGATAGCCCCAGAACTCAGCCTAGCTCCCCTAACGTGCTCACATTGGTGCTCTTCGATGTAATTATTACATTAGCAACAGTCAGAGGAAGCCATCAAACTCCAAGCCTAGTTTGTCATGAAGCTCTGAGTGCCCCATGTGACTTACTGGATACTGTCCTGGAAGTGAGACTGTGTGGACCTGCACCTGCATCTCTGTGAAGCTGGAGGAGTGAGTTGAGGACTGTGTGTGTGTACACTCTGTTAGCAGCTCACCTCAGGAGCAGGGAGTTAGCCCTAGTAGTATTAATAATTGTTTTAGTCACAGACATGTTAAAAAGCTAGTTACTCAAAAATGCTTGTGTTAAATACCCATTATTTAAAAGTACTCACATGCAAATATGGTCAGTTTGCATGGCACTGTTATGTGTAGCTCAGATAAAGCACTGTGGTCTTGTGAGTAAACAGTGGCTAAACAGGCGACTTCAGAGTCAGTAGTATACTTGATGGAATGTAAAATTTTTGTTGGTTTGTTTTTTTAAGCATAAATCCTTGTAGGCAGAAGAGCCCAGCCATGAACTTATGATTCAGATTTGCTGATAAGTTTCTAGTAATCATGGATTTGGATTTTCTTAAAATTTTCTTTATTTTTTAAAGCTGTATCACTACATATCTTTTTGTTTTTCTTTGAGACAGGGTCTCACTATTTATCAGTGTCTTGGTTAGAGTTACTGTTGCTGTGATGAAACACCGTGCCCAAAAGGGCTTATTTCACTCACAGTTCCTTACAGCAATTCATCATCAAAAGCAGTGAGGATAGGACTCAAACAGCATAGGAACCAGGAGCAGGAACTAATGCAGAGGCCATGGAGGAGTGCTGCTTACTGGCTTGCTCATCATTAGCTTGCTCAGCTTATTTATAGAACTCAGGAGCACCATCCAGTTGATTAGTCCACCCTCAATGGGCTGGGGCCTTGCCATCAATCACTAATTAAGAAAATGTCTTACAGGTGGATCTTATGGAGACTTTTTTTTTTTTTTCAGTTGAAGTTCCTCCTTTCAGATGACTTGAGTCAGGGTGACACAAAACAAGCCAAGACACTTAGGTTACCTCGCAACTCTTGACACTTCTGTCTCACCCTTCCAAATGAAGAGATCCTAGGCCTGTTCTATCACACCTGGTGTTAAGTTTGTGATCATCAGCAGTTAATGATAGTGTTGTTGTTAACTTACTATGTGTCTGTTTGAAAAAAAAAAACCTGTTTATGCTTTTTTGTGGAGGTTCTATTGATGGTGTAAAAAAATCTTGATTCATTTGGAATCTGAAATGTTTGTAGAAAAGGATCTGCTTCATTTAGTACAGACCTTCCCCAAGCAATGCCTTATCTTTTTATTTTCTTCATGATTTTTGACAAGTGCAGGTGCTCAATTTTTTAATGCAGTTGAATTTTCCATCACTATGTTTGTGCGTGTGCACATACTTGTGTTTTTGTGTATAAGCTGTACATTTGTGCACCTGTATGGAGGCCAGAGGTCAACCTCAGATGTCGATTCCTTTGTTGTTTGAAATGGTCCTGGGGCTTATCATTGAGGCTGGCCAGCTCCAGGGGTCCTCCCATCTGCCTTCTAGGCGCTGGGGGTTATAAGCTTGTACCACCATGTTTGGATGTTTTTTTACATAGGTGTGTGAAATTGTACTTGGTTCTTCATGCCTGTGAGGCAAGCGTTTGTGTGCCGTGTGAGTGTATGTGTGCTTGTTAGTGTGTGTTTTAATTTTTGCCAGCATCCCTCTCTAGTCTCATTTACAAATCTCTTCCTTTGCCTAGGGTCATGAAGATTTTCTGTAAAGATTTTGCTTCTAAATTTTAAGTTAATTTTTGCAGTTATTTTTTGTTTCTTTTAGGCAATAGAGCATATGTTCTACAGGAGAAGCATGGTTGTGGCAGATTCAGTGTCACATATAACACAGCACCTTCAAC
This sequence comes from Pachyuromys duprasi, assembly GCA_028658305.1. Taxonomy (NCBI): domain Eukaryota; kingdom Metazoa; phylum Chordata; class Mammalia; order Rodentia; family Muridae; genus Pachyuromys; species Pachyuromys duprasi. The sequence continues at coordinate 83,575,049 of CM053766.1, forward strand.
ATCAGGCTCTTAATTCCATTTCTGTAGCAAAGGTATGCAGACTACTATGTACTCAACATAATTAAAACATTGCATTCTTCTGTTTGGCATGCATTTCCTGGTCTAGCCTCTTTATTCTTCCTGTATTATTTCTATAGTGCATTATTCATTGCATTCTGTAATCTTTAGAGTTACCAGGATTATAATTATAGTCTCTGAGAAGCTGTCGTGATTGACTGCCACAGCTGCTACCTTCTACAAGGGTGTGTGTTGATAGCCCCAGAACTCAGCCTAGCTCCCCTAACGTGCTCACATTGGTGCTCCTTGATATAATTATTACATTAGCAACAGTCAGAGGAAGCCATCAAACTCCAAGCCTAGTTTGTCATGAAGCTCTGAGTGCCCCATGTGACTTACTGGATACTGTCCTGGAAGTGAGACTATGTGGACCTGCACCTGCATCTCTGTGAAGCTGGAGGAGTGAGTTGAGGACTGTGTGTGTCTAAACTCTGTTAGCAGCTCACCTCAGGAGCAGGGAGAAAATGTGTTGGTGCCTCATTTTTGGAAGTTCTTTTTTTGTTAGATAATGGGAATATGTTTAAAGTAAGCCTAGTGCATTCTCTGTTCCTGACAGTGCTGAGAGACAGTTGGAGAAGCTAAGTTCAGAACAGTGGGGAATTTTTTTCTTATGCTTTCCTGGAGCTATGCCATTGAGAATAGAATAGAAAATTTTTTTTCTTTTGAAACTTGATACAAGAATCAAAACTAATAGTTTTCTGTTTCATCTTTTAAGAAAAGAGTAATTTCAGACAAAAAATACAGTGAACAGCGTCTTGATGTGCTGTCTGCTCTTGTTTTGGCGGAAAACACCCTAAATGGACCAAGCACAAAACAACGACGACTTATTGTCTCTTTGGCATTAAGCGTTGGCACGCAGATGGTAAGTTTATTGCTCCTCTTTGTGGAATAAACATGAGGTCTGAGGTTCACAGTTCATTTATCAGCCTAAGACCCTTGGCCTTATTGTGATTTCACTTCTGTGTTTTCCCTTCTTGCTAATAGAAAACATTTAAAGATGAAGAACTCCTTCCCCTTCAAGTAGTCATGAAAAAGCTGGATCTTATCAGTGAGCTTAGGGAAAGGTAAGTAGAGCTGGGTGTATGATGATAGTCAAAAACCTGAATGGAGATTTTCTTCCTCCCAGGTCAACACTCCCACTCCCAACCTCCATTTTACTCTGGCCCAGGCTGGCTGTCCAGTGCTGGGGTCACAGTGTGCCATCACAGTCAGTTGGTGTCTGTGTGACAAGCCAGAGTAGGAATGAGATCCACAGGGAACCTTAACTCCTCTGTGTAACTCTCTTAATGTAACCAAAAGGACACTGTGACTGCAGCATTGTCCTACCTTAGCTTTGCTTTCACAGGAAGCAGATATCTCCAAAGACTTCACACTAGGCGAAGCAGTCCCCCTCACAGTGTCCGGTAGATCCTGGTGTCCTTTGTCATTCATTGTTTTATTGGTGTCACTGCTGAACTTTCTAACTTGCTGCTTTATAATAAAGCTTTATTCTCTGTGGGACACTTGATGTCCCATGACACAGCATGTTGTATAATTTTATTTGGAGATGAAATTTGAATTGCAGTCTCAGAAGCCGGTCCATCATTGGCTTAAACTGAAATGGGGAGACCATTTTCTTTGCATTGGGTGAATGTAGGTTTCCTGAAGGGACAATGAGCCCTGGACTTTGACAAAGTTGAGCTATTGCGTTACAGCACAGTTTTTATTTAAGGTCCATAGTTTTCTTTGCTGTTCTGAGAAGCTGGTATTTTTGTAGTTAGTGGTGTTTAATTTTCAGTCCTTGAAAGAAGTGTTAGGCCTTCTCTAGAAGAAGCTTCAGGGTAAGTCTCTTCTCCAGTAAGGTGTTACATAGCCATTTGGTAGCAAAGACAATGTGTAGACTTTAGGTGTCAGGGTTTTCTTTTGGTGGTGTTTTAATCTTTTTTTTTTAATACAGAGTCTCACAGTTCTAGCCTGGAACTGGGTATGTAGACCAGATTGGCCTTCATCTTACATAGATCCTCCTCTCAAGTGCTGGGATTTATTTAATATAGAGAGTTGAGTAAAGAAGATTTGGAGGGCTGAAAAAAACAAAACAGTGAGGGGATCCAAAGGTCTTACTTTTTAAAACTTATTTTTCACTTTGGAGACAGGTAAATTATGCATGCAAATGCAAGTATTATTTCAGATAGTACGGAAAATCTATTTTAAATATCAGTTTAATAATCTGGGTTTTTCAATAATTTTAAAACTAAAGCATATGCAGAATTTTGATAATGTAGAGTAGTAAAATGTTTTGTTACCCTTGATCAGTTTGAAAAATACTTAGTGTTATGACTTTGTGTAGTAATGTTGGGTGAAGTGATGGAGAGAATGTAACATGAGGAAGACAGACCTCTTCCCCTTAGAGAACGTAACTCATTCTTTTATGTTGCTTAGGGATACTTACTTTGGTACCACTAATTACTTATTACCTTATATTGTAGAGTCCAAACACAGTGTGACTGTTGTTTTTTATACTGGCATCGAGCTGTCTTCCCAATTTATTTAGATGATGTATATGAAAATGCTGTTGATGCAGCTAGATTACATGTAAGTAAAGAGTAATCTAAAAGAATAAACATTTCTAGCCACTTTTTAAGTTTTAAATAGGTCATTTGATTTAACAAATCATCATAAAATTGACCTGTAATGATATTTTGAAGTGTTATTATGCATATCCAATCAAGGCTTGTGTAGTTTGTGGTTAATTTGTATCCATACTAGGGAAATTTATTTTACTGTGCTTAATTCCTCTGTACACGAAGTTAACTGTTCTCAGCTCACTTGCTCTGCACTTAAATCAGCAGTCTTGATAGTTACTTGTTAGCAGGCTCTGTGTCACTCAGTTTCTTTATAGGAGTAAGTGTTTGAATGCACATGTAGTAAAAGTGTAGTGAATGCCAGCTTTTCTTCTTTGTTGTGTGTGTGACTAAATCATGTGTTTTGGGTTTTTAGAAAACGAAAGCAGTCATAGGAAACTAGTTTTTCCTTCAGGTTACAGTTTTTGTCTTTGTATGTAATTAGCCTTTGCAATGTTGCTTAAGGATTCTGGTTTTTTAAAACTCAGGTGTGTTTTAATTCTCTTGCTAGTACATGTTCAGTGCTTTACGAGACTGTGTACCTGCCATGATGCATTCAAGGCATTTAGAGTCCCATGAGCTGCTTCTGGATTGCTATGACAAAGAAATTATGGAGATTTTAAACGAGGTAAGATTATATTTAAGGTTGAAAGTTTAAGAGCAGTGCTTCAGAAGACAACATTTGAATAAAAAGCTCAAAGTGAAGCTGACTTCCCTAGTCCAAGATTATTTAAACAAACTGGGTGTAATGATGCACACTTGTAATTCCAGCACTTGGGAGTTTGAAGCAGGAGGACTGTGAGTTCCAGGCCATAGCTTTTGACTCAAAAAAGCCCAAAATAATTATTTATAAATTACTGTGTAAACTAAATAATTTTTGTTTGGAAGATAGGATTAAAAATGAGTGAACCTCCAACATAATCCCTTTTCAGTGTGATGGAATTAGGAAAAATTTTGTAAAATCTTTCTCTTTATGGTTACCCTTCAAGGTTATCAAACCTTGCAAATGATCATGAATATTTTTATTTAAAAATAAAATAGGTAACTGGCTACTATCTGGAACTCTGATAGACAAGAAAAGATGATTGATTTAATTTTAGCATAGTGAGTTGTGTGAGTGTGTTTTAATGTTTGTGTGGTTTGTATATTTGTGTATGCTGTGGAGCAAGTGTGGGGATCAGAGAGTAACCTGGGGCGTTGGTACTTGTTTAGAGACAGGATCTCTGTGTTGTTTGCTGTTGTACAAACCAGGCCTATTGGCTCTGGAGTTTTGGACAATTCTCTAGTCTCCCAGCTCACTCTAGATCTGGCTGGGGCTACTGCATCTGGCTTTAGGTGTGCCCTGGGGATTTGAACTTGGGTCTTACATTTGTCTACAAGTGCTTGTCATCTGCTGGTCTATTTCTAAAGTCCTCATGATTTTATCAAGCTTTTTAGGTTTATTTTATGTTGCCTACATGTATGTATGTGCACCATATACATGCAGCCCCTGTGCTTTTTAATGATAATCCGGGGGAATCTTTTTCTTCATTGCACATTGCAAGATCTTCCTTCTTTTTTAAAGATTTATTTACTTATTATGTGTGCAGTATTCTGTCTGCATGTGTGCTTGCACACCAGAAGAGGGCACCAGATCTCATTATAGAGGGTTGTCAGCCACCTTATAGTTGCTGGGAATTGAACTCAGGACCTTTGGAAGAGCAGCCAGTGTCAATAACCTCTGAGCCATCTCTCTAGACTCCAAGATCCTTCTTTTGCTGCTACTTTCCATAATTTTTTTTCTTTATATTGCATAATCCATGCCCCTTGTAGGGAAACCACTGGTTGCCTGTTTTTCATGAGAATTAAATTTAAAATATTCATGAAAATGAAGTCTTAGTACTTAGCTGGCCCTTGACTTAAATTTTTTTTTTAGTTTAAAGTAGTAAAGGAATTTTTCACTTTCCAAATGGAAGTAAAATTTTACCATTGAGGGTTTAGTGTCGTAAATCAAGGAACTAGTTGTCAGGTTTACATCAGTGCACTGTGAGGGTCCAGGCATGAGCATGTAGGAACAGTGCTGTGGGAGTGTCTTCTTGAACAGCTCTGATTCCGTTTGAATAGCATTTGCTGGATAAGCTGTGCAAAGAAATCGAGAAGGACCTGCGGCTTTCAGTGCACACTCACTTGAAGCTGGATGACCGGAACCCCTTCAAAGTTGGCAGAAAAGACCTGGCTCTGTTCTTCTCGCTAAACCCAATTAGATTTTTCAATCGATTCATTGACATTCGAGGTGAGTGAGTATTCTTTTTCTTATGTTTGTCCTGTATCTCTGCTGACCTGTTAAACAGCAGGTGATCCTTGAGGGTCTCTTGTTCATTCCTTAGTTCTTTTTGTTGCTTCATGTTGATTTCCTATCAACTTGCTGTGGAGCTCAGCGTGGCCCAGGGACCTGTCTATAGCCCAGGTAGACCTCAGACTCACGGCTCTCCTGCTATAGCCCCTGGGTACTAGGATTATGGGTATAGTCCACCACATGCAATCCTTGTTTTGGTTGTTACTGTTTTGTTTTCATTTTTGTTTTAAATTTTTTTAAAGATGGAGGTTCACTCTCTAGCTGAAGCTGGTTTTGAATTTAGGCTCCTCCTGCCTGCCTCAGCCCATTCAGTGGTGAGACTAACACCTTATTTTAAAGGAACAAATTTGATTTTAAAATTCTGTGTTTTTTTTTTTTTTAACTTCATTTCTCTTTTATTGTTCATGAATCAAACATGGCCTTTTGTGGGTTTTGTTTTCTTTTGTTTTTGTAGCTTATGTAACTCATTATCTAGATAAGACTTTCTACAATCTTACAACAGTAGCTCTTCATGACTGGGCCACTTACAGCGAAATGAGAAATTTGGCTACGCAGCGTTATGGGTTAGCTATGACAGAGGCACATCTTCCTAGCCAGACTTTGGAGCAGGTATGTGCACAATGTTTCTGGTCTGGTCTGATAGTTTGACAGTATTAATTTAAGAGCTCTTTTCTTTAACTCTAATTGGTGTATATATGTATATATAGTATATACAGTATAGTTTTTAGACTTAATTATTTCATGTTTATGAGTGTCTTGCCTGTATGTGTGTACCTGCACCTTGTGAGTGCCTGGTGCATGCAGAGGTTGGAAGAGAGTCAGATACCCTGGAACTGTCGATGGTATTGAGTTATGTTCTCTGATAACAAGGCTCCCCAGAAGAACGAGTACTCCTAACCACTGAGATATCTCTACATCCCACTAGTGTATTTTTTTTTTTAAGAATTTTGCTATATAAAACTCATCTTTTTTAAGAATAAGATATTAGATGACACTAATGAGCTTTATAGAAGAACACACACGCACACACAAACTGGTCTGGGAGCTAAAGAGATGGCTTAGCAGTATTCATTTTTACAAATGTTATTATAATGTACCTTTTGGAATCTAGTCATTAGTTTACTTTAAAAAAACATGAAGAGAAGTTTAAGGATGGTCAGGAAGTGGTTGTGACTCTGGGTCATAGGAACTGTTAGTTTATATACGTGTAGGAGGAATGAAATACAAGCAGCCAGGCTTTCGCAAGAAGGTGGGCCTTGTTGTACAAGTGGGAAGGATCTTGGACCTTTGGTGGTACCTTTTATGTAGTTTTTAGAAAATTATGTAAATGTGGGCAACTGCAATCAATATGTTGATACACGTGACTGATTATGTCATGGGGTTTCTGTATGGATTTTGTTGTAGGGACTCGATGTTCTGGAAATTATGAGAAACATTCACATATTTGTTTCTCGATACCTCTATAATCTCAATAATCAGGTGAGTGGAATTTAGAAGAAGATTTTATGTATTGTTTTCTGTTTTTAAAGCAAGATTTCACTCTGTAGTCCTGACTACCATAGAATTTACCTGTAGCCTAGGCTGGCTTTAGGCTTCCAGAGTGTTGGGATTACAGTGATAGACTACCATGTCCAATTCAGAGCTCTAAGTGGGGTTGGCTTTATAATGGGACAACCAAAAGACTAAGAATTGATTTTTCAAAGATGAAATTAATAAAATGTGTACAACAGAGAATAATTGTTTAGAGAAGTTGTTTTTCCCCTTAAGATAGGTTCTCACAGTGTAGCTCTGGCTAGCCTGGAACTCACTACCTAGACCAGGCTGGCCTTGACCTCAGAGATTTGTGTGCTGGATGCTCTGATTAAAGGAGTGTACCATCACAACTGTAGTTGCTTAGATGCCTGGTCAGTCTTTGCTGCAGTGTGGTGGTGTCATCTTCTTGAATGACTTTTCAGTTAAATTCTCCTTAATGAAAAAGACTCTAAACTTGGCCTGCTGACCAGTGTTTGGAATGGGCTATATTTTTGCTATTCATAAATTTGTTTACATTGCAGATCTTTATTGAACGGACAAGCAACAATAAACATTTGAATACTATTAATATTCGACATATTGCTAATTCAATCCGAACACATGGGACAGGGATCATGAATACAACAGTAAGCATTTTTTTGTGGGTTTGGTGGGTAATAAACTTGTCAAATTTAGTAATTTGGAAGATAATTTTTTATAGAATATTTTGGTAAGCACACTGCTTCCTGTTTATATCATACCTGAATTTTCATTTTTTCTGATGGCATTAAAAAAATGTTGTTAACATTGTGTAGAATGAGGTGGCCGCTATGATGGAAAAGGAAATGTAAAATCCCTTAGCCATCTGGACAGTAATTGTTAGCAGTGGAAGTCAGTATGTGTGTGTTGGTTTTCTTATGCTCTCTGAAAATTACTATAGGAATGAGTCTTTGGGTCTGGTTTATAAACTTTTTATTTATAAACTGTATAATTCTTGAATCTCAACTCGCATCTCACGTTCTGAAGATTTGTGGCTCTGGGTTGGGCCTTTAGAAAGTCATTTTCAAAGTGCCTGTGTTCTTCACTTTTAGAAGTTACTGAAGTTGTGACTTAGTAATTTGATAGTAGATGTTTAAGTTGTCTGCCATTCTGCTAGAACATAAACTTAATGAGGACAGAGACCTCTAGCACTGGAACAGGCCCTTGCCCTGTTATGAAAGGCTTCAGAGCTGTGTAGGTGAATGACAGTTTGAGATCTTCCTCCAGCGTCCTATTTCTGACATAAGGTTCTTCCAGCCTTGTAGATCAGTCAGAAGGCATCTATCTGATGGAAGAGCAGGGTGACTGAGCTGTCTTCAATATTAGGGTTGAATTGTAGACCTGATGTTTTGTTTCCCAGGGTTGTGCTTAATCCTATCATGAGAATATTTCTCTCTCTCTCACGTTTTTCTGTTTTTCCTCTTTTGTTAAAGTATATAAGTATATAAGAGAAGTCTATAGCAATTTCTGTGATTTTGAGAAATAAATCTATTAAAATATTTCAGCTCCAATATTAATTGAACTTTTATAATAGTACTTTTAGATCACTTACTCTGTAACATTTATTTGAAAATTTTATATTAACTTCATTTTTTAATTTTATAGGTTAATTTTACCTACCAGTTTTTGAAAAAGAAGTTCTATATATTTAGCCAGTTTATGTATGATGAACATATCAAATCCAGATTGATTAAAGATATTCGGTTTTTCAGGGAGATCAAGGACCAAAATGATCACAAGGTATGCTATGTATTCTTTGGAATCCGGATTTGACTACCATGTAATGACAGGTGCTTATGCTGGGCCTTAGTAGTCTTTGCACATGTCTCCTGTGTCTGTCCACCTTCTCCTGTGTTACCTGTGATTTCCTTGTTTTCTGTAAGCTTAAGCATAGTGGAATGTTAAATGATTATTGTAGCTCAGCTTACTTCATCTTATAATAACACACATACCACTCATGCTCATTTTGAAGCATTTAAACAGTGTCAGGTGCGTATGCCACCCCTTCATGTCTTTTCCTAGCTCCATTTCTGGAGGCAGTTGCTGTTAGCAATATAGTGCAGGCCCTTTCTGGCTCTTCACAATGAGCTCATTTTCACACATACTGCTTTTTACTGCAAAGTAGAGCTTGTAATGGTTCATATCATGCTCTTGATGTCTGCACAAAGCTCTGTGTCATTGTTTTTAAGAGTCAATAATAAAGGGAACTTACTTAACCCCCAATTCTTGGGTATTTTAGTTTTCTCATCTTCTGATCTTACAGAGTTACAGATAACATATCTCTAATTGGAGACTGTGTCTGAAAGAAATATTCTTGAAAAGAAATTTCTAGAATAATGAATGAGAATGAGTACTTCAGATGTCTGGCATATGCTGTCTAACATTCCAGAAAATACTGTACAGTTGTTTCCTACCAGTAGTTTTTTGGAATGCTACTTTTTTGGATTTGTCTATCATGCCAGAGTTCAATCCCCTGCACCGTAAGGAAAACAACAATAAACCTGAAATAAACAAAAACAACAGTAACTGTCTTCAGTTTTCCCTTTGCCCTCCCTGTACAGTTTCCCCCTAGTGAGGTAGAAAGCTTGTAGAACTGTAGGAAGTTAGGGCAGAGTTGATGGCTGTGAAGTGGAGAGCCTACACCTTAACATGGTTCTGGATCTGCTCTGCTGGTTACAAAAGTGCTTGAATTATACTTTAGAGTCAGCTGGCCTTATCCTTCTTGTGTGGATTCTCAGTGTATTACATTGAGGTAAAGTAATTAGTATGAGTATAGGCATCAGGAGAGAGGTGTACTAGATGTCTTTTTACTGGGATGGAAATTACAAGTAAGCATGGTGCCATAGAGAACTGTTGTCATTGCAGCAAATAACAGCTCCTAAGTCTGTTAGCTAGAATTTGAATTAGGCAGGGTCTCGTGTGAGGCTGGATTCACACTTGCTGTGTAGCCAAGGAGAGTCTTGAACTTTTGTTCTTTCTTTCACCTCCCAGATGCTGGCTTATAGGTTTGTGCCACTAAGCCTAGCATTTTAAGCAGCTTCTGTATTGGTATGGAAGGAATATGTTTATAAATTCTTTGGCAACAAGCCTATAGAAACTTGGTTACACATCAGGTAATAAATGCATCTGGTGTTAGTTTTAGTTAGGTGTTAAGAGGAACGATGATGGTGGGGGATAAGTTGAGTGTCATCAGCTTTCCCATCAGCTAACAAAACAACAGCAACAAAAGCATTGACCTTCAGCACTAACAGGTTTTTTGCTTTTATACACATTTGTCATTAAAAGTTTTTGTTGTTATTGTACAGGTTTGTCATTAGACTTTATTTTTTTAAAGACTAATGAGATGTAAGACTAGAAAGGACAGTGATACTGACATCAATTTAGTAAAGATTTTGTTTTAAGTGCCTCAAAATAGTCTTAAATTTATCTCTTTAGTATCCTTTTGATAGAGCAGAAAAATTCAATCGTGGCATAAGAAAACTTGGAATCACACCAGAGGGACAGAGCTACCTTGACCAGTTCAGGCAGCTCATCAGCCAGATTGGTAAGTCACTTTCAAGTATTGGGAAGTACAGGTACCACAGTCACATACAGTACATATATGAGACAGCTCATGCAATGTCTTGTGACTTCATCCCATGTGTTAAGCCGCTGTGTAGACACTAGATAGTTAAGTGAAATTTGTTAAAACAAACTAAACAGTCACATAATAGCTACACTTTGTCAGAATTACATTCATAACTAAGAATTAACTGATAAGTTAGTGGTTTAGTAGGTTTATGTAAATTTAATTATAGATTAGATACTGAATGATGTCATTTTGTGTTTTGTGTAGGATTTTGTGTTTTAGAAGCAAATAATTTCAGTTCCATTATATATCAAACTGTTGTTTGGCCCAGGACATGTTTGCTCAGGGATGGGATAGTGAAGAAGTCAAATGTCATACTCAGTGGATCCTTATCCTAGTTGGGGAGAGAGGCAGACAGAAAGATAGCTGTCCATTTGTAAGTTCTGAGTAAAGTGTATGAGGCTGAGCAGTCCTGTGCAGCAATATTTAGGAGGTGACATTTAACAGGGACAGATAAAGGACAGATAAGGCTTGTGTGTAACTGGGGAAAGAATGCTAGACAGGCAGTGGGAAGGGTAAAAGCCCTGAGTGGTCTAGGCAGGTTAGAGGAATAGTCTGGAATAGGCCTGGAATGAGGCTAGAGAAGATCTGAGGAGTGAGACTCAAAATGGAACAGCAGCCCTGGGCAGGATCATGCAGGGCTGTGTTGACAGGTGGAAAATGGAGGCCATTCTGAGATGGAGCTATTGCAGTTTTCAGGAAGGACATGACAGCCCCAGCTGAGGTTATAGGATCCAAAAGTTGATGAGCTGGAAGGGTACTATGGGTGCTGAAGGTTAGCTAATGAAAGTGAAGTCAGCCATTACATATCATAGTAGTCTAGGCAAGAAACTGCAAAAAATTTATTTTTTTTTTTATAAATTACACTTTATTCACTTTGTATCCCAGCTGAAGTCCCCTCCCAGTCCCATCCTCCCTCCCTCTTTTCCTCCCATGCCCCTCCCCGAGTCCACTGATAGGAGAGGTCCTCCTCTCCTTCCCTGTGACCCTAGCCTCTCAGGTCTCATCAGGACTGGCTGTATTGTTCTTCTGTGGCCTGGTAAGGCTGCTCTTGCCTCAGGTGGTGGTGTAGGCAGGAGACTGATGGAGTAGGTCGGTAGCTGGTCTTGCTCCTCTTTTTCTCAATGGCCACTGGCTCCTGGGCATTGAACTCAGGTTCTCACACATTAGACAGCATGGTACCACTGACTATATCTTCATCTTGATTCTGGCTCTATTTTCAAAGGAGAGCAACTATAATTTGTCCACTGATTCAGTATGAAATGTGAAAGGAGGGAGCTGGAGCTGATGTCAGGGCATTTTCCCCAAGCAACTGGAAGGGTGGAATTGCCATTTTCTGAAGTAGGAAATATAGTTGGGGATAAGGATCTGTAGTTTGACTTGGGTGTAATTAAAATTTAAAATTTGTCTTTGATATATAGGTATGAGTACGGGATAAAAGTCTAGAGATCAGAGGAGTCCAGGCTAGAGAGAGAAATTTGGGAGGTACCAAGTAAAGATTTCCTGATACCACTTCAGAGTGAGTGTGTCAGAGTATGTGTGTGAAATTCTATTGTAATTTAAAAACGTTTTGATCATTTTAATGAAACTGGCAATTATTTTAATTTATCAATTTAGTTATTTTTATTTTAAAGTGTTAATGTTTATGTATATCTAAATCTAACTTTTAAATGCATAAATCTGCAACATTTGCTTTTTATGGAACAGAAACTAAAAATAAAGCAGAATATTTTGGTATTTAGGTGGAGACTTCTCAATTGAATACTTGATATAAATTGTCCTGATGTTAGAATTGCTCGTATAAAGATGTGCTTTTTTTGTGTGTGATTTTTGAAGGTAATGCTATGGGCTATATACGCATGATAAGATCTGGTGGTCTTCATTGTAGCAGCAATGCCATTAGGTATGGATTCAAACATGATTTCTACCTTGTTTGTGCAATTTAATCTTTGGTGATACTATAGAGAAGGTGTTTATTCTTGTTAAATTCATTTGAGGCTTTGAACCTCTTGTTACGGTCCTTCCCTCTCTGCCCCCTTGTCTACTCAGTTATTAATCCTAACACATGAGGAAATTTTTTTCTCTGATATTTTAAGATTATATTATGGGACTAGGGAAATGGTCCAGCAGTTACTCCTTCAGAGTACCTAGGTCCATTCCCAGTAGCCATATGGCTGCAGACAGCCGGCTGTCATTCCAGTTCCAGGGGATCTAACACCCTCTTTCAGCTTCCGCAGGCATCGTGTCTAGACACACAGGAAGCAAACACTCATACATATAAAATAGAAATACATCATGTCTGGACACACAGGAAGCAAACACTCATACATATAAAATAGAAATAAATCTGTAAAGAACATTTTTAAGAAGGGTGTATATATATGTGTGTATATATATATATGTGTGTGTGTACACAAAATTTACACACTATTTTGGAAATATTTCTCAAAGTATATAGTAGATTAATTTTATCAGCATAATAAATATAGAAGTTGCATGATTTTGAATATCAGAATGTGATCACATATAAAATTTGATTTGGAACTAAAGTGAAATTAGTAGTATTACTTGAAATGCAAAGTTTTTCCTAAATTCATACTTAACTCTGGTGTTCCATGGTACTTTTCATATATGTGTTGGTTATATATATTTTACTTGCCCCTATGAATTCCTTCTCATATTCTCACATAGATTTGTGCCGGATCTTGAAGACATTGTGAGTTTTGAAGAGCTCGTGAAGGAAGAAGGGCTTGCAGAAGAAACACTTAGAGCAGCCAGGTAACCTGAGGAGTGGCCACGGTTGGGACATTAGAATGTACCTACACCAGATAAGACCAGAAGGCAAAAAAAATGTGTTTCGTAGTCTCAACTTTGGAAATACATTGTTTTTAAAAAGTATTCTAAGATCTTTTCAGCCTGACCAAAAAGTGATCTTCTGGAATGTGCTGAGCACATGCAGCTGCTTGTCACACAGGCCTCTCTGAAGTGCTGACCTTAGTTGATACCCAAAGGCTCAGTGGTGAAGAGCACTTGCTGCTGTTGTAGAGGACTTAGTTCCTTCCCAGCAGCCATGTGGAGACTCTAGGTGGTGGCTGAGAAGTTAGCAGGTACCTACTTTTAAGAAAGAGTTGAATATACAGATGGTCCTTGATCCAAGTAATTTTAACTTTACGTTAAGCTTTATGATGTTATAAAAACAATGAGCATTCAATTGAACCATATTTCTTGTTTTTTAATTTGGTTCATTTTTGAAGCAAGCAGTATGCACCATGACTGTAGGGATGCTGGGCTGGGACAGTAGGGAGCCACTCACAGCCAGCCTGGAGACCTACAGGGAAAGCACAGTGCACACTGTAGTAGTGTGCTTTTGCTCAGCCATGCTGCTTAGTAGCTTAGGTATTCAGTGCAGTTCTCTTCATTTCCCAGTGGCCATGTCACAGGATGAAGAGCAGCTGCAGTTGCAGTATGTGAATCTTAAAGAACCTTCCACTGGTGGAGGTTAAGAATCGTACTGGTTATACCTAATCCCCCAGCCAAAGCAGCCCCTGATTCTGAAGATTGTAACAGAGTTCAGCTCCTAAAAGAGGACCAGGTTGAGGGTAAGCAGATGCAGAGAGGCATTAGTGAAAAGACATTAGTGAACACAGCAGACTATGTTTACAGTGAACATGGGTTCTCCAGTAGAAACCAGCTAACAGCTAGATCAGGCGCTTGCTGCCAGCTCCTTGACTCGAATTCCAGCCTCAGAGCCTGTGCGGTGAGAAGAGGATATTGACTCCCGCAGGTTGTCCTCTCAACTTGCGTATGAGCGTGTGCACATGTGTGTGTGGCACATGCATGCTCATGTATGTGTGTGTATAAACACAATAAATAAATGCAGAAGAAGAAGAAATAATACAAATGACTTTTAAGCCCTAGAATGCTTTATTCTATTTTAGGGACGAAGTTTCTGTTGATGCTGAAATCCAAGGAAATTTTATGCTGTTTCCTGATTTGCAGTGGCATTACCTAACCTAATGAGAGACATGGATTTTTAAAAAGCTCTACCTTTGAGCAGGAACCAAGAATTGTTTTGTTTTATAGGCATTTGGACTCAGTCCTCAGTGATCATACACGAAACTCTGCTGAAGGCACAGAATATTTCAAAATGCTTGTAGATGTTTTTGCTCCAGAATTTCGAAGGCCAAAGAATATTCATCTCCGAAATTTCTATATCATTGTTCCTCCTCTTGTGAGTATTTTCAAAACTAGAAGTGACTTGTTATAGGTGTAAATGCAGACTCAGTTCCCAGAAAGCACGGCGTGCATTCACACCTTCTTGCTGACAGTGAAATTATGTCAGTTTGTGACCTAGAGCTTGGACTTGCCCGCTGTGCTGAAGGTTTATAGCTGGAAGGTTCTTACTAGGAATGGCAAGAGAAATCCCGCCATTGTCAGTTATTTGACATACCTGTATACCATAGGCTATTTATACAGAATTATACCATATAGTCATTTTAAATGCTTAACATAGATTAACATATTATAGTGTAGTTTGTTCCAACATATCTTTTAAAAGCTTACTTTGGGGGATAACTTCTCTTTTTAGTTGTAAATACTAGTACCTAAAATAAATTTTGTAGTGCTTTCTCCTAAAATATGTTTTCTTCTAGAATAGCTCAAGTTATCAAAAATTACATTATAAAAGCAATTGTTGCAGTGAGAGAAGTAGAGTTTAAAAGGTATATATTAATAATAAATTTGTTCTTAGAATATTTCTGTACTATATCTTTCTTTCAAAATTTGTAGTGGATATCTTTAAAATCTGAACACTCACAGGCATGTAGTAACTTTTTATTACATGTTACTTGGCTCAAGAATAAGTTTTTGGGCTAGAGAGCTGGCTCAGAGGTAACAGCACTGGCTGATCTTCCCAAGATCCTGAGTTCAAGTCTCAGCAACCATGTGATGGCTCACAACCATCTATAGTGAGATCTGGTGCCCTCTTCTGGTGCACAGGCACACATGCAGGCAGAATGCTATATAAATAATAACTCTTAAAAAAAAAGAGAGAGAGAGAGAGAAGGTTTTCATAGTTTGGGATGTGGCTTACTCCATGGAGTGCTTCTCTAGCTTGCATGAGTTCCTAGGCTCTGTCCCCAGCACTGTATACCCTGGATGTGGTAGCCCATTCTTGTAATCTTTGGTTTTTGGAGGTAGGTAGAAATAGGATGGTTTAGAGTTCAAAGTTATCCTTGGCTAGCCTGGACTATATTCAGTGGTGTCTTAAAATAGCAATAACAACAAAAAGTGCTGGAGAGATTGGTCAGTGGTTACAAGCACTGGCTGCTCTTCCAGAGGAAGAGGGTTTGATTCCCAGCACCTACATGGCAGCTCAGAACAGTTTGCATCTATAGTCCCAGGGGATCTGACACCTTCTTCTAACCTCCATGGGCTCTGCATGCATAGGGTGCCTGTATATTAATGTATATATAACATATTGTACATACATGTTGTGTATATATATAATATGAATTTATACATGCATGCAAACATACATACACATAAAAACAAATTAAAGAAAAAATTTTTAAATGCTCAAAATAAAAAACCCTTCCCCTGATCACTAATTACGTAGTGTACAAGTATCAATACTTATTAGAAATTGTTACTCACTGCTGACCACCTTTTTAAATATTGTGTATTTTGTACATCCATTGTTTACTATTAGTGTTATAACCAATGTGGCAGAAGTGCTCATATACATCTGCTAAGTGCCCAGGATAAATGTTTGTTATTTGGTAACACTGTGTGAACTTGGGATTCTCCCCCTGTTTCTTTAATCTTGAGAGCATTATATTCAGGCCATTGTAGGCAGGTGTGAAGTCATTGCTGAACTTTGGGAACAGTCTGGATTTTTTTCAAAAAAAACTTTCAGTTATATAATAAACTAAGAGCAGTCCAAATGAGCTGCCAAAAAAAGATTTAAATGGATGTTGATAACAATTTCACAAATTGTGATTCTCACAATTGTAGGTAGTAAAAGCCACAACTAAATAAGTAGTAGTATAAGCTGGGAGCAGTAGCTCACTCCTATAATTCCAGCACCAGAGGAGGCAGAGGCAGGCAGATCTCTGTGAGTTCGAGGCCAGTCTGGTCTACAAGGCAAGTCCAGGACAGTTAGGGCTACGTAGAGAAACCCTGTTTTGAAAAAACAAAGAAAAAAACAAAACCAAAAATCCAACAAACAAAAATAAAAGATAAGTAGTATTTTAGGATGAACTGAAGGCAGACAGAAGGATTGCTTTGTTAAAATGCTTATGTTTTGAGGTAACGTGAAATAGTTTCTGCTCCCCATGTTTCCTTGTGCTTACACGGGGTTTACATCTTCCAAGATTCAATGTTTCACTCTAAACTGTGCACAGTAACTTCCAGTGAGCACTGTGCCGGCAGTAAGTACCAAAGGAGGGAATTCTCATACTTAGAGGACTTGGAAGACAAGCCCTCAAGAGTCACTTACCTGGATTTGTGTGCTCACCAAGAGACAGTTTACCTGAGGCAGGAGTTCAGCAGCTGAGAAGACATTTTCTTTGTTAGTCTTGACATGTCTGTTTTAGCACCCAAATTTAGCAAATTATGTTAGCTCAATTGTTTTTCTACATCTTGTCTCATTTTAGACTCTCAACTTTGTTGAACATTCTATAAGTTGCAAAGAGAAATTGAATAAAAAAAACAAAATAGGAGCTGCATTTACTGATGATGGTTTTGCCATGGGTAAGCTTAATAGAACTATTTCCCACCAATTTTGTGTTTACCTCAAAGTGGGCTCTCAGAAAAACTGCTTGAATATAGGTTTATACGTATCTTATAGTAGACCCTTTCCCTCAGCAGCATTTGCTGTTAGTGCTTGCTTTTAAATAAGGGGTTTTCCATCATTTGTACTGTTACTTAACACCACTTATGTAGCTTACTGTTTGTCCTTTTATTTGGGCTTGCTTTGTTTTTTGTTTTTTTTGTTTTGTTTTGTTTTTTTTACATCTTACATTTAGTTTCATCAGTGCCTCTATAATTTCCTTATTTCTCTTCTGTCCAGCTTTGGAAGTTTGTATCACAAACAGGCCTGCCTGCCTGCCTGCCTGCCTGCCTTCCTTCCTTCCTTCCTTCCTTCCTTCCTTCCTTCCTTCCTTCCTTCCTTCCTTCCTTCCTTCCTTCCTTCCTTCCTTCCTTCCTTCCTTTTTTTTCTTTCTTTTGGTTTCCTGATGATGCTTATGATAGTATTATTTTGTTTTTGTTTTTCTTCAGTTTTTAAATACTTTTAACTTTTCTTTTTTAAAGCAGAACCTAGAAGAAACTCTGGTTAACATTATCATTTTTGCTGTGAAATGTGATTTGAAAATGCTCGTTCAAGTGGCTAGCTCAGTTCTTGATGCTACAGGTGCAGGAGACAGACAGAACTTCTGTACTCATTGTAATTTAAATTTTGTTTTTGCTAATGGCTGTAGGTGTGGCCTATACTTTAAAGCTTCTGGATCAGTACCAGGAATTTGATTCACTTCATTGGTTCCAGTCTGTTAGAGAAAAATACATAAAGGAGATAAGAGCAGTAGCTAAGCAGCAGAATGTCCAGTCAACTAGTCAAGATGAAAAACTGCTGCAAACTATGAACCTCACTCAGAAGCGACTGGAGGTCTATCTACAGGTAGTGGAACCAAAGCCTCTGACTAACTTTTTATGTGCATTCTTTTGATATCTGAAACCATACGGAGTTTTCATTTTAGCAAGTGAGATAACAGCAGTAAAAAGAATATATGTTAGAATTGATATTGGGAAGCAATTTGGTCATAAAAGAAAGTAGATCAGGTTAGGCAAGATGACTCAGTGGATCAAGTGCTTGCTTGTCCTGCAGGCCTAAGGACTAGGGTTCAGATCCCCAGACCCAGGTAAAAGCTAGGAAGGCATAGTTTCCTGCAACCCACTTAGAAGGCAGGTGCAAGAAGTGCCTTCCAGCAAGCTGCATAGCTAGTCTACCCAGAATTAGTGAACCCTGGTTCAAGTGAAAGACCACAGCTTGATACATAAAGTAGAGAGTGGTCAAGAAGCACACCTGACTTCAACTTTGGCCTAACACACACAAACCCTTGTGCACAGATACCCAGTGACACATGTGAACAGGTTTGGACACTAGACACATTTGTGCATAAGAATGGCCAGGGTAGAGGCCACTTTAGAGACACTTAAATCCTACTTTGTGTTTTGTTATAAGTCTTTCCTTTTTTATTTAAATTTTCTTGTGTAGGAATTTGAACTGCTGTATTTCTCACTGAGCAGTGCAAGAATTTTCTTTAGAGCAGACAAGACTGCGGCTGAAGAGAACCAAGAAAAGAAAGAGAAGGAAGGTTAGTGCGTCTTGACTTAAGCCCCACTTTCTTGTCAGATTTCTATTTTTCTTAATCTTTTGGAAAGCAATATAGCCCTAGAAATGAACCTGTTACTACCGTGTATGGGTTGCATGTATTCTTTAGGCTATGGTGTAGTTAACAGAAGCACGTTGAACGAGCTGTTTCTTTTCCACTGCCCAAGCCTGTGTGAGGTGAGGAGGAGGAGGAAAGGAGGCTGCTTAGCTGCAGCTGCAAATAGCCGTGCTGAGTGTGTGAGTGAGTTGACAGCGGTGATTCAGGAAAAGTCCCTGGGCTGTTGAGGGTCATGATAAAGAGCTCTCACTTTGCGTGGTGAGGTCCTGGAGAACCCATGCAGCAGAGAATGCTGTGCCTGAGAGAGTTTCCCTCTGAGCCACTAAGGAAAGCCTTGTGCCCACTCCACTCTGTGGGATGATGAGGCTTACACACTTCATTCATTGTGGAAGAGCCTTACTCAGTGTTTACAGCTAATGTCTCCATTTCTCCCAGACTTGACATGGAGGAATAACTGTCTTCTCTGAGGAATAGATGGTTCCTTTTTTTCTGTTGTGGAAATTATGACACCTATGTAGGTATAGGAACTAAGTAGCACAGAGTTTTATTTTTTACTGTTTTCTTGTCTGTATGTTGTTAGTTTTCATGAATTGAGATGTAAAATATTTTCATAAGGTGATTCTTAATATTTTTTCATTTTATATTTTAAGGTATCCCTTCCCCATTTTTGTAATGAGCAGAGCAGTTCATTTGGGTAGACATTTTTGTGAACTAGTATAGTCTTGTCAGTGTTACTTACCAGTGTTAAATTACTTATCAGTGTTAGGTATTAGAAGCATATCCAGGTATTTTTAAAATCTGGATTTACAAGCATGTGGTTAAAAATGATTCTAGATGCTTAGTCTATATAAATGACAACTTGTCTATACTGTTGTTTGGGTTCCTGTTCAAGACAACATAAGCAGGCAGATGCATCTCAAATGTGACCTGGAAGCATCTAAATTGTGAAAAAACCAGTTGTGGCTTTGGTTTTGCTAAGGCATTTCATGTCGTGGCTGACTGAGCAGACTGCAAGTGGGTTATGCATTTGCTGTGAGGCCTGAAGCGTGAAGAGAGCATCAGCCACTGTGGCCGTCGGGCTCGTACCGTGGAGCTCCTTGCTTTGTCTTGTGCTTCAGGGAACAAGCAGTTCTGTTACGGAACTGCTTGATGTTGATACTCACATGCCTGCTCAGTCTGTTTTTAAGACTGCTGAGCTGCTCAAGTGATGAGAACCGCTTACTACATTAGTCAATAAATTGTCATCTGCTAATGTTTAATATGGGTATAAGACAATTTGCACAAAATACCAAAATTTATTTGCACAAATAATAAAATGACTGTTCTAAAAATAAATTATGGCTGGGCAGTGGTAGTGCCTACCTTTAAGCCCAGCATTTGGGAGGCAGAGGCAGGAGGATCTCTGAGTTTGAGGCCAGCCTTCCCTACACAGAGAAACCCTGACTTGAAAAAACAAAAACAAAACAACAACAATAAAACCACCCAAAAAACTAAAACAAAAATAGATAATGAGCCGGGTACAATGGCTCATGCCTGTAATCTTTATATTTGGGAGGCTGAAGCAGAAAGATCACTGAGTTAGTGCTACCCTAGGTTCTATATTAAGCTCTATACCAATCTGACTTGCAAAGTCTCAGGAAATAAAATTAAGGGGCTGAGAGATGGCTCAGTAGGAAAAATGCTTATGGAACCTGAGTTCGGATCTCCTGCATTCATGTAAAAGCCAGGCATGGTGGCATGTGTCTGCAAACCCACTTCACCCCTGGGGGTTCACTGGCCAGCTAGTCTAGCCAAGCAGAAAGCTCCAGGTCCTGTTAGAAACCCTACTTTGAAAAACAAGAAGATGGAGAAAGGTCTCTAGTTAAAAGCACTGGCTGCTCTTCCAGATAACCTAGGTTTGGGTTCACTTCCCCGTACCCACATGGTAGCTCATAGCCATGTGTAACTTTAGTTCCAAGGGATCCAATGCTCTCTTCTGCCATCCTTGGACACAAGGCATATGTGTAGGCAAAATATCCATACATATAAAATAAATTTAAATTTAAAAAATGAGGAAAAAGAAGAGGTAGACACCCAATGTCAGTTATTTGGCTTCCATGTGCAAGTGTATGCAAGCATGCACATATACATGTGTACACATACACCTATACTATACATCCAGTCCAAATGTTCTGGACTGATGGCAAGTTACTCATCTGGATATTGTGACATGACTCTAGTCAGGCTTCCATCAGTAATGGTAGTATATCAAAAAGGTGAATTCTTGTCTGGCCCAGGTAGACAGAAGGAAGATTTCTTAACATATTTAGTAAATAAGTTAGTATAATTTGTGATGTCAGAAAAATATTTCATGAATGCAACTTTATAAATTGACATTTAGTAGTATAGCTTTTCTCAAGTTGTTTTCTTAAAATTGACATTCATATTTCCATTAATATTTTCACTCCTGCTTTCAGAAGAAACTAAAACAAGCAGTGGAGATGTACCAGAAAGTACTGTGTCTGCAGATCCTGCTGTGAAATGATGGTATGAAATCATCAGAATTTTCATGATACTTTTCCACTGACATGGATGCCATAAGCTGCTTGATAAGCTGTCATTTCCTAGGTCACGTCTATGAGAACTCTATATGGCAGTGCTCTGGAGTCAAGCCCACTTTATTTCTAAGGCTTTAGTTTCCAAGGGCTGAGAAGCAGATAGTAAGATTGGATCTTTGGAGTGTAGGCTGAAGATGCTCCTGCGAAGCTCTGACATGAAGCTGCCGAAGGGCAGGTCCAGATCTCTAAACCATCGCCTCCCATCTCCTGTTCTGTGTTTGTAATTTGTGTGATCTTTGATCCATGTTGGTCTCAAGTCATGGGAAAGTCAGTGCATATACTGTACACAGCCAGTAAATACGCAATTTAAAAAGAGTTGAGCCTGAAATTCCTGAAGCTTCTGTATCAGAGACTGTGAAGGGATGCATTGACCTAGGGGTGAGGCACAGCGTGGCGATCTGTGCACAATGTGACCAGCTAGTAATCCTTCCTGTGTTGTTCCATTCCACATGACTCACAGGAGCTGCTGATGTCTTTGGTGAGACATTTTATAATAGTTTACATTGCTTTGGGAACATTTATCCTCCAATAACTGCTTTAAATTTAAGATTTACTTAATATTCAAAGAAAACTCAGATTAAGCCATAGACTCCCACTTGAATCTTCACTAGGTTTGAAGGCACTCTGATACTGGGAAAAAGTGATTGTCCTACATCCAAACTCAGGTTTATTCATTACCTTAAATTGAAATATTGGTGGCAGTTTAGACAGATTTTTACTTTAAATCAAGTGTAATCTAAGACATAAGATTAAATAATAACTGCACTACGAAGGCTTTCAGTAATTCACCACTGTGAGAATAAAACTATTAAGTCTCTTACTGATTGTAAAAGAATAAAGATTTTGAGTAAATTTAGTTCCCAACAAGCTACTAGCTTTATTTTTATAAAGGTATGCTAGTTAATAGTTAAGTGGATTAATCATGGCCTTTTTTGAACATATAATTAAATGATGCCTTTGGGATGAAAAGGAAGGTTTAAGACTTTAAATGTAATACAAACATTATTTTGGAAAAAAATTTTTTTTAATTGCATTTGCCTGCTTAACTATTTCTTTTGGATACATTTTGCAAGTAATCCTAACACTTAGAATTCTGACATTATTTCTTGGTTCCAGCTTTGGGAGTAGAGACACAGTGCCCTACCTGGACTGGGTGACTTTCTCAGCCCTAGCTAAATACTTTGACTGTTAAGTCAGAAGAAACAGGATAGAGTGGGATTTTTTTTTTAATTACATAAACATGGCTTAGAGAATTATGAACAAAGGATGGATTAAAGGTGTTTAATGTTTATAATTGATACTAACTGTAGAGATGGCCCTAAAGCATGCTGCATAATTAATAATTTATATTTTCATTATTATAAATGTTTATATTAATGATACTGGATTTGATTATATCAGATTAGTCACCACTTTATAGTATCAATATTTTCTCTCTTTTTAAAAAATGTTCTTTGTTCTTTATTCTTGCACAATGGAGCTTATATGCTGACTCCCTGAACCTTTAAAATTGAGAAGAAGTGACAGGTAATTGTTACCTTTAAATTTTACATTTAGTTAAAAATAATGTCACTACAGTGTGGACAAATTATAGTACATGTATTTGAAATTAAATCTCTGAAGAGAGAAGTATTTAAATGTTATTAACCTTCAGAGCAACAGGGCTTCAGTGTATTTACGCTTGAGTTAATGTATACATTGGATGATTTTCCTTGCTAACAATATTTTTCAGACATTGTAATTTAAATATTAACATGAGTGTTTTGTTGTAAATTCACAGAAAACTTAATGATGTTCAAATTCTCAGGAATTAAGAACTAACCATAACATTGTCAGTTCTAATTAGATTTTGTAAAAGACAGCAAGTTTGTTATCTCACTTGAGTGGGGTCTCCTTTCCCCAGCTCTAATAGAATACAGTATGTATAATAAAATATTAATAAATACAATTTCAAAACTGTCCTTCCCTTGGATGTTTATGCTCAGAATTGAATGTCTTCAGCCAGTAGGTTTTTGGGGTTTTTTTTGATGGTTGTGTGGAACTGAGGACTGAACCTAGTCCGCAGTCTGCTACTGAGCAGTACCCTGTCCTTGAACAGTAGTACTTAATGACCTTCCTTAGGTTCCCTTACATAAAATACATATGCACATAGGCAAAAACTTTCAAGTATGAGTTGGGATTACATGTCTGTGTATTCCCAATAACAAATTTTCCTTTATAGATAATTGATTATTCACAGGATGATTGATACTTTCTTTTTTTTTTCTTTCTCCAAAACATGGTTTCTCTGTGTAGCTGTGGCCATCCTGGAACTCACTCTGTAGACTAGGCTGACTTTGAACTCACAGAGATCTGTCTGCCTCTGCTTCCCAAGTGCTGGGATTAAAGGCATGTGCTACCATTGCTGAGCTAGGTTGATACCATTAACTAAAAAGACCCAATGTCCACTTACTTTCTTTCCTAGTCCTGGAAAGGGAGCCCAAGTTTCTGTGACATGTTAAAAATGACTGTTGTCAGTTTAGAGTCGGGAATTATTTTGAAATCGTAATACACAGAGTTTTTATTTTCCCTTAGAGTCTTGCTCTGTAGCTCAGCCTGACCTCAAACTCACAGTACTGTTGACATAGCTTCCCACGTGCTGAGGTTACACATGTATGCCACCAAATCCAGCTGGTGAGGAGGTGGTGGAGACAGGAGACTGAATCTTGTTGAATCCTATGCTGGGAAAAGAAATAATTTTTGCCTCTTTTTTTCTTATGTAGCAATCCACTGATAAAATGGAGATATGGGACTATGGCCACACATGGCTCCTGTGCTAGGCTGCTGAGGTGAAAAAACACTAGAGTTGCTCAGCTTTAGTTTGGAATAATTCTCTCTCCAGCATTATGTGACAGACATTTCAGACTGCAGTCCTTTGTTTAAGGGACCTTTCTGTGCTGCATTTTTTTCCCCTTAACCAAGGACTTACACTATTAGAAACAGTTTAATAGGATTGTAAAAAATGAAAGGATGCTCTAGAATAAGTAGAAACGTAGTAATTAAGCAAAGTCATGAGACTTTGTAGGTGAGGATAGCAAAATTAGCATTCAGCTTATACAAAGGAAAGACTTACATGTAGTGATTATATAAAAAAAAGTTAAGCCTATAGGTAGGTTTTTATTTCCCCTCTCCATTTCAGTGGTGTGGCTCTTTACCACTTTCCATACTGGATAGTTCCAGTTCCCCCCAGTGAAAGTACACCCTAACAGAGGGCTTCTGAAAGACTCTACCTAGCAGTGTATCAAAGCAGATATTAAGACTCAAAACCAAACCTTTGGCAGAGTGCAGGGAATCATATGAAAGAAAGGGGAGTTAGTAAGAGGACAGGAGCTCCACCAAGACCAAATACGTCAGGGCTCAGGGGTCTTTTATGAGACGACTGTTTCTGCAACCAAGGACCATGTATGGATATAACCTAGAACCCCTGCTCAGATATAGCCCATAGTAGCTCAGTATCCAACTGGGTACCCTAGTAAGGGGAACAGGGACTGTTTCTGTCATGAACTCAATGGCTGGCTCTTCGACACCTCCCCCTCCCCTTTTTCCCCCTCCCCGAGGGAGGAGCAGCCTTGCTAGATCACAGAAGAGGCTGACATTGCAGCCAGCCCTGAAGATACCTGATAAGCTAGGGTCAGATGGAAGGGGAGGAGGACCTCCCCTATCAGTAGACTTGGAAAGGGGCAGGGAGGAGATGAGAGAGGGATAGGGGGAGTGGGAGAGAATGAGGGAGGGGGCTGTGGCTGGGATACAAAGTACATAACCTGTGATTAATATAAAAATAAAATATAAATAAATAAAGTACACCCAAGAACATAGATGAAATTTATCTTCCAGTTGATACAGATATAACATCATAATTTTGAAATATATTTAAGAACTATAAATATATTTAAAGATCTATGTGTAGTGAAATATTTTTAGTAATGCTTCCATTAAGGTGAAGGGAATTAAAATATCCTTAAGCACAAATATATAAAAACATTATTAAAGTACTTAATCTTTGGAAAATTTGCATAAAAGGTAATGAAGCATTAAAAAATACTTATCTATGGTATTGTAATTATCTCCAAAATTAATGCCACTTTGAAAATTTAAAATTTTAAAAATTAAGACCATTTCAAAAGACATTTCAAAATTAAGACCATTTGGAGATTGCTTTGTATCTGAGGTTACATATCTATCACATAGTAAGTGGTTAGAAGCATAGACTCTGGAGCTAGATGGATTCAAATCTTGACTTGTCTAGAAGCCAGGTTACTGACCCTGGCTTGGCTTCATATCCTCCAGTGGAAGTTGGAACAATATAGTAGTATTTAGCCCAGAGGTCTCCAAGGACTGTTTTTATGTGAAACACTGTATATATTAAGAGACAATACTGTAGAGCTAGGTATGGTGACATACGCCATATTCTAAGAGCACTTGGGAGGAAAACCAGGGGTTCAGCCTAGACTAGATGGGGAGACTGTCTCAAAAAAGGAAGAAATGGTACTCAGTACTTATAAAAGTTTAGTTCCTGGATATACAGTGCTATTAATATTAGCTAGTGTAATGTTTAGGTTGTTACCTTGATTTCTATAGGTAGAAATACATTTGATCTATGAATGTGGTTGTTACTAATCCCTGTTAAGTTATAGACAGTGTACAGTGCTGCTTTCATTGTGTGTGTGTATGTGGGGGGGGGCCTTAAACATCCATAAGCTCGCTCTCTATGAATTATTTAAGCGTTTAATCTTTATAGAATCTGCAGAAAATGCAAGCTAAAGAAGGCAGGCTGACAGTGAAGACTAGCCTCATCCTGGAATGGAAATTGACAAGTTGCTGGCTTCTCAAAGGTCCTTCCCTCCTTTCAGTTGGGCACATGGCAATCTTTCAGTGCTTTTAATGCATTAGTTTGAATTTGGTAAGTTGGGACAGAGGACCAAGTCACCCATTGCTTCTGGCTTCGACTGTATGAGAACCAGTCCCACCATCTACCTTAGAAGGCCCCACAGCTGCTCCACCTCCGGTGGGATCTGGCGGTAATCTGTCCTCGGCTCTTCACAGCTGTCTTCCCAAGTAATACAGTTCGGTTAATAGAAATGCTCTATTCTGATTTTATGCCTTTAGTTCAGTATTCTGAAGTTCTTTCCTGTTGATCCGTAGCATAGTGGATTAAATTTTCCTTCTCTCATGTCTGGTTACATGCATGACAATTTTTTTTTTTGATAACTGGGTTTCTATATCTGGGATTATGTGATCATTTTTATTTGTACTAGGCATGCATGCTAGGACAGGTAGATTTTGGATTACACTTAGAACCTGGAACTGATCCCCATGCCTTTTATGGGTAAGATCCATTACTTTATTCCTGCCATCGTCTATGTATATGTGGCTTTCATTTCCCGGTTATTTGCGACTGAGCACATTTGTTTCCAAGCCCTTGTAACCTATGAAATGCTTTCATTTTCTATATTTAGGTTCTGGTCTTGTGTGTTTGGTTGTCTATCTCAGTTACTGTTTTTGTTCTGTCATGGCCTTTGAATAGTTAGTTTCAGTACAGTTGTCTTACGTTTACTTCAGGGCTTGCATGGCTTGTTTTCTCTTAACCAGTCTGTGTAGTACTTCAGTGGGTGTATGCTGTGTACAGAACCAGGAATTGAACTGTTCATGACAGACAGGTGCTATGCCTCTGAGCCAAAGCCCCAGTGTGGAGCTTTAGTTTTCAGCTTAGTTATCCTGAGCTTCATCTCCTTGACCCCTCACTGAAAAGTTCTCAGCAAGAGAAGTTAAGGTGACTGTAGCTCTTGCAATTCATCAGAAAACAGAACAGTTGTTACAGAAACTTATAAGGTATTTGTGAGCTAATTTTCAGCTATATAATTTCAGATTAATTTGGACCAGTTTGCTGGATTTGGTACACAAATCCAAGGGTAGGTCCTTCTAACATATGGTTGTCCTAGTTTTGGGTGGTAGGTTTTTTTGTTGTCTCTTTTTTATTTGTAGTATTTGCATGGGCAAGAGTTCATTGTGAGTACATCTGCATTCCAGAGGTTACTGTTTGGTGTCTTTCTCTGTTGCTCTCCACTTTATTTTTTGAGAAAGGTTCTCTATTGGAATTAGAGTAGAGTTAGTTTGGATGGCCAGCAAGCTCATCTAAGATCTTTTACTTGCACAGCAAGCACTTTACCCACAGAGCCAGCTCTCCAGCCTCTGTGATTTTTGAGACAGGACTTTGTTTTTAGCCCAGGCTGGCCTTGAACTCATCCTCCTTCAGTCCCAAGTGCTGGAAATATAGGTTTGCCACTGTCACTGACACCCAGGCTTGACAACACCTGTAACTGCAGCACCCAGTCAGAAGCCAGACTGCAAGGCAAGCCTGGGCCACGTAGTAAGACTTTAGTTTTCATCTAGGGAAGGTCTATAAACTAACCATAGTAAGCTGCCCAGGCCGGTGGTGTCACATGCCTTGAATCCCAGCACTTGAGAGGCAGAGGCAAGTGGAGCTCTGAGTTCGAGGACAGCCTGTTCTATAGAGTGAGCTCCAGGCCACTGAAAAACCAAAGTAAAAAGATAAAAATCTAACCACAGTAAGCAAAGAGATGAAACAGTAATTTTTATTGCTAAATTATTACAAAGATAGGCTGTTGAAGTTGGTTACAATTAAGTATACTGCATGATTTCAAGATCTCTGTTTCATAATTAGGAAGGGTAAAAACTTCACACCGAGCCCCACAGCTGAGCTTCATTGGTCCCTTTGAGGAAGGTCTGGCTCAGAAGAAACAGGAACTAGTAGAGTTGTCCCTTGCTCACAGTGAATAAATAGCCATGAAAAGCAGCCACATAAGAGGACCTGAAGCTTTTGAGTGAAGGCTGGTTCAGAAAAGTTCTGATGTAAAGACTTGCTGTCTGCTAGTGTTTGAGACCAAATTGCATAGCAATGCCATAAGGTCCATGCATGAGACAAGTTGGTTATAAATACACAATCTTCAGAATAGCAGGCACTTAAAAACTAAGTAAAATACAAAAATAGATCATATTAATAGGAACTATTTAGTATTTAACAAATTACAAACCCAGGGTTTTACCATTTTTAAAAAAGGACTAGAAACTGAAGTGATGCCATCCAAATAAAGTGAACAATGCATTTTTATAGCTGTCATTCTGGGTACCCAACTGTATAGTCTGAAGCAAAGACTTACCACAAAGCACCTAAAATAGCTTTTGTAGATGGGTAGGCACGCTGTCACCCATTTCTTACTGTTTTCCCTCCCAAGTTTCTGTGCCAAGGCATCCAAGGGTACATTCCACGTGATTGTCGGTGTTCTAAAATCAGGTCAGTGTGCCTGTACGTCAGAGAAGTTGAAAACCCCTTAAGGAAGTAGCTCTCCTTCCCATGTGCTCTGACCCCAGGTGCCCAAGTGAGTTATGCTTCAGATTCTGCGCCTCTGTTTTCACTTGGACTTCCTCCAGTGTCATCTGGTTCATCGTTTAACAGTACATACTTTCCATCATTGGTTAGTGGTATAGACAGCATTAATCGAGCCAGTGCTTCTGGATCCTGAAGTTAAGAGAGTTTAAGAGAAGGGGGAGAGAGAAAAAGCTTAAGATGCACTTTAACCCCCGTAGCTTGGCTCTCAGAGTCCTGTACTATAGCCCCATTCCTCCTGACTCTTGTCTCTGTGGGCTACATCTGAAGACATGCAAGGGATTACTTCTAGATTCTAAGCTGCTTTCCTCTTGGCCAAACCATGACTAATGTATCCAAGTTATAATCTCCTTCAGAGTCTATAAGGCAACACAAAACTTCACAGAATTTGTATTCTATACTTTTAAGCCCCCTTTTTTGTTTTTTGTCTTTTATTGAGTACCAGGAGTTGGCAAAAGTTGTAAAGGAGCCCACTCTGTACATTGGTCCTCATATTGCTCATGGTTGCTTTTCTCTGACAGTTCAGTAGTAGTCGGACTCCAACAAGCCTAAGGAGAGTCCTTCATGGCAAGTGTGTGCACTTCTGATCTAGACCCTTACATTCTAATTGATAGCCCTTCCTGCTCTCTTGGGCAGACTGAAGCTTAGAAATCACTTCAAAAGCTTCTCTGATGAATGAAAGATTATAAGCTGTTAAATAATATGGAGGTCTCCATCTTTGTTCTTATCTAGTGAATTCCTGGCTGGTGGTTGTCAGTCAGTGCTGCTGGGAGCAAGGTGGCAGTGCAGATGAGTACTTTTTTGTTTTTTCAAGAGAAGGTCTCTCTGTATAGCCTTGGCTGTCCTGGGCTTGGTTTGTAGACCTGGCTGGCCTCGAACTCACAAAGATCGCCTGCCTCTGCCTCTGTAAGTGCTGGGATTACAGGCATGCGCCACCATGCCTGGCTGATAAGGAGTATTTTTAAGTCTGAATCAAGTTTTGTATCTGAATTTGACAGAGAAGAACTCTAGCCAGGTTGAATGCAAGCAAGAAAATTAGTGCAGTGAAGCTGCAGTAGTGCTGGTTAGTGAATTAAGAGGAAAGACATGTTACCAGATGGGGTCACCTGAGCATAGGTATCTTGTTAGAGAGCTTGAAAGAAATCCCAAACTTGAGCACACAGCCTCAGCTTTCTTTTTGAGAATCTTACTGTGCCTACAAATATCCTGGTTACTGAACCAATGCTGAAATTCATCTTACCTTTTGAACCTCAATAATTTCTTTCCCCAAATTAATAGCATAACATATCTGTAAAAGACAAGAAAAATAATGATTGGCAAAGGTAGAACAAGGTAAATGTTATAGAAAATAGTGTGATCTGAGGAGCACAGTAAAGCTATTGTCTGCTCGCAACCAGATGGGAAGACAGGGTCTGGCTGTAGGAGCCCTTCAAGGTGCTGTTATGGTATATGGAAGTATCTCTGGTAAGTGAAAGACTCAAGTTACCTGCTGTTTACAGCTATCAGCAGGACATTTCCCCCCTGCATGTTCCTATACACAGTGGGAAACAAATACTTAATGTGAGGACTGGTTTTGATAAGTTCTATTCCAGATGAGTTCAGTGTTTTTCATACAGAACAGTTTTGATGTTCTTTCCTTGGCTTTCTCTGACACTATTTTCTGTTTCTATTTCTTATGCTTTAATTTCTTCAATACTGGTTCTCAACTTTTGTGTTGCGACCCCTTTCACTTGACGTAAGACTGTAGCAAAATTATAGTTATGAAGTAGCAACAAAAATAATTTTATGGTTGAGGGTCACCAAAACATGAGAAACTGTATTAAAGGTTTGCAGCAGTAGGAAGGTCAAGAACCACTGCTTTGTAGCATTTCATGGTACCAAACATACCTAGTTACTAGGATTGTTAACCTTTCAGCTGGGCCTCCTTAGAAGGTCTGAATGTCTGGATGGAGGCATGATTAACCAAGTAGATATTCAGATGGACAGTGACAATCCCAAGCCCATTAAAAACAGCCTTACTGAGGTGTGTGGGAAAGGAACAATGGACAGACACAGACAAAATACCTTTTCACCTTCTGAGTTGCTTTCAAATATGTATGTGCTCAGAGACTCTTCTCCTGTGGATTCTGGCACTCGAATGACAAAACCAACCAATCTTTTGTTTTCTTGATGAGCAGCAAACTGTGTGACACTGGTAAGGTCAAACTTTTTTTTTTTTTTTTGGTGGGGGAGGAGACAGGACAGAGGACAGAATGAATAATCACACAACTGGAATTTAAAAACCAACACAATTATTTTCTATTGAAAACTTGAAGAAGGGGTCTGCAGAGATGGCTCAGTAGTTAGGAGCACTGTCTGCTCTTCTAGAGGAGCTGAGTTCAATTCCCAGCAACATGTGGTGGCTCATAACCATCTATACTGGGATCTGATGCCCTCTTCTGGTATGCAGCTGTATATGCAGAAAGAG
This sequence comes from Pachyuromys duprasi, assembly GCA_028658305.1. Classification (NCBI taxonomy): domain Eukaryota; kingdom Metazoa; phylum Chordata; class Mammalia; order Rodentia; family Muridae; genus Pachyuromys; species Pachyuromys duprasi. The sequence continues at coordinate 83,606,178 of CM053766.1, forward strand.
CATTCATATTCATAAAATGAAAACAGAAAGGTAAAAAAAATTCTATTAAAAAGAGAAATAGAGATGGTTGTGCTATAGCAAAATGGGTTGGTCTTGTAACTTGGTAAATGGTCAGTGCCTAGGTTGGTCTCCAGGGCACAGGAGAAATGAGGTTTAATCATAAAATTAAGATGTACCAGGTACTTACACAGGCCCTTGACACTTGAGTCTGAGGATCTATTAACCTGAAATTGTAAGAGACTCATTATCACACATGTTGCTCAGACATTAAATTCTCAGAAGAGTTTATAGACTTTCATTATGAAATCACACACACATATGTGAAAAGTAAGTCCTGGCCGAGGGAAAGACAGTCTTATGTGAGCCTGTGCTGTGGGTTTTGCTTTTGCTGAACCAGTGTGTCCACGGTACTTGGCGTGGAAGACTCATAGCAAACAGGAACAGTAAGTCCTACTATGGTTTCTCTGGTATATATTGTATAACAAGGATGGACCATGTCTTGTGTGACCTTCTTCCATACAGATTCATTATAGCAACTTTAGTTGCCCTGAAGTCCTGAAACAACTTATCCTACATTTTACTCTTGAGTGTTGAGAGAAAGGTGAAGGGTTTTGACTAAACTATGTATGTGTGATGGGAAGAAGACTCTAAAGAAGGCCATTAAGGGAGAAAGGAATGGCTCCGTGGATAAGAGTACTTGTGCTGTCAGAGCCCCCGGCCTCGATGTGGTTAGATGTGCCTGTAGTTCCTGCCTTGAGCGGGGCTAGAGAAAGGGTGATGTTGGGAGTGTGCTTCCGGCTCATTGGCACTTAAGGAAGGACTAAGGCTGTAAGCAGTGGAAGCAGACATCTGATGACTTCCTCTGGCCTCCACACTTACCCAAAGGGGCACACCCAAACAATACATTTTGAATGCTTTTTGTTTGTTTTTTAATGTTTCAAGTTTTGTCTGATAGTGCTGATGTATCTTGGCACTGCTCTAGAGAATTTGCTACTATTGTAAACAGATAAAGTTCTATTATTCTGGTGTTAAAAATTAATTGTGGACATGTGATCTCATACATATTATTGAAGGATTGATGCAAATTTTACAGGTGAAAACAAAATGTAGTTTGTACAATGTCTAGAATAAGGAAATGTGCAGAGGTTATTTTGGATTTAAAGCATGTGTCAATTTTTACAGATGCTTTTAAAAGATAGGGTTTTATTTGTAAATCTTAATTCTTAGGGTAAGGTCCCTAACAAGTTAAAAAAAAAGAAAAGGCAGATTTAAATAATTAAGTGGACTGGCAAAAAAAAGATGCTCAGCAAACAAAGGTGAAAGTTTCCTGTCTCATGACTTGAGTTTGATCCCTGGAGTTGACAAGTTGTCTTCTGATCTCCTGTGGCATGTGTACACAGTTACTGAAGGATGAAGCCGCGTTAGGCTGCCTTTTCCTCAGCTGGCATGCATTAAGTACTCCACATGTGCCGCTTCACAGCAGCCAGAAGAGGTTGAGGACTTAGGAGATGCAGGAATGAGCCTGGACATCCATCTAATGCCGTCTAACTCCGGCAACCACACTGACAGGAGTGAAGAGAAGCAGGTGAAACTGACTTGACTATCTGTTCCCAGTTAGATGTGTAATGAGCTTAAAAAAGTGATTATAGATAGGAATGTGTCTGTTTCAACTAAGTAGGCAGCGTGTATTGTGAGCCTGCGCACTGAACAACTGTACTTTCAACAGCCTGCGTGTGGAGTCTGACCTCACAGGCTCCTGTCTAGCTGCACATGGGTGCTGCGTGGTATCTATATTTTGGCCCTCTGTACAACAGAGAAAAAAAAAAGTTTCTTTTGCTACTTGGATTTAGATAGATCGGTATTCTCGGTTGTTAATGTCTAAAAACAATGCTCTGAGATGACAAGAATGCATAGCAATGGCATTAGGGATGGCCCAGGTTGGACATCTCTATCCTGAAAACTTAGGTTAGAAATGTGCAGACATAACATGATACCACAGCAAAAAATTCCACACTATGAATGAAACCTTGTTTCCGATGCAAGAATATTAAAAATATTTTGCATAGTAACTATATGTATAAGGTACAAATGAAACAAATTTTATGTGTAAAATTAGGCCCAATCCCTACGATGAATGTAAAACAAAACAAAAAAACAAAGTCAGATTGCTGGTCCCAAGCATTTCCAATAAGGAATACACAACCTATACTTACTAATAACAGTAATCTTAAGACCGGTTCTTGCTGGCTTCAATCCTCTTGCCCCAATCTCCCCCAACCAGTTCTTGCTAAGAATGCACCTTTTATTCTATGTATCAAAATGCAGAAAAGGATATAGGTAAAAACACTAGCACTAACATTCCAGGTGGGTAAATATTCCTAACCCAGGGAATCAGGTAAAAGTCTGAAGTGAAATGAACGTACCTCAGGGATTGACTGGTGACCATCAGATGGGATTCTGTCGTGCGGAAGATGTTGTGAATAGCTCGAGCAGCCAGTACTTGTCTCATGGCTTCATAAATCACTTCAGCAGTGCTGTCTGTCTTAACTGCCATTGATCCCAAAAACCGAACGATGAACATCTGCTGCAAAAGAGAATCTGCAAGAGAACACGCTCCTCTCAGGATCATGAGCATGCTGATGTCCTCCCACCATCAGGAGCCTGAGAACAGGTGGAAGACCCAGGTCTTATTTCTGTGGAGGACCTTCTACCCCAAGTTTTCAGCATGGCTATCACAAGCCCAGCTTTACAAAAGCTCTGACCCTTTACTGTCTACATTTGTCTGTTTGGAGCTTCAACAGACAGAAAGACTTGTCCTTGTTTTTCCCAGCTATAAAATGAGAATGGGGCCAGCGGTTGGCATCTGTTACTCAATTTCAATGAGCATTTCCCACTAGCTCTCAGAATAGGTAGGGTTACCAGAAGAAAGGTTTAACACTGGGTCACACTTAATCCGTACACATTTTTATTACCACAGAGCAAAAGTGACATTCTGTAAACTAATGGAAATGCAGACTGAAGCAGTCTGCTCATTGGAAAGACTGCTGATGCATGTGTCTCTGACATCCCCTCCCCACAAGTAATCGGAGTGGACCCAGGGCTTTGTGCATATTAAGCAAGTGTTCTACCCTGGGCTATATCCCCACTCTCAGAAGTCCCCTGGGCTGGCCTTGGACATAAGCTATAGCCTAAGCAAGTCCTAAACTTGGTGCTTTTTTTTTTTTTTAATTAAAGCTACCTCTTCCTTTTCTGTATTTTGTGTGTATTGGTGTTTTGCCTGCCTGTATGTCAGCATACCACGTGCATGCAGTGCCCTTGGAAACCAGAACAGGGCATCGGTTCTGGTTCTCCTGAACTGAAATTACAGCTTGTTGTCAGCCACCATGTGGGCACTGAACCCAGGTCTTCTGCAAGAGCAACCAGCCCACTTAACCACTGAGCTGTACCTCCATACCCACTCTCTATCCTCCTGCTTCCCAAATAGCTGCTATTACAGGTTCAATGGTGGTACAGTCTGACAGCACTGAACAACAACTGAAAGATAAAGAGACTCCATCCTTTAAAAATAAGTCTTTCTACACCCTTGTTTGGAAAATAATACGGAACAATACTGTGTTAAAAACAAGTCTGACATGCTACAAATGATAACTTTTTTAATGGTATGTAGTGGACTTTTAATTTTTCCCCCAAGACAAGGTTTCTCTGTGTAGCTCTGGCTGTCCTGGAACTTGCTCCATAGATCAGGCTGGCTATGAACTCAGAGATGTGTCTGCCTCTGTGTCCTGAGTGCTGGGATCAAAGGTGTGCACCACCGTGCCCAGCTCTGGAGTTAGTTTTACATGAATAGTGTTAGTTTATTTGAGGCAGGGTTGTACTATATAGGCTGGGTTGGTCATGATCTCAGTGACTCTTGCCTCAGCCTTTCTAGTTCTGGGATTATTTGGTATGGCCCATCACACCCAGCTTAATCAGAAATACAGTGTGGACTGTGCAAAGTTGGCCAGTATCTAGAACCATTTTAAAGCAGGTTATTAATAAAACAGCAAAAACTTTTCTTACCCAAATCATTTTTTAAAGGTTTAATATTATGTGTGTGCCTGTGGAAGCCAGAGGTGGTGTCAGATCCCTGAACTGGAGTTACAGGCAGTTATAATGTGCTGGTAACCAAACCCAACTTGTGGGTCCTCTGCAAGAACACCAAATCTTAACTGCCGAGTCTTGTCTTTAGCCATTTTTATGCAAATTTAAAATAAAAATATATGTGTGAGTACCTTTATATGTATGTGCACTGTGCATGCCTGGTGCATGTAGAGGCCTGAGAGGGTGCTGGATCCTCTGGAGCTGCCATGTGGGGAATGGGAATTGAACTCAACACCATGAGCCATCTCTTCTGCCATCTCTTGGCCTCTTGTGTAAATTCTTAAGCATTATTAAATTGAGGGGAGTCATTAGAAGGGTTCCACTCTAGTAACAGCCTGAGATTCCCATCAAGAAGCTGTATTAGAGATCTTGTGAGTGCCTCATTACTGAAATTGTCCTGGCTCAGATTTCAAAATCTGCTTCATTTGAATAAGGCCTTGAAATGAGTGATCCTCTTGTCTTAGCTTCCCTAATGATGGGATTATAGATGTTTGCTACCACTTCAGCTACCAATTCCATATTAATGATGACCATTCTTTTTCCTCTTTGAAACTCTGCTTTATAGGAATAGCAGATTTAGATTTGATAGTATCTCTGGGCAGGAACTTCAAAAAGGGCATGGTATGGCTAAAGCTAAGATAGCCATAAATGCCTCCCTTTTTGTCCAAGTTTTCATGGAACAAACTGGAGGGTCAAATCTGAATTCTTGGGCTACATCTTAGCTCTAACACATGGCTTCTCACCTTCTGGAGCCCTCTTCATTTGTACAGTCCAAAGAGAACACGAGACTGAGCACTCACCTTCTGCTTCAGGGAATGACTCATCCTCCGTTTCACCAAAAGGGTTGGTGCGCCTAGAGAAACAGCCAGAGGTCAGCAGTCCTGACAGTTGCAGCTAACAAGATGCTTAGCACTTGAATTCTTAGTCAGGGGATTATCACAGTCTTTGGTGGTGAGTAAAGACATAGATAAACTTGCTTTTCATTTTCCCGAGAGAGCTACCTCAGGTCATACCTGCTGCCCCTGTTCTGGTCAAGGAATTCTGTTGCAGGAAGTACAATATCAAATTGAATGGGTGTCCCAGGTGCAATCAGTTCCTCTGTTTCAGGAATGCTAGCTGTTGCTTTGGGAACAATCTTGTCATTTTCTGTGTCTGAATTTTTCATGTTTTGACTAAAAGAGAAAAAAAATTGAACAAATTTAGCCACTTGTTTAATGCTGTGACTTTTACATATTGAAATACAAGAGAGCCTTTAACCAGTCCATTCTACAAAATAAACCCTCTTCAACCTCACATCCTTGGCTAATAAAACCCTTCACCTCTTCTGTTGCTCAACTTTCTGGATGGTGTGTTAGGACTTACATACTAACCTCTCTTTCTTAGAGATTTTGGGTTTTTTGAGGCTACAGTCAGCTCACATTTACACGCTGACACATAGTAGATACTGAAAACATGTTAGCCAAAAGAACAAAATATCTGGACCTGACATTTTACTGCTACCTATGTGTGATTTCCTGAAAATCTCCTTTCTACTCACTATACCCACTGCTTGAGAGACACCAAACACCCTGTATTCCTTGTTTGTATAAAGCGCAATTCCAGGGCTTTCCAACTCTCCCATGCACCAGCACAAGTCATACCACTATGCCAGATGTTCCTTCTCTGAACTGTGTGACACTTCTCAGTAAATCAATGTTTGGCACCCCTTGTGTCTTGTGAGCTCTTATGGCCCACATGCGTCTAGAGACAGTGTTCGCCAAGAAAGGTAGTGTACTCCTTGGATGGTGATGAAAAGCCTGTCTTACACTGTCCCATTTCTTCTCTTTCTCAAGGTTAGAATGCTGTCATTTAACTTTACCCTTTAAAAATCATTTTAAGGCACCGTGCAAATTCCTTTGAAGGGCATGGAATATCACAGCATTTCCATTCCTTACACATTCTGGACCATAAAAAGCCCTCAATGTTCTTTTCACTTGATATTTTTACTTCAACATTTTCTGGTTTCTCCAACATGTCATAACTGAATACTGTTTGGAAACTGCAATTGCTATTTGACAGACTTCTATTCAGTGAAGTGTGGATAGACAGTCCCCTTCGCCTTCCGACTTACTGCCCATCATCTTATCATGATGCAGAACAAGTTTTGTAAACCTGGTTCTGACTGTCGCCTCTTTTCTCAATTCCTCCAGCCTTGTCCCACTGCCTGTAACTCCTGAGCAGGAATTACCAAAGCTTTTTACAATGACCCAAACCTATCCGGTGGCCTTACCTACTATTCTGTCTCCTGGACCCAATGCCAAGTGCATGAGCCCCAAGGAGCTACACAATTAAGAATTTTCTAAGGATTTCCTTCTAGGCCATTAAGTATTTGTAGAACATCTGATGGAGTTCCTTCTACCATGCCACTAAAAGACATGAATAGAGCCTTGATTTTCATATGCCCCTTGAGGCCATTAACACAACAAATACCACAGCCCTCTACTACCTTGAAAATTCTCCTTGAGATAAAAATGTAGGAGTTCTAGAATACATCTTTCAGAGGAAAAGCTGTATGCATATATAAATGTTCTGTTAAGGAAAACAGCAAAACCAGATGTGGTAGAGAATGCCCAGAATTCCAGGCTAAGACAAGGAGGGCCTGTTGAGAATCTGAGGCCAGCCCAGGTGATCTAATGAGACTTGTCTCCCTCCTCCCCCTGTTTCAACAGAACAGCTAACAGAAAGACAGCCCAAACACTCAATGCTAAAAAGTGATTATTAAAAGATTTATTAAAAGAATTATAGAAATGTAATATATGTGAGAACTTAGTAGATACATATATGAAACTATGTATATGCAGAGAAGGCTTATCTAACAACATAGACACACAGGTGACTGTGTATAATGGTGTGATGCAAGTCTGTCTTGTACTAAGTCTGACCCAATGGACCGGGTCTGTCAGGTCTGAATACTGGCTCCACCCATCTGTGCTGTGAATGTGGGCATATTACTACCTTTGCTGGCCAAAACTACTGCTTCTGTTGCACAGGGTGCAGTGGAATTCTTGGAGGGTTGTACGGGTGAGGAGCAACTCATTTCAGATTTCTAACAGACTCCACAAAAGCTAGTTTTTCCTTGTCCTTTAGTTACCTATGGCAGGAGCTTTCTTGTTTCTTCCCAAAGCTTGTAATTGGAGTCACCGCCTGAAGAGCCGTCTGATTTAACTTGATGGCTACTGCCTACGTGTAAACCACAGGAGACACGCTCAGTCCAGGAAGGGACGCCTACCTTGCAGATGGAGTACAGGCAGTTGCTAATTACCTCTGGGTTGTCTGTCAGGTAGATCTGCCTGGAGATGTTGTTTATTGCACATATCCACTGTGGAGGCATTAGATAAAATACTGAATCAATCCCAGTTACTCACACACAAGGACAGAGGTAAGAGAGACAAAGCTTTACCTCTTCGTATTCCTTTCTGCTCTCTGCTTGGAGAATTATTCCCCTGAAACAAACAAGATGCATCAATGCTTTCCAGGGACTGAGGAATGTTCATTTTACCAACTTGAAGCCAGGAAAGCAGAACGTTGGGAGAGAAGGAAATGGGGTTGTAGACCTGTCTCTTCCACCAGTGCACTACATCATTTCCGCCTCGGCTTTCTCTTCTGTACATGAGGAAGCTGGATTTGGATCACCTAGCCTCTGATTGCAGTGAGGACTGTCTTGATGCTCTTCTTAGATGATCCAAGGCACCAGGACAGTACCCACCTCTTACCCAACTTTGTATCTAAGAATTGAAAGTCTGTGCGCTAAAGACAATCCACTTTTATGATGGCCTTAGCCCTTTTAAAGACTTTACTACTACCAGTTCCTTCTATCTGTGGTATGCAGAACATAGATGACATGTCTAAGAAATGCCATTTCTGGGAGACCCAGGCCCATGGATGTTCAGGAACTACATGGGACAAGAATCTGGGCATCTTAGTTCTGAGCCATTGGCCATTGTTAGAAGGACTGTCTAACTGCTCTACTAACCTGGGGAAGGGCTGACCCCCCCGCCAATATTCCCACCACCACCCTCCAGAAAGGCAAAGTCTGAGGTATTTCCTTGGATTTGGAGCTCTAAACAATGGAAACCACTGTTGTACCCAGGAGGGGACGCACTGGGATGGGATCTACTGTGGTAATTACAGGCTACCACATTTTCAGGTATGACCTCTTTGAGACCCTACGGTCCCAAGGTGTGGGGGATAGCATGGTTAAAAGACACATCTATAGCAGAATGTTCTGCTCACGCTTCCTGTTCTGGCTCTAAAGTGGACTGCTTGGATAGTTTCCTGCCTGCTTTCTCCAGCCTTGCCCCTTAAAAACAGAAGTCACAGCTTTCTCTCTGATCTCTGCTAGCATCTGCTTCTACTTTTGCCAAACATACATGTCATCTCTCTTCCCAAGACACAGAGCTGGATCCTCACTGGGGCTCCTGAGTAAGGTGAGCAGGAACCCTATAACCGAAAACCATTCTCTGGAAGAACAGGAGCTGGAATGTGGCCTCTCCCGGGGAGGACTGGCCCTTGGGAACTGAGCTAGCAGCCCTCGGTAGGGCACTGTGTACACTGTCCTCCCAAATAAGATAAGAGGCATACGGTTTGCCACTGGGCATGGAGATCTGGAAGCAATATCGTCGGTCTTCACAATCCACCGCCATCACAGAGCAGTTGTCCAAGTCCTGAATCAAGCCTCCGGCCACGGCTCCCCTGGGCTGGCACATGAGGTTCCCGCCTTGGGTGAAGAAGTACAGCCTCTCCCAGGTGGTGGTAACCAGGCCCGTCTTGCTGTGGGAATTGTGTGTGAAGGTCCATTAGCACTAGGACTTGGGAGCAGCTACTCCACATCATGCTGCTTGTTCTTAGGCCTGGCAGCATCTTAGAAATGCCTTTGCATTAAAAGAAAACTTTGAAACACAATCTGTGAATTGTGGCAGAAATACACTTTGCTTGGGTCATGAGGAAGACTAGGCTCTGCTCCCATGAGGAAAGACAGCACCAACGCCAGCTATACAGGCACATATGCCTACTCCCCCCTCACCACATGTGGCCCTAGTTGGCTTCCAAACCAGCCTTAACTAGAACCTGCCTATCACTGTTAGGAACTGAAAACCATTTCTCTAGGATGTAGAGCTAAACTGTTCTGATCCTACCAGTCATGAGGGTCACATTGCCTCTTCCTCAAACCTGGGGACTCTAACTGGAGGCCATTCTCATCTGCTGGGCTGTCCACACTGGTGAGCCTGGGAGAGGCTCCGCCTGCAGAAAAGAGCTCGCCATCCCTCAGTCAAGTCTAATGATGGAGACATTTGGTTTAATATTTACTAAACAGTAGCTACATGCAAAGCACCAAGTGTCTTGCCTCAATGCTTTGTTTTTAGAAAAAAGGCAACTGCCAACACTCGAGGGCTCGCCATACACTAGAACATCCAATAGCAATGGAGTAGGTGGAGATGGAGACCACCTACATTCAGCCAGGATCAGCCACCAATGCCAATGCTCTCCACACTCGATGGCCACAGCCTCCTGGGGTCTCAGAAGCAGTTAAACCTGACAATCTTTTATTCCAGATGGACATTTAAAGACAAGACCAAGACATGTATAATTCAATCTGGAGGGATCTGACTGAGCCCGGCTCTTGCCTCAGCATGGGTCTCTGTGCTATTACTCTTACTGTCAGCCAGCAGGGGCCGAGGGCTATAAACTTGTAGTCTGGATTGACAATATTTAAATGACCACGATGCTTAAACAGGGGGGTCTGTAATAGCACCTGCAGTCCAGGACACGGAGACCGGGTTCTTAATGCTTGGTTTCGGCCATGTCTCAGTGAAGCTTGGGACTTGGGCCCAGAAGCTTCCCAAGTCCGGCAGGAGTGGGAGGTCATCCTTTGCTGCATACCACCTCCCACAGGGCTTACTGGCCACATAGGAAACAGCCTCTGGGGCCACTTCCCAGGGAAAGCTAAGTTCAGCAAAAGGCCATATGGCATTCTCACTTTCTGAGATTGAGGTAGCCAGCCTTCTGGATGAGGTTCCTGTTGATCTGTGGTGTGGCTACATCAATGTCTGGAGTGTACACAGATTCATCGACTGAAAGCAACTCTTGCTGGGACACCCGCATCTTGTCCGCCTCAGCTTCCAGTTCCACCTGAATGCTTAAGACAGAAGGTTTCTGGTAAGTCACTCCACTTGTTGGCCATGGGTGGCAGAGCCTGCTTCACCCACTGAGGCTTCCTGAATTACAGATGGAGCCGAGCTTCCCATGTAGCCAAAGCTCTTCACACTCTTTACTAAAGCCCAGAAAGCTGCATTACCAGAAGTGATGTAAGCAAATCATTTCAGAACATTGGTTTGGGGGGACTACACTCAGCTCTGCTGATGCATCTTAGGAGCACAGGGTTCACACACAGGTAGCCTACAAAAGTCCATCCATCCGTAAAGGAAGGAGTAGAACAACACTGCCTGGCTCAGGGTTTGAGAAGGCTGTGAAAAAGAGGGATAACCAAGGCCAAGGTGACAGCCATACACTGCCCTGAGATGGCACAGGGTCACTGGTCGAGGACTGCTCATAGACATAAAGGCAGGCTCTGGGCTGATAGTCCCAACTTCATATGCATGTATGTCCATGTGTAGGAATCTTGGAACTTTTGCTTGAAACAGGAGCTATTCTTTTTTGCCTCACCAGACTCATCTACTGGTGACAGATATTGTTGTAAAGTCTAGGACAGAAATCCCCAGATGGCCCACACATCTGGGAATGTACACTAGAGATAAGGAGTCCCACAAGAGCTTACACAAGACAGAACCAAGGCTTTCAGGAGGAATTATGCAGGTGTGCAACAAAGACACAATGACCAGTTTCTCAAGGTCAGTGCTTCAGGGTTTCTCTTCTCTAAGCCTGGACCTCCCACACAGCTCTCAGTTTGTCTAGGTGAGGGTTTGGCTTTTCTGATATTTGAATGCATTAGGTACTCCGCTACTGAGATGTGGGACTGACACTGTAGATCAAATCAGTCAAATCTCACTGGCTTAACCTGCTACTCGCTGCCAAAGTGGAGGAGGGGTGTGTGTGTGTGTGTGTGTGTGTGTGTGTGTGTGTGTGTGTGTGTGTGTGTGTGAAGATGGTCTACCATGAAGACCAGGCTGGCCTGACACTCACAGAGTTTTCCTGTTTCTGCTTCCCAGGTGCTGGGACTTAAAGTGTGTGCCACCATGCGCAGGCAAAGTGGAGAACAGACTAGAAAGGCAACTGCAGTGCAGGATTCTAAAGGAGGAGGTACGTGGACACCCCCCACTGAGGGTCTCCAGCTTGTGTGATAGAATAGGCTCTTGATAGACGACTGTCTCCTCAGACACGCTCGTGTGCCCCAATGTGACACCTGCCACACAATTCAGGTCTTAGGAGCAGCCTTCCTCTCCCCAGCCCTGTACAGACAGTCTCAAAGTCCTAAGCCCATCAGAAGCTCCTAAGATCCCAAAGAACATAATAGAAAAGCAACTGCGTTCAACTGTTCCTCCTCAAAGCTGGCCATTTTTTTTTTAACTTTTTTGTTCCTAATATGCACACAGAAATCTATCACCATGAGGTTCACCAAAAAAAAAGCCTAACTCTTCAGGGTGGCTGCCACCTGCTGCCTGTCACATGAGCAGCACAGGCAGATCTTTTTTGAGTTTGAGGCCACTCTAGTCTATATAGTGAGTTCCAGGACAGCCAGGGTTACAAAATGAGAACCTGTCTACAAGCAACACAAAACAAATAATCCCCAGACTAAAGATGACAGAGAATGGTCCTTCTTAGAGGGTGACAGGTTCTATAACTTTCTTCTAACATTCCCAACAACTAACAAATTACAAGGGAAGAAAGTGAAAAGGGATTTCACAAACTGCTTTCTAGCATTATTGTGTGATCTGTATCCCTCCCTGCTGCTGGTTTACAGGCCAGGCCAGTGCCTGGTAATGGTTCTTTAGGGCTCACTCTTCATGAGCTAAGCCTGCCTTTGGTGGACTTGTCTGAATAAATTCCTGCTGGGCTCTTTTAAGTATCTGAAATGGAGCAGCTTCAGGAAAACGTTCTCATTTTCCACATGAAGTAAGATTCCACATTTATTATTTCTACTTTGTTGTATTTTCCTCTTCGGGGACAGGGTCTCATGGGACCCATACTAGCCTTGAACTCTGGCCTCCTGTCTCCTCCTCCTACCATTTTGTAACACAAACCCATCCCAACTCTTGTACCCCACCCCCACCAAACTCCAGCATGCCCAGCAGCCTTGATAGGTGTTCAGAGAGTGACACATCCATGTTCAGGATGAAACTAGTCTGCACATGTGTTCCATGAACTACCTCACAGCTCTTGTCAGAAGCCAAAGAAGGGGGAAGAGGCAGAGCCAGGGCAGCATTACCTCTGAACCATGTCTGTAACAGATGATAAGAAACTGTCCATACTTTTGGAGAACATCTCTGCTCCTCTCTCGAAGAAGTTAATCTGAAAGATACAGTGGCAATATTCTGAACACCAACAAGGAAGGTAACTGATCGATTCCCTGATTATGAAACTGTGTGGGGACAACTGCCCCATCGTGCTGGCAGTCTGGCAGCCTCTCTCTCTGTCACCTCCACCACACCGGTTGAGAATAGCCAAGTTTGTCAATGGAGCAAGTAGAGCCTGGCAGTCTTGCTGAAAGGCAGGAGTAAAAATAGGTAATAAGCCCTTGGTCCATCTAAACAGTTTCAATAATCATAACTGATAATCTTTGAAACTGCCACCCGGCACTTTCTCTTCTGCTCTTGCACTAGATGGAGATGAGCCACGTGACTGATGCTCAGGACCAGCAGGGCCCAGGCAAGCATTTGATGGAGTACAGCACTAGATGTCCACCCACTGCCAAGGGCTGCCATCTGTCTGAACAGATGTGGACCTTGGCTATGTGGACAGATGATGACTTGAGCTCTGACAAATGGGAAACTGGGCTAAGGACTCATAAAAGCCTCTTCCCACCACAGCACGAGAGGGGATCTGGCAACAAGCAGCTGCTAAAATAGGCAAGGGTGTACACCTTCTCCTCAGAGTTTGGGGATGGGTGCCTTCTCTGCCCATGGAAAAGTGGCACCTGGAGACCTGGGAAGTTGGAATGAAATTGCAGCTTCTGGATTTTGTCGCTGAAGGAAGGACTTCTTGCTTCCTGGGACTCCAGGATGATCCTTACTTCCCAAGTCTGGGTATCCAACACATGAGAAGGGCCAGGCATGGGAAAGTCAGAAGATATACTCTGCAGCTGCCCAGCCTGAAAAGCTCAGCCTGCTTCTCAGCTGAAGGCTTTCCCCAGTCTGGACCTCAGGCACAAGTGCTGTACTTCATGTGCCTGAAGACAGGCAATTAGCAGCTGTGAACCAAGATCCTAAGAACAGAAGGACCTTAGCCTTTGGCTCATCTGGAAGCTTGGGCAGTGGGCACAGAACTAAAGTCTCTTCCTAAGCGGCCAGTGGCTGTTATAGGTGGGTTCTGATACCCTTCCCTCTAGGCTGAGAACACCTGGGAAAACATGTGTACCAAGTGTCCTTAGGTCATCGAAGGATAACTATAGCTGATGAGCAGGATTATACCCATTTGGGAGGTTCTGTCCTGCTGACTTTGGATTTAGATAAACACTACAAATGCATTTTAATCCCTGCAACATCAAATACCAAACTCCTCAGTTAATTTCATCCTTTACCGCAGCCTTCTGCATTTCTAGCGGTCAGCATCTGGGGTTTTCTTCCTTCCCTGCTGACTTCCTTTGGAGCACTGCAATAAGCCTTTGGCTTACTCTCCAGTTACTGTAAGCTCTCTGGGGCTACCCAGTCCCAAGCACATGATGAAGAGGGGATCCACAGCTCCACTCCCTACACTTAACCTGTCAATACCATATGAGAGGTCACCTTATATGCGCTAAGATCTACACAGGACTGCTAAGATGGCTCAGTGTACTTGCCACCAAGCCTGATGACATGAGCTTGAACTGCAGAACCCATGTGCTGGAAGAACAGAATTGATTCCTGCCTCTGTCCTCTTAATTCTGCATGCATATCATGGCATGTTCACACACATACACAAATATGTGATTTTGGAAAATGTATACAAACGATAAAACCTCGGTATTGAGGCCTGAGAACTGAAACTGATCTCTGGGGACCAGAGAAGCCGCAGCAGAGGTAACACCTCCCTAAAAGGTTGGTGATGAAGCCTGTGCAATCTCTACAAGTGGGCCTGCAAACACCTGGGGTGCAGTGCTCTCGCACCATCAGCTAACACAAGTGGTGCCCATAAACACTGATACCCAAGGGCCAAGGCAAAGCACAAGCTTCTGAGTCACCCAACATTACTCATGGGTCAGGCAACACTCAGCTGAGAGAACTCTAGCTCTGAGGTTTGAAAGCTCTGCCAAGAAGGAACTGCAGTCCAGTGTCTTGGATGAGGCGTTTTTAGATGAAATATGAAATGTCCCTCCCTAGTTCTCTAGCCTGATGCTTCTGCTACCAGTAACTGACAGTACAGCTCTGCCATCCTAGGCTCAGGGGCTGCGTTTGTGATAACACCTACTCTCTACTCTCCTGTGACCAATTTACAATAATTTAAACAGCCTGGCTAGGAGAGGTAGCATAGTCCTTGGCTGAAAAAAAAGCATGGAACGTGCTGGCCTCATCCTTTGGGTCCTGTGAGACTATCTATAAGCCAACCAAGCTCCACAGACTGCAGCTTTGACACAATACACTGGTCTCCTTCTCTGTGCTCCTGGGCTTGTAAGTGAGCAAGGATTACTGCCCCAAGGCAAGAGCTGCCAGGCCAGGGAGGGCTGGCAGGACTGAACTACAGACAGCAAAGAGCACAATTCTCCAACAGCGCTAGGCCAGCTGCCAGGGCTGAGGTGTCTACTTAGCTCACGGACAGCAGGGACACAGTCAGCCCAGGGCACATTCTGAGGAAGCTGGGTGCTCTGTTGAGGTCTGAAGACCCCAGCAGGATAGTGCTTATTTTTGGATTACCCATCTTTATTCAGACTGCACAGAGGCTAGATTACCGTATTCAAATAACACCCTGTAGGTATGAGCTGAGTTCAGTGAACTCCCCACTCAACAGGTAGCAACTGTATTAGGATGACAGACAGTTGTGGTTGGCTGCTTAGAGATGCCTAGCCTCCCCTTTCCCTGAGTGAAGCCACTGAGGAATTTCTTCTGAAATATATGTAATTTAAAAAGGCATACAACAGTCAGAGATGCTCATGTGTGTTTTAAACTGCTAACTGCTCTTAGAAACATTGTCTCTTCAGGTCATCTTGGTCACAGATTATCAAATGGCCTAAGAATCTGGGTACATTTCTCTTGTACAACATAAGGGCTGGGAGGCACAGAGAGGTAAAGAAGGTGAAGCTCATGCTGGCCCCTGCCACTGTTTGTGCCACGGTAGGTGGGTCGACATCCTTAACCTGGAGCATCTCTTAAGATCACTAATGAGGGGGAAGAAGCTGATTGAATCCTTCAGATTTCAGAAAGACAGGCACATGTCCCTGGCCCCAGGAGGGAGTACACTAGTATTTCAGGGACACAACCCTAGGATGACCTGGCCAGGGTGAACCTGACAGTGCAGAGAGAAAGGGAGCATGTATACCCTGGCTCCAATTTTGCCAGCTTGGGTCTGGATGAGCCTGCAGCTCAGGCTGTGAAAACTATGTACACAGTGGGCTTAAAACCAGCATGTGGCCTGGGTAGAAATCAGAACTGGAACTGGCTTTCTTGGATGAGACAGACAGGCAGGCAGGCTCTTCCCTGAGAGAGGCTTGGGACTGGACCACAGCTTCCTGAACATACGGCCTCACAGGTCGTCCTGGATGGAAGCTCTCACATCTGTTTCTATGATGATGCTTCCAAATCTCCTGCTTTAGGCTTCCTCTCACAGGGAAGGGGCGCCGGTACCTGTCCGTGGGCAAAGCCTATCAAGGGCTCCATCATGGCCATGCGCTTGCGGTACTGCAGAGCATTGAGAGCACAGTAGTACTGAAGGGAAGACAGGTGCTGTTTCCGTCGGGCAGCTGCCACCTCTCTCCCAACTTCAGTCTTCACCTGGGGAAAGGGAAAGGGAAGACTTCAAGTTACCCATGGACTCTGAGAGTTCTGCAAGAGCACAAACCTTCAGATAGATCTGGTTATTCATCGTAGACATTTAATGGCACAGAGATAAGGTTCCATCCTGGCTTAAAAAAGAGCCCCAGTGAAATCACCAAAGCGACAGCACCTCTGTACCGTCCTACTGGCAGAGCCCGATGCTGCTGTTTGGGAAAGTGGTAGAGCAGCAGGTACCAGAGCTGAACACATTTTGGTTCACATAAAAGTCTATAGCCCCAGGGGATAATTTAGTTCAAGAAAATCGTGTAGCAGAAATAAGAAGTGTATGCATGAAGATTCAGTTGCCTGTGGTAGCAAAATGCCTAGAAAGTAGGGGCTGACACCTCAGCCAGCAGCTAGACAAGGAGCTTAAGTGACTGAGCAGTGCAGGAGTCAGACAAGTTGACAGGGCAGCACAGAAGCCAAGCTGCACATGATTAGAACTCGCAGTGGCTCCACACTGGTGCTTAGAATTGTGTGGAGGGCTACACGTGAGGTGCAGGAAAATCTGAAGGTCCAGATACAAGAAAGAAGAAAAGCTCCATCACACAGATCGAAGCTACACATTTACAGGGGCCACAAAAGGAGCTGCGGTTGGTGAAACAACCCTGAAGGAACTCACTCTTTCGTTCTCCTTCTTCTTAGGAAGCCTGCTGTATTTTGCCATTGACAGGTCATGCTCTATAAATAAAAGACATGGGAGCATTCAGGAGGGTCAAAAGGTAAGAACACTGATTGTCTGCCCTGCCCCCACTAAGTTCACCAGAGCCAAAGTCCATGTACCAAAAATGGAAAGACGCCTACCATTGCTGGCAAGTCCAAAGAGGTCCTTCAACGTGCTAACTTCTGAAAAAGGGAAAAGAAAACATGTTAGAGTTAAAGCAAAGAAGACGGAGCCATGCGAAGCCAGAGCTCTGCCTTCCTGAGAAGATCATAGCACATGCTCTGCCCACAGCCCCTCAGCCCTGGCCTGGTGGCTGCAGTGGCACTTCACACCCCATGGTCTGTGAAGGAGATGGACTCCTGAGGACATGGTGAGATACTCGTCCTGGAAACCTGCCCCACAAGCAAGAGCCCTCCAATGTCTGATGCCACCTCCCTTATAGGTGGGACTAGACAGAGCACACTGTTGCCACTTGTCTTTCCTGTTGTAGAAATCTGACTTATTAGTCACCAGTGGACACACTGCTAGTGCTAGTTAAAAATGACACAAACTGGTATACTGCACAGTCACAAGCCAATACCCATAGCCAAGAGCCCACAGCAGGCACCCATCACTGTGCACCAAGATGGCTTAACAACCCCAAAATCAAAATGACAAAAAGGTCACCAAGAGAATGACGGCCCAAGAGGAAACACTGAAGAACACAGAGATGGACTCTGAAGGAGCGACAATGTCCACCTTCCTAACAGTCTGTGCCACTGTCCAACAAAGCACTTTACGGCGTCCATGGTCCTTATCAGTGTGTGTGAGAACCACCTACTTCCTTCCTGTCCCTGCGCTGGGCTGTCCTCTGCCTTCCCTCTTACACCTCCTTTCTCTCTCCTTTCACATCCTGTTGCAGCACAGTCATCTTCTCACAGCTTGTTAGCTTTCATGCTCTCTTCAGCCATATTTTTGCTGGGGCACAATTGACTAAAAGGCCATTTGTGATGGATGCTGGTAGGATATAATAAGAGGTGGGGGCAGGAGGATCACGAGTTTGAGGCCAGCTTAGGCCAAACATTTAAGAGACTGCAGAGACCATCCAGCGGCTACGAGCACTTGCTGCTCTTTTACAGGACCCAGGTTTGGTTCCTAGCACCTACAGGGCGGTTCAAAAGCATCTGTAACTCCAATTCCAGAACATCAGATGTTCTTTTCTGACCTCTGGAGACAGCAGGCACACATATATACATTCAAGCATAACATCCATGTATAAAACAGAAAATAACATAAAATTTAAAAGACAGTAAAATGTATGTCTCAGCAGATGAGCCAGATACTTCACGATTATGTCTGTATCATGAGAAAAGGGTGATTTCATTAGGTTTTCACAAATAAGAAACTTCCATTTTCACTAGTAATTTGCAAAAGAATGGCCACTCTAAGGAACTGTAAACTCAGATGCTAGAGCACAGAAGTGGGTAAGGAGGGCCACTGTCAATCAGGCTGCTGGGCATGCTCAGTGTAGCAGCCCCTCCTCTTCCCAGACATGCAGCCTAGCACACACATTAGTTCATCTTCCATTTCCTTTTAGAGTTTTTGGAGACAAGGCTTCTCTGTAGATCAGGGAGGTCTACAGAGATCTACAGGAAACTCACAGAGATCCACTGTTTCTGCGTCCCCAGTGCTGGGATTAAAGGCCACCACCATCCAGCTTTCTTGTAGATTTACTGAGGCAAGGTCTCATGTAGCCTAGGCTGGGCTCATATACAGTCTGTAGCCAAAGATTACCTTGAACTCCTGATCCCCCTGACTCTCTGTCTCTAACACTGGGATTACAGGTTATTACTTTCTGTTTTTAATTATGAAATGTCAGGGCTGTCAAAGCAGCACTGGGCAGAGCATGAAGCAGTTCAACCTCAGGTGACACAAGGACAGCAAAGGAGAAATTTCCGTGTTGAACGTTTGCCCTTACACTTACTATAGCTTCTTTGACTAGAAAACAATGTACACTAACAGATATTGTAAATGTAGGTTATTATTTTTTATGGGTATGGGTATTTTGCCCACATGTATATCCGTGTACCATGTGCATGCCTGATGCCTATGGATGCCAGAATTGGATCTCCTCGAACTGGAGTCATAGACAGCTGTGAGCCACCGTTTGGGTGCTGGAACCAAACCCAGGTCCTTTGCAAAAGCAACCAGTGCTTTTAACCACTGAGGCTCTCTCCAGCCCTAAGGTTATATGTATATATATATATTTTCAGTTAAGGTTGTATTTGTGTGTGTGTGTGTGTGTGTGTCAGACTTCTCAAATACAATTGTTTTGTTTGTATGTTTCTTTTTCTTTTCCAAATATGCAATGTTTCACAAATTTTCATTTCTTTGCACAGGGGCCATGCTAATCTTCTTTACTGTTTCAATAATCACATACAATTCTTTACTCTCTAAGTAATAAATGAAATTAAGGGCACCAGCATTAGGACATTTTGACTCAGTTTTCTATTACCAAGTTTTCTCTAGAATAATACCTCTGTAATACTCATTTGGACAACTTTTAATTTCAAATACATCTAAAATTATTGTAAGGTTCTACTTTAGGTTTAAAACTGAAACTTATCACTAAAGCAAGAGTGGCTCCCAGTCAGATGCCCTCAGCGTGAACTTCATGGGAGTGTGCGCACAACTGTACCCAAAGAGTTCCTAGGGGCTCACATCAGCATCCTCAAATCTCAGAGAAGTTGTGGCACCCTCCCAAGGGTCCACTTCATAGTCCACAGTATTCATGGTTTCCAAGAACAGCTGCCTCTTCTGCCTTAGCATCACTGTTTGCTTAGCAAACATAGTCCACTACTCCAGCGCAGACCACCTGCACACAGGAAGCCTGCCCTGAGCCTCTAGGCCCAATAAGTCGACAGGCCTCTGGAGTGCCCTCTCCAGCCCTTGGCTACCCCTTCAGTACCCCTGCTGCATGACATGACAATGATCTGCCTCCATGTCTGTCTTTTTGTCTGTGGACCCTCTTAGGTTAGCCAGGAATGCAAAGAATCAAGATAAGTTTGCAGAACAAAACTGCCCAAAAAAGCATTCTCAATAGCCATGCAGTAAGAATTCCTGTCAGGTGAGTTAACATTCAGAAGCTAACTGTACTGCTACTTTACCTGTGAGATCCTTTTCTCGAAACTGTATAACAGGGAGAACCATAGTGTCTGCCAGTTGCTTGGCCAGCTGCGTGTGGAGACCATTAAGCTGAAAGCAAAAGGACTTAGTTGACAAAACAGTACACATCATTACTGGTATGTTTTACTTAGCAGGGGATCACCACAGACACTCACTCGCATGTGCCCAAGTAGCTCAGCTGGATGTTCTCAAATACACACCCTCATAAAATATGGAACAAGACCAGCCTAGAGGTCTGGGCTCTGACGGGCATCGGTGAAGCTTGCTAAAGGTCTCTGGCTCACAGTCCTCTGCTTTCTGTGCAAACCCTAGCTCTGTATTCTCAAACCAGGCCACAGCCTTCTAGAGACCACATATTGCATTGGCTGGCACTGAATGCAGATTGGTGGCAAGACTATAAGGCTTGTACTCACGAGGCCTGCCTGCCTGCCAGCAACCTCACTCACAAGGGCTGTAGCCACACCAGAAAAAACAGCACCTTGGGAACTGATTGGAGGTGGCTCAACCCCATTCCCTGCAGAGGACCAACAGATACATGGAGGATGGTGCCATCAGGGCTGACATCTGTGTGCCAGCTCTGCATGCTGTACAGCATGAGTTTTCATTCACCCTGTGAATTAGGAGTTATTTACAATCCCCGTTTTACTCACAAGCAAACAACTCTCTAAATCCAGATCACAAAAGAATGGCACAGCTGGGATGTAATCGTGGCTGGGAGTGAAATCAATCTTTCTCCCAGACACAGCACAGTGTGCTCTGTCTGTCACAGTGCTGCCTAAACCCCACACTCTGTAGACCAGGCATCAGCAACAGCAGGCGAAAGGGACTGTCCCTAGTGTGGATGACTAGGGCAAGCAACTCCAGCTGGCGAGGCTGCCTTCAACAGTGACAGCAGTATTCATGCCACTATCCCAAGAATGCAGATCTCCTACAGGGCTTGCCCTCTGGAGTCATGGCTCAAAGACCTAAGGGCAACCCTTTGCCAGGTACAGGAACACCATTAATACCTCCTTATCTCAGCCCAGTTGAAATGTGGCAAAGTTCTTCTGATAGGAATGCAAGAAGACAGTCATACCAGTAAATGCCACTGGGATTGGAGGGCTGTTTTTTTCCTAGAGTGACTATAGTAAGAAATGTAATGTTTTACATTGACAGCTAATTGAACATCAACAAGCCTTCCATGCCTGTGGCTCTGACATTAAGCAAGCAGGAAAGTAACCACGCATGTCAGGATAGCAGACTTCCTGCCAGATCACTTTCTTCCTAAGGACAGGATTCATGTCATCTACCTTTTGTGTGGCCTAAGAGGCACAGGCTGATGATGGTGCAAAGAGCAGGGCCCACCTGTGCTTCAAGGTGCTCTGACAGGAGGTGGTGACATGCCCTCTGTGAGGAGAAGGAAGGGACTCAAGAGGAAATCTCTGAATGACTCACAAGAAAGACTCATTCCAACACATTCTATTAACTGCATACGCATCTCTCCTGTCTGTTTAGCTGTGCTCCTGCCAGGGTTAGCTGGCTCACCTTTAATTCACCTGGCTCTGGCACAGACAGAAGAAACTACCTCAAAAGCTAGTCTCTTTGCATACCCAGACCCATTTGGCAGCAGCTTAGTCTAGACATCAAGAGGCTTGTGTAAACTCTGACCTGCAGACCCCTGACACCACTCCCATCAAGGGAACCAGTTTCCCACAAGGCAGTAAGTAACAGTTGTAAGCTGGGCATCCTAGCCCTGTCTTTTCACAACCAGCCCCTCTCCCTTAGTGACTCACTTCTACTTAATGTGATTTGGGGAAGAAATATCTCTCTACCTCCCTGTGTTATTTACTCACAATTAGTAATTGTATAACTTAAATAAATTTTTAAAAAATCTTCATTTTTCTGTAATTACATTTTAAAATAGATTCTACATCCATTTCAACATATTTTTACTCTTATTTAGTGTATGTGTGTGTGTGTGTGTGGGCATGTGCACACATGCACGCAACAGCACACCTTTGGAGTCAGAGGACAACTTGAAGAGTCAGTTCTCTCCTCCCATGTGGGTTTCGGGATTGATCTCTAGTTGTCAGGATTAATGGCAAATGCCCTCACCACCTTACTGGCCTCTTAACATATTTTAAAGAGACCCCAAAGTAGGAGAGACAAGTGTGATGGTTAATCATGACTGTCGATTTGACAGAGTTGTAATCGCTGTGGAAACAACCTTCTAGGCATGTCTGTGATGTGAGGGAATGGTTCTGTGGTGAGGGAGGGAAGCGGTACAGTTCCGTATGGATGTCAGACTCCAGAAAACTGTGGCTCAGTGCCTGCTGCTGCACGTGCCTTCCTGCTTTCTCCATCACGTTTCTTATGACAACCACACTGTTAGCTCTTTGAAAGCTGGGGTTTCTTATACTTCCTAGTGTTGCAGAGTTCCTACAGTACTGGAGCTCTGAGGGTTTATTTTAAACAGTGCTGAAATCAAACCCAGGGCCTTGCGCATGCTAGGCAGACATTGTACTACTGAGCCACATCCCCAGCCCACTTACGATTTTTATAGCCATGGTTTATGCAATTTCCTATAACCACGGTTTCCCACAAATACAATAAAAGGTATATGAAATCTTGTGTTGAACTGGGCCCCCATCAAAGGACATATCCACCTGGGACACAGAACATGAGAGCATGTGGAAACAGTCTCTACAAAGTAATCAGAGAGCTTAAAAGGAAAGTAGTCTGAATTTCCAGGTGGGCCCTGAGTTCTGTGACAGTGTTTTTATAAGAATGATACAGACAGAAGAGGAAGAGAAACACGGGCAGCAGAGGGGCCCTGTTAAGTCACAGCCCGACTTGAGGGATGCTGCCATAAGCCAAGGCACAACAGAAGTCACCAGAAGATGCCACAAGGGAAGGGAGGGTCCCACCTAGGTCCTACAGGATATGGCCCTGCAGATAACTTGAGTTAGTCTTCTGACTTCCAAAACTTTCAGAGAACAAACTCCTGTTGTTTGAAGCAATCCACCAAGGTAGATCAAGAAACATACCAAGCCTGAGAAACCAGGAAACCGAATGCTTGGAAGTCCTTGAGGTCTCTTTTCCCTCCAAGTCCCAAATACAGTGCTAATGCCACCTCTGTTATGGATTGAACCTCAGAAATCTCAGGTGGTATCCTAAAATGCAGAGGGGGCCAAAAAAGAGATGAAAGAGTTCATAACGAAAGATTTCCGTGTCTTACCTCATCCACCACTTTAGAAAAATAGTGTAGTGTAGAAATTACTTCTTCATCGCCTTTGCCCAGAGCAAAATTCTAGGACAAAGAGAATTAAAAAGCCAGGTGTTAAAATGCAGGAATTCACTCCAGAAACTGAGCCACAAACCCCAGGCTGGTACCCACTTCCTTTCCTCTCCCAGGGGCACATCAGAGGCTGTCACCCTGAGAGGTGTACCAACACCCCGTTCTGTCCACACCGTTCTGTCTTAACAGGATGGCATCTCTAGGAGTCTGTCCTGACCAGCAGCCCTCGTGGGTATTTGATTAGCTTGAAGAATCCTCATGGAGGCTTTGGGATGATCAGTGGGAAAAGATAAGAGGAAAAACCACCGGGACAAGAGAGAGAAAGAGAAAAGGGAAGGCTGGAGGTAGGAGCAGGGTGCCTTTGGAGATGTCTCTAGGGCCTCTGGGGCACCTGAGCACTGCACAGCACCCTCACGTTACCTGTTTTTCATAAGCCAGCAGCTGCCTCGAAAGCTGCTGAGTGGCCAGGCACATTTCATTCTGTGGGTCGAAGAGAAGAGCAAAGCGGGTCAGTTTTGTCAGTGTGCATCATCACTGAAACAGGCTGCCTCAGAGCAGCCTGGACAAGAAATGTGTGTGCTAGGAAGTGGTTGTTTTTCTTTCTAGACAAGCTCTCACTATGTAGCCCAGGCTATCCTGGAACTTATGAGCTTCCTGCTTCAGCCTACTGTGATTATAAGTTTGTACTACCACATCTGACAGATTCTTTCTAGGCAATATTTAGAGAGCAACACTAAAATCAAAAGCCTAAAGCTTGATTTAGAACAAATAAGGCCATTAACAAACTGCTCCTTTTGGTTATTCAGTCAGTGAACAAAGGAGTGAGCAGAACAGACCCAGTCCTCGTAGATGTATGGGGGAAGGGGACATCAGAATAGTGGCTACATGCATGATGAGGACCCCAAAGCAGGAGGTGCCAACACCAGGACCCTACTGGACTCAGAGATGCTTAATGCGACAGAGCCTGCAGGCAGCCAGCCAGGAGAAGCAGCACTGGAGCAGCTCTCGAGAACTGTGGAGGGGACCGCAGCGAGGGCTGCAGGGCAGGGGGCAGCCATGCACAGACTCAGGGCCCAGCTTCAGCATGACTGGAGGGGTCACAAGAGTGGTTTGGCCCTGGGAGCTGGCACCAGGGATGGCTGGAACAGAGGCATACCCATCCTCACGTTGCAGAAGACTAGCGGAAAGCACTGTTTGAGGAGCCAGCGTGTACTGCCAGGCTCTCCCCTGGCTCAGTTCCCCTCTGTCCCTGATCCTGTCACCCTCTAGCCTCTGGCTGTTGCAGCTGACCCTCCATCCTCCCACTACCCATGCAGCAGACCTCGCTCACGCTTCTAAAGCTGTGCTCAAGCTGCTGGTCAGTTCAGGGTTACCCCTAAGATGGCGCCAGAGCACAGTGCCCCAGGGCACTAGGGCACTAGGCCTCCTCTCATTCTTTCTCTGGGCTGCTATTCCTTCAAGGGCAAATCCTGAACTCAAGGGAACATTTTGTTTGTTTACCTTGCTTGAGTGTCCTCTGCCTATGAAGAGTCAAAAACCCATTTTCTAGGACCTTCTTGACAACAGGTTATGGTTTCCTGGCTACCTCCATCTGTCCTATGAGCAGGCATGACTATGAAACATGGCTCTCCCCCTCTCTCCCAAAATAAAGTCACAAGCAGGGCTCTTACTTGAGCTGCCTTTCTGCCCTCTGTGTGCTGCTCCTTTGGAACTGACCACAAGCGCTAGTCATAGGGCCAAGGAAGCAGCTGAACAAATAGGACTCCACCCATTGTTTGGACAGGGGCAGGCAACAGTTGTTGGCATACCACTCAACAGCCACTCAACATGTTTGATGAATAAGTGTGTGAATAAGTGTGTGAACTCCAAGTTTAAAACAATACCTGCAATCCAACGTGAGCGAAAAATTCTGCCTAAGTGTAGAGGGACACATCATAAAAGGCAATAAACTACAGAGGCTGGAAGAAGCGGCTGATCTGCCCTCTACAGCAGTGATGCTCTGAAGAGGGGCTCACTCATGGGTTACATAAAAAGTCCCTTGCTTCAAGTAAGATGAGTTTGTCTGAGGTTGGCATCTGGCCCCTGTGGGTTGGGATTTGCACACTCAAGAATCTTTAAATAACAGTTAATTCTGACAGGTGCTTAGTTCACACAAGAAACTATGCTCTATGTGCTACCTTGTTTGATCTTGATGATATATTTTTTCCATTTATGTGTGTGTGCATATACGCTGATTTCTGCAGGTTTGTTAAGTGTGTGTGCATGTACACTGATGTCTGCAGGTGTGTGTGTGTGTGTGTGTGTGTGTGTGTGTACGCCCATGTCTGCAGATGCTCGTGGTGGCTGGAAGAGGTTATCAGATACCCCCAAACTGGAGTTACAGGTGGTTTGGAGCCACCCAGGCTGGGTCCTCAGGAAGAGTAGCAACTGCTCTTCCTTGACTGCTCAGTCAGTGCCACAGTCCCTCTATAGGCCAGTCTAAATGACCACAACTAGAGATGAAGCAGAGAATGAGGCACAAAGGCCTGAGCTGCCTTCCCAGTGTCACTCAGCAGGTTGGTGGCATGGCAGGGACATGAGTCCAGATCTGTCTGACTCTAAACGCCACACTCCGTTTTCCATAATCTCTTCTCTTTCTTCAGCATCTCACCGAAGCTCAGGCTGGCCTCAAACTTGCTATGTTAGTTAAGGGTGACAAACTCCTGGTCTTCCTGACTCCACCTCCCCCAGCTCCTGCCACATTTTTCATTCTATAGTAGTGCTCCTCCATACTGAATCCTTCATGAAGCAGTCAACAAACATAATATCCCTCTCTACATTCAAACCAAGCAAATGCCTCAAATTTTCCATGCTTCTGACATGGAAATGTCAGAATATATATATATAAACCTTCTAGCAAGCTGCTGTGTGGCACTGAGCTCATGCGGAGTGGAGGACACTCGGGTGCCAATGACACACCTCCATAGCGCCTCAGGGAGGTAGGGCACAGCACACAGAGCAGCTGTCCACCAGAGTGACTGGGGGCGAGTGGCCTCTGCCAGCTCTCTCCTTAAAATATTTTCCATCTTTTGGGTACATCAGGCAACTAAGTTACTGTTGCTCCCATGGAGGCCCACTGGGAAACAAGCACTCACAAAGGGCCCGCCCCTGCCCAGAACTGAGCACAGCAGGCAGAATCTCACCCAGTCCCCCTCATTCTAATCCGGACTGCATCAAGGCTCCATCAAGCAGCCTGCCAGCGTCAGCTAGTGAATCTACACTCTGGGAACAGACAAAACCCATAAAAAAGGGAGCTTAGACCTGCAAGTGGCAGGTCTAAGAGGGCTTCTTACCAGAACACAAAGCTCACACTTTCCTAGGAGCATGACAGCAAGACTAGCATTCAGATTCTAATGGAGTTCTGAGAGTAACATCATGGTGTGTGTTTGTGTGTGTGTGCCTGTGCGTGCATGCAGACATGTGTTTCTGTGACATACTGGGACCCAGGGCCTCAAATGTCAGGCAAGCCTCTCCCTCTGAGCTACGTACTTGACATGTGTCATTCTTTTCATGGTCCTGCAACAGCTCATGGGCTGCTTGCTACACTTTGCTACTTCCCAGGAATCCTTAAAGGACAAGCTGGGGCTAAGGGTGCAGCTCAGCGGCACGGAGCACGTTTAGTTGCAGAAGGACTCCGGTTTGATCCCCAGCATAAGAAAAAAAGACAAGCTGACAAAGGGTTTACAGACAGCTCCTCCTACATTAAAGAACCTCTTGTTCTGTCGCCAAGGTGCTAGCAAGCCTGATGGGCAATCTGAGCTCCTGGCAAGGGAACACTTACCTTACCATGCCAGAGAGGCTACTGCCCAGAGCGCCACCTGAAACCTCCGTGGAGAGAACCACCCATGGTGGCTATGAATAGTGATGTTGAGACTGACAAGGAGAAAATCCAGCTTCGAACAGTCATGGACAGCCATGTGCTTAGAGGTCTGTTGCAAGTGGCACAGATGTGGCCTCAGAGGTACATTCACCCTAGTATTCAAGACCCACAGAGGGAAGCCAATATGGAAGTAAAAGATGAGAAGGCGGGCTGCCAGGCTGGCAGATGGTGCTGGCTGTTGGGGATCCATGGGAAGTAGGCATGGGGTGAGTGGATGAATGTGTAGAAGCAGTGTCCTGTGGCTGAAGTAGAAGATAGCATGGGAGGGGACAGTGGCGGGCTGACCAGGAGATGATGTGAGAACCTGACTGAGATGCCAAACACACCCAAGGTGAGCCAAAATTCTGCACCAGTTCTTGAGGCAAATGGCACGAAGCAGTGAGGAGGACAGAGAAAAGAGAAGCACCAGGCCTCAGGAATGAGGAGGAGCATGGGTTTGTGATGACAAGGGTCCAGTTGGGATGGTGGCTTTCAGGTGGAGAAGACCTGCACCCAATCCTGTGCTGGACATCAGGAAATGACATCCTTTTAGGGCTAGCAGTCTACTATGGGACAAAGAGTATCATCATCACCCTTCATTGTTCAGACTACTAAGTGCACGGGCCTCTACTGAGCACACAAGAGATCCCTGGCTAGGAAGGGAGAGAGAGTAGGAAAGAATAGAGCTAGAGACATTCTCTGGACACTCAGTGAGGGGCAAAATGGACCCCAAGCACAGTACAGAGCTGTGAAGCCAGCCTGGCACACTGGGGAACAGCCAGAGACAAGCTGGCAGGGAGCTGGCTCTTGGCTCTCTGTGCTCAGTATGCCTTTCTGAGAAGGCTCACTTTGCCAGTGGCCACACAGAGCACCCTGAGATGGGCAGGAGGAAAGCTATAAGACAAAGAAAGAACTGAAGCCAGGGTGCCTTCCTGTAGAGACCCACTGCCTCCCAGAAAATCCAGAAAACTTGTCTTACAAAGTGGCAGTAGAATCAAGAAAACCATAGTTCCCAAGGAGGCAGACATAAGCCCTGGAGGCCATCTCTGGTGATCCTGCCCAGGGCCAAATGGACACCTCCCAGGGCAGGCTGAAAGACAGTTCTGGAGAGCAGAGAGACTTAAGAGGGGACAACTTCAGGATAAGATAAGAGCTATTAGAGGAGGTCAAAGGAGGGCTAGGAAAGGCTTGTTTCTGGGCCCAAAGAAGAGGGTCATGGGGTTCTGGAAGAAGATCAGCTGCTGCCAGGGGCCAAGGCTGTATGCCAGGTACTAGAGGGGTCCCAGGGCAGGTGAGATGGAGAGACAGTTGTGTTGCTATACCACTCAGAAGATGGCTTCTGGGGCTCAACTCTCCAGACAATCCAACGACTGGAAGAAACTCAAACATAGTGACTTATCTTGCCAACATCACAGAGCCACGTGGGCAATAGACAGGACTGGAGTTCTGGCCTACTGAGTCCAAGGTCGATGGTTAGCCCTGTACCTAAAGATGAGTCACACCACCATGAAGGCCTCAAAGGCTGCACAAATGAAGCACTGTGGACACACATGCGGACCAGGCAGGTGTTAGCCCTGCCTTTCACACCTGAAGCTACAAACTGCTTCTCAGTCTCAAGTAGGCAAATGACCCTGTTTTACTGCTTGTCAGGACTGTGAAATGTACTAATTAAAACAATCCAGATTAAAATCTAACGAAAGGAGGAAAGTCACCATGGCTTCAAAAACTGGGTCCCACCTCCAACAACTACAAAGTTGGCAGGCTTGGAAACCAGGCATGTTGTTTGTACAGGAAATGCCTCTGAAAGGCAAAACCTTAGCTGGGCTACCATTTGTGGAGACCAGTGTGTCCAGAACACAGTACCACACCCAAGAGTGACTTCTGGCTTTTCTGGTTCTGCCACTCATCAGCTGTGTGATCTGAGACAACTTACACAACTTCCTTAAGTCTTAGACTCTTCACCATATATTATAATAACCTTTAGTTAGTAAAACTAAATGAGATAATGCACAGGAGGTTCCTGACCTGGTGTGTGGCACTGTGTGTCTAAGGAATAGAAGAACCCTGTCTGTCTCCTATAGACTTCTCCCTTCACACATGGATGCCTAATGTTCTCATTGTCTCCCAACAGGGATGCAATGTGTTTAGCTTAATTATCATCTATCTATCTATCTATCTATCTATCTATCTATCTATCTATCTATCTATCTATCTATCTATCGTCATTTAAAGGAAATGTTTTCTTTTACATTTATTTGGTGTGTGTGTGCAAGCATGTGAAAGTTAAAGACAACTTTGGGGAGCTGGCCTCTCCTTTCACCACAGTGGGTTCAGGGGACTAAACTCAGGTCATCAGCTTTGGTGGTAAGCATCTGTACCTGCTGAATTAGCTCTCCTGCCTGAGCGCTTTGTATAGTGTTTAAATAATTTTACTCCCCTTCTCTCTCATCTTTGCCTCAGCTTGAGATTACACTGTTTCACATCCCAAACAGGCTTTAGGGTCTACAGTTTTTATATCTGTTTGGGGTGCAGTATTTCTATGCCCCCCCAAAGTTTGGCGAAGAACAGCTTCACAGCTGGGTGTGGTGGTGTACAACTTTGTTCCAGGCTGACCAGGGATGCATGCTAAGACCCTGTTTTAAACAAACAAACAAACAAACAAACAAACAAAACCAAAAAGAGCAACTGCAGAGATGTGAATGGATTAACCTGCTTTGCTGAGGGGAAGTAAACAAGATTTAACCACAGATATCACTTTGAAGAGAAACTCATTAGGGGCTGGAGAGACAGGCCAGCAGCTAAAAGCACTTCCTGCTCATGCAAAAGACTACGTTTGATTCCCATCACCCATGTCAGTGGTTTTCAACTAGCTCCATGGGATCCAACACCTTCTGGTCTCCAGGGACACCCACACATAGGTATGTATACAGCCCCACACACCACAAATACATCACCCCACCCACATCCACACATACAACACACACACCATATATTTACACACACATATCACATACACACACACCACACACACACATATCACATACACACACACCACACAAACACATACACCACATACAGAAATATATAAATATTTTAAAAACTTTATCTAATTTATGAAAACACTGCCCCAGAACCAAAGGCACCAACCAGAGAGGTTGGTGTTCTGTCAGAGGAGACAGGTGGGTAATCAAAACTGCCAGTTTCACTAACCCTGCCAGCAGGGGCCTTTCTGACCATAGCCAAATCCATCTCTCACATGGCCCCATTTCGGCATGATAGCTAAGAGGATGATCTAAGCAGCTCTCTTCTAAGCCTGAGTGAGTCCAGTATTAAAAAATAAAACAACTCTAAGCCTACTAGGAAAGAAATACTTATCAGACACACAGATTTAAAGCAAGTATCTTATCAAATTTATTGAATGCAAATCTGTGCCAACTTAACTGCACATATATCTTCATGCTCTTGTTCGGGCCCCTCAGGCATTTTGAACTTACTTGTCCAGCAGTCTGAACAACAGCAGGGAACCCTCTCCAGCCTCTGACAGTATTGAAGAATACCCCTTCCTCCGTGGTGAACAGCCTTTGCTCTGACAGTATTGAAGAATACCCCTTCCTCCGTGGTGAACGGCCTTCACTCCGAGCATGGGCAACAGCTCTGCTGCCAGCTCAGAGACAAAATGCACATGGACCACTGCACTGAAATGCCAACCCCCGTGCTAACTTACAGGGTCACTCCAGGGGTAAGCCAAATCTAAAAGCCCCTTAAAACAGCAGAGTAAGGAGTCTGCTCTCAGAACTCTTCTTTCTTCTTTTTAAAAAGCTCAGCTGTCATTTTATTGTTCTTTGTCTGAATATAGCAACTGTAAGCTCAGTGTAATGACACTGCATGTATACACATGTGATTTTATTTACACAAAGTCTGTAACTGAATTAGATAATTCTTATCTTAATCGTCAAAGAAGGCAATCTGTTCTACTGGATATATTAAGAAATGATTTAATAAAAAAAACTACCTAATCATGTAATTATCAAACTAATGTATTAGGACTGAATATACATGTCTACAAAGTCTCATCTACAGGATTGCACCTTTCAATATTTTATCGAACACCTCTGCTTTTGCCAGTGAGAAGCCTTATCTATTTACAGGACAAAAGGTATGAACATGTACATTTATTGATATCCAGCACATAACTTATGTTCTATGATATAATTAGTATTGGCAAAGATAAAGAGGACATTGTTTATAAATTCAATATTTGACAAGACATTTCTATATGTCAGATATCCAGGCTTTATTTTACTCCTGAAGTCGTACTTACTGGCAACATTAACTTCAGATTCCTTCTTTTATGTTCCCAGAGATCCTTAGTCTTTCTCTAAATTAATCTGTGTTTTCCCCAGAGAACAACTCTTGTCCCAATTCCTAGTCAAAAGTTCTAGCTTCTATTCTGAGACATCAGCTTTAATCTCACTTTTTAAACTAAGCCCAGAAGACACTCACTAGAGCAGAATCAGAAGTGTACTAAGCAAGCTGATCAAGAATACCTCTGTGGCCGGGTGGTGGCACATGCCTTCCCAGCACTTGGGAGGCAGAGGCAGGTGGATCGTTGTGAGTCAAGGCCAGGCTGGTCTACAGAGTAAGTTCCAGGACAGTAGCACTACATAAGAAACCCTGTCTTGAAAAAACAAAACAAACAAACAAAAGCCTATCTTGAAAAACAAAAGACAAAACAAACAAACAAACAAAACCCTGTGTCTCACAGTCCACATAAAACTCCTTTTAAAATACAATAGTTGAAAACTATGCCCTGTTAAAATAAATAAATAAAACTTTATTGATATAATTCAATATGTCTAAGTGTAAAATACTTAACGAATACTATGAAAGAAAACCGGGGGCAGGGTGATGTCCAGGATGAAAACAGAACGGTATTGCTAGCTTAGACTATGCACACATCAAAGCAAGCAAAACACACCTCAGCCTTCCACCAGCCCTGAAAAGTCAGAGGCCCCGCCTGTTTCTATCTGGATGCTGCTGGTGGCCAGCTGTTTGTAGGGTATTTCCACAGTTCTCTCTGCAGCAGAAGCCAAAAGGGAGGAGGGTGCTGGCCAGTGGACAGCCCACATGATGGTCATGTGCTTTGAGTTGAAAGCTGGGTTCCAACCGCTTGGAATGCAAGACCTACTTAATTTTGGCAACATGTAGTTTTCAGGCTCAGGAGAAAAAAATGCGTAAGGAAGTATTTCGACTCTTCAGGAAATGGTTGTGACAGACATGGAAAGGCAGAGCAGTGACTCCTGGGAGTGGAAGACATAAAGCCACTTAAGTCTTGGAGTTTGAAAGCATTAAATAGGAGACAGGACCATTTAATGGCAGCATTCAAATGTACTAAATGGCAAGCAAGAAGGTTGAATAAGCATGGTCAAATTGTCTTTCCATTGTATCACATTTGGAATATTCAGAGAAAAACACAAAAACATGCAATGTCAGTAACCAAATAAAAATGTAGGGCAACCTCATATTCCCAAATTCTGAACAACTTAAGAAAACAGACGAGCAGGGATGATCACACATATGCACAACTCTTCTGAACACTAACCCAATTGTGTGCTGTGGGAATGAGGCTTGGTACAGAGCACCCGCCTAGCACACCACGAGGCCCTAGATTCAGTTCCCAGCACTGTAACAAACTAGTTATTTCTGAGACAGGGTCTCGCTCTATATCTCTGGCTGGCCTGGAACTCACCATGTGGACCAGGCTGGCCTTGAACCCACAGAGGCCTACCACACCTAGCGAAACACACTTCTTAATTACTAAGTAATCTTGCCTGACACCACAGTTTGCAAGTTTCTATCTCTACCCTGAACTTGGCTCTGAATTTCAGCAATACCCTTCCCTTACTTCAGGTTCCATGGACCCTCAGAGTTAGTGCTTCCAAAGAGAACTGTGAGCCGGGTATGGTGCAAATGTCTGTAATCCTAGCACTTGGGAGGCAGAGGCCGGAGGCTCACAGGATGAAGGTTTCTATCAGCTACACACTGAGTGCCTGAGTGGCCTAGGCCACATAAGACCCTGTCTCAAATAGCCGAGGAAAATGATATAGGCTATGCCACTACACACAGCCTGCGAGCACACACCCATATGCCTCTGGCTCCTCCTATGTGCTCTCACCTGTGGCTGAGGTCAGAGTCTGGACAATCTCGCTCTGTCTCTGTCCATTATGTCTCTTTTTAACTGACACATGGGAACTGTACATATTCAGAGGTAACAGTGTGACATGTCAGTACAGGGTATGTTACTAATAAGTAAATCAAAACTACTATGATCACCCTCCTTTTGGAGGCCCACCTGTCACAGCTTGGGTCTCAAATGACCCCAGGAGTTAGTTACTGCAAGGTGAGGGAACCTTTAAAAAGTGGGGTCTAGTGGAAGAAAGTTGGGTCCCTGAAATGTGCCCTTAAAGGGGACAATGGACCATGACCCTTGCTCTGGTCTACTTCTTGGCCACCATCAGGTATGCGGCTTCCCCTGTCATTCTTTCCCACAACACCATGATGTACTTCCTTACCATGGGTGCAAAGCCAAGGACTAAGTGACCACGTACTGAAACTGGAAGATCGAGCCAAATAACCCAGCTCATCTTGTAAGCTGATTTTCTCAGATGATTTGTCACAGTAACAGAAAGCCAACTTATACACCAGCACAGCTCTTCTGGGTGAGGTGAGCCTCCTCTCTGGCCTTCAGGCATTCACCAGTAAATGTCTGACTCCTAACTCAGTGTAAGCTCTCTAAAGGCAAAAACGAGTGCTTTTTCTCATGGTGAATAAAAACTAATGACTACATACAGTTATAATTTAAAATGTTTAAATTATATTTTCTTTTCTTCTGTGTACATATGAACATTTATGTGTGGATGTGCATG
The DNA here is from genome assembly GCA_028658305.1 of Pachyuromys duprasi. NCBI lineage: Eukaryota > Metazoa > Chordata > Mammalia > Rodentia > Muridae > Pachyuromys > Pachyuromys duprasi. Next base: position 83,640,406 of record CM053766.1, read on the forward strand.
CCACGGCACATGTGTGGAGGTCAGGGAATAACCTGTAGGAGTTGGTTTTGTCTTTCTACCATGTCAGTTCTAGGGATGGAACTCAGGCTGTCATGTGTGGTAGCAGGTGCCTTGACCCTCTGAGCCATCTTGCTGGCCTCATTCTGCAGGATTATTAAGAGTCATACAGTGCTACAGGTGGTATTTCTGTCACACACTTCATAAGTAAGCAAAAGGAATGAGCACACACGAATATAAGTCATCAAGGGTCAATGAAAACTATCCAGTGTCATTAATACTTCAATGTGCAACAATTCTGTACTTAAGTGACTCATAGCTTCCTCAGAAACTGATGTATGTGGCAGTTCTTGTTTGTAAAAAGCTTTGCTTTTGCTACTCAGCAATTTATTTTCCATGGGTTTGCAAGCTAAGATATTCGTTCCTCAAAACAAAGAGGCCACCCTATCTTCAGAGGAAAGCCTTGAAAAAGTGTCTACCCACTCCCCCTGACATTCAAGACTGCCCAATTATGGAGAAAGACAAAGAGTGCTGAGACACTGAGTCTACCCAATCACAAATGGGAAGAGGAGACTCCAATGTTTCTCTCTGGGGTTGGATTAAAAAGAAAATAAAAAACAGTTAATGTGGGTCCTCTTCTGGTTCTAGTTACAGGAAGATTACAGCTCTTTCTCAAATAAGGGAGACAGGCCTGAAGAAAAAACAATCCTAACATGTACATGTTCATGTATGAGGCACATATACACCCATGTGAACATGTATGTAGAAACCAGTCCCTTGTGTCTGCCCTTAGAAGCTGTCCATCTCCCTGAGACAGGATCTCTCACTTGGGGCCCATGTATTAGCGTAGGGTGGATGGCCAACACCCTCTAGGAATCGACCTGTCTGTCTCCTCCAGTGCTGGGAAGACACTAGCACAATAATATGCCCAGCTCTGTTATACGGGTTCTGGGGTTCCAACTCATATCTTTACTAAGCCACCTTCTCAGCCTCTGAATGATTTTATTTCAAAAACTTTTAAGTGAGATTTTTCTAACTCCAACAGAAGGGGTAGGTGGCATACCTGTGCTCCATAGACACGCTGCATGGCCTGCAGCAGCTGGTTGGTATAGTCTGTGAGGGTGCCAGCATCTTCCTCAAAAACACTTAGCAAGGAGCGAGTCTGTAGGCAAAAAAGAAAGGGTCAATCTTAGCTCTCTGACAGTTTTGAAGGAGGGACAAACACAGCTCAGGAACCACCAGAACCTGGAAGGTTAAGTGTCAGATGAGCTCTGTTCTTAGCCTCTCCACAGCAGTGCAGGAACAGGCAGATGACAGCCGTTTAGGACCATTTCTATGCGGCAGGGCTTGAGGCTCAGCACACAGCACCTGCTACACCTGCTACCCCCCTCCAGCACCATTGAAGGACAGTCATCTGTGCTGACTTCAGTGCCCACCCAATAAACAGTGTCAGAAAGGACACCCTCTCCTTTCAAGTCCATGCAGGGAACATACGACCCTACTGTCCACCATGCACAGCAACCTAGCCCCGCTGGCTTAATCACTCAGCCTCAATCAGCTACTTGGGTGTCTGTAGGTAGGGTATCCTGCAGACAGTCATCATTTCCTTGTAAGATACGTCACAGTCAGCTGCCATGGTGGTGGCGGTGAGGTGTGTATACGCAAGAGAAAGAGGGAGAGGGAGAGAGAGAAGGAGAGGAAGAGAGGGAGAACATGCGTTTAAACTCATGGCCAGGAATCTCAAATGTCGTGGCCCAGTGGTAGAAGTTCCCAGCATTAAACTCAAATGGCAACCATTGCACTGGCCCCTTCTCTCAGGAAGAACTCCATTCTGAGGGCAGCTGAGCAATACACTGACTAAAGGGTAGTTCCTGCCATTTCATACACAGTGCTTGGCACACCCTGACCGGTAGCAACATCTATATATAGCGGGTGGTGTGTGAACAAGGGTCAAGGCATCACTTAATAGAGATCTACTCACATATGAATTCGCAACAAGATCTCAGTAAACAACCAAGGAGACAAAGAGGGCACAGGGCAGCTGTTAATGAGGTCACACAAGCAGCTCTGCGAACAATTCATTACTGCTCATTATTTTCTTGCAAATGGATTTCAGTTCCATCTAAGCTAAACTAAGATTAGAAAGTGGCCACTATGTTCTGCCACCCCCGGGCCCTCCCTGCTGCTAAGTCCAGACACCCCCATGGACTAGAGTAGGAACCTGGGCATAGGCACCTTCCCTTCTCACCATTTGGTCTACCCTTGGCTGTGCTCTACAAACTGCAGACTTTGCTTCTCTGCCCTGGTTCTCCCGGGTCAAAGTAGGTATCTAAATGCTCTGCTAATGAAAGAATCATTGGCAATGAACCGGGCAACGTAAGCCAGCGTTTCACACAGCTCTCTGTGAGGACAAATGCTCACATAATGTGGACCCTCATCCCAGATGAGCTGCCTCAAGCTGCCTAAAATTCAAATCCAGAGCCCTACACCAGGGTGCAGACTGCACCAAATGACACACTGCTAAATAGAATGTGCACACTGATTTTTCTCTCCTTCTCTTCAGTTTGTAAATAAACATTACAGCTATGACTCACTAGACATCATAATCCATTAATGCGTGATAATCAGTACGTAAAAATGGCAGTTCTAAATTCTTTATGGCCTCTCTTGAAAGCGTGATTCTTTGACTGTTAAACTGGGTGGCCTGTGTTTGGTATTCGTGAGCAGTTGCCTCCCTGCTCTCAGCCAGCATGTGCTGAAACACCATCCACAGGACTGAGTTACTGCTGAGGAAAGGGGCTCCAAGGCCAGCAGGGGCCGAGCCTGTGGGGTGTTGTCGAGGGAGCTGTGAGGTGGGAGATGACATTTATTAAGGAGACCAGGCTCTCTGGTGCTCAGATTTGGTGCTCAGTGTTTAATCAGGTGTCCATCTTAACTCTATAGCCATGTGCTTATGTAAGGAGTGCCATCCAACAGCACAGTCATCCAGCTGTGTGTTCCTGGTACTCAATGTTGTACGGGCCCACCAAAGTTTACAAAGATTCAAAGACCTTTCTTATTGCAACTAACATGCCTGGGAACAGAAGTATACAACTGGATTGCAGGCATTTTCTTTTGGAAAAATAGTACTTGCTCATTTAGCTGAATCCTGTTTTGTTTTGTTTTTCTCCTCTTAATACTTTAAGGAATAAAATAAAGATGAGGAATAATTAAAGAGAAGGCTTACACATCTGTCTTCCACAAAGATAGCAGGGGAGACTCCAGTGGAACTCCTTATATCAGACACTGACAGCACGGGGCACTTGTCACTTTATCTAATGAAACAACTTTATAATCAGATACCATGGTTACATTAACCTCACTTTACAGAGGATGAAGCTGGGGCTCAAATAGCTTCCTTTCTGCTGCTTATATGCTACAGGCCACACTGAGGGGAGTCAGGGCAGGAGCTCAAGCGGAAACTGTGGAGAAATACTTGTTGCTCACTCTCAGGCTCATGCTTAGTTAGCTTCCTTATACTGCTAAGGACCACCTGCCCAGAGACAGGTACCCACCCTGCACCTGTGCTGGACCCTTCTATATCAGTTAACAGTTAAGACAATGGCCCAAGACCAACCTGATAAAGACAAGTAGCTTATTCTAGGCTGTGTCACAGACAATTAAAGCCCCCAAGGCTGGGAAGCAGGGAGGCTGAGATATAAATCCAGGTCCAAGGACCATGCATTCACCAGTGTCAAAAGTCTCATCAGTGTGTTCCATGGTGCCAACCCAAGACACGGGTAGACCAGAGCTGAATTCCCTGTAATTATCCTACTTTCTATCTCTCCTCTACAGTAACTGTTGGAAAACGTCATCATGGTATCTTGCCTTGTTTTGATTTCTGGGCACTGGATTTAAGTAGACACTGATCAGCCCAGACAAGGAATGCCCAGCTGCTGAAGGACTGCTTTGCTACAAGTCATCAGCCCCCACTCTGCTCAAATGTGTGGACAGGAGTGTGCTGACATATAGAGAATGAATGAGGGTCAGGAAAGGCATGCCAGCTGTCCAAAGTCTCACAGAATGGCCCAACACTGCTGTGTCCATTTACAAAGATAGTAGCATCAATCTGTGGCATACAGGCACACGCACACCTGATGCGTGCTTCTCATTCCTCAGAGCAGCTCAACAGAGGAGCTGTTTCTCAGTTTTTAGGCACATGCACACAAGTCTCAGTGAGGCTGAATAAAAGCCCAAGGTAACAGTGGCAAACTCATGATTTGACTCCATCCTTTTCTACTACCCAACATTCTCAGGAGCCTCTGCAGCCAGACAAACAAGGCCAAGCACTCTGTGGGCATGGCCTCAGCTCCTTGGCATTCCTTGACCTTAGAGTGAATATATGGGTGTTTCCTAATCAAACAGCCCTGACATTCTCAATAGCACATAATTGTGTAAGTGTCTAATTTCAATAGCACTCATAATTTGTTTCTTTAGAATGTAAGTTAGACAAAGATTTTTATCCCCCTAATTTTGTGTAGGCAGAGAAACATCTGAACAGAACCAAGTCTACTGAATGGAAAAATGTGTTATACACAGAGCTATAGGATGAACTGTCTTCACAATGAAGCCACACAAAACCACCTGCCGTGTTTGGAGGCATCTCACTGGGATAAAGAAAGGCCTGATTGCTGGGGAGGACTGTTCCCAGCTAGGCCACTGCATGATCTCAGAACCAAGTCTTTCATTTCTCTGTTTCCGTTATGCCAACTTTCAAAGAAGCAAAGCACAAAGCAGGACACCAAAAAATAAAGCAGAGCTTCATCCCTTACTGGGAAATCGTATCGCATGCAGGATAAGATCACTCCACTGTAGAAGGATGCAGGATGCGTGGCTGGGGCTCAGAGCTGCATCTCTGTCCCTATCTATTACAGCAGGACTCACACTGTCCTGGAACAGCTGCTTATCTGCCCCAGGAACAGACTGTGAACCACTCAAGGACAGGTATGCCTATCTAGTCTATGGTCATGTTTCCAGCAGCAAACAGAGCCTGGCCAGCAGGGCAGAGGCTCACAAACAGCAATGAGGACACATTTTTCGCCCTCTAAATACTCATGTACCAGTGATCAGCAGAAAGAATACGTGCACATGTACTAGTTTTGCAACACAATGTGCAACCCTACATGCTGAAGAAGAGGAAATGAATAGTTGTATCTAAGGCTAGTCAACTTCTATTCAGCACTTCTTGGGGCACTCAAGTTCAAATACAAAACTTTTGTATTCATTTAATAAGTCCTGGGTAACCACGTTACTCAAGCAAACCTCATAACTCTTCCTCCACCAACAAGAAGAAACAAATAGCTCATGGGTTCTCGGTATGTTTGTTCCCTCCTTGTAAATCGATATTTAGGGCCAGGGGGAAGGCAGGTGCTAGGTAAAAGGCTAACTTAAACAGTACTCCAAGGTTTAGGAGGAAGCTCAGCGGGAGAGTGAGTGCCTGACTAGCATGGTAAGGCTTGGCGCCAAAACCATGCACCACAAAAGAAAACCCTTTATTCCTGTTGCCTGGATTTCTTTATGGTACTGCCCTCCTCCATCTTACTAAAACACCTGTCTCAAAAGACTGTTGGAAAAGAGTGAGCTTGTGAATAAAATGCATTTAGAATAGTGCCTGGCACATACCAAACCATGTAGGATTCAGACCAGGCACGTCTAACCCATAACCCAAGAGAGGCACAAATGCAACTCCATGCAAAATCATGTGTTCTTAAAACATACAGATTTTTTTTTTGCAATTTCTTTGTAACTTGACTGAATGGTTTTCAAGTGTGAATTTTGGAGATTATGGTAGCCCAGAGAAGCCAAAAGGTTGGATGATCCTGAATTCTAGGCATTTGCTTCTACATTTTGTTAAATTCTTTCATATAAAATAAAAGAAACTATTTTAAATCCATCCAGTTGCACACCTCTGGATCTCCTGGGAGTAAAGCTGCAATTGGGCACATGCTATATAGAGAATAGTGACAGCCATGCTCTCAGGACTATGAGAGACTCCTAATGTTAGCTTCTATCCCATACAGTTGCCACACAATCTCAACAGCAATGACAAACTTCCTACATGTGGCTCACTGGGTAAAGGCACCTGTCACCAAATCTGATAAGCTGCAGTTAGTCCTTAGAACCCATACGGTGGAAGGAGAGAACTGACTTCCACAAACTGGCCTCTGACCTCCACATAAGCACACCTATCTATATCAAGGGTCAGGAAACGTCACAGAAGAGGGGGATGAAAGAATGAGGTGTTGTGAAATGCGGTCTTCTAGACACAACACAGCCCTTCCTCCCATAAATTCACAGCAACATGGGTCACCTATACAAGAGAATGCCAGTCCACATTCCAGCCTGGAATGGAGGCACCAGAGGCCCTGCCTTTAGCGGAGAAGCTACTCCTGTTGGTGACTTCTGAGAAGGAAGAGCCAGTTTTCTTTGGGGGTGTGCTGCTGGGAGGTTGTCCTGGCTCCACTGGATGGCCTCACACCCATGCATATGAAGAAAGCACTAATTAAATTTTGTGTGTTATGGGCGGGGCGGGAGGAAGAACAGGAAAATGGATGGGGAAACATGTTGGGGGTGGTGTCTGGAGAGAGGGGATGGGGAAGCAATATGATAAAGACACACTGTGTAAGTATATGAAATTATTAACGAATAAAAAGCATTTTAAGATACTCCTTTCAAGAAAGGCAACAAAAGAAATGACTGAGTTAAATAAAGGGCTTTATAAGTTTGCAGGAACGCCAACTAGTAATAAACCTTCACTAGAGAAAAAAAGTTTAAAAAATTAAAAAGAATGCCAGATAGGAATAACAATGACTCTAAACATCTTTCTTTTTTCACAAGCTCAAAGTTGTAAATCATATAAATGGGATACACTTTTAAACTGTTCCTTCACCTTCAAGGCCATCTGCTCCATGTTCCTTGTTTTCTGTGGAGTTTCTACAGATGAGAAGATTGAGCTATTAAAGCCAGAATTGCAACCAGGTCTCCAGACTCGTTGTTAGTGTCTCTCTCTCAAAGCTTAGCCATTCAAGAACAGTACACACTCATTGGAAACCCTAAAACTCTAGACCACCTTATGACTGTGCAAATAGCCTGGCTCAGCCTTTATCAAACCGGTGAGGAAAACAATATATCTTTGACCTTCAATATCCCCAAACATAAAGCAAATGGAAATCCCTATTCATAACCATGATGATTATGACTTCCATACACTTATGTTCAGATCCCGACAGGGGAGGACGGTTGAAATGCTTTCCAGGACAGGCTTGACATTCAGAGCTGTATAAAGAGGCCTTTGAAAAGTTAGCACAACAGATACCAATCTTTTTTTAAAAAATCGAATCAATAAAAAATAGGATGGGCATGACAGCACATGCCTGTAGTACCAGCACTCAAGATGGATTTCAGGCTAGTTATATCTACATAGTAAGCCCTTGTATCAAAAAAACAAGTAATGGAAATAATAATGCTCACAGCTTACTTACAGATCCATACTTTGTCTATAGGAGGACGATCACAAAGACCTGACACAGGACAAAGGTGCACACAGCCCTTTTGATTTACTCTAAGAGGTTCGGAAATGCAGGTAAGCCCAACAAAGTTTCATCTGGAGGTAACTTAGGGGGTGGAGGAAGGAACCCAAAAGGAGAGGAGAAATTGTGAAAAAGCAGCTTAATCCTTTCTAACTTTTCGGGACAGAGACATTAGGAGATAAAGGTGTTTATTTAGATGAGCCAGGGATGCTATACTAGAAAAACTAGAAAGGGAGTGGGAGGAACGTTAAGAGAACAGTAGATCCTTGGAGAAAGGCGTGCTGAGTTATCGACCACTGTCACTCTGCGCGATCTGCCGAACAGTTTCCACTCCCAAGCTCAAACGACTTGATTCGCATCTCCATGAAGCTAACGAAAGCTCTCCCCGCCCCCCTTCACCCCGCGGCACAAATGGGGTGAATGTGGTAATTTTCTCTTCACCAATGGAAAAGGTGCCAAAGGGAGGCCTGGGTCGGTTGGGCGCTGGAGTCTGTTTTTCTCTGCTTCCGATTCTGGCCCCCCGCTTTCGTTCGGTCTCGTGGAATCGTTAGCACCAGCAGTGTCTGTGTGACCTGCACCGACGTATTCTGCACCACAAACTATTTGAAAACTTACTGACTGGTCGTAACCTCCCTGTGAGGGAGCTACTACGATCGGACAGCGATTACCCCGACCTCCCCGGGGACCAGCGGGGCACCGCGGCCCGCTCCGTCCTCGCCGGCGGTACCTGGGGGCTGTCCTGCAGCGCCTCCTCCAGCAGGAGCTTGTCCACGGCGGGCATGGCGCGGCTGCGAGAGGGCGCGGGACCTGGAGCACGGGACACTCGGCGCTCCGGGCACTGGCGGAGTCGGTCCGAGCCCGCGCCTGCCCAGTGGCCTCGGCCCGCCCCTCGGCCCGGCCCCCTCCGGCCAGTGGCCTCGGCCCGCCCCTCGGCCCGGCCCCCGCCGCCTGGATCAACAGGAAGTGTGGCGAGGCGGAAAGTGTAGCCAGGGCCAGACGGGACACCGGAAGTGCGGCCACCACGCTCTCGCCGGCCGCGGCCGCTCCGGGCCCTCCCGCTGGCGCAGCGCTGCGAGGTTCCGGCCCGAGGCTTCCCTGTCCTGTAGCCGTGGCGGGACTCACGCTGGGAAGATAAGCTTTTATCTTCTTGCGGTTCTGTGTGGGAAGAGAGAAGAGTGAGCAGATTTTGCCGCTGTTCTCACTTTCTTCTTTCTTTCTTTCTTTCTTTCTTTCTTTCTTTCTTTCTTTCTTTCTTTCTTTATTTATTTATTTATTTATTTATTTTTGGTCAGGTGCTCCTGCATGCCTGGCTGTCTTCGAATTCATGTTCGAAGCTGAGGATGATTCTGAATTTCTGATTCTTCTGCCTCCACCTTCCCAGAGTGATGGGCACCACCAAACCTGATTTATGTGTGGTGCTGGGGATCGAACTCGAGGCTTAAGTTCGTGCTAGACAAACCCTCTACCATCGTAGCCACATCCCAAGCCTTGGTGTCTTCTTCATTTTATTTTTTAATTTGGGAGCGGAGGTGGGGGTCGAGTAGAGCAAAAGAGATGGCTCAACAATTATTGCAGAAGAACTGAGTTTGATTCTCAGCACCTGGCAGGCGGGTCTCATGCAAGTATTTCCTGCAGGGTCACGCGCACATGGGCACACACACACACACACACACACACAATTTCAAATAAAATAAAACAATTTATTATATTTAGTTTGTGTAGTTTAGAAGACAGTTTGTGAGAGTCTCCTTCCAACCACGGGTTAAACTCAGGCCTCAGGCTGGCAGGTAAGTGCCAGTAACAATGGAACCATGTCTCCAGCCTTTGGCTGCTTTTTTAAATACCAGGACAGCCCACTCAAACAGCTCAGAGCACAGATGTTACACGAGTGTGTGCATCGTGGTATTTAGATCACTGTTACTTCTGGCTTCCTGCCCATAGATGCAATGCAACCAGCCCCTTCAAGCTCCTACCTCCAGCAACTAACTGCTGTGATGGACTCTGTACCCTAAAACTGTGGACCAAAAGAAACCTGTTCTCCCTTAAATTGCTTTTGTCAGGGCATTATATATACCTACTGTAACGGTAACTAAGATACATACACCACCCAATTCAGTAAGAAAATCTGTATTTCAAGCACCGCTGAAAGCAGACGCCAATGTCCTTATTCCCATTATACCAAGGGCCTGAGCTATTTATACTTTCTGTCTAGAATATTGGGCCCCCACACACCATGTTTTCCTCTTTCTTCCCCTGCCCCCCTTTTCCTTTCTACAAGACACAGGCATTTATTGAGTCCAGGCCCAGCCTGGCCCACACCTCTACAGCTCAAAATGAAGGGCTTAGGGAAGGCACAGGTTATAAAACTGCTTCAGTGAAAATTCCGCCAATACATCATCTGGGACGGGGTGGAATGTGGCCAGGGCTGGCCCCAGGACAATACTGAGCCTGTAGTTGTTATCAAAATATACATTTGTTGCCATAAAAAAAACCCCTGCCGCACCGCCTCAGCCCCACACAGGTATAAAAATCATAGATCTTTACACTTTTCTGTTCCTTCACAGAACTGATGCTCCATAGAGGCAGGCTAGGATGGAGGAGTGCTTCTGGGAGGGGCAGTAAGGCCTAGAGGTCAGCACCTCAACTGGGCCTAGTCGGAGGCCAACAGAAAACAAAACGTTGCCCTCAGATTTGAAGGTAGGAATCCGTGGGCTCAGAGCTTTTTCTCTAGGTGGAGGAAGCACTGACCTGGGCCCACCAGCAAGTTGGTCACCAGGAAGCAAGGTAAGAGGGCAGGGGACACAGAAGCTTAGAGTACACATATGCCATTGTATCGCTGCTATAAGAGTTACTTAAAACTATATCCCTTGCATATAAATGGAAAAAGATTCAAGTATTTGGTCAAGTGGAAACATTGCTAGGCACAAGTGTATTCATTCTTCTTTTCAGGTGAAATCATGCCCACACCATGTTTCTTCCTTTTTCTTTATTCCTCCCAAATACTATTCAATTAAATTTCTCTCATATGCTCTTCCAAAACCTCTCCTGTCCAAAACTGCCTGCTTCAAGGCCTAACTTAGGCTCTCCTCTTTTCCTGATTGTAAGGAACAGTATAGGATATGATTACACCAAAGGAACGAAGTGTATACCCTTTCCTTAGAAAATAGACAGGGCTGGGCAGTGGTGACACCTTTAATGTCAGAGGCAGGCAGATCTCTGAGTTCAAGACCAGCCTGATCTACAGAGTGAGTTCCAGGACAGCCAGGGCTACACAGAGAAACCTTGTCTCAAAAACAAACAAACAAAATGTATGCCTCCATAGTAACTGAAAGGAAAAAGAAAAAGGAAAGAACGAAATTAGCCATTAAAGGAGACAATTCCCCATAAAACTCTTCAAAGGGCACAGACATTTCGTGGGGGGGGGAAAAGCATATCTTTTATATATCATCTTCTAGTTAAATTGTCTTTCTTTGAACACCAATATTCAAAATTGTTCAAACCACATTCTTACACAATTTTATTATTTTTCTGCATTTCTTTGCATCATTATGGACTAAATGGCCTTAGTGGGATTTCTTGGTACCAAAGCACCATTTATGACATTGTTTCTGAGGGACAATGAGCCTCAGATTCAAAACAACTAGTTACAAAATAAATTCTAGGAATGTGTATGCAAATTGCTTAAATTCACTTCATTATTTCATACAACCTTTCACAGAATATTCATTACTGAGCATTAAATATTCTCCCTTGCTTTGCCATAAGGGGAATTTTATATAAACATAAAAATGCCAAGTCCTTCATTAAAGTGTGTGTGTCTGTGAGAAAATGTGGTGAGGTGGGTTTCGTTCATCTTCCAGCTTTATCTGGAATCCCTGGACAGGTGTGAGGTTGGTGTCAGCAACTGCAGAGATCTAGAGTTGCTGTGGCCCCATGCAGAGAGGACCAACTGCCCGGAACTGTCACCTTTCCTTCACGAAGGTCAGAATGGGATGGGGACAGGGTACACAAAAAGCTTTGCAGGACATCAGGGTCAGAGAACACCTGGGGCTTTTGAAGGTGTGAGAGGCACCTCTTATGAAGACACGATCCACGCATAGCAGGACCCCTGCTTCACAAGATTCCTTCCTGTGTTTGCAGTGAGGTTCTCAGGCGCCTCTTCTGGCAGGCTCACAGCTGGCCAGCAAATCCAGCCCTCCACCATGTGAAGGGCACCCCTCCGAAGCAAAGCCAACCTTCCAATCCTTAGTATGCTTCAGCAACACTTGGCTGGATAATTCTAGAGCATCATTTCTCTCCCATCCCCCCACTTTACAGATGAAGTGTGTAAGAACTTTGCCTTATTTAGTTTTAGAATTTTGGTGCTTCGTACTTCACCCAACTCCTAGGCAGTTGCTTGATAAATGCTTATTGAAAATCCAGTGTATGACAGCCGGGCATGGTTGTCCTTTAATCTTAGCACTTGGGAGGCAGAGGCAAGTGGATCTCTGTGAGTTCATGGCCAGGCTGGTTTACAGGTCAAGTTTCAGGACAGCCAAGGCTATGCAGAGAAACTCTCTGTCTCGGGATATATGTTTCTAGCCTGGGAGATGACTCAGTAGAGAAAAAGCACCTGCCACCAAACTTTTACACAGAGAAACCCTGTCTCAATAAATATATAAACAAATAAAATAGAAAGAAAAGAAAACCTAGTGTGTGTTATATTATAACTCCAACATGGGGCTGGAGAGATGGCTCAGAGGTTAAAAGCACTCTTCCAGAGGAACTGAGTTCAATTCCCAGCACCCACATGGTAGCTTTCATCCATCTGTAATGGAACCTGACTCCCTCTTCTGCTGTGCGTGAAAACAATGTTTATTTTTTTTAATTTTTTTTAAATTTATTTATTTTTATCTCAATCACAGGTTAGGTACTTTGAATCCCAGGCTTAGCCCCCTCCCTCAGTCCCTCCTACCCTCCCACTCCCTCCCTCATCTCCCTCCTCCCCGCCCCCTCCAAGTCCACCAACAGGGGAGGACCTCCTTCCCTTCCATCCAGCCCCAGCTTATCCTGTCTCCTCAGGGCTGGCTGCAATGTCCTCCCCTGGGATCTAGCCAGTCTGTC
>CM053766.1:83653173-83715919 GCA_028658305.1 Pachyuromys duprasi
AACTATAACTTCATCATGGTTAGTGCTCCAGTCTATAGTGTTTACATCAACTTTTTCCCTCTTGGTACCACACTGCTGTTTTTTCTTTCAGTTACTGTCTTGATTCTCTAGAAGCCAAAGGCATAAACGCAAGCGCACTGGAGTCCTTGACCCAAGAAAACCTATATTGGGAAACGGAAAATGCCTGTGATAACACTTTGTGGAGAAATAGAGGAGCGTAGAAGTGGACTAAAGAGCGAGAACTTATTGAGCTGGCGAGCACCGGGGCTGAGAACTGAATAACAATAATAAATAAACCAAGCCTGGTGGAAAGAGCGTGTGCAGAGGCCCTGGGACATGCTCGGAATCATGAGGAAAGGCCAGTGTGGGTGGAGCAGAGGGGGCAGTGGAAGAGATGCCAAGCACTAGGCCACAGAAGGATGTTGTCGTGCGCATGTGATAGGAAAATATGAACAGCTGTGTAGTAAGGGCTGATATACATTATTTCTGAAGACTATTAACATAAATAGAAATCATATATATGATTTATATTGTAAAGTCTTTGGGGAGTTCTAAAGAAGCTATGGGAACTATTTAAGTAAGAAGTGAGGTCTGGGTCAAGGTCTGGGGCATTGGAGGGAATGGGGAGAAATGGAAATCCGAGTAGACCTGATGCTGCTGGCAGTTCAGCGTGAGAAACGCCAGCTGGGATGAGTGCAGCACACAGCCACAATAGGAATGACCGGGGGAATGGGGAGTTGGGACATCGACTGTTCTGTGTGCTCCAGTGTATCAGAGATGCCTTTCAGAAGAGCAATGTGGGGGTGTTGTCTGGGTGCTTCAATACACTCCTCTGCAGTTTGGCAGAGAAACTGGGAGTTTGCCAACATGTGGCTGGTGTTTAAAACATGATGGTGGATGACATTTCTTAGAGGTTGAATACAGACAAAAAGGGGGAGAGGTTGGAGGATTAAACTCCTAGCAAAACCCAGACCTACTGAGGTAGGAGGAACATCAAGAAGTGAACATGCCCTTTTAGAAGTCTTACAAGTAGGGAGCATAAAGGCCACCCTTCCTAAAGGGCTCCTAAAGAATCGGCCTCTGTGTCACTAGTGGCTAGGCTATCAACCGGAAATGGCTGGAGATGGGCCTGCAGATTTGTCAATAGGAAGGCTGGCAGAAAACCCAAGGACAACAGTTCTATTTGAACACAGGATGGTTGTGCTCAAAGACAAGGGAGGGAAGCCAGATGAGTCTAGAGATAACCCAGCAGAGGGAAAGGCTGGGGAGGATGCGCTCATAAAAAGCAAAGAGGACAGTGGTTTAAGCCAGGAGATATAGATGCTTAGCAAGCTGTTCAGCCTTTGTGAGCCTCTGCTCACTGCTTGAGTGACATGGGAGTGACAATACCAACCACAGGCCATCTCCATGGACCCCTGTCTAGGTGTCCTGTATTATTTGAGACCTTTGTGGCTACAAATGACAGAAAACTAACTCCAATTAACTTAAAGTTTAAAAACTGGGAGAGGAGGCTGCATTTCTTAGGCTGTTTGCTTACTAACAGAATGAGCTGCAGTGTTGGGGGAATTGGAGCCCTTAGAGGAAGAGGCGATAATTGGAAGGCCAAAGCTATTGAGTAGATGGCAAGGACTGAGACTCAGTCACAAAAGGGGATTGGCCTTGGGCAGAGGCAGGGACAGAATGTGCCAAGGGATACATGTGACAGTCGCTGGATAGATTAAAGGAGAATGACTTCTTTGGTGGTAGCTTTTATTTTCTCAGTAAGATCAGATCAAGGCCGTGAGCTCTAAGCAGTCCTGGTGAGATGTGTGGGAGGCATTCAGGGAGTGGAGAGGATGGGGAATGGTCATCTTGGGACACGGGCAGGTAAGGTTTAAGAATTAGTGTCCTGGGGCTGGAGAGATGGCTCAGTGGTTAAGAAATAACAAATCTTGATTATGATTGTCTATAGCAGCACTATTGATGACAGCCAATAGATAAAGAAGAGATGACATCATGGCATGCCTAGACAATGGAACACTGTTCGACAGTAATAAGAACAAAGTATAGGAACTAAGTATTCATATCTTACTGTGTGCACAGACCTTAACGACATGCTAAACAAAAGAAGCAAGACACAGAAGTTCATATGTTAGATGAAGCCAACTATATAAAATGCCTAGAATAGGCTAGTACTCAGAAATAGAAAGCAGAAGCTGTTCCTGTGGTCAAGGCAGCCAAAGGATGACAAATTTAAGGCCTGCCTGAGCTGTGGAAATGAGTTCAAGACCAACCTAGCCAACCAAGACCCTGTCACAAAAAGCTAAAGGAGACTTGCGGATTAGGTCAAGAGTGGAGGACTTGCCAACATATGTGAGATCCAATCTCCCCAGACAGAGAGAAAGCAAGAGATGAGAGCACGCTTGGTGCTAACAGCTGTGGAGAAGAGGGAATAAGGAGTGACTGCTCACAGAGAGAGGCGTGCTTTTCGAAAGGGGAGTGAAATTACCTGGATTTAAGCATGGGGGGCGTTGTGTAGCTTTGTGAAGCCACTAAAACCCCACAGCTGTGCATGCTTTAAAATGATGACTTGTCATTATCTGGTGTCAAATTATACTGCTGAGCCATAGTGACAGCATGGCGCTGGCAGAGAAATAGGGATGTAGACCTATGGAATAGGACAGAGGACCCACAAATGAGCCTAGCCACCACATTTTTAAAAAACAAAACATACATTGAAAATAAAGACTGCCTTTTTGATAATTGGTGCTGGGAAAATGAGATAAGTGAACGCAGAAAAGTGAACCTAGGTATACATCCCTCATACTGCATAAAACTAACTCAAAACAGATCCAAGACCTTAACATTAAACCTGAGCGCTTAACATTTTGATTGATTATTTGGGAATTTCACATCATTCACCCTGTCATACTTTCTTTTCGGTTCTCCCAGGTCTGCCCTCTACCCTTGTGGCCTCCCCCCACCGAAGAAAAGAAGAAAAAAGAAAACAAGTCCAATCTGTGTTGCCTGTATACTCACTAGAGCATGGTCAACCTCCCAGCCGCCAGCCCCTTAGAGAAAACTGGGTCCTTCCCCACCTGCGCCCCCACCAGGAGCCCTCAGCTGTGGAGAGCTACACTTCAGGATCTTTATCACAAAACTTTTAAAATTTTCTTTTTAAAATTATTATCATTACAATTTATTCGCTTTGTATCCCGGGGTAGCTCCCTCATCTCCTCCCAATCCCACTCTCCCTCCCTCTTCTTCTCCTATGCCCCTTCCCTAGTCCACTGATAGGGGAGGTCCTCCTCCCCTTCCATCTGACCCTAGCCTATCAGGACTCATCAGGACTGGTTGCATTGTCTTCCTCTGTGGCCTGGTAAGGCTGGCCTGTCACTGAGTTCAGTAGTTCTCTTCAATGGCTTCCTGTCTAGGCTGTTACTTTGGCAGGGGGGAGGGTTGTCACAAAAACCTTCTATGTCCCTTTTTCTCAACTGTGAGTCTGCAGTCATCAATGCGACTGCAAAGGTGGCTTCCTTGCCCTTTATGGCCAGCAGGAGCATGGATCATAGATTTTCCCATGGTTTCTATTGACAGCATGGATGTCAGAATGGTCTCCCCTGGCAGAGCATGGACATCAACACAGCCCTCAGTGGCAGCACGGACCAAAGGCACCAACATGGCCCTCAGGAGGAGCATAATGGCCCACAGATATTGATACGGCTTCAGGCGGCAGCGTGAGCCATGGACATCAGCATGACCCCAGGTGGCTGCACAGACCCCTTACATCAATATGGCCCCCGGCAGTAGCGTGGCTCACAGACACCAACATGGCCTTAGGCAGCAGCACAGGCCCAAAAACTTTGAGAAAAAGACTTTACAATCTAAGGAGAGGTAAGAACCTTCTGGAAAGCACTCTCATGGCTCAGGAAGTCATCTCAGGAGTTGAAAAATGTGTTCAATTATAAAAACAATTCTGTGTGGAAAAGGAAACTATCACCAGGGTGAAGAGATGGGGCATAGAAGAGGAATAAATCTTTGCCGACTACATATCAAACAGAGGGTTAATATTTAGAATATATATAGAATGTCAAGAGCAAAACACCTAAATACCCAGATTAATCCAATCAGTCAATGGGCTGATAAACAGACAGTTCTCAAAAGAAGAAATTCAAATGGCAAATACGTATTAGGAAAGTGTGTGTCTTACTCAGTGCTCTATTGTTGTGAAGAAACACCATGACCATAGCAACTCTTATAAAAGTGAGAAAGCCTGGCTAACTAGGCCTGACTAACTCCATAACAGGCTTCATTTTCTTGCTAGACAGAACAGACCTAAGAGTTACAGGAAAAAACCACAGGGGGGAAAAAAAAGGCAACAAATCAGAATCAGCCAAGACATCTGGCTTGGGGAAGATAAGGTTGCTTAACTATGGGTTTGAGAAGCACTTAAGTCCTGACCAGAGTCACGTGGCCTCCATGGACACAGCCAATCCCAATCCAGGTCCCATAGCCACAGCAGGAATTCCCTTTCTGGTTTTAAAAGGGGCCTGTGAGCTATCCTTGGGGCGGCCAAGGATGTGGCCCCAGCGTGCTGGTCTTCTGCAGACTAAACCCGCTTTGTTGCTTGCATGCTGCTCGAGTCTAGGGTCGTTCTTTCAGCACACTCCAGACCCTAACAAAAGAAAGCATTGGGGCTGGCTTACAGCTCTAGAGGTTCAGTCCATTATCATCAAGGTGGGAAGCATGGCAGTGTGCAAGGAGACATGGTGCTGGAGAAGGAGTGAGAGTTCTATATCTGGATCTACAGGAAACATGAAGGAAAAATGAGCCACTGGGTCCCCATTGAGATTCTGAAACCTCAAAGCCCACACTCAGTGACACGCTTCCTTTAATAAGGCCATACCTCCTAATTCTTTCAAATAGTGCTCTCTGGTGACCATACATTCAAGTCTGTAAAGCCTATAGGAGTCATTCTCATTCAAATCACCAGAGCATGCAACATCCTTAGTCATCAAAGAAATTAAAATTAAAAGTGCTCTGAGAATCTTTCTCACCCTAGTCAGAATGGCTGCCATCAAGAGAGAAAAAAAAAGAAATGAAGGAAGGAAGGGAGAGAGAGAGAAAAGAAAGAAAGAAAAACAGAAAGAAAGAAAAAGAAAGAAAGAAAGAAAGAAAGAAAGAAAGAAAGAAAGAAAGAAAGAAAGAAAGAAGCAACAATGGTCAGGACATGGGAAAGGAGGAACTGCTGTTTACTGCTGGGGGTAAATAGCACCTGTGCAGCCATTGTGGAAATCAACGTTCAGGTTCCATAAAGCACAGACAATAGACTCGCATATGATCCAGCTACACCACTCCCAAGGATACACCCAGTGACTGTAAGTCATTACTACCATAGAGACACTTGCACAGCAGTGTTTATTGCTATACTCTTCACAGTAGACAAGAAGGAAGCTAGCTTAGATGTCTATAAACAGATGAATGGAAAAAGAAAGCATGGTGTGTACACACAATGGAACACTACTCAACCATAGAGAAAAATGAAAACATGCGTTTACAGGAAAATAGATGGAGATGGTTAGCGCTAAGCCAAGACTCAGAAAGAAAGCTGTATTTTCTGTGTGTGTGTATGAGTGTGTCTGTGTGATAAAACTAAAAAGGGGAATATGAGAGGAGAAATAGATCCTGATTGCAGGAAGGAGACAGAAGATAATGGAATACATGTAAAAGGAATGCTGAAGTTCTTTGTGGGGAGGAAGGAGATGTAGCAAGTAGTAGGATGGGACGGAAAGGATGGGGAAGAGAAGTGAGAAAGAGAAATCAGAGTTTAATGACACGTATGGAAAGGCCATGATGAAGCCATTACTTCATATGCTAACTTAAAATATTAAACAATTAAATGGCAAGCTACAGAGCTAGAAAATCGTGATGACTTAATGTAAAGGAACCAGGTGTTCTATTTTGGAAAGAAAAGGGAGGAATAGCAATGTGGGAACAGTGTTTTCTGCTGCAGTCACAACATTTTCTCTTAAGAGTGTCTCTGAGTTAGCCCAGCACCGTTGCTCTGGTTGATACACTCATGTTGCTATCTTGCCTGTATTACCCTTGTTTCTTCTCTATAGATGTCCATTTAGTTTCCAAAAATGGAAACTAGCAACTTGAGGTAGCATTCCTCAACATGGAAACCAATGCCCTGCGGAAAATACAGAAAAGGAGGAAGCATTTACTAGAACCAGAAGCAGAGATGGATAGAATTGCATGTGTGATGGGAAGGAAGGCAGGAGGTTAAGGCTCTCCATACAGACTGCAGTGCCAGCCTTTCATGATACCAGCAGTGGCTGGTTAGTAAACGGGGCTTCCGGTGCTGATGCTGCAACAGGTGGAGAAATTCTGAGGGACACCATCGCTTCTGAGCAGGAGGGTCAGTAGGTCAGTCATCACCTGCTCACTGGAATCTAATGCTGTGGAATGCTCAGATTACCAACATTACTAAGGCAATGACTGCCTGTGGACTGCGTGACTGTTGATTCATCAGTCTGACAGGAGGAATTCCTGGCGTCAACGATGCTAAAATCAAAGAACTTTGAAAGGACACTCAGAGAGCAATCAAGTTGCTCCCAGAATGCTGTAACCCTCCCCTTGATAGTGGTTGCTACTGGAAGAAGGCCTGATAGGATTGTAGAGTACATACAAATTATCTTTGATCTTATGTCTGAGTCTCCCATCAAAGGTTGAACCCAACCTTACAATTTGGTGTTTCTGATTAACCCTGTGATTATGTGATAGTTTTGCAGTGACCTTTGACAGCTGCTGGGCATGTCCTGTGGGGTTTTCCACATAGGGAGAGGTAGTTTTGGTTGAATGCCACCTGGTCACTTGGGCATCCCGTGCCTCCCTCTGGAAGAGGGTATGAGGAGAGGAGCCCTCACGGATGAGCTCCTTCTCTGCCTTCTCTTTCACTTTTCCCAGTCAAGGTGGTCAGGGTGGTAGAGGAACTTAGAAGCTTGTTCTTCTACTTCTGTCACCGCCCACAGGAAGATGTCTAAAAGCCTAGGGCAGGAGAAGATGGCCTGCAGACTGCTTGTGACGTGGTTAATTTACGTGCTGATGAGACAGACGGAAACAGACACGTGGAGTGTGTGGTGGTTTGAGTGCAAATGCCCCTGGAGGCTCCTAGGGGGGGCACTGTTAGGAGGACGTGCGCCACTTTCGGCGGGGCTTGAGGTGGAAATGCTTAAGTGGTGTTGCTGTTTCTTCCTGATGCCTGCTGATCCAGATGTAGAATTCTCAGCTCCCTCTCCAGCACATGTCTGTCTGAATGACGCCATGCTTCTTGCCACGATGATAATGAACTAACCTCTGAACGGTAAGCCAGCTCCAATTAAATGTTTTCCTTTATAAGAGTCGCCGTGGTCCTGCTGTCTCTTCACAGCAATAGAACTTTGCCTACAACAGAGCCCATTAGAAAGGGATGGCTTATGAACCACAGGGAAGCACCACACGGGCTTATTCTTAAGCAAGGAGTCATGGCTCATATTGTGACCTTGGCAGACTTGCTATTAGTACACACATTAACTACTCCCAAATATTTGGCTGATTTTAAAATTTGCAAAGAGTAGTCAGCAGATTTAAAAAAAAACCATTATGAGTCAGGAGCTTCAATCAAAATTGATGAAGGCGTAGAAGGACCTAAAGAGCCACTCACTGCTATTACAGTAACATAGGACCAAACCTGTATTTGTGAAAGAGCAGTATCCAGGATTTGAAGATGTTGAATGATTCAAAAGCAAGGTATTTTCCCTTCTTTATAGTCTGAAGCAGCATTTTGCAAGGCTATTTAAGACCGGCAAAGAACTGAAGGAATCTCGCGGCTCCTCTGTAGAAATCTGTGTCTGTAGGAAGCATTCCTCTGCGCCACAGGCATTTTTCCATCGAGGTGCGCTGACATCTCTGCTGTCCACCACCAGAGGGGGCGCTCTAGTTCCTTCCAAACAGGGCTGAGAGGAAAGGGGGGTGGGGGGACCCAAAACAACAGCAAACGTTGCAATTTTGAAACAGAAAAACAAATTGGGTTAATGCAATGGAAGAAAAAGGCAAATGGTACGTATTAAATGTCAAAAGAAGGAAGCGTGCCTGAGAAGCCAGGTCAGAGAACAGGTAGAGGCGCCTCAGCCCCCTGGAGGTCTGAGGCCCTGAGCTTTTTTTTTTTTTTTTTTTTTTTAAATCATCTCTTTGGGACTTCTGCTGGGAGTTAAAACTTAGCATTGCTTCTGACCTCCTAAAACAAGAAAATGTTTAGAAAAATAATGTTCCGGTCATAAGGTCACTGACTTTGAACTCCTGCAAAATTAGCAACCAGACCTTCTGCTTCCAGCAACTTTCAGAGTGCGACAAGCCGGAGCCTGGGAACCACTGCTGAGGAGTCAGGGCTGTGCCCTGACAATGTATGGTCACCAAGCAAGAACCTGAGTCATAGCATGAACATCCCTAGGAGCGAGTGTGTCAGTTACAGAATAGGGTTAATGCTGCTGAACAGATTAGGGGGAACGCAGAGCTTACAGACTTTGGTGTTGAACCCGGATTTGAGCTGCAGATGGCTGGCCCTGATGCTGTGAGCATGCTCTGTGCCTTTCTGAGCATCGCCGCTGTTCTTCATGACACAGGAACAATGTCCGTGTAGATGCAGTGGCTGACCACATGTCAGTGTTAATCAGACCTCTTCCAGCTGCAAGTGACAGAAACCCAATTCCATTGAGAAAAGGTCAGAGCAAGGGAAGTTGGAAAACTAAGAATGAGAAACTCAGAGTTCCCAAGGCTCCTCTCACCTAGCATTCAAACTTCTCCCTCAGGGTGCCTAGAGCCACTTTAGCAGAGCGCCTCCAGGCTTGCTCGCTTCCTAACAAGCGAGGAAGATTGAGAAATACAAAGTGGGGTGCAACTGTAGTCCCAACTACTCAAGACCCTCAGGAGGGATCATCCCTCCCGCCCTGGTACGAAAACGTTGTCTGGGGTAAGGAAAGAAGGAGATTCCCAAGAAGTTCAGCCTGTCTTAGGACCAGCTGCAGTCGTGAATGTGCGCATGCGCACACTGTGGGGCGCCACAATGGGCCACCCATGCCAGAACCACATGCCTGAAGCCAGAGAAATAGAGCTGGCAAGAGAAGCAGAGATGGGGAGAGGAAGTGAGCAGCCCGAATGCCATGTGTCAAGTACAAAGTCTCTCAGCCCAGCCCTCCTCCCACAGGTACTCCAAGCTCTTCCTTGCATTCTTGCACCTCCTTGGAGGCAGCTGCAGGGGGCTCTTGGTCCTCCCTCTTGCTCATTTACCACAAGTGCTAGTACCCTGTGCACTGAATCCTGCCCATCTCTCTGTCACTCTGTGCCCCCCACTGTCCAGTGTCTTTACTGTCCGCCATGATAGCTCCCCCCCGCCCCGCTGTCTCTCCTCTGCACCCCCTCTACTGCCTTTCACGGAGCTGTCATCTCAAACGATAGTCTTGCCTCTTCTTTGCTCATGAATTCATTCTCTCTCTTTAATTTTTATTACGTTTTCTTCTTAGGGGAGGGTTAGAACTGAGAATCATGGGGAGAAATGATCAAATCCACGATTGTCCAATTAAAGCAAGCTGTATTTTGGAGTGCACACGCGAGTGGTGAGCCGGTTGCCTCTCTGTTAGTGGGGATTTGAGAGAGCGGCCACTGCTGGCTTCTTGAAGACCCTCTTATAAGGGACTAAGGTGCTCACGGGGGAGAGAGAGTTGGCAGTTATCCGTTGTTAGAAAGATACAATGAAAGGGAAGGAGCAATACAACGATATGCATTGTGTGGACGGGGTTGAAAGTAGGTTGCATCAGATCTAAGAAACAGGAACGTATTCTTAATTACAAATAGAAACCTCAGCTTGCAAGGGCTTAACACAGGACGCACAGGGCACTATTCTCAACTGTCTTAACAGGACCCTTAACCTGCAAGGTATGTTTTTCCTGTTTCGGTCTCTCGTTAACTTGCAAGGAATATTGTTCCTGTTTTGGTCTCACAGGGCGTGCATGTATCCATGCTTGCATGGTGTGTGGTGGTTGGAGGACAACCCCAGTGAGTCGGTTCTCTCCTTCCACCATGCGGTCCCCGGGATCAAACTCAGGCCAGCAGGCTTGACAGCAAATGCCTTTACCTTCTCAACCATCTTACCTGTTTGTTCTCTCTCTGAAAGCATCAATCCCATAGATATTTATTTTGATGTAGATTGGCTTACTGGCTTACTTAAATTCTATGTTCTGGTTAGGGTTTGTTTTGTTTTTTGTCAACTTGACACGAGCTTGGAGAACCTCAGCTGAGAAAATGTCTCCATCAGATTGGCCTATAGGCAAGTCTATGGGGCATTTCCTTGACTATTGATTGTTGTGGGAGCGCCCAAGCCACTGTGGACCTGGATTAAATAAGAAGGCAAACTGCAAGCCACAGGGGCGCAAGCCAGGAGGCAATGTTCCTCTGTGGCCTCTGCTTCAGCTCCTGCCTCCAGGTTCCTGCCTTGAGTTGCTGCCCTGACTTCTCTCAGTGATGAACTGTAAGCTGTAAGATGAAAGAAATCCTTTCCTCCCCAAGTTGCTTTTGGTGGTGGAGTTTATCACAGCAACAAAAAGCAGACCACAGTATTCTGTTATGAACATGGCCATGTTTCTGAGCTACAAATGCCTGGATTTTGTGAGATTTTATAATTTTTATTTTTTACTTATTCTTTCACATTTATAAACTACTTTCATCACACTTGCTGCCCCGTTATCTTCTCTTACCTCTCTTCACTCCTGCTGAGTCCATTCTCTTCTTCCCTCCTTTCTTCCTTTCCTCATTCCATCTCTCTTTCCCTCCCTTCCTCCCTGCCATGCCCATCCTTCTTTACCCTCTGTACTCGGTTCTTTCCTTTCTTCTTTCTTCCCCTACATCTTCCCTCCTCTTCCCCCTCCCACTTTGCCCTTTTCCTTTCCTTTCTCCTGCTTTCTTTGGGCTTGCAATTAGCCTTGTGCACACCAGGCAAGCTATTCCACCACTGAGCCCCATCCCAGTTATCTGTTGGAGATAATTTTAGTGGCTCACCAGCAAAGGCAGCTACATCATTCACGGCCCTGTCTCTTCCCTTAACCTGTCAAGAACTTGACATTTGTGTCCTTGTTACATTCCCTACATCTGCTCATCACATCTTGGTCTCAGTAGAGCACAGTTGGCAGCAGAGAGAACAGAATTGCTGGTGACAGGGACCTGTTTTTCATCATCTCTTCACTTCTCCCTGGTTCTCAGACCCTCGCTTTCCACCTTTACAAAGTAAGTTTCAGTAGAGAAGTCTGTGTCTAAGGCCTCCTTACCTGAAGTTACCTGGGTATTTGACTCTCTACTTTTCAAGTCTGCCACTGGCCTTATCGTTTTTATGTGCCTGTGTCATTAGGTGTGGCTCCATTTCCAACCCCATGATCTCTCAGCTGGGGTACCATTTTTCAAGCTTTGTTGTAACTGAAAGTATTTGAGGTGATCAGAGAAAGTCACTGTGAACATTATGTATGATCTAGAAGTTAAAGCTGTGGAAATGCGTTAGGAGAAGACTCCGTATTTTTATACCCTTTTGTTATACTCTGGGTACAGCTAGGACTTCTTTGGGTCCATGAAAATTCTTCTGTTTAATTATTTGGTTCCCAAAATAATTGGGAATAATTGGTGTGACAGAACTGACCATACCAACTGTATCTGGTTAATTAATTTTGTGCATTTTTTTCTTTTCCTTTTAAACAAGGTCTCACCAGGCCTTGAACTCACTATATAGCTGAGAATGCTCCATCTCTCTGGTCCAGGATGAAGTACCTTGAAATTATGACTGCGTCATACAGTTGAAGAATTAGCTCTTAGGCACATAGCACTTGAGGTCACTCTGCTTACCTGGAAGGTCACTGAAGGTTTAAATGAGGCTAATTGTCAATCCCTGCCTCAACATTGTTCCATAGCAGTGTATCCAGTCAAATACAGCAGTTTGCCATCTTGTGATAGAATGAGAACAGCAGTCATTGACAGCAACAGCTGCCATAAGCAAAGTTCTAGCATGCTGTAGATACTTTATATATTATATGATATGCTAGAAAGGTTGCTCAGTGTTTGCCTCACATGCATGAGGTCTGTATGAGTTATATTTCTGTTGCCGTGGTAAGACACTGTGACCAAAACCAACCTGTAGAAGAAAGTGCTTATTTAACATTTCAATTCCAGAGAAAGAAGAGTCTACAAATGGTGGGAAGCTGCCCCTTTCTTACATTTAGCAGAAAGTCAGTCTCATAAGTGGTAGGGGAAGCATAGCAGCTCTTAACCAGAGCAGCAAGCTGAACTATCACATTCTTTTCCCTCCTAATTTCCTGTTCCCTTCCCCCTTCAATTTGTGCTGTCCAAATATTCTTGCTTTCCACTGGAGTATGGTCTGGTGTAGCATTTTTAAGGGACATAAAAAGATAAATACTTCCCAGATATCATCAAATCACTTATTTGTGTCTGAAGATTTTTTTGAGAAGGGTCAGAAAATCTTGAGTCAAAAGTACCTTTGTACTTCTCTGCCTGTTAAGTAGAGGTGACAAACAGAACTGTTTCTATTCTTGGTGGGCCAAGGCCATTTTCATGAACATGAACAGAAATTCTCCAGCATGCAGGGCACTGTCCCTGGATCCAGCCAAGGTGGTTTTGTGTCTTTTATTAACAGGTTACTTTGCTTCTTCCTGTTTTAGGTAATATCAGCCATCCCTCATGTCTTTGATCCATCACCTTGTGTGTCTTCCCTGACCCTGAAAAGGGATGCTTCTCATGTAACGTCCAGTCAGCTCCCTGCATACCTTCACAGGGCTCATGATAGCACACAGGGTAAGAACCTGTCTACTGGTGAATCTCTCCTGACTGTGCCCTTCTGAATGAGACCTTATACCGTATGATAAGTGGATGTTGTTACTCTTTTCTCATGATTGTCATGCTGTCACTGAGTCCACAGTACAATGCATAGATCATTTTAGTCTTGTTAAATATTAACATTGGGTATTTGACTCTCTGCTTTTCAAGTCTGCCACTGGCCTTATGGTTTTTATGTGCCTGTGTCATTAGGTGTGGCTCCGTTACCAAGGGCGAAGCTGGGCGTGGCTCAGCCTTTGCGGAACTCCACTCCACCAAGCCCTCTCCCCCTCCACCCTGCTCCCCAGCTGCAATCAGTGAAGGCTGAATTTCTCTCATCTCTGGGTCTCTGTAGAGAGGTCACAAGTAACTTCTTCACAGCTCCTTACTCTCCAGGTGTGCTCAGTGTCCATTACCTGGTGACGTGGACTCTCTTCCACTGGCACTCAGCTGGCAGGGAAGCAGTCTCTCCTTTGCTCCCCCTGCAGTGGAGGACCATTTATGGGGGTGACAGAGCCCTGCTGGCTGCACTGAGCACTCAGTCTGTATACCCAGCCTCTCTAAGGTAAAGGTGACAAAGGCTAAACAACACAACGGGGCCCAAGTAAAATGCAAGTGGAACTTAGCATAGCATCTGGTATATGGTAAGCACTCAATAGCAAAAGACACTCCTTGATTTCCAAGAAGTGGGGCACACAGGGGGATAGGCGTTAGTAATACATTTAATTTTCCAGCTTAGAGGTTTTTGATAAGACTCAGGCAAACCTTTGAGGGAAGCAGAAAGTTCACTGTACGCCTGATTTCTTAGAGAACCCAGGACCACCAGCCTAGGGATGGCGCCACCCACAGTGAACTGATCCCAACCCTCTTCTCCTGCTGAAACTATCTTCCCAAGCAGCACCCCCCCCCTACTATTTTATGTCACTTTTGTGACAACCTAAGAATTTGTCTCTCCTAAAATTCCAGAAGTGGAAATGATGATGAGGTGGCTGCTTCTCAGAGATCTAGACCATCCATGTCTTCTGTATGTCACTCTCTGGCCCAAAGGGGCCTATGAGCGCCACCCATTGACTCTACATTTCAAGCAGCCACATCGGAAAGAGGTAAAGAAGAATGAGTAAGTGGACCTGGTATCTTTAAGAAGGGTTTCTGAAGCTGTTAAGTGATATTCACAATCCATCCCATTGGCCAGAAGTGAGCTATGTGGCCATGCATAACTACAGAGGAGCAGATGAATTTCATCTTTGTTCTAACTGAAGTGACTGGCAGTGGCTTAGGACCCCCAAGACCAAGTTCTCAGCACAAAGAAAAATTATTTTCCTCAGAGGGACAAAGGGAAGGGAATAAAAGACAAAGACAGGAGCTAGAGGATGAGGAAGAAGGGGAAGGGAAAAAGGAAGAGAGGGAACCTGTTCCATTGACAAAGGGCTGCCTCTGGACAGAGAGAGACAGACATGGCCCCTAGGAAAATGGCAGTTATAAAGGTAAAGGGGGAACCCCATGTTAGGATGAGGTGTTTAATTTTATTTATGTATGTTAATTAGGTAAGCCGAAGGGGGCCTTTTGACTGCTGGACTTTGGTAGCTGGACCTTGATAGTTGGACTCAGGGTGAGGAGTGACCAAATGAGGGAACAGACCTTGGGGACTAGCTTCAGGAATGTACTCTAACAGATTTTAGTAAGGCAGAGGGAATTGGGGGAAAGAGCAAGGCCTGCCAGAGTCATGTTTGCTATGCCTGAGCTGGCTAGAGTCCCTTCAATGATATTTCTAGCCCCAAACCAAGACTACTATTACAATAAGGGGACATAGGAAACAGAAGTATGATCCCTAAAACCTCACTGGGCCCCATGTTAATATGAATCAATAATAACAGGGCCCAGTAGTATGCATGGTCCCGAAGCCTATGCACAAATCTCAGCCTTAGGAAAATGTAAAGGTTATATTAATTATCAGCTTGACAGGAAACTAGACTCACCCAGCAGACAAACTCTCAGACATGTTCGTTACTGAGTTCCAAGATTATCCTAACTATGAGTGGCTTCATCCTGCGTACTAGGATCCTAAACTTAATAAAAGGGAGAAAGCAAGCAGAACACTAACTTTGGTCTCTCTCAGCATCCTGACTGTGGATACAGCTTGTCCAGTTGCCTCTAGGACAGCCATGATGGATTGTACTGAACTGTAAACTAAAACAAACCTTCTTTGCTTAAGTTATCTTTGTGAGTTACTTTTGACAACCATGAGGGAATCAACTGGTGAAGTCTACAGAGATAAAAGCTACGAAAACAAACCAAACCAAAACCTCCCCAAATAAAAACAACTGCTGTGGCATGCTGGCGTGCTTACACGACATCCCTAGGTTTACAAGAAGAAATAACTAGGCCTGCTAGGGCTTCAAGGAGATAGTCTGAGGAGGAGGAGGAATTACAGCATGGAGAGTGATTTTTGCTTGCAGAGAGGACTTTCACAGGAACAAGCCCAATGTCAACTGCTGGGCACAGCAGTGGGCAAGAGAGTCTTGGCTTACCTTAGTGGACTCCAGTGAGCAATTAGGGAGACATACAGAAAAAGCCCTTACTGACTCTGACTTCTATGCACCCAAAGAATAAAGAGGGTGTTAGAGAGCTGGCTCAGCGGTGAGAACACTGGCTGCTCTTCCAGAGGACCTGGGTTTGAGTCCCAGCAACCACAGTCATCTGAAACTTTAGCTCCAGCGGATCTGACCTCTGAGGGCACCATGCGCTCACATGGTACACAGACATACATGCAGGCAAAACACAAAATGAAACAAAATAGAATAACTAACAACAAACAACAAACAAAGAAAGGGAATAGAATGCAACACCATGGTTAGTCCTTTA
This sequence comes from Pachyuromys duprasi, assembly GCA_028658305.1. Taxonomy (NCBI): domain Eukaryota; kingdom Metazoa; phylum Chordata; class Mammalia; order Rodentia; family Muridae; genus Pachyuromys; species Pachyuromys duprasi. Next base: position 83,668,921 of record CM053766.1, read on the forward strand.
ATTTATTTTTAAATAGATAATGTATGTGTGTGTGTGCAAGAGCATGAGTGCAGATGCGTGCGCGTGCTCGCCCGAGCTTATTTGTGTGCATGTGTGTGTGCATGTGAGTATGTGTGTGTATACTGCACACATGTGTGCACACACGCCATGTGGATACCTGAAGAAGCCAGAAAAGGGCGTTGGAACCCTTAAATTGGACATTACAGAAGGTAACTTAGAACTGCCCCACATGAGTGCTAGGAACCAAGTTCAGGTCCTCTGGAGAGTAAGAAGCACTAAGCTGTCCTTCTAGGCCATCCTTAATTTCAAAAAACTGTAGCTGGGCTTGTTTCCACTGTCCAAGCTTTCCTCTGAAATAATGGCCACTTTTTTTCACACTGAAGAACAAATTTCGAGCCAGTGAGCTCACTCAGAGGGTAAAGTCACTCGCTGCCAAGCTTAATGACCTGAGTTCAGTCCCTGGGTCTCACTTGGAGTGAGAGAACTTCCTACTACATGGTGCCCTCTGATCTTTACATGCATGACACATATATGAATACACACACGCACACAAAACAAATAAATGCAAAACTACTTCGAAAAACAACTCTAGCATAATAGGAGAGATAAGTTAAAAATGCAGGGTTGTGGAATTAGTGAGAGCTTTCACGATCCACATTTGAGCTAAATTGATGAACAGTAATCTCATTGAGAGGGTAACTGAGCCCCAGGAGAAGGTGGCAATGAAATCAACTTATCATTGCAAATGGGGAGATGCAGAGGGAAAGCAGGGTGCTGCTCCGTAATCACAGCCATTACCGTGGAAGAGACTCAGGCTGTTTCCTTAGTGACAGAACCTCTTTTGCATATGGACAAGCAGTTGTTTTCCCCTCTGCAGCCTGGAAAGAGTCAGGTGACACGTTGTTTCCAGTCTCGCACTGGCATATGTGCATTTTTAATACCCATTTCCATGTACAGCCCGAAACACTGGAGCTGATGGCACAGACAGCGAAGTCGTGAAACCTTAATGATACCTGCTGCCATCAGAAGCCGCTGTCAAAGTCACACTCAAAGCGAAGTGGAGATGCTGCTTTCTGAAGAACACAGGATAACTCCCATTTACCGGAATCTAGGGAAGAAGAGGCTTCAGATTGGATACTTAGTCACTCTGTGTCAGTGTTCACCTTAGAAGGCCATGAGAGGACAGAATAATTGTCTGGTGGCTGCATGGGGAAATGGTAACTACAACAACTATCACGTTCTGTCCCCCAACTAGACACCTGTGTTCGTTACAAATCTTTTCTGAGTATGTTCTGTAATATAGCATGTTTTGAATTTAAAAGTTTGTCTGTAGAAGTCCCTCGGTTTGAAACTGAGCAGTGCACATTTTGAATGTAAGAAATTTGGACAAAATCTAAAACTCTCTGTCTAGTCTTCTGTCAGCTCAACACACAAACTAGAGTTATCTGGAAGGAGGAAACTTCAATTGAGAAAATGCCTCCATAAGATCCTGTTGAATGGCGTTTTCTCAATTAGTGATCAATGGGGGAGGGCCCAGCCCATTGTGGGTGAGGCCATCCCTGGGTTGGTGGTCCTAGAGTCTATAAGAAAGCAGGCTGAGCAAGCCAGGGAAGCAAGCCAGAAGGCAGCGCCTCTGCATCAGATTCTGCTTTCAGGATTCAGCCGAGCTTGAGTTCCTGTCCTAACATCCTCCAATGATGGACAGTGTAAATCAAATAAACCCTTTCCTTCCCAACTTGCTTTTTGGTCATGGCGTTTCACTGCAGCAATAGAAACCCAAACTAAGACACCCTCTTAGGCCTTATTCCCTAACCCTGAACCTTGTAGGAATGGGGACCTGGGCCATTCATTAGTCACTCATTTAACAAGTATCTGTTGGGCAGATAACAGATGTCAGCTTCTCCAACAGGGTTGTTTATTATGTACCGGCTGTCCCCATGCAGGCACTGTGATGTTCCCAGGGTTCTATGTCACTGCTGGTTGCTGAGTGGCCTCATTATACACTGATGTGTACACAGTCCAGACAGAACTGGGGCTGGCTGGCAGCATGATGTCCCACGCATCATGTCTTTGGGTCTTAAGAGAAAGCACAGACAAAACATCTCCTTTGCTTGGAATTCCAGGAAGCGGTTGGGAATGGGACATGATGGCATCTATAGACTCTGGATAAGACACTAACACCAGGGAAGGTTTCTATCAGTCAGTTGGTAACACCTACCATCGGCAGCAGAGTGGGTGTGTGTGTGTGTGAAAACTTAAAAGTATAAAATGGATCTTTTCACTCCCTATCCTCCTCACCATAACCCCAAAGTCCCGTCCTGGCTCAGCAGAGTTGCCCCTGATCCAGCCCCTGCCTTCCTCACTTTCCTCCAGCAGAGCCACTTTCCCCCCTTTCAGACATGCTCATCTGGCTTGTTCCTTCTTCCTGAGGCCACTGGCCCAGTTCCGGCTCTTAGCCCAGTGTGTCCTGGACACTCTTACCATTTTCTCTTTACGTTCCTGGCACATGTCGCTATCTTCATGTTTACATGTATATTCATTATTGATTTTAAATGCAAAGGATGTGTTTTCCCCACGAGTGGGAGGGCTCTCTTCTGTCTGGTTCTGGCGTGTTCTCCAGGTTGAGCATGGCACAGGGTTGTTCTCAGTGTTAATCAGATCTTACTCAAGGTAACGGGTGCCTGTCAGAGCAGCTTATAAGGAGAAAACATTTGTTTTGACTCGGTCTCAGAGGTCCCTGTGTGCGGTGTGTGGATCAGTGGGTTCCAGGACAGTGAGGAGGCACAACACCACGGCAGTAGAGGTGCAGGTCACAGACTGCTCACCCTACAGTGGAAGCCGAGAAAGGAAGGGAAAAGCATGTTCCCAGTGACCCCCTCGCTCCAGCTAGTTCCCGCTACTAAAACTTCCACTATTGTCATGAGAATAACGCCCCTAAAAAGGGACCCAGTATTCAGTATTTAACAATATCCAGGCCTTATCTGTTGTAACTAAGTAAATAAATAAAACTATTAGTAAAAATAGCAGCCTGAGAGCCTACCTTCTCCATTCTAATTTTATGCTAGAGGATATGTCAGAGGTGCTAGAGGAACAAGAGTCTCACTGAGACCCGGAAGGGCATCAAGGTGAGACTGATGAGGCAGGAGTTGCACGAGGTTGGCTGGGCTCCTTCCTGTTCTGCTGCTCTCTGACAAAGCTGAAGTTCTTCAGGTTCTCTGCCAGATGAGGATGATGTCAGAGCAGATGGAAACAGATGCAGAGACCCACAGCCAAACAATAGGCCAAGCTGGGGAGTCTTGCGGAAGAGTGGGAGGAAGGACTAAGGGAGCTGGAGGGGTCAAGGACACCACAAGAAGACCTATGGGGTCTTCTGACCTGGACCAATGGGGGCTCACAGAGCATGAACCACCAGCCAAAGAGCATGCATGGGCTGGACCTATTGCCTCTGCATATATGTAGTAGATGTGCAGCTTGGTCATTACGTGGCCCCTAACAACAAGATTAGGGGCTGCCTCTGAGACAGTTCCCTGCCTTTGGGTCCCTTTGCCTTAGCTGGGCGGCCTTGTCTGGCCTCAGTGGGAGAGGATGCTCTTGGTCCCGCTAAGACTTGATGCATCAGGGTGGGATGGTACCCACGGGAGAAGTAAAGGGGGAGGTTGGGGGGAGTGGAGCATAAGGGTAGAACTGGGAGAAGAGGAGGGAGGGGCTTCAATCAGGCTATAAAATAAAAAATAGTGAAAAAAGATGATGCCAGATGAGGAAAGTATTATTTGTCACTGTCTCAAGAATTAAATACAATCATTAATACATATGTATGTGTGTGTGTTTCAAGACAAGGTTTCTCTGTGTAGCTTTGGATGTCCTAGAACTCACTCTGTATACGAGGCTGGCCTCGAACTCACAGAAATCTGCCTGCCTCTGCCTCCCGAGTGCTGTGATAAAAGGTGTACACCACCTCACCCAGCTGCAAAAATTATTTTTTAATTCTTAAATTTTATTTGTGAGTGTGTGTGTATGTGTGTGTGTGTGTGTGTGTGTGTGTGTGTGTGTGTGTGAGCACACGTCCTAATGTGCGAGAGGATGCTGGGTGTCCTTTCTCTTTTTTCTGTATTATCCTCTGAGATCGGGTCTCTTGCTGAACCTGGAGCTCACTGATTTGGGTAGGCTGGGTGACTGATGTGCTCTAAGGATCCGGTTTCATTTGGCCCCACACCTGGCATTTTCACATGGGTGTTGGAGATTAAAACCCAGGTTCTTGGACTTCTGTGGCAGGGACCAAATGAGCCAACCCCCAGCCTCACACTTACAAAACTCTTAGGGTGATGCCCACATTGATGCCCTGGGGCAGTTGTTTGGTTAAGCTTCAAGCCTCTCCCTCTGTACCTCTGTCTCTCCCCTCAGAGCTCAGGGGATCCTGCAAAGAGGAAGCAGAACAAGTATAAGACCCAGAGAGGATGAAGGACACCAGGAAACAAGGTGAGCAAAGCTCGTATGAGCTCAGAGAGATTGGAGCAGCAAGCATAGGGCAGGCGTGAGTTTGCACCAAGTACTTTCTGTATATATTATGATTTTCAGTTTAGTTTTTTTTATGGGACTCCTGAGTGTGAGAATGAGTGAATCTCTGATTCTTGTGCCTGCTTTTGGGGATCTTTTCCTTCTTTTGTTTTTCCTTGTCCAATTTCAATGGCTTTTGTTGTGTCTTATTTATTTTGTGGCATTTGTTTATTATCTTAGAAGCTTTTGTTTTGTTTTTCAAGACAGGGTTTCTCTGTGTATTCCTGGTTGTCCTGGAACTTACTTTGTAGACCAGGCCGGTCTCAAACTCTGAGATCCCCCTGCCTTTGCCTTCAGAGCACTGAGATTAAAGGCATGAGACATCACTTTCTGGCACCTTTTCTTTTCTAATGAGAGACAGAAAGGAAGTGGATCTGGAGGGGAGGGAAAGAGGGGAAGACCTGGGAGGAGTAGAGGGAGGGAAACTTAATCAGGATCTATTGGATGATAAAAAAGTTATTTTCAATAAAAGTAAGATGTTATCATGTATAGATCATGAGATATTATTTAGTGCTCAGGGGCAATGAGCTATCAGGCTAGGAAGAGATATGGAAATGGCTATTTCTAGGTGGGAAAAGACCTGTCTGGAAAGACCACGTGCTGTAAGATCGTAGGTGTGTGGCATTCTAAAGGAGACAGAGACTGTCTGGAGATAGTTACAAAGATGAGAAGCTGCTTGATCTGGGGTGGACAGACAGAACACAGACAGGGACCTCCAGGGCATCAGAATTGTTCTGTGAGATGCAGATAACCAATACATATAATATCTATTTGTCAGAACCCACATTCTGGAGCATATCAGTTAGTGGTCATGCTTCTTCATGTTTGTGTTAACAGTGGTGGGTGAAAGTGTTTCTGGGCAGAGAATTTACTATTATAATGAGCAGACTCTACTCTGTGCCGTCTGTCATTGTTTGCAGGATCTATCTAAGTTAGTCTTCTAGTCCAGCTAAATTAGTCTATCTACATTATTTATCTAGGCCTTACCTGAGACAAAAGCAAGTTTAGAGGCAGGCTTGCAGCCATTTAATGAGAGAGCAGCTTTATTCTGCAAGTGATTGTCCCTGAAAATGTCTTCCTATTGGCTAACACCAGGACTCCATTACACACACACACACACACACACACACACACACACACACACACACACACACACTTATGCACACATGTTGGGGTAGCCAGACCGAGCACACTGCCCTCTCATTAAGTGTAGCTTTGATAAGGCTCAGCTACATTTGCAAGTGCTACAACTTGCCAGTCACATGGGGAGAGGAATGAACTATTTGCATATCTGGCCATTATCTCATAATTGAGAATGGAATGATACATGGTTATTAGCAGAGCAGTTTCTGGTAGCCGGCCCTGGCTCCGGCCTTAGCTTGGGTTTATCAAGACCAAGTTAATCCTTTCTCTTCCTCCTTTCTTTCATCCTTATTTCTTTCTCCTTCCTTCCTCCTTGTGTGTATGTGTATGCAGGTATAGTGAGTCTGTGTGTGAGTACACATGTATGTGTGAGGGTGTGGAAGTCAGAGATTGACCTAAGGGACTCTCACCTTGTTTTATAAGACTGCATCTCTCACTGGCCTGGACCTTGTAACTTAGGCTATGCTGGCTGTCCTGCACAGCCAAGAACATGTGTCCCCTAGCTTCAGTGTCCTAAGTTCTAGTACAGATCACCAGACCCACTTTTTTGAATGAGTCCTGGGGACCAAACCCAGGCCTTCATGTTTGGGGGCAGGCTCTCTCTCAACTGAGCCATCTCTCTTGCTCCTTGCCTTCTCTTTCTTGACATGGGTTCTCGCTGTGTCAGTCTGCCCTGGAGCGGCAACCCGCTTCCCTCCTCTCTGGTAGGGGTAAGCATCCTTTAAAGCTCTTCTCAGGAGTGGGGGGGTGGCCCTCTCCCTGGCAGTACAGAAGAGGGAAACAGGAGAGTGCCAGGCTCTGTTGCGGGCTCCTTTTCACCCTGTTCTCAGTTTGTGGCCATGCCTCAGGTTGGTCCTAAAATAATGAAACCCTCCCACAGAGGACAGCGCTTTTATGAAACAAAAATTGTCAAAAGGTAAAAATCTTCATTATTCTGCAGAAACTCTTAAAGCAATTACACACAGGCTTACCTGTGTGCCTGTTTGTCAAAGGAAAATGAAATAGCTTTTAAAAAATTACCTTTGTACAAAAGACAGTGAAATTTTACAGGTTTTTGTTTATTTATTTATTTATTTATTTATTTATTTATTTATTTATTTATTTTTACTGTAAGGAATTTTTGACATGCTGAGAAAAGGCCTGTCATGTTTAAAGACCTTTTATTTTATATTAAAACTTGGCTGAGTGTGCTTGGATGATTTTAAAATGCCATGACTGGATTTTAAAGGCAATCACTCTTCCAGATGACATTACAAAACCTATTTGGCAACAGTGCAAACTAAAAGAAAGGAACTAGCCAAGAAAAATGGGCAATTACTGAGTTTTCATCAGAAAGTCATTTCCTAGAGACCGTTCGCGAGACAGGACTGCACTGTCTCCTGGGTAGTTTTAAGTAAAAGATCCACACCGCGGCTGGCCCAGGCAGGCGGAGCAAGCTTAAGACAACCCCAGACACCCAGAGGCCCCGGGCATCACTCAGATAAGCAAGTAAATGGCGGAGAGATGAGCGAGAAAGAGAAGCAGAAGGATGCGAGCACAATGGAGAGAGGCGGAACCGGAAACTCGAGGGTGATGTCCTTAGCAGATGATGACACCTAAGGCCACGGTGCTGCCACCAAGGGCCATGTCTGGGTCCGTGGTCCTGCAGCCTCTGGAGTCTGTTACCCACAAAGGCCAGGAGGATGTTCCTGGTCTGGGCCACTGCCCCGGGGCCATGTTGATGTCTGAGAGCTGTGCAGAGCCCTCGCCTGGGCACCGTGGGAGAACCGGCTCCAAAGGTGTGAGAGCCGACCCTGCCCCTCTCTGGCTCCAGCTCTGAGGAGAGCCGGCCCTGCACCTCATCTGGGAAGCACAGCAGAGCTGCCCCTGGTTGCAGGGTTGCAGAGAGACAGCCTCTAAGGGTGTGATTGAGAGGGAGCTGGCCCTGCCACTTTTCTGCCATGTGGTGTCATGGGCACAGGAGAGATGCCCTCTCCACCCTTGCCCCTTGTTCTCTGCAGCCGGCAGGAGGTGGCCTTGCCCTGAATCCAAGCTATCCTCTGACACTGATTGATCCCTGCTCATGCTAGGACCAAGGTCTTTTACTTGCCTCTCTGTTCATCAGAGCTTTGAGTTTTAATGCCCATGTTGGGTTCTAAGTTTCATGCATTTAAAATATACACCATATACCTCTTGTTGGTGCAAAATTAAAATGAAAACGAAACAGCCTTGGTCTTGTTGGTGGGAGCCTGTGGTTACTGCTGCTGCATCGTCCCAACTCCAGAATTTGGAGACATTTTCAGAACTTCTACGAAAGCCTTCACTTATTTAAGGTCTTAAGAGTATTTTCTAGAAAAAAAAAAAAAAGAATGTTTTCTGGGCTGGTGAAATGGCTCTGTGCGGAAAGGGCTTGCTGCCAAGCCTGAAGACCTGAGTGAAAGTAAGGAACCAACTCCACTAAGTCTAAGCTGTCTTCTGATGTGTGTGTGTGTGTGTGTGTGCATGTCTGGCTCTGTTTATCTGTCTCTCTCACTCACACACAGGCTACACAAGCACACACCACAGAGGAAATAAACACAATGTAATAAAACATTCCCCATCCCCTCTTTCTTACTTTCCTATTTACTTTCATTACCCTCATTGAAGTGTCTTGTCTCTGTATTTCTCCTGCAAATGAGCAGAATTGCAGCAATATCATGGTATAAATGGGCCTTTGGAGCTAGATCTGGAAGTGCCACCACCTAGAAATTATCTCTGTGAAAACTCACTCTCCCGTTCTAAACAAACTGGAACACAGCCTTTTTGTACATGAGACAAGGCTGGTTTGGGGCAAGTTGAGAATATGAATAAGAGGAAAATGGTCTAAATTTAAACCATGGCTGTTTTCAGCCGGCTGTGCACCTTCAGCTTCTCACCCACCCTGAACACATTTCTTCTTTTTCAGCACGGCAGACACGTTAGTGCCTGTTGCTGGGAGCACTTCCTTCTGTGTGACATGAGACAATGTTCGGAAACTGTATAATAAAGCCCTTCAGGTGCTAGTTACTTCAGCCATTCTTTAAAACCTCCTTCTTCTGTTGACAGACAGTAACAACTGTTAGCTTGACAGGATCTAGAAAGGCTGAGGAGACCTTCCACTGGGTATGCCTGTGAGGGAGCTTTTAGGTTGGTCTAATTGAGTAGGAAGACCCACCCAAGCTGTGGGTGATACCATGCCATGTGCTGGGGTCTTGGACTGACTAGAAAGGAGGGAGTGAGCTGAGCTCCAGCTTCCTTCCCCCTCTCTCTTCCTGATGTGGATGTGACATGACCCACCGCCTCAAGCCTCTGCCTCCACACCCTCCCTCCATCCGGGACTGTCTAGGGGCTCGGCACTGGGTGTAGGGAACCATCACATTTCAGCGACTGCTCACAGTCCTCTGCTGTGTGGAAAAACTCAGAAGACAGTTCCTTTTGTGGTCTTGTCCTGACTTTCCCACCCACTAGCTGTGTGGCCTCGATCAAGACACTCTTTCAGGGGCGTTCCCAATTTCTCCCTCATAGGGTCATAGCGAGAATGAGGCAAAGTAAAGCGCATAGCACATTTGCTTAGTGCCCAACGTGGGCTAAGTGCACTAACCAGTTCTGATGAAGCTGTTGGTGACGAAGGTGTTGGTGATGATGGTGTTGGTAACAATGGTGCTGGTGATGACAGAGTTGGTGACGATAGTGTTGGTAACCGTGGTGTTGGTGATGATGGTGTGTGTTGGTGATGATGGTGTGTGTTGGTGATGATGGTATGTGTTGGTGATGATGGTGTTGGTGATGAAGGTGTTGGTGACGATGGTGTGTGTTGGTGATGATGGTGTTGTGACGATGGTGTTGGTGATGTTGACTGCTTAGAACTTCCCAATCTTAAGCACCACCGCTGCTCACTGTTGTCCTGAGCTCTTTGAGGATAGTTTGAATCCGTTGCCCTACCTCATTTACTGCACTGACTTCCAGGTCCCTCTGTTTTATAAGCTGTAGAATCACTGAATAAAGAGGATGCCAAACATTGGTTTTGTTTTTCATTCAAATTAATGAGTCTAATGACTGTTTTAGAGAATTAATATTGGTGGTAAGGTGTGAAGGTTGTCATTTCCATCAATTCCCATTGTCTAAGACAAGAATTGACACAGAGTTTTCAAAACCATCTGAGCTTATCAAAACACTATTCCGTGTTTTGTCAAGCATATCAGCACACACTATAAACCAGAAGATGCCATAGAAAGAGCTGCGCTAATGGGGTCATGTCTCTTCTTCATGGGTCTTCATAACAACTGTTAACCTATGTAGTTATAGCATTATATTCTTGAATTACAGCTAAGACTTATTTGTTTATTAAAATGTATTTTTATTTTACAGATCTGAGTGTTTTGCCTGAACATATGTGCATCATGTATGTGCAGTGCCTCCAGAGGCCAGAAGAGGGCGTTGCATTCCCTAGAACTGGAGTTACAGATGGTTGTGATCTGCCATGTGGGTGCTGGGAACCAAACCCATTCCTCTGCAAGAACAAATGCTCTTAACCACTGAGCATCTCTTCAGCCTCCTTTTAAAAAAGTTTCTTTTTATTTGTGTGTGTGTGTGTGTGTGTGTGTGTGTGTGTCTTTCTTCAGAGATCAGTGAAGGTGTTGAATCCCCTAGGACTGCCCGATGTGGATGCTGGGAACTCAGGTCCTCTGGAAGAGCAGGAGAAGCTCATTACTTCTGAGCCACTGGCCTGCCGGCTAAGATTTCCTCTGAAGAGATGCTCCATGGCTGGAGTATTTGTACTTTGTTCATGTATGTCTTCCTGTAGGCTTGGATAGAAAAAATACTTCTAGACTAGGAAAAGCCTAACAGTCATTTGTAGTGAATAAGAGGATGACATATGTGTGCATGTATGTATATGTGTGTGTGATTATGTGTAATTATATATAGTATATGTATATATTTATATAATTATATGTATATATTTATATAATTATATGTATATATTTATATATACATGCATAGTTTATGTACATATTTATAAAATTATAAATATGTAATATATATATGAATTTTAACATGAAAGAAAGCCTTACCCATCTTCTGCTGAATAACAGGAGAGGAAACAAAGTGTGGGGGGGCAGAGACCTTGAGTGATTGTTTCAAATGCTCCCTCCCAATAAGGTCATTACCTCCCTCTTTGCTTCTAGGGACCAAGATGTTCCTCCAGTCCCATGCAGTTTTTCTTGTACTTGGATGTACCAGGAATGGGTGATCACAAAGACAAGGCTGCAACATTGTATCATTTTAAATCTGGGACATGCTGAACTAACAAGGACCAAATGATTATGAGCCCAGTAATGGCCAAGCACTTGCTGTACGGGGAATTCTAGATAAAGAGGAAAGTATTTCCGTGGTACCTTGAGACTCCCTTTTAGACAGCACTTGGTGATCCCAGAAGAGATTAAAGAGATCATCAAGGTTTTTTGTTTTTCATAAAAACACCCCACAGCACTGTCAGGCTAAAACATATGACTGTGGTCATTCTGAAATGTATTTTTATTTAACTGCAAAATCTAAGCCTGGTATCTGGGCATATTAATGGAATATTTGTTCCTAGTATACTGTCAATGAACATCCAGAGAACAAGTGAATGAGGCTAATGTAGGCACAGTGAGCACCATGTGGGAGTTATGGCTGTGTGTGAACCAGCCTGACTGCACAGTACTGTGATGGTAGAATTTCTGTCATCTCTAAGACGGAAACTCATTGATTTGGAGTGATCTCCTCACCTGCAGACACTGAATTCCAGGCTTGCCTCATTGTGTCCAGTCTGACCACTGTGCCCAGTCCGACTGGCAGAGCTGAAGCATGACTGTGGGGCTGGAAGTCTTGCTGACCTCATCCCTTTGGGGTTGGTCTGTAGTCTCATCTCTGTTCATGGGTGGAAGCATCATAACTGAGGATGTTTCTTCTGAAATTCAAATAAGCCTCCCATTTTGGGAGATTGTCATTGCCCACAGCCTATTGTAGTCACGTCTCACACTGTTCATATGCTAAGCTGATCAATGAGTTGTCCTGCTGCAGCTCACAGACATGCTTATGTACCCTTGAGAGTCTGATCAAAGTCTATCAGACATCTTGTGTCATTTAAGAGTTTAAATTTGGCAGCAAATTTAGGGCTACACAGACTTCCCTATTTGGGAGGGGGGTGAAATTATTCATTTTTATATTTGGTAAAGAGTCTTATATGTTACTATGAGTATTTGTTGACTTGAGGTGCATGGACTAAACCTCAACTTAACCAATCTTTAAATGCAGAAACACACATTTCATATATTTTTCATTGTATGTCTTGTTTCAAGGAAAGATTTAAAGTGATTTAGTGTCTTCCTAAGTCGAAAGTCTTTGGAAACACAAAATCCTTTCCCATTTAATTGAATGGTAATTCAGAATTCTTTTAAAGAAGCATTATTGTAACCAAAGTTTGAATAAAAAGCAACCTTTCCACTCAACAAGAGGACAAAAGAGCAAAGCATAGCATGCACACTCCTCATCACGGTATCCGCTAGCCCTTCCCTCAGTCCCATTCAACAAAACTCTTAGTGGCTAAAACATACGGTTACAGTGGGTTTGTCAGGGACCTGCATGCGTTCTTGAGGATCATGGTATACTGTCACAGGAGAGGACACAGCTCAGCAAAGTCTCCCAGGGGTCCCGTGTCTCCACCTCTTTCCATTCCCTCTCCCATTCTTACCCTAAGACTGCCAGGCTGACTCAACCAGGAACTTAGTTTGGTTTCTTGCCCCAGCCCTCTGGGAGATGGGCATTCTTGGCACTTACACTGACTGGATTGGAACCTTGTCTGGGCCTGTGTCCTCCATGTGTCTCACATCCACAGAGCCCACTGTTTTCCTGGAAGCCAGCACTTATTCCTGCATACAGAAAGTGAATCTGTTTTATTTGTGTGATACCCGCTTCCCCTGAGTGTTTCTATACTGCAGTTATGAGGTATGATGGGTCAAGACAGTCATAAACATCTCATTCCTTATGGTTAGAGAGATTTATAGCAGATTGCAGAGAGATGTAAAAGTAAGTTTACAAAGACGGGGTGGGACAGAACTCACCCTAGATACCAGATGGATACCTGGGAGCTAGTCTCCCCCCACCCCCGCACCCCCCATTCTGTCTGCCTGGATACTCATGTGACCCTGAAGATGCAGCAGCCATCTTGTGCATCTTGGAAAGGTCAAAGTTGCCAGGCCAAGAGCAGAGAGGAAGAAAACCGGATGATCTAGTAATTTTTAAAATGTATTGCTCGGCTTCTTGCACCAGCTCTGGACTTTGGACCTCTTATCCAGTCAGAAAAATAAACAAAGCATGAGTCAAGCCTGGGTAAATGTTGCCATTTGCTGCTGAAAGCAAGCTCATCTGATGTGGTTAGGGTGGAAATTACAAAGCAAGAATAGAAACCATCCCTGTTTCTTTACAGCAGCAATGGAATCAGGGACAAAGTTCTGCTTCCTAAAGAATCAAACAATAAATGACAGGTTTTTTAATTCTTTGCCTGGAGATAGGCCACACCCCTGGCATCTTTCTCCAGAACACAGCTGATAAGAAAGCAGGCCTCCCTTTGGCCTGCAAGACCTCCCCCTCGTGGCTACACTGCAAGTTGATGGCTTCACCTTGCTCCTGCCTCTGTGCTCCTTGGCATGTAGCCAGGGCCAGACCAGATTTCAAGGTAGGAAGCTTACTCACCCCCTGAAGACCTGGAAGATTTAGACCCCTTTTTATTCTGTGTATTGAAAGGCCTACTATGTCTGTCTAGGACTGTGATACATAGGCAGCTGATACTCCAGGACCTGAAGGGTCTGTTTCAACCTTCAGGACTCCTGCATGCTGTACTTGATGGCCATCTCCCTGAATGTGACTCCTCCGTGGGCCCGAAGGCCTGCTCTCCCTTTTATGGCCTTCCTCCTAAGAAAGCTTTTCTGGGGGTAAAATCCCATGTCAGCACTATTCCGTGAAACTGTTCCTCTTTTCTTTCAAGCTACAGTGAAAAACACCACTAGCAAGGAAAAAGACAGACACCAGTGTAATGTGGTGGAAGTGAGGAAGAATCAGTTTTCAAAAGTCAATTCTGCAGAAAGAGATGCAACCTAGAGCAAAGGCAAAAATGGCTGGAGTGCCGACTTGGCACAAGAACAAGAGGTTCTTCCCATCTCTGCTGGGAAAAGAGAATGTACAAGACTAACGTTGAAGGGAAGCTCAGTGAATTCTAGGCTTGGGTCTGGGCAATGGAGAGTGGGGAGGTACGATTTTGGGAAAGGGAAGGTTGTGTGGAGACTCAGTCTGGGTCTGGTAAGGCAAAGAAGGAAGCCAAGAGGAGCATGGCTTTGTCCTGGTTTTATATAGCTGATGACCATATAGGTTCCAAGTTGATATAGTATCCTGGAACGGAGAGGGGTGGGAATTAGAACCATGCCATTGACATGGGAATATTTATGTATTTAGGTACCCCAGGCTGGCCTGGAATTCACTATGTAACCTAGGATGAATCATAGCATTCACTATGTAGCCCAGCTTGACCTGTAACTCATAGCAATTCTCCTGCCTCAGCCTCCCAACCACCACAGGTATGAGTGACGGAGCCCAGCTGAGGTGGTTTGTGAAGTCAAGGGATTAGAGAAAAAATGGAGAAAGGACAAGAGTCTGGGATCACCTAGAAACTAGAGGCTCCCAAGTGAGTTCTTACAGAGACTTGGCGGAAAACATAGCCTGCATTGTTGTCCTAGAGCTTGGGAGTTTGAGGGGCAGGAGGATCAGAAGTCTAAGATCAACTTTAGATTAATGTCGTGAATTCAAGGCCTGGGCTCCATGAATCCTGTCCTAGTTAGCATTAACTGTCAAACTGACATAGCCCAGAATCACCTGAGGAAAATAGAGGCGACTTCCAGTTGAGTAATTTGTGTTTATCAGGTTTGTTTGTGGGCATGTCTGTGAGGGATTGTCTTCATTGTTAATGGGTGTAGGAGGGTCCAGCCTGCTGTGGGTGGCACCATTCTCTTGGCTTTATAAGAAAGCTAGCTGGGCATGAACCAGAGCCAGCTAGAGAATGAGTCAGCAAGCAGAGTGTTGAGGCACACCAACATTGAGACATGTCCAGACGTGTCTTCATGCCTAGCATAAATAACTGCAGCCATTTTGTTTTAAAGTCTCCATTTTGATCAGGTTCTGAGGCCCTGCCTGCCTGAGAACTTGAATAGCCTTTTACTTACAATTCAATACTTGTTGAATGTTCTGCCTGAATTAATAATACATGTTCTGCTTAAACAAAACCACAGTACCCTGCTATGTTCTTTTTCCCAGAATAGTGTGGAAAGTGCCTACTGCAGGACAAATCAAATCAAAGGTCAGTTAGAAAGGCTTTGTTTTACTAGTCAAAATGATGTAATGTGGGCTACCCCTTGCTTCTTACACCTGGTTATGGTTATGGTTACCTGGTTATGGTTTTTCTTATAAAAAGCCTGCCTTAGAAACAGACTGGTGTCACAGTTTGGCTCCTGAGTTCACTCCGTGTCCCTGACCAGTCAGTCTCTATTCATTGTTCAATAAACCTTCATCATCCTGAGTCTGGTGTCCAAGTGGCTAGCGCAGGCTATTCTTGGACCCCAACACAGACTTCCTTCATGGTTCTGCTCTGAGTTCCTGCCCTGATCTCCCTCAATGGTAGATTGTGATCTGGGAGTTGTAAACTGAAATAAGCCCATTTCTCCCTTAAGCTACTTTTAAGCAACAGAAGAGGTGGGGCGGGGTGGGGGGGCAGTCACAAAGCAAAACAAAAAGGCTTAGAGAAGACTCTAAAGACTGCGGAACAGAATAGGATTGCCTGCGCACTGTTCTGACACATTGCATAAGAACGGAAGTTATTACTGGCATTGTCTAGATATAAAGAACCTGTATGCCGGCCTCAGCGAGGACACAGGTGGAGCTACGGGGGATCGGACCATTAGCCTAGCATTTGGGAGGTAGAGACAGGAGGATCTAAATAAAGCAGACATGACGTAGGACTGTGAGGATATCAAATACAGGGTCCTCTGCATCGGAAGCTTGTGGAGAACAGCTTTGTGGTTGATTGACTGGCTACAGAGGGCAAAGTCAAAGGAGATACACAAATGAGTCCCACAGCTAGTGCTCCTGGAGAGAGGCAGTTGTCTGTCACAAAGCTAGATTGCTGGTTCGGGATGTTGTGTGGGAGTAGAGGCTGATGGCTGCGTCTCCCTGGGGCTCTCTAGGATTTATCGTAAGGGAGGTCGTATGGTTTGAATGTGAAATCTCCCTCAGTCTCTCACTTGGCTCCTAGCTGGGGTGTTGGCTTAGGAAGTCGGTAGAGCCTTGCTGGGGAAGTGGGTCCCAGGGGGTGGGTCTTGCTTGCCCCCTCCTTCCTGTGTGTCCAGTGCCATCAGTGAGCTCCCTGCTCCTCCCACCACGTGTTCCCTGCCTCGTGCCTTATCTTCTGGGCTATGATAGACCTGAACCTCTCAAACTGTGAGCCAAAATAAACCCATTTTCCTTTAAGTTGCCGTTGTCAGGGTATTTTATCAGACCAACAGAAAAGTAACTAAATGAGGAGGAAACCTTTCCTCACTAAGGAATGGCTGAAGCTCATGGCCTCCAGTTCGTGAAGATTTAATCTCATTAAAAAGCCTCATAAATGGCCAATAATTTACTCACTCACAAATATTAACTTGGGCGTATATTTAGAACTATAAATGGAGAAAGGCCAGCACGAGCTCTTAAATGCCCTCTGCAGGCCCTCCTGTTTCTTAATTTCAAAATGAAATGTTTCTCAGTGCCTGAAGTTTTCTTTCCATTTTCTAGAGAGGAAGGGCACAACCCTGCTGCGTTCAGCTGTGCACCTGACAGCCTCGGTTTATAGAGAGTGCTGGGAAGCAGTAGAGGAAACGGCCTCTATGTAAATTATTAAGCAAGAGGATTAAAGCTGATTTTTAAAAGTTTAGCCAGAAAAAAAGGCGTGGGGCGGGGGTTGAGATTAGTGTGTATGATACTTTTTTTTAACTTGGAAAATACTTACATACAAAGACAGCCTACCCTACCTCCCACTTCACGGTTTACTCTGTCCGTGTCACAAATGTTTCCTGCTTCTAAGGAGGAAGGATTTGTGCATTTGAAACAAATTAAGCCATATATTAAAGATGTTACATATGACTCTCCTGTGTTTACAAAACAAACAGAAGGACCCACTTTCAAAATAGAATGACCACAGAGCTTTTCCTGCAATAATGTGTCCAAGACCAGAGAAAAAAATATAACAATCTTGGAGAGGAGAAGGCTGGTTCCATAATTCTGCATAAATTCCCTTCACACTGAGCGGTGTACTAGGGACTCCACATTGCTAGTGTTATAAAAATGCTCACCTCAGAAAACCAAAGAACAAAGCGAGCCCTGGGGAAGGTAGGTGTGTTTCTTCTGAAGTCCAAAAGGGCCTGGTTCCACGTGGCAGGCACGTTCTGAGAGGCCAGGGGTGGAAACCTAATGTTCCTCTAGGGTCTCTGTTTTTCTTCCTCTACTTGCATTGCAGACCTTTGCTTCTCTGAGTCTTCCTTGAAAAGCTGTCATTTGAAAACAAGAGTTTAGATTCGTGAAGAACCAAACAGTATCTTCCATTACTGTCCTAGGCAAGATCAATATTGTCATTTGGTCAAGAGTTCCTACCTCCTGCTATTTTATGTACTCATATGCAAATGAGCACACAAAGGTATATATTGCATATGCAGTTAGACTTCTTTTTTTTTAACTTTGCATCTTTAAATAGCTTATGAATTAAAACAAAATCAAAATAGGTGCAAGGTTGTGGCACCTTCTCGCCTCACTTTAGCATAGCATAAGGTGAAAGGCAAAGGCGGACACACTAGTCTAACCCTGTCAACACAAACACGGCCTTTATTCCAGCCCTTCGCATTTACCTGTTTTATTTTCCTCTTTAAGTAATATCAAATTTCACAAAATGGTTGCTTGTCTTTTGAAAAAATGCAATTTAATAATCTTTTCTCCACTTTTAATGATTGTTTCTTGGTTAGCAAAACTTTTATGCTCAACATATACGAGAGCTCTTCCTGTAAATTTCAGTCTAGTCCCACAAGATGGAGCTCAGCTGTGCTTTTATACTCTCTTACCCAGCTGTCTTCCACCCAAACACGTAGGCCATCTCTCTTTTTCCTGTTGAAATTTTATTTTCTATTTTATGTACACACATGTTAGCCTGAGCCTGTGTCAGTGTACTGTGTGTGTGTGTGTGTGTGTGTGTGTGTGTGTGTGTATGTAGGTGCCTGTGGAGGCCAGAGAGGTTGTTGGATCCCTGGAACTGGAGTTACAGGTAGTTACAAGCCACCTGATATAGGTATTGGGCACTAAACCCTTGGCTTCTGCAAGAACAGCTAGCACTCTTAACTGCTGAGCCCTTGCTCCAGCTCTTATGGACTTGAAATGCCGCCTTTGGAGAATACTACACTGTCATATAATTCGGGGTGGATTTGTACACTTCCTGTTGTATTCTACTAATATATCTATCTTGCCAATGTTTATAAAAACACAATTTTTATTACTATAATTGTATAACTTATGTTCATACTTCTTAGAAACTTAAAATTGTTCCTGATTACCAGCGGCTATATTTTCCACTTTGCCTGTCCCAGACCAGGGTCCCTTCTCCACAGCTTTATTCCTGGCGTCTCTGTTGAATATTTCTTATCTTGTTCTTTTATTTGAAACGTTCTTTCCATTTTCCTTACTCAACTTCCACTGTCAACTTGGGCTGTAGTTGCTACTTCAGTAAGGATCTGTAGGTAGGAACAGGAAAGACAGATGTGGGACAAGTCAAGCAATAAACAGGTGGTGAGGAATAAATTATATTTAGAGGAATGAACTAGCAACACTAGTTGGTACCAATCCCAAAATTCTCATGCTTGCAGGTGCCACATTTGAGAGAGACCATTTATTTATTGGCCCGAGACACCAGCAGTGGAAAAGCATGGACCTAAGTCAGATACTGAGGTGAAAGGCTCTAATCTGGTTGCTTTCCTATCTCATTACATGGGCTCTGGATTCAGGGAACTTTTGCTGTTGTGTTGATGAGGATCAAAATCAGGGCTTCATTCTACTAGGCAAGCAATCTGCTGCTGAGCCATATCCCAGCCTGTTCATTGAGATAATGTTAAGGAATCAATTGACTTTCACTCGTGTTGATTTAGAGGGATTTGTTCTCCTGGTGTCCTTCATCCTCTCTTTCTCATATATTATTTCTGTCTCCTCTTGTGTTGTGGATCCCTTGTGTTCTGAGGGAAGCAATTTGCCGGAGAAATCTCACTGAGAGCTGAGGGGTCCAAGGTTTCTGTCTGCTGCGGAGGACGCTTCTCTGACGATGGTAATATCTGTAAGTGTAGAAGAATCTCATCGGGAGTTATATTATTATGACTTTTTTTTAAGAGTGGCAGTATTTGATTTTACCATAGCTCTCTGGGTTATCTTGTCTGGTTCTCGGTCACCCAGGCGGTGTCTGGTGTGGTTCCATCTCCTAGAGCGGGCCTTAAGTCAAAGCAGACATCGGTTGGTTCCTCTCACCTGCTTTCCGCCATCATTGTCACAGCATATTTTTCAGGAAGAACACCATCCTAGGCGAAGGTTTTGTGGCTGGGGTGGTGTTTACATTTCTCTTCTGGTAGCCTGCAGATACTAGGATGTAGGGGTGAAGGGTCTATGCAGGCGCCAGCTCAACCATCTTTAATGAGTTATGTGGGGTTGTCTTTGGCAATGGGGCCTTGCTGTCAGTCTGTGGAGAACAATCTTTTATTTTGGCAACAGACTGGATTGTTTGGATATTTCCATGGGACTCCTTTGACCAAAAATAAACCATTTTATTTATTGCCAGCTCTTTTATGTTTTCCCTTATAGTAAGGCCTACTATCTTATTTTTTCTGAGTTAGTATTGAGAATAAAAGTACACAGTGAGGTCCATACCCAGAGTACACACTTTAGGTACTTCCCCATTCCTGTAAGGACTGTGTGTAAATAAGCTTTCCTTTATTGTGACAAAATACCTGAAATGATCATCTTGAAGAGTAAAAATTAATATTGGCTCATGGTTTTGGAGGCTTTAATCCACGGTCAGTTGGCTCTGTTGCTATAGACCTCAGTGGTATAGTACAATATGGTGGGAATGCATGGCAGAGGAGGCCTGTCCATCTCATTGAAGACAGGAGGTGATAAATCACATCCTGATAAAGATAAAGAGGGTCTGATGTTCAGACAAGGTCACACCTAGCTTCCTTCTGCCAGACCTTGTTTTTGAAGGTTGTATTACCTCCCCTAAACACTGCAGACTAGAGACCAAGTCTTCAGCCCATAGGTCTTTGGAAGACGTGCAAACCATAGCATGTGCTCACTACTCACAGGAAAGTGATGGGTAGTGGAGGTCTTGATGTGTGGTCAATGAAGAGTGCAACACATACATTGAACCCCAGTGAGTGAATGATAGCGAAAGAGCCATGAAATTTGGGGGAGCAGTGATGGAGACCCTCCATAGCAGGTGAGGCTCACAGCCTTCCCAATTGCCGAGTAGAGGCATAGGAAAAATTCCTATGCTGTGTACTTGAAACTGTTCGTAGTTATGACCTACTTCTAGGTTGGGGGGTTGAGAATGGGAAGAACTTCACGCTTTATCATGTGCACTTCCAGGTTGTCTGAACTTTATGCAAAAAGTAACAGTGTGCTTTGATACGAAGGAGATTAAATGCGGCTCAAAATGTAATGGGAACTGAGATTTAACAGAGACAGAAGTTAGGATGTTAATTGTCAGAGACTGATGACAGGGGGCTTTTAAAAAGATTTATTTATTTTTACGTGCATAGATGTTTTATGTGCATGTATGTCTGTCTGTGTGAGGGTGTGAGATCCTTTGGAACTGGAGTTACAGACAATTGTGAGCTGCCATGGTGGGTGCTGGAAACTGAACCAGGGTCCTCTGGAAAAACAGCAAGTATTCTTAACTGAGAGGGCTGGGCACGCTCTCCAGCCCTGGGGCAGTTTTAAAAAAAATGACTATAGTTTTTCAAATTCTGGACGACATTGATCAATGTGAACATTTAAAATGGTTATGATAAAAAGTGGTCCAGATGATAAATTGTGTGCTGCACACATTTTTTTCTTTTTCTTTTCTTTCTTTTTTTTTGCACACATTTTTTTTTAAGGTATGGGATTTTAAGGTTTCTGTTTATGTGTTTGTGTGAGTATGTGCCCAAGAATGTATGTATATCCACACATGACTGCTATTTTCCTTGGAGGTCTCAAGAGGATGTTGGGTTGAAGCTGTAGTTTCAGGCAGCTATGGGAAATGGAAGTTTTTGTTTCTTTAAAAACTATGTTATGTTATATAAATATGTTTTTGTTTTAATCCCAAGTGTGGGATTTGGTTTGGGCTTTAGTTTGTCCATAGGTGACAATTGCCTCCAGTTGGGTGTGGTCTTTGCTGGCTGCTAATGGCCTGTCTTATGCAGCATGAGGAGAGCTATAAATATGAGAGCCCAGAAAGAGAAAGAGTGGCAGTTTGGAGAACTGGAGATGGATGGTGCAGTGGCTTGGAGGAGATGACAGAGGAATGCTTGATGAGCTTGCTGTTAACTGAGATTGGTATACCCCAAAGAACCCTAAACAGCTGGGCGAAGTTAAGGGGTCTGCACTCCTCTCCCCACTAACCTCTCTGTTACCTAGGGTTAAAGGGCTGATGGAAGGGAGATAGAGGTTTAAATGCCCCAAATAAAATCAAGTTTAAAAGTGAGCACAACAGCTGTGAGTGGCCTGGCATGAATGCCTGGAACTGCTGGGAACTGACCAGGTTCTTCAGAAAGGGATCGAGCATTCTTAACCTCTGAGCCATCTCTCCAACCCCAGTAAAGGGACCTAAAAATATTTAAGAGGCAGAATGTGATTCACATTGACATGTAGTAGAGACAATATTTAATGCCCATGTATGGTCAGGCCTCGAGAATTCATGAGCATCGGAAAAATGTAAATCTGTATTTCTCAATGAAAAGAACAGGGATCAGCAACGATTTTCAGGGCACTTTCCATGGGAATGCTTCTTGACATTGACCCCAGTTTTAGGCTAGGAAAGAAAAAAAGAGCTTATTTCCATATACTGCTTTCTAATGAAAACTCAGAAGTCATTACTTCAAATAAATTCTGGTATTCACTACTTTGGATGCATTTATTGTTATGAATAACCTATTAGGTAGATTTCTGAGCAAAGAGTATAATCAGCCATAAAGAAGGACAATGGTGATTTTATAATAATAAAGAGGACCATAGGTTTTATTTGCTTGCTTTTTATTTTGCCTTTATTTTTTAAATGAACGCATATGTGCATGCATGCACGCACGCACGAGCAAACACACACACACACACACACACACACACATACACAGTGATCTCAGGTGGCCTGGCTTAGCATCAAGAGCCTTGATCCATGGAGTTGTTCCATTAGTCCATTGGCTTTTGTGATTGGGTTTCACTGTTTAGTCAAGGCTGACATTTGACTCACTATGTGGATCCCAGTCTGGCCTTGAACATACAGCAATCCCCCTGCACCAGGTTTTTGAGTGTTGGGATTACACATGAATGCTACTATAAGTGGCAAAACTGGGCTAGCCTGAAGAGTCATGTGACTGCTCTGGCATCAATCAGAAGTCACCAATGGAGCCTGCAAAAGTGGGGGTAGTGCTAGTTCTTGCAGTATGGATGCTGAGTAGAAACAAAACACAGACGGCCCCACACTGATGTCTTCTTTGACCAGTCCAAGGGGCAGGACAGAGAAGGGTGCAGAATATGCGATGCCACAAATTTCTCTAGAAATTCCAGGGGACACCTTAAACAAACCTGTGTCATAAGGCTTTGCTTCTTGCTTTCAAGGGTGTTTATTATTAGTATTCATGGCTGAGGAGATACTGTCTACTGTGACCCTAAAATTGATGCTTTTATCTGTTTTCAGAGACAAGAGAGATGAACTGTTTCATGAAAGGAAAAGTGTGGTCGATGAGTGATGCGCACTTAAATAAAACTAATGTTTTTTTGGAGCACTTGCCTGGGCACTAGGGAGATATCTCAGTTGGTAAACTGCCTGGTGATGCTGAAGATCTGAGTTCCTCCTCCAGACACCACCCAAAAAAGACGGGTGTGGCGTCACACACGTGGTTCTGGCACTGGAAGGTGAGCAGGCACATCTTGGGATCACTGGACAGCCAGCCCAGACTACTTGGCAAGTTCTGAGACAGAGAGACCCTGTGTCAAACACAAGCGGACAGTTCCTGATGGTTGCCCGCTGGCCTTTTCACTAAAGGCTGCTTTTTGTATTTAATGTGATCAGTCTTGGGGCACAGCCTAGGCAGGTGTCTTAATTAGAATTTCTACTACTTTGGTTAAACACAATGACCAAAAACAATGTGAAGAGGCAAGGGTATTTTGAGCTTACATCACAGTCCATGACTAAAGGAAGTCGGGGCAGAAACTCAAGGCAGGAACCTGGAAGCAGGAACTGAAGCAGACACCATTCTTTGAAGTGCTGCTTACTGGCTTGCTTCCTGTGGCCTGCTGAGATTTATTCCATCCAGGATCACCTGCCCAGTGTTGATACCACGCGCAGTGGCCTGGGCTTAAGAAAATCCCCCCCCCCAAAAAAAATAAATAAACCAAAAAAAAAAAAAAGAAAATCCCCCACAGTCTCGTCCATAGGCCAATTTGGTGGGGGTATTTTTTTTTTTCAGTTGAGGTTCCCTTTTCTTAAAGGACAGCAGGGAAATCACTTGCATTACACGTGCGAGTCCTGGATCAAGGAATGATCTCAAATCTAGCTTTATATTTACTTAAGATTTAATGGATCATTTGGGAAAAATAATGAGAAATTTGAAACCAAGGGCGGACTATGGAAACATTTGCTTTGTTACACAGATATTCTGTTATTCTCTTTCTTTATGAATAGCCTTCCCTATTCCAAAATAGACTTACTATTTGCTCTAGTTAGGAAAAACTCCTCCTAAAAGCTTGGTTTGCTAAAACAAAGCTTCTTTTTCATGTATAAGGAAAAAAAATATCTAGGAACCTATTACAATCAGTATTATTTTCATTTTCTCTGAATGGTTATTTGAAGCCATTTTTTTTTCTCTTTTTGCCACTTGGTTGGCTTCACAAGCGTTTAGGGTTTATGAATATCTATTGCCCCAATTCCAGGGCAGAATGTGGCTATTTCTGCTTTGAATGCCCTTCAGTATTCTAAAGCCAAAAGGTAATATATGTGTAAAAGCTCAATGATGAAGAACAATTACTGAGTTAATCTACCAAATGACTTGACAATTTTGAGGCTGCAAATTTTTTACATTTATTGTGGTTCCTATCATAACTTGTTCATAGTAAATAATGTATATCTCATATACAAGGGATATTTACTGTTTTGAAATTTTGCCAGATTCCACAAATAACTGAAAACCCTGGATAAAGTCAACAGGAATCCACCAGGAATGTGGAATTGGCATTGAATGTTTTCCAGGGGAGATTTTAAGTTGAGAGTCATTTGCAGCTTTTTAAATACCTGCTAGAGGAAATGTCTATACTCATGTGCTTCTACCTTTTGGTAAGTGGTGGTGGTGCATGCCTGTAATCCTGGTACTCAGAGAGGGAGAGGCAGGCAGATCTCTATGAGTTTGAGGCCAGCCTGGTCTACAAATCGATAGCCAAGGCTACACTGAAAACACAAAAACCAAAAACCAAAACAAAACAAAAAAGCAAACTAACCTCTACCTCCTCTCGAAGTTGCTTTTCTCTCTAAAATAGTTTTGTTGAGGGTTCAACATTAATGGGGAATGGAAGCTGGTATCTCAAAGGCAATATGTGAATGGAGAATTATCATCGTCACCATCATCGTTGTTGGATAATGGCAGAGGAATTTTATATGCAATATTTAACTGTAGCCTTTTGTGGGGGTGTTCAGGGGCTCAGCTCCTTATATAAGCTGATGATGACCTTGAACTTCTGACCCTCCTGCCTCTACCTCCTAAGTGCTGAGACTTCAGGTATGTTCTAGCAGGCTCAGTTTTATGCAGTACTGAAGATTCAAAGCAAGCCTTTGTGCACTCAGTCTACCAACCAACCAACACTCTCAGCCTGTGGGATATTATATTTAGGTCTGACTCAGTTCATTTTGTTAAGACAGATAATTGAGATGATAAAGGATTACATGTCTCAATGAGCACTTCAATATAGTGGCCACTTGACCATTAAGATTTAGCCAGTTCAGGAGAAACTGGAGCATAAAATTTAGTTTGTTTAATAGATCTCTTTGCTCAGGGAAGTGAGACAAAGCATCATGAATCCTGGAAGGGTAGCTGGTGGGTATAAATATAGTTTTCTAGTCTGCTCTCCCTGTAAACGATTTTAGGCATCCTTCTCCCTTCCCCTCTGATAGTTCCAGTTCCAACGTTCAAGTAGCTGTTTTGTTTTTTTCCTACCCTCCACATCACTTTTTTCACTTACTGCATTGACAAGGACTCCCAGATGCTGGGATTGCTTGAGGTTTGATGGATAATTAGAAGCGCTTGTATCTGAAGGGGAAGCTTAATTCTTTTAACTGAGATATTAAACTAATGGGATTTTATCTCATTTGCCTGCTGCAACAGTCCCTGAGCCTGAGTGATCGTTAGAATCCCCTGGGAAGCGTTCAGCACTTTTCCACCGTTGAATTAATTTTGGCTATAAGAGTAGCACATGCTGTTGGGTAAAATATTGTGCAGAAGGATGAAAGGCAGAGGGCAAAGTCCTCTCTCTCTGCTCCTTGGGGTAACTCCACTATTAACTCATTACACAGCCTGTCTCCCCAGACCTCGCCTATGGAACCTATCACGTGAGTACTCACGCATGCTTCACGAACATGTCTCTTCTGCTAGTAACCGGCTTGGCCAGGCTGCTGTCTGTTGGGCAGCACTGTATGTGACACACACAGTTCTGCTGCATGACTTCTTAGAGCGGCATGTCCTGCTCCGGGGGTGTTAGCATGCACCTTTGGTCCAGCACTCAGAGGCAGCCGATCTCTGAGTTTGAGGTCAGCCTGGTCTACATAATGAGTTCCAGGCCAGCTAGGGTTACGTAGTGAGCCTGTCTCGAAAACAAAAATAAATAAACAGACAGAAAAAAAAAAGGTCCATGTTCCTAATATACACACTTGCAATTTGAGCCGAGGAAGTTTTTGTTTGTTTGTTTTTGAGATAGGGTTTCTAGGTGTCACCTTGGATGTCCTGGACTTGCATTGTAGACCAGACTTACCTCAAACTCAGAGATCCACCTGCCTCTGCCTCCTGAGTGCTGGGATTAAAGGTGTATGCCACTGGTTGAGCCCAGGGATTTTTAAAAGACCCCTTTTCTGTTGTTATTTGTGCCCATGTTAGTCAGGTTCTCATCCCTGTGACAAGACACCTGCCTTCAGTCAACTTACAGGAGAACAGCTTTGGTGTGGCTCCGAGCTTCATTCAGGGTTTTAAGTCCATGTTCATCAGTCCCCATAACTTTTGGGCTTGTGGCTAGGCAGTTCACAGGCAGAAATGAATGTCAAAGGAAATTGCTCACTTTTCTGTGTATATGAGACGTATGTTGACTGTTAGAGCATTTTCTGTGGAAAGTAGCAAGCATGTGGAGAAACCTGAACAGCTCAGGTCTAAACATCCTACCCCTGAGCTCAGTGGTGCCAGAAGGTGCTAAGCAAATACTCACGCATAGCTGGAACCAGATAATGGAGAAATAGGAAGTGACCCCATAAATTGTCGAATTAAGAACGGCTGGAGAGATCAGTATAGACAGCAATCAGGTAGAATTTTTTTCCATAATTGGAATGATAGTCACATTTACAAATATGAATAAAAACTGAGGCTCCTTATAGGGGGAGGACATGACTTAAAAATGAGACATCTTCACTGGTAAAATGCAGTGCCTAAGCCAGTGATTCTCAACCTTCCTGATGCTGCGACCCTCTAATACAGTTCCTCATGTTGTGGCGACCCCCAACCATGAAAGTATTTTCATTGCTAGTTTATAACTGTAATTTTCTACAGTTATGAGCCACCATGTGATTGTTGGGAACCAAACTCAGGACCTCTGGAAGAGCAGACAGTGCTCTTAACCACTGAGCCATCTCTCCAGCCGTTGCTACAGTTACGAATCATAATGTAAATATCTGTGTTTTCTGATGTCTTAAGGGACCCCTGTGAAAGGGTTGTTTGGCCCCCAAAGGTGTTGCAGCTCGCAGGTTTAGAACCATTGGCCTAAGTTATAGGTTAGAGGGATAGCAACCTGCAGACAATTATATGTGAGCATACCCATGTGGGGCTCTTAGTATAACTCTCATTTTAGTTCTTTGTTTGTTTGTTATTTATTTTGTAATCACAGACTTGTCTATTTATATTTATTTTTGTAATGACAGATTTTTTTGTGTGTGTTTTTGTGATAGGGTTGTTCTATGTAGTCTTGGCTGTCCTGAACTTGTAGACCAGGCTGACCTTGAACCCAGAGATCTGCCTGCCTCTGCCTTCCAAGTGCTGGGATTAAAGGTGTGCACCACCACGTCCAACTTTATGGCCACGTTTTAACAGCTCAGTAGCACACTTGGCAAAGGAAAGAGAAAAATTAATTTTGGTAATTTTAAGTGCATATGTGTGTGTGTGTGGTTTTTTGAGACAGGGTTTTTCTGTGTTTACTTTGGATGTTCTAGAACATTGTCTGTAGACCAGGCTGGCCTCAAACTCATAGAGATCCACCTGCCTGTTCCTCCCAAGTGCTGAAATTAAAGGCATGAGCCATCACTCCCCAGCTGTGCATAGTCATTTAAAATTAGACAGGGAAGGCCAAGGAGGAGGCCTATGGGATAAATCATATCTCTGTCATAGCATCTTGCTAGGGTAATGTTTGTCAGTGCAGTGTCTTAAGGAGACCAGCATCCGTATCACCTGGTGAGACATAGGTGTGGCAAAGGCTCACGGGGCAATTTAAGGTGCAGGTTCCCAGGCCTGTCAGCATGACTGAATTTGAAATTCTGAACTACCAAATGAGTCCCAGCAGACCAGCGTTGCTATATTACACAACTGCAAGGATCATACTTCTCATGACACGCCACGTGTGAAGGGAGCGGCTGAGGCAAAATTGAGCTTTGTGGCAGAGCTAGAACCGACCTTGTACACCTGCCTGGAAAATGCAGGGGGTAAAACTTCATTTTGTGCCCAGAGGCAGAATCACTTCCAATTTACTGTGGGAAGAAGTCTAAGTTACCATCTCTGACTACCTGTGAGTGCTCGTTAGATGGCAAGAGCTGTCCAGAAGTGTGCATTTGACAGGGTTGTGGGACTCTGAAAGTATACTTCGTTCCAATTACTTTTTCTTCTTGGTCTTACCTTTCAAAAAGCAAGTGCTTGGGGTGCTAAGGTGAGAGGCAACCAGAAGCTATATTGAACAAAATTACTTTTCCCACCCAAACAAGATTGCTTGATTTATCTCATTTATTGACTCCTTCAAACACATTCTCTCTGGACTGACTCTGGGACTTGGGGAAATTTGTTGACCTGAAAAATAATAGTTCAAGTTGATTGAGACTTCCCCATGTGTCTGGGGTTCTAGGAATGCAAAATCAAATAAAAACCTTGACCTTGCGGGATTCATATTTTCATTTGTGGTGGAGGATGAAAGGAAATAAATGAAATATGATGCTACCGTGTGTTAAGAAATAACCTAAGATACAGAGGGAGGAGGCAATAATTCTTCCTGGCCAGATAGAACACTTGCCAGAGAGGGGCTATGTGATGGGTTGTGTTAGCTCTCTGCTGCTATGACATAAATGAGCTAAAGGGGAAAGACTTTTTTGCCGGT
Source organism: Pachyuromys duprasi (assembly GCA_028658305.1). Taxonomy (NCBI): domain Eukaryota; kingdom Metazoa; phylum Chordata; class Mammalia; order Rodentia; family Muridae; genus Pachyuromys; species Pachyuromys duprasi. Next base: position 83,697,559 of record CM053766.1, read on the forward strand.
TCACAGTTCAAGGGGCTCAGCCTGTGGCCACTGGGCTCTGGGGCTCTGGAACAGCTGGTTGCAGAACCATGTGAAAGAGCTGTTTCACCTATTAGAGGGGAGATGACAGGACAGGACAGGGGAGGGGAGGAGAGAAAAGGAGGTGAAGAGGGAGGGGAAGAAGAAAAGGTGGTGGTGCGACTGAAGGGAAAAAAGACAAGATAATCCTGAGCCTCTGGCCCAGTGACCTATTTCTTTCATTAGGCCCGCACCTCCCGAAGCTTCCATGGCCTCCAGAGATAGTGCAACCAGCTGGAGACCGTATTTTCAAAACACGAGCCTATGGGGGACATTTCATATTCAACTCACCACATGGCCTTTGGTCAAAATATGGCGGTGAAAGTGTCCACGGGAGGAGGAAAAGCACACCCAACAAGAGCTCCTGTGCTAGCACAAATGCAATCTTGAACATCTGTTTGAAGGGCGTACTACAGAAATTCATGAAAGGTTGAAGGTCGGACAAAGGGAGGCAGGGTCAAACTATGAAAAGGGTGGAAACTATGCCTGGTGATGAGCCTTGATCCTGGTAGCAGCAGGAGAAATATCAGGCATTCAGTAGCAAGATCTGATCAGGTGCATTACGGCAGAAAGAACACCTGGCATCAAGCTGGGTATGTCTGCTTCCTCTCCAGGGGTACCATACCTGTCTCCTCCATCTGGCTAGCATCGCTCAGTTCATGTGGCTTCCTGGAGGCTGTCTTGCCTGATTTTCCTCATGGCCTTCTCACCATCCTCTTCTGTCCTGGGTGCGTGTATATCAGAGCACACTTCAGCAGCCTGAGAGTTGGCCTCTTGAAACTTAGCATCCTGCATTCTACTATGGCTCAATAACATTTGTTCTCAAATGAATGAGAATGATCATTCTCTCCTTTAAATTCCCTGAAGTCATACATGAATGATAACTACCAATGATCAAATGCTTACTTACCATTTGTGGGGTGCTTTATAGTCCTGCTTACTCCCCACACAAAACTATTACCTAGTAACAGCAATGGTATCCCTATGATATTTTTATTCTTAAACAAACCCTCATTGATAGTTCCCATGTGCTGGGCATACTAACTCACTTAATTCTCAGAACAACTTGATGCAGGTACTTATTTACCCTTTTGACAAATAGGGAAACTAAGTCACAGAATGACCTAGTAACTTGCTAGCAGATGGTGAGGGCAGAATTCGGACACAGAGATCTGGCTTTTGTCGCATCGCTTCTTCTGCCATGAGCAGAAGAGCTCGGGGACCGTGGGCCAGCCTGCCATCCATGGTGGCTGCTGTGTCTTTGGCTCCTAAGCTCTAAGCCTGCAATTTCCTGCCCTGTTCTAGTGTAAACATAATGTGAGCAATCACCAGGGTTATTGCTGAGACACTCAGAAAACTGGATTTCAACTGAAATAAAGCCCCACAGGGGGAGATCTGACTCACGGCTGACAGAGGCTGGCTCTCACTACTGGTAGCTTAAAAGCTCGAGTGAGAAGAAGCGGAAAAACAAAGGAGCTGGGAAACTGAGTCTGTAAGGAGTGTGGGAAATGGGGAACTCCGGGGCTCGGGAGGTGCTTCGGTGGGCACAGTTCTTGGTGAGTCCATGTGAAAACCAGGCACAGGGCTGGGGCTGGTGGCGGAGACAGGCAGATCCCAGGGTTCAGGTCATCTAGCTAAAATAGGGGGCTCCAGGTTCACCAAGAGACCCTGTCTCAAAAAATTAGGGGTGAAGCAATCCAGGTAGACATCTGATGTTGACATCTGGCCTTCAGGCATGCACGAGCAAGTGTACCTGTAAGTATACCTGTGTGCCCATGTTTCCATGCACACACACACACACACACACACACACACACACACACACACACACACACGAGGAATGGGACTCAGATGGAAGCTCTGATCTAGAGGCGTTTGTCCTGAGATGTCTAGAATCCCGTTTTAAGGTCTTTAAGCTTGGAAACCCTTCAGCCATTTAATATTGAGGTCTCCTTATACTTCCTGACATCTGCTGTAACATTTCCAATCAGAAAAGGATGTCCTCATTATGCGTCTACGCCCCGCCGCGTCTCCTCTGCTCACAGGGCCTTGCCTGAATTAGGAAATTGCTTCCTTCGGAAATCCCTCTAAGCCCAGGTTCCAGACACAGGATTCCAAATGTCTTCTGCCTTAGCTAATGACTCAGCGGCTGCCTCTCCACCTTTCCTTCCTCTCTTCCAAGCGATTTAATCATAACTGCCCCTGGATGTTGTTTAGTTAGTCATGGCAACAGAGCCATTTCATAGGCCAATTAGCAACACAGACACGATTGACATTCTAGCTGCGTGAGGCGCATCTCTGAGATCCGAGTATAAAGGGTTGACTGATTTCCATGCATCTCCCAAAACGTGGCTGATGAGGGTGTCATGGCTGAGGACCGCCTCGCTCATATGCATGTGAGCACGGTGCATTGACTGGACTCGCCAACCGTTTTGTCAGGCCACCATGGGAGGTGGGAATACAACGTGTTTGGTCCCATTTAAAGTAGCCTAAGAAGTGAGGGTGCAGGGGGAGGTGTTGAGAGAAGAGAACTATCCAGAAAAGGCGTAAGGTCCAGAATTTCAGTAGCAAGCTTCTTTTCCCAGAGACAAATCTGTAGCTGTTAAAATTCGGTTTTTGAAAATTGAACTTAAAAAGCAACAAACCACTGTGATGAAGACTTCAGTGTACGTGCACTCCAGCTGCTGCCCGGGCTTCCACCTAAGACTTCATAGCATTTTGCATTTAAATATGATAAAAAATAAAATAAAATTTAAATTAAAAGGCTACATTCAGTAAATAGTTGTAGCTGGACAGTAAATCAGTAAATGGATACATACTTTATAGTGTTTTATATGTGTTTTTAGTCATCAAAAATTATACAACCGTATTTCAAATCTTTAACAGTAATATGGAAATTAGAATAAAAGATTTTAAGTCAGGGCTGGGTGCGGTGGTGCACGCCTGTAATCCCAGCACTCAGGGAGGCAGAGGCAGGCGGATCTCTGTGAGTTTGAGGCCAGCCTGGTCTACAAAGTGAATACAGGACAGCCAAGGCTACACAGAGAAATCCTGTCTTGAAAAACCAAGAAAAAAAAAGATTTTAAGTGTGTTCTATTCTATAAGTGAGGAGACCAGTACATTTAGCATGACTTAAACATTATATAATACACGCATGTCCTGAAATATCACAGGGTGTCCACAGGCACACATAATTTCTTTCTTTCCTTCCTTCCTTTCTTCTTTCTTTCTTCTTTTTTTTTCAAGTCATTGTTTCTCTGTATTGCCCTGGCTATCCTGGAACTTGATTTGTAGACCAGCCTGGCCTTGAACTCAGGGATCTGCCTAGCTGGGATTAAAGGTGTGCACCACTACCATATAACAAAAAGCTAAAATTTAAAAATATAAATTAAAAAAATTCAGAAAAATTAGTTCCTGCCCATGGTTTGAATCAGCTTGATATTCCTTCAGTTATCAGGCACACTCATCCAGTTCCGTGGGCTAATAGGTGCCTATTATATTGTGAGCATTGATGCAAAAAAATGCTCTCAGTTCCTCAGAAAAGAGTGAAGATGTTTCCTAAGTAATAAACTTCCAGGAAAATGACATGCCGTCTGTTTATTTCACAAGTGTGGTAAACCTTCACCATGGTGCTGAGTAGGTGCCAGGCAATGGGTTTGCCTAGAACCCTGCCTCCTGGAAATCATTCCCTCCTTTCTCCTCCCCACCCCCCCTTAGAGAAACCCAGTGACTCTAAACAAACCTTTTACTTCAGATCTTAGTTTGTCCTGAGAGTCAGTAAGTCCATAGGAGCACAGAACAATATGAAGCTTTCATGGGGTAAAAATTCTACATAATCCAAGTGTAAAATGTAACAGTGTCTCTACTTGCATAAGAGGCAAATCTATCTAGACAGGAAAGCAGGTTCGTGGGGGAGGGGCGAAGGGCCGGGGCATGGCTGCTCGGTGGGTTCCAGGCTTCCTTTGACGGAGAGGTGGACATGTTCTGGAATTAGATTGTGGCTTTGGTAGCACAATGGCAAGGATGTGCTATACACTTCACATTGGTTGATTCATGCTTTGCGAATTTGTAGGGGCTAGTGATGTGAGGGAATAGGTGTTTTTACGGGGGATCTGCGGCCTGGTTTGGGTCTTCGCTTTACTCCTTCCCTTAGTGAAATGGGGAAATGGGGAAGCTATGTGACAGAGGAGACACAGCCCAGGTGTTGTGGGATTGAAATGGAAGCCCACCAGGCTCCTCATGTCAGAACTGGATCGCCTTTCAGACCCCTTCTCTCCATTCTCAGGGTCTGCCTGTGCTGTGGCTGCCAAGCATTGCACCCTGAATTCTTCTGGTGTGTGTGTGGGGGGGGGTTGAGGACAGATGCATTTGATTAAGACAAAGCCAAGGAGCTTTAAGGCCTGTTGATATAATACAGCTCTTTGAATCCTCAAGTCTTTCCTTAACGGTCCCTGCCACTGTCTGACCTTGTGTTTTCAATCTTAGCCCTTTGTGTGGCCAAAAATACCTCCCATGCACTCATCCCAAAAAAGTGGTCAAAGAGCTGCCATTTGTATTTATATGCTTTCTTGTCTGTCTCCTCTAGAAGGTGACCTTAGCGGGAGCACAGAGAGTGGTTCTCCAATATCAAACCAGGCCTCACCTCTGCTTGTAATAAACAGCTTCTCCAGTGGGAGAGAGCCAGATACTAACAAGAAAGTGTATTGCCTTCAGGGTCAAGGCTCTGTCACTGGGAAGGCGAGGCAAGGGTTTTCTGAAGGGTTTTCCCGGGGGGAAGCAAGAAGGATGAGCAGAAATTAATTAGGCAAAGAGGAACTGGTACTCCCTGCATTGTAGGATGGTATGAAGAATCCACAGACCTGAAAGATGATGGACGGAGGATAGAAGGGGAGAGATGGAGAAAGGGCCTTCCTGCCCAGTTAGACACTTTCATTTTGATCATAAGAATGATGGGAAGGTAGGGAGGGCATATGGAGAGCGGGAAGTGGTGATCTAATTGGATTTACATCTGAAGATCTACTCTGCGGTGGTAGAAATGCCACGGGAAGGACTTTCTGGGCTTGGATGTGTGCTGCCACATGCTTCTCTTCCTCATTCTAAGTAGTTCATGCAGCCTGCCTGGACAAGAGGCAGGAAGCTCTGAGTTCCAGTTCTTGCTCTGAACAAGGGATTAACAGTGAATGAGACTTCTTCCTACTCAAACGATTACATGACATGGGGCAGCTGCCCTTTGAACTACCCAGAAGAGCACTCTTCTAGGGTCTGAGGAGAATCTTGACCTTTTTAAGTCACCACCGGTCCTCCGGTATTGTAATTTAAGGGATGGCAGCTTCTCTTTCTTCCTGACCTCAGAAATCATTTCACCTTGGGCTTTCCCTTTGGGACTTTGAACCTGGAGAGAATGACGTGCTGTCAAGAACAGGTGGCACTGGGTTTTTGATGGTGGTAAAAGCTGGGTGTGGCGGAGCAAGCCTATAAGCTAAACCCAAGGGAGATCAGAGAGAACACCAGAGGTTCAAGGCTGTCTAGTGAACTTGAGGGCAGCCTGGGTTACAGGAGCCCATGTCTCAAACAACCCTCTCAGTTAACTACAGTAACCCTCCCCTATCTATGTTTATCTTATCAAAGGCACACTTGAGCTGCCTGAAAACACAAGCTCTTTGGCTTAAGTTTTTCACACACACACACGCCCACACACCATATCCACTGAGTTTAAAATTAAGCACAGTGGGAACTTAACAATAACTAATAATAAAATGAAACATTAAAAATTTTAAGGCATTTATTAATTTTTACTTGTATGAATGCCTTGCCTGATCTGTATCTTCTGGAGATCACAAAAGGGCACCATATCCCCTAGAAGTAGAGTTGGATGGTTGTGAGCCACCACATGCATGCTGGGAACTGAATCCTCCCCTGGAACTGGGGTTATGGATGGTCATAAGCTGCCATATGAATGCTGGGAAGTGAACCCAGCTCCTCTACAAGAACACCAAGTATTCTTAACAACTGAGCTGTCTTTCCAGGCCTGCTCAGGACAGTTTTCATCATATATTGCCATAAGATGATATGTGTGTGGCATCCCTCTACGTTCATGCTTTTCCCCGTGAGGATGTGAGGTGAGCCATCTGGAATGACAAGCATTGCAGCACAGTGTTGAGCTATTGACCTTCTGAAGATCCATCAGAGGAAAAATGTGAGAAGAGGGCTGGGTGCCTCCTAACTGTGAGGTAAGCACAAGGTAGGAATGCTCATTCACAGAGTGTCTGCTACACAGTGTGCTTAGGGGCCAAGGGCAGCTTTCTTGTCAAAGTTGAAAGAAGGGAAAATGTAAACGAAATCCAGGCCATCCAACATGGCAGGGAGTCCCATATCGGAGGGAGAATCAGACTTCCTCTGCTTCAGGGCTTCCTGTCTCCTACAGAGAGGACTCAAACACTTCTCTCTCCTTTCCACAAAGCGGTTGCTGTTCAAAGGCGGGAAAACAAGGCTGAGTGGTGTGGTTTTCCCACGGCAGAGAGCAAAGCCGACATTGATCAGTCAGGAAATGGGACACACAGTAATGATTTGCTTTTGACTAATTATGTTTAGAAGCATCTAAATGTAACAAACCATTGTCTATAAGATAAAACAAAACAACTCCTAAAAAGGAAAAGAAGGCAGCGTGCTTGCTCTTTGCTATTTCCATCTGTTAGGAACTTTTCATTGCCTCTCCGCTGACCCTGTGTTGCCCTTGGACTAAACTCACCACAGTCAGAGCACCATGAGTCCCCCTGCTCCCCAGCCCCCACCTGGCCTTTAGCCTGGTCTCCTGGCCTTTTTTCTTTCTTTCCCTATTGGTGGAGCATACTCAGCACACTCCTGCCTCAGGCCTTTGTCATTCTTTTTGCCTGGAATCTTGTTGGATCTTGGAGTCTCATCCAGCAGACCTCTCTAAGTGCTCCTTATTACCGCCTACTTAAAGCATTTCTGTCTCCATCCTGAGCCTTTATTCCAGGGACTTGCTTTACTTTGTTTTTTCCATTGGATTTGTGGTGTCTAAAATTGCCTCATTTGTTTTGTCTGTCTTCCTAGACTTCTCCTTCATCTTGTTCACAGCGGTCTCTCTTGCATGTAGAGGGATGACTGGCCCTGAATGAGATGCTGAACAGTGTTTGTTAAAAGAATGGATACACGTTGTAACAGTAGCAGGTGGAGTAGGGTGTTAGCAAAGGTCAGTACCTCCAGTCAAGGAACACATCTGTAGTTGAGCAGGTTAGGTCTATGACTGCCCATTCTCTCTCTCTCACAGTCACAAATAGCTGCATGGAGAGCCATGAGCTATCTATAAGAGGATGTGAGGAGAGAACTTATATGAGTTATGTCCCTAGAGGGTTATTTTGCTGGGATTTATGAACCAAGATTGCCCCCATCCCCTGGGGTTAGATATCACCAGGAAGCAGGGACAATCCTATGGGTAGGTCAGGAAGACTAGACCTAGAGAGGAACTATCAGCAGTTGGGAAGGTGGCAGGGGTTGCTCATATAGCCAGGACAGGGCATGTTCTCTGTTTACGCAGTGACTCATTGGCAGCACTTGGACAGGTTTACTGAGGGGGTCTTGGTTTGTGTCTCTACTCTTCAGTGAGAGTGGCATGGGGTGCTGTTACTGTTCTGTACCATCATCCTGGGCAGAAACCACCACAGCAGTTGGAGTTGTTGAGCCAGCGTCTGGCTCTCGTGGTGTGCTTTTACTGTTCAGGAGAGAAGCTCGTGTCAGACCCATCAAAATTAAGAGCAGTAATTCTGCTTATCTGGTAGTGGCACCACCCCTATAACGCAGGGTTTGCTTTAGGGGTGGCCACTGAAACAAGGCAGCAGAGATCAAGGTGAAACCAGCATACTGTGGCTTAGTCCAGGTGGGACGTTCATTTGGGAGGCTATGGAGTAAGCAGCTCAGTGGGTGTGGGCCCTAGGGTTATCATACAGCCTCTTTTCCTGTCTGCTCTTTGCTGACCTAGTGAGACCAGCCACTTTAGTTCACAATAGAGCAAAGAGAAAAGGGCCCATGGTGCAAACTCCAAGTTACTCACAGATGTTGCAGTGGGAATGGATGTTAGAGTTCAAAGAGAATGCTCAGTTTAAAACAGTGAAGCCAGGAGCATGGAGGATGAAAGACAAACACACCTGCGGCTGGGCACAGGACAGTCAAGAGGGCACGATGAGACTCAGACAGACAAGCATGGCAGAAAGCGAGGAGATAAAGCTCCGACTTAAACTCGCTTGGTATTTACAGAAGGGCCCAGGTGGTGCCAAGATCTTTGTGAAGTTCCAGTTACAAAGATGAGGGAGACAGTCTCCGCAGACAGACAGGTCGTGAACAGGTTAGCCGCATTGCCACAGGGGACACCAACAGAGCGATACAGGGAGGAAAGGCTTTCAGACACCACAGCCTTGAGTTTGCTGGCTAGCCTCCAGGAGACCCCACACCATCTGGTAGACGAGAGCCAGCCAAGACAGAGCTCAAGGTAACTGACAGCAGTTACGGCACTCACAGGGCCAGAGGTGATGCTGAGTGCTTTACTCTCTCTCTCACCAAATCTTTATAGCTTAGCAACCTGCCTCATTTTCTCGTAATTTCTTACTATTCTGCAACTTTAGTTTTTATTGGCATATGACAATGAGCTTGGAGTCAGTGCCTCAGGCCACTCTTTGGTGATAAAATCCAGTACTTTAGGACTCGGGGCAAGCCCCACTGGTGAAGAGGGGCTGCCGCTCTTCAGTCCTGTAACAGCTTCCGGTCTGCCCCCCTCTCCACCACAGTGGACTGTGTTCCCCTCTAACCAGCAGCCAGAGCAAAACCTTCCTTTTTCCGGTCGTTTCTTGTCAAGTATTTGGTCACAACTAGAAAAAAGAAGCAACACTTGAAGAGTGCCCTTATTTTGTCCAAGAAGAGCGAGGTCACGGACACCTAAGTTTCCATGGAGGATGTGGTATCAGCATTGCTTGTTTCCTGACTTAACAGGATTCCCAAGTCCTGGTATCTCAGAGGTCATGTTCAGATGTCTGCCTGAGCTTTGGTCCTATATGCTTTTCCCAACACACCTATAGTGTTCAGCCCGTCTCTTAAGCCTTTCCTCCCTGTGTCACTCTGTTGGTGTCCCTGTGACAATATAGCTAATGTGTTTATAATCTGTCTGTCTGAGGAGACTGTCTCTCTCATGTTTGTAACCCCAGAATTAAGCAAAGAACTTGGCACAACTTGAGCTTCTCTATAAATACCAAGCGAGTTTAAAACGAAGCAGTATTTCCTGGCTTGAGTTCACCTCTCAGTGAGTTTTATTGATTCTGCATCGCGAGCCAGTGGGACAGTAAGAAACAGAATTCTCATCTTCAAGGAACTTGTATTCCTACTCAGAAGTCCCAGATGTGTGACAGCAGGCAGCGTGGACGGAGGCACAGGCGCTGAGCGGGGACTTACATCCATTGTCGCCACATCTCTTTATCCCTCCTGATGTCACACAGCTGTCAGAGGGCAGAACAGGGGTTGTGATCCCAGTCACACGTGTCCACGGCCCTTCACAGACCTGCCTGAAATCGGAAAGCGGGGAGAGACTCTCGTTACAGATCTGGGAGACACTGATTTTGAGGAGCAGCACTAGGTCTGACCAACCTGGGCAAGAATTGGGTTTTCTTGGGGGAGGAGGTTGTGGGAACGAAGCTGTCACCACTTTCTTCAAAAGCAGGGGAGGTTTTGGCTTGTCTTCAGACCTGAGCATCACTAACTCTGTCAACCTTAGCCTTACCAGACAGACGCCCACTGTGCCCAAGGCAGGTGTTCCTTGTCATTTCTCTCCTCTAGACATCCTGGGGACAAGGAGAGGACTTGGAGTAAAGAAAGGTAAGACGAAGAGGTAGGAGGGAGGGCTGGTGAGCATTCCACACTCCATGGCCCTGCTGCGGACCACGCCTTCGACTTTGGCCTGGTCCCCCCCACCCCGACCCCCACCCTACTTTAAACTCCCGCCCCCTCTGAACCATCACCAATGCCCGGCTGAGGAGCGCGCAAGGCGCTGCGGATTGGTCGGCGCCTCGGTTGCCGCGGTGACGGGTGGGTCCGTGGGGGGTCCCCGCGCGGGGCGGGGCGGGGCTAGGGCTGTCCCTGGTTCCCGGTGCCGCCTCCAGGACCTGCGGTCGCGGAGAGGTCCAGAGCGCGGCTTCCCCGCAGGCGGCGTGATGGGTTGCGGGAACTCCACTGCTACCAGCGCGGGCACGGGCCGAGGTAAGCGGGGCTGCGGGGCGTGGGAGAGGAGGCGACGGCAGCGGGGGGCGCGCAGGTCCCTGGCCCCATCCCCATTCTCAAGCCTGGAGCTTTTCGCCTGCTTCTGGAAAGACCGAGAGGGAGCCGGTGCCCCGTGCGGGGGCGGTCACGCCCGAATTCTGCGGGTAGGACTGTCGCCTGGGTCCTGCAGCGGGCTCTGCACCCTTCTAGGGGCCAGAATTTCCGGGACGTGTCTCTGGTCCCTCACATCCCCTTCCACTGGCGGGTCCCCGACCCCTTGGCTTCCAAACCCTGTTCCTGGAAAAGTGCAGCTGAGCTAGTCAGGACTTTTCTAGGCATGGGGGTGGGGCCGAGTGCCAGTGGGTTGGGAACAGGAGCCTGCAGGGCTTCAGAAACTCCTCTGTGTGGCTCTGCTTGCTCAGTAGACCCACCTGGCTGCCCGCTTAGGTTCTCACTGAGAAGCTGCGGTAGCTAGATCCTCAGGTTCGCGTGATAAAGCATTGATATTGGCCTCTATTGATATATTTTTACTTAAAAATACAGCCGAACGTGTCTCTGCACGACTTCATTTCGTTGGTTGGCAGGGTAGGGCTTCTAGATTTCCCTGGCTAAGCCAGGCTTTGAATCAAGTAACTTATTGTAAGATTCAGCCCTTCTGATTAAACTAGCTTATCTTGGATTGGTTTGGGGTATTCTCTGCTGACGTATTTTGGCGTCGTTTTGGACAGTAGTCCGTAGTTTCTCTAGCTGACTGTAGCAAGATGCCACAGTCCACCCTAAGCAGCAAGGGCAAACAGTAGTCAGATCCTGCAGTGTTTACTAGGCTGATTGTGGGTGTTCTGCTAATCACTTTGAAACCTCGGGCTGCCACTTCCCTTAGCCAAGACCATCAGGCTTGGCAGTTATTTTTTGATTGAAGTACTTAGGTCTGATACCGTACTTGCTGACCAGGACTTCCACCATTGGGCTGTTTTCCCTGGCTTGCTTTTTATTTTGAGATAGGTTCTCACTGGTTGTCCAGGCTTGCCCTGAATTCACTCCATTGGTCAGCTTGCAGTGCTCCTGGATCAGCCTCTCTCTGTGAGCTGGGATGAACTGTCTGCGTGCCAGGCCTGGCTAAACTTTTAACATTTGCAGGATGGGAGCCATCATGGAAATCTGCCCAGGTCACTGGCCACATTTCGCCTATCTTTTTTGGCAGTCAGTGTCATACTTGTGGAATCAGTCTGTTTCAAGAGACACAAAAGAAGACCTGGGAGTCTAGGCCCAGGGAAAGCTTATCCTCAGTAGGTGACCTTCACTGTCTTGAAATAAGGTCTGCCTTTGGGATATGGAGACAACCACTGGGAAGCAAAGCTCTTAGAATCCTATAGCAGTGACTCAGCTTAGTTAGCATCGTATGCAAATGAGAGCCAGGGCAGGATTCAAGCTCGAGAGTGGCCATGTTTCATTGCAACATGGAAATGAGGAAAATCTCAACGCCTCAAGTGCACAGGCCCCGGATTCTGTGGTACCATATAACCTATTGCACACGTGCTTGGTTATTTAAAAAAATAAAGGCTGAGAATGTTAAAACAAAACAAAACAAAAACTGGAAGAAAGATCCATAACAGATTTTCTTAAAAGTGGAGCAAGTTTAGTGCATTTACAGTCTTTAAGAATTTATTTTTATTCACGTGTGTGGCTGTGTCTGTATACACATAGGTACCCAAGAATACCACAAGAGGGCATCACATCGTGGAATGTGAATTATAAGCTCCTAACTGCAGAGTGGTTACTTCAGCCCCATGCTTTTACATTTTTATTAACAGCTTTCATGTCAAATTTGGGGTGAGTGAATGGATGATGACTAGGTAGTTCTGAATGTTAATGTACAAATTACATTGTAGTGTGGCTAAGCAGTCTAGAAATTGTATTTCAGGGCCAGATATATAGCTTAGTTGGCAGAGTACCTGCCTAACACACACAAACCCATGGATTCTATCTCCAGCCCCCAGCAAACTGGGCATGGTGGTGTGGGTCTGTAAGACAGGAGGGTCAGAAGTTCAAGACCATTCTCAGTTGTTCCTTACTTCACAGTGAGCTCAAGCTACCTTAAGATCAAACAAACATCAAACAAACAAAAAACACATCTCCCACAAACTGTTTCTTCTGCCAGTCTTGGTAATCTGTGCCTGTTATCCTACGCTCAGGAGACAGGGGCAGGAAGTTCACTACAAGTTCATGGCTGTCCTGGTCTATGTGGGGAGTTCCAGGTAAGCTAGAACTGTATCTTAAGAAAAGAAGAGAAGAAATAATCCTATTTCTTGGGGCAAAAATAATTTTCTTTAAAAGTCTTTGATTGGACTTTTTTTTTCCCCAAGTAGATCTCTCATTGGGTAAAGGGAAATATAATCATATTGAAAAAGATCCCTCAAAGTGCGTGTTCTTAATGATTGCTTTTGTTTGTGAAGGCCGAGCATGCAAGAGCACGCTGTTCCCTGGCTTGCTCTTTGCTAAAAATTACTTTATGTTCAGAGAGTAGGGAGTACATCCTGTAAACCAGGAAGGAGAAGGCACCATGAGTGGGCGTGTCTGCATCATCTCTAACCAGGCTCTGCCCTTGGCTTTGAGGAGTCGATCCCAGATATCCCCCAGCCTGCATGTCCAGCTGGCTGCTTTCAGGATTTGGTCATTGTTATTTTCTGTCTGTCAGCTGGTGGTCGGAATTTTAGTTTCTGAAAGGGAAAGCATCAAGATGAGCGCTAGAAGGCAAGAAAGGAATGCCCTGACGCAGAGATGAATCTGTTTCAACTGTGAGCTGGGATTTTTGCTATCATTCTAACGATCAGGCTGCAGACCCATACCAAGTCTATGAGAGTCCATAAACAGATGATGCCATCCCGGACCTCTGGGGATGAACAGACCACAGCATCTAACATGTCCCAGAAACCCTGCTTTCAATATTTCATACTTCTCAGTGGCCACACTGAAAGAAAACTAAGTAATTAAAAAGGCAAAGAGGGGTGAAGGGGAGCTGGTGACCTTGCCTGGAAGCTCAGGCTTTGACACTGTTGCTGGCCACGTTGCTGTGGGCATTTTGCTTTGTTTTTCTGAGCTTTGGTTCCTTTATCTATATTGTGGGGGATAATTGGATGTACCCTGGTTCCTCAGGCTTATGTGAAACTCCAGATCAGATAATGAAGGGAAACACTGTACAATGAGATTACCATACTGCAGTAAAAAGTTATTAGCATGTTGAAAAGAAGGTGATTTCCATGAATATTTTTCTACAAAAGAAGACAAATCTACTTTTGTCTCAACAGGCCTGAAATCACCATTATAAACTCCATTTTAATATGTTTTTTTTGACACAGTCTCACAGTGTATCCCTGGCTGACCAGGAACTTGCTATGTAGATTGGGCTAGCCTCGAACAAACTCCATTTTATCCCCTCCATATTCAGGCAAACCCAGACAATTATTCCTCTCTTCTCCTAGCTATCTGGACCACTGCCTTTCCTGGCCGTAGCCTAGTGTACTTGGCTGACCTGACAGACGGCCATGGACTTGAGTACTTGCGATCTATATGCCACATTAGTGGAGGAACTGGAGCAGGACTCCATGGCCATGAAAGAAGAAAGGCATTGCAGCCCCTTCGCTGTTCAGCTTCCCTTGTGCCTTGACTGCAGGCGTACCCATGGTCCACCCCTCTGTGCAGAACACTCTACATGAGACGATAGGACAGGGGTGGAGCTGCCAGCAAGAGGTGATGGGAGACAGGAGTCCAGCTTTTAGGCGTGAGATGCTAAATGTAGAGGCTTAGTCTGTGAGAGCAGTTGCTGTGCAGTGTATGGTAGAAAACAGCTAAGTGACAGAGCTCATCAGGGGAGGCTTCCTGGAGGAGGAGTTTTGCTGTTGATGCAGATGGCCTTATGAGACCCTTTTGAGGCTGGAAGAGCTCCCCATGTTAAGGGTTTTTCTCCTCCCCCCCATAGTGCTGGCTCCTCAACTGGGGGCCTTGTTCATCTGTATGTGTTAGACAAGCACCGCGCCATGCACCTCAGAGTTCTCTCAGCCTGCCCGTTTACTTATCTATTTGATTTGGGGAACTGCTGACCCTCTTACCTTCGTCTCCCACTCGCTGAGTTCCAGAATTTTCCCATCGTTCTTGGGAACAGCTCATTCTGAATATTTTGATAGGAGCATTTCCTCCCTGCAGGAATTTGATTTTTCCCAACTTAGAGCCATAGAAGACGGCTGTTTGTGCTTTCCATTTTGTGATGTTTTAGCACATTTCTCCAGAGAAACCGCTGTGGAAAGCACTCTGGATACTTATTCCAACACGGGGAGCTGTGGGGTGCCCCTGCCCAAGCATCCAAGAATTTCTGCTGCATGTATTTCCTCCAGCTCTTCCCTTAGGAGGCAGAGATTGAAGTCCAAAGGGTTACGAAGTCCCTTTTAAAAAAAACCATGGAGAGGCATAGTGACACATTCCTTTGAACCCAGCACTCAGGAGGCAGAGGCAGGTGGAGCTCTGTGACGTTGAGGCCAGCCTGGGCTATGTAGCAAGTTTTAGGCCAGGATTGTATAGTGAGATCGTTTCTAAATAAATGAATGAATGAATGAAAGGGGGGAAATCACACAGAAGGCTGGGGAAATGGCTTGGTCGGTGAAGCCGCTGCCTTGCAATCACTGAGCTGATCCTGAGAACCCAGGTAAAGCTAAGGAGCAGCCGCACAGCAGCCGGTAGGGGTGAGTGGGGAGGGGACAGGAGGCTTTCTGGCCTGTTGCAGGTCAGAGAGAGATCCTGTGAACAAAGATGGATGACTCCCCAGAAACACCCTCCTGAGGTTGACCTCTGACCGCCACACACACAGCAGGGTGCCCACTCTTAGCCACAGCTCACATAGGCTGTAAATGTAATGCTTATACAGAAATGTATGGCTAGACAGAAAATGTCCTAAGCAGTCCAGCCTGGGGAAACGGCACAGTGGTTAGAGCACTTGCCACATGGGTGTGTGAGATGGGTGTGTGAGCTGGGCAGGTGTGGCAGCCGCCGGGAACTCTAGCGCCCCCTCCTCTTCTGTCATTCTCTACTTTTTTTTTAAAGTCAAAGTTTCTCATTAAACGGAAACCCTGTGCGTCTTCTGTCTTTGCATAGAGCCCTGTCCCCACCCCCATGCTGAGGTTATAGCAGGCTGGCTAGCCTCAATGAATACGGTGGAGAGAGGTTAAGGAAGACATTTGATCTCAGCCACGGGCTTCCACAAGTCTGTGAACCCATACACATAAGAACATGCAACACATACACACACACACACACACACACACGGAAAAAAAAAGCCCCAGTATTCCCAGATATCAGCAGTATCTCATTTCATTGCTGACTAATTGTTTACCTACTGGGAAGTTCTTTTAGAAGCCCTAGGCATGACATTTGAATCAGTTAGTCATGATTTTTACCAGAGATAGATAATGGACAACCATCTGGCCTTAATTTTGTGGGCAGCTTATGGTCATAGTTCATCTGAATTTTATATAACAGTAGTCAGAAGGGGAGGAGCTTAGCAATTGCCTTATTTATCATTGTACTGGGGGAGTTAATATAATGCTTCGGGGCCCAGTTATTTAAATTAGTTATTGCATTGTTCTCAATTAGCTAAGTAATTGTGTTCCCTTTAATGTAACCACAGAGGTCCAGCCTTGATTGGCATCTTCGGATGGTCTGATAGTGTTGAAGTGAGGCTGCCTGCCACGCTTAGCACTAGCCATGCCCGGTGGGAAATGAGAGAAGACTGTGGTGATGTCGTCAAAGTGGTCATTTATATCTTACCGTACTCTCCCCTCCTGCCCCCAGTGCTGGAAAGGCCATAGCGCCTTCCTTCTGCTCTGTAAGCAGCTGAGCTCTGTTTTCTCTCTCAAACACATTTTTCTGGACAGCTGCTGTTTCGTCATTTCCTGTTCCCACCCCCACCATGAGACGTCCTCCTGAGAGCCCCTTACATTTTATTCATAGCAGTATCCTTGGCCTTCAGACCAGATTCTAAACTTGATCGTGTGTGTGTGTGTGTGTGTGTGTGACATGTGCCTGGAGTCAGAGGAAGACCCCAAGTATCACAGCACCATCTCTTTCTCCACCACATTCCAGTGGGTCTCTCCCAGGATCTGTCTGTCTCCAGTCCCTAGGGCTGGGGTTGTATTCATGTGTGTTCATGCCTCGCATTTGTGTTGGGAATTTGAAGTCAGGTCCACTTGGGTCTGCAGCAAGCTCTCCTACCCACGGTCTTCATTTCTTTTTCTTTTCCTTTTTTACCAATCTAAAGTTAAAGCATTTAAAAATGACAGAGTAGAGTCAAGGAGTGTTTCTGGGAGAGCATCTATACTCGTTGACATAATTGTCTATTTCCAGGACACATTGACCTGAAATTTTCACTGCGTTGTTGGAAGAAACACGGCTTATGGATTGGTATTGTTTTTTGCTGGCTTATTAAAACAAAACAAAACAAAACAAAACACAAAACCAGCTCAAAGTCATTGTTTTGAACTAATGAGCTGTTGTTTTACTTCTGGCCACACTGAGAAGATGACGTAGATTTGGTACCATTACAGATCAGAAGAACCAGAGTGAAGTGTTAAAAACGAAAGAACATGCTTACCCATCTGTAGATGGTACCCAGCTCTCGGCAGGACTTTTCTTTTAGACAACAGTGAGGCGTTTTGCATGTCCTCATCATTTCCCATAAGTACCAATAGGGTTTAGGTTCCTGATTGCTTCCACTTAAAGAAGAACAGTGTGTGAAGCTGTGCTACATTTTTTTCCCATTGTGAAAATGTGTGATTTTCCTTCAGCAGGGATAAGGGGCCGGGTGGGGCTCGGTGGCAGACCTCTTGGGTTGGGTGGGGCTCAGTGGTAATGCTCCTGCCTGGCATTCATACAGTCTGGCTTTGCTGCCCAGCGCTCTGAGTGGAGAAAAGAGTATTCTCTTGGCTAGTGTCAGGAATCTCTCATATTAACAAGTATGTGAATTTTAACGATACCAAGAACATTCTGGGCAGCCTGGCTCATTCTCTTCACATTCACTCTGCATGGAGGAGCATCTGCCTAATAGAACCAAGGAGATGATGATGACAACAATGATGATGATGATGATGATGATGTGTGCACGCACGTGCGCGTCTGTGTATGCGCTTCCAACCATTTACAGGCTAATGTGGAACTGGCATGGTGGTTCTCTAGGAATAACATTTTCTCTGTTTCTGGATTGTGAGATATGTCACAGAGAATGTAGTCTCCCCAGATAGGAATTTTCCCATGAGCTTCTTTAAGTAATTAATGAACTAATTAATTTACTAGTGCTGGTAATTGAACCAGGCCCTCATGAATGCTAGGCAAGTGATCAGAGTTTAAAAAACATTTAATTACCTCTCTTTCTCTCTGTGTGTGTGTATGCATGCACACGCACACACATGCACCATGGCATGGTTGTAGAGGTCAGTGTACAGATTGTTGGAGTCAGTTCTGTCCTTCAACCACGTGGGTCCCAAGTTTTCAACTCAGCTCATCACGCTTGGCTACAAACATCTTTACACACTAAGCCATCTTGCTGGCCCAGGAAGTGTTTTGTTGTTGTTGTTGTTGTTGTTTAAGGAAAGGAAGGACAGGAATAAAATGTTATCATGGATTGAATGGTGTTCCTTAAAAACTGTGCCCTGATCCTGACCCTCAGGATGTCTGAATGCACCCCCCGCCTTTTGGATATATAGCCAAGTGAAAGATTTTGAGGCAGGTAGATGCTACCAGGTGGTCTGATTGAGCCCTGAATCTAACAAATATGCTTGCTGGTTGTGCTTGTGCAGACTTGCTGTCCCAGCACTTTGTGGGAGGTGGAGGCTAGCGGATCAGGGGTGCAGTGCCAGAGGCTAGCGGATCAGGGGTGCAGTGCCAGAGGCTAGCGGATCAGGGGTGCAGTGCCAGAGGCTAGCGGATCAGGGGTGCAGTGCCAGAGGCTAGCGGATCAGGGGTGCAGTGCCAGAGGCTAGCGGATCAGGGGTGCAGTGCCAGA
>CM053766.1:83716019-83756098 GCA_028658305.1 Pachyuromys duprasi
CTACTCGAGACTCAAAAGAAGCCAGGGAATGGGGTAGGGAGAAGGCAAAGGTGGCGAGAGGGTGGAATTAGAAGAAAGGTCGATGTGGCCAGTAGCTGAAGGATGCCACAGAGTGCCCGAGCTTCCCAGGAGCTGGAATGGATTCCTGGAGGAGCACACTGCAGAGTCTCAGGCTTCTCATGGTTTGGTCTTTTGGACACCACTCCTCCCTACCCCCCACACTGAAGCTGCTGAAGCTACATCAGGATCTACCTGGACAAGAGTTTCTGCATAAAAAGGTCGTAGCATGCTGCCCGCATAGGCAAGTCCAAGGGTTTTAAGAACTAAGGGGAAAGACCAAACAGATCTCTACAGCATCCGAATAGCAGATTAAAAATAAAATCTTTGGCGTGATTGAGCTTGCATTTTTACATGGCAGGCTTTCGCTTTTAAGAACTCGTGGATACGGGAATGAAATTGTTCTCAAGTGTAGAGTGGAAGGTAAAACAATTAAGGTGAACGCATGTGGACAACCATCATGTTAAAGTCTTAAAGAAACAGTTGCCTTCAGAAAGAGATGATCTTTCTTCCCTAGTTGAGGCAGTTACAGTTTCCTTTCCAAGAAGACACTGTCACCTGCCCTCCATTTCTTTAAAGAGGAATTTTAAAGGTTTTTATTTCATGTGACTTTGTGTCTGAGTATGCTGCCCGAGTGTTTGTGTGTTCACCATGCTTCCCTGGTGTCCTCTAAGGTCAGGGGAAGGTATGGGATCCGCAGGATCTGGACTTAGGGATGTTCGTGAAGCATCGTGTGGATGCAGGTGACGGAAGCTGGGTCCCCTGCGAGAGCCACCAGTGTCTCGGCCGTTAAGCCATCTGCCTCCCTGCCCATCCCCCCCCCCATTTCTTGTTTCTTCTGAGGCCTGAGCCATTAACTCACAAACGCTGCGTGTAAGAGGAAAGGGGCAGCCCAGCAGAAAACAAAGGTTTGTTTGTTTGTTTAATTTAATTTAATTTTATTTTTAGCAGAGATACATGATGTATCCCTAGCGTCCGTAGTGAGGTCGGTGCACCACTCTAAGCATTTGTTGACTAAATTGTAAATCAGATGACTTGCAAATACATTTTAAGGCATGTGGGATTCCCCCCCCCCCACTATCTGAATAATTCTGGTCAATGCATTTTTTTTGACATAAATTAGGTTAGAAATCTTGATCTGGTTTATCGTAATAAAGTAAAACGTGATTAACATGCCACAGGGAGGTCAGCCACTTGGGTTTCTTTTAATCGTTTTTATGAGCTGACACTTTTTCAGGATAAAGTGGGTTTAAATTTCACATTTTATGTACCTATGTACTCTGATAATTTTGCCACAGGTATCCAAACGTTACACAGGTATCCTTAGGAAAAGCCCTCTGAAATGAAGCTTGTTGGGTGAGGAGCCGCACTCTCCCTAACCCTGGTTGTTAGCTCACCACGTCACCTGGTTTCTCAGAAGGGCGATCCCTTCTGCTTTGGAGGATGATGAGTGCTTACCGCTCCTGTCTGCTCTTGATGAAGGGTCTTGATCTAGGCCCGTTACCCCCCGCACCCCGACACAGTCATTACGCACGCACTGCCTTTCACAGTAAGGCACGCGTACCTTGGAGGAGGAAATCGATGTGGGCTTCTTGGGGAAGGTGACTCCGTGAGCCCAGCAGGGGAGGCTCTAAGGGTGTTCGTGTCCAGGGCCTGGCACAATCAAGGTGAAGCTGACGGAGAGTTCCAGATGGTTGATTGAAGTGAGGGCTGATTACACAACACAGTTTTTAAAAGAACATGGTCACACAGGCTTTGCCCTCTGAGCTGCCTTTGTCTGTCAGGCTGTCCCCATTCACTAGGCACGGGAGTATACTGTTTAGTGACTCTCCAGTGACTAACACTGGATAGAAGACTCCTTGTGTCAGAATGCTGCCCTCCAGCTCTGTGGCGAGGCTGCCCTCCACCATCCCGAGCTGAGCAGGCGACTTTGGGATGCCCCTTCCAGGACTGCCTCAGGTGCTCTTCAGCAACTGCAGACTCCAAGTTCTTACACCTCTGGCTGTCCCCACCCACCACACAAATGAACAGGGACCTCTCTCTCTTCCCCTTCCCATGAATAAAAACTAAGAAGGATACTATTTCTTTCCAGTGTTTCTTCTGGATCCTCTGCTTGTTTCAACTCTGAAATTGCTCATTTTGAGGCATTGGTTGTTTATTACTTATTTATACTATCAAAATATCTTGTTGCTGGTTGTTTGGTTGTTTTATTTTTAAATTTTAGGATGATGGTTTAAGAGATTTTAAATTCCAAAGTGTCTTTTCCTGCTATCTGTCTGTCTTTCTTTCCTCTCTGTCCTCCCTACCCCCAACGTATGAATGTTCCAACCCATTAAGTAATGGACTTGATCTTTAGAAATACCGTCACACTGATACATTTTTTTCTCCCCAGGTCCAACAGGAACAGTTAAAGATGCGTAAGTACTTGACATTTTGAGTTTTTTTTTTTTTTTAATAATCTCTCTCTTCAAAAAAGACTGTTTTTCATTCTTCTGACCTTTAGGAGTCTAGGTGTGGCTAAAAAGACATGGGACACATTCTGTGCTGTGCACTATAAACGTTGTTATCGTTTGATTGACAGCTAAGTGCTATTTGAAGTATGTTACTATTTGTGACTTTTCGTGTTAGTCCTTCAGTTACCCTGGCATGCTAACTTAGAATGTTAATGAGGAGAGGCTGTTTGTCTGTCCATCCCAACCTGTGCAGAGACTTGAGTTAGCAACACCTCATGACAACAGAGGCCAACACGCAGCCCCTGGGACTCTGCTGTGTCTCAGAGCTGACCAGGAGGAAAGTGGAGCTTCCCTTTCCTGCCGGGAACACTCAGCTGTCTCAGTGGCAACACCTAGGCATTCCTAGACTCTCAGGAGAATTGTGTAACCATTTTCTGCACCTTGACTGGGTCTTTTTGAAGTTCATGTGTTGGGAAGTCAATCCTCCGATCCCTCTGTTGAAACTTTGAAGCTCTGGGGAGGAAATTGGGGTTCGTGGGGTCATGATGGCATTATGGGGTAGCTAAGGAGGGGAAGAGAAACCAACCTAGCATGTTTGCTTGTATCTCTGTGCCCTCTGCTGTACTCTGACATGGCATAAGGTCCCCAGCAGATGCCAGCATACAACGCATTGTGCTCTTGGACATGACGGAGTTTAGAACCACAACTCAAATATGCTTTTATCATTTGCAGTTTGTCCGACCTCGGGCGATTTGTTATAGGCACGGAAACTGGGTCAAGACATCCTTCCGTATAACCTGTGTTGGACTGAACTGTAGGCTAAGGACTGTTCCTAACTGTACCTGTATTCTGGGTGGGAGAGATGCTGATGTAGGAGCTCACGGTTTCGGGGTTTCCGGTCACAGTGCTGTCGTAGTTTCCTTTCTGTCGCTATGATAAAGTACCCTGACAAACAAGGTAAGGGAAAAAGGGTTGTTTTGATGCATAGTTCCAGAAGGACAGTCTGAGCAGGGGAGACAGGGCAGCAGGGACAGGAACCTGACTGCTCACTTTGTCTCAGCACTCGGGAAGCAGAGAGAATGGGAAATGGGCCCACCCCAGGACGGTGCTCCCTGGACGCAGCCTACTCCCTCTAAGTTCCACAGCCTTCCCAGACAGCTAGGGACATGTGTGTGTGTCTGTGTGTGTGTGTCTGTGTGTGTGTCTGTGTGTGTGTGTCTGTGTGTGTGTCTATGTGTGTGTGTCTGTGTGTGTGTCTGTGTGTGTGTGTCTGTTTGTGTCTGTGTCTGTGTGTGTGTCTGTGTCTGTGTGTCTGTGTGTCTATGTGTGTGTGTGTCTGTGTGTGTGACTGTATGTGTATCTGTGTGTGTGTGTCTGTGTGTGTCTATGTGTGTGTGTGTGTCTGTGTGTGTGTGTCTATGTGTGTGTGTGTGTCTGTGTGTGTCTGTGTGTGTGTGTGTGTCTGTGTGTGTGTGTCTGTGTGTATGTGTCTGTGTGTGTGTGTCTGTGTGTGTGTGTCTGTGTGTGTGTGTGTCTGTGTGTGTGACTGTGTGTGTGTGTCTCTGTGTGTGTGTCTGTGTATGTGTGTGTGTGGTCACCTCACCTTCAGACCACAGCTGTGGAGGTTGTAGTTAACGTTTCTGTCCCCAGTTAGTTGGACGATGGAAAAGTTCTTTGGTGATCTTCCTGGGGAGGACAAGCGTCCCCTGTGGTCCACGTAGATCGGGTGAGGGACAGGCATGCCTTTGGTTTGTGCTGTAGCTGAGGAATGGGTCAGGCTCAGAGAGTCTACACTGGGTTTGACCTTACTGGGAAGAAATGTCCAGCCTTTTGCCCAGCTCCGGTGGCTCTCAGACTGAAGGGGGAGGGCTGATGGTTAAAGCTGTCAGTGCTCCAGAATTAAAAATAGAACCGGACTTTTTCTTGTCTTTTCTTGTTTTAAACCACAAAGAAGAATTTAGAGAGGGCTAGAGCATTGTTGTAAAGATTTCTGGGAATTAACTAGCCATTTCACGTGAGACTTTTGGGCACAAAAGAAACAGTAATCACTTGCTTCAAATTCCTGGTGGAGTGCTTGAGTCTCCAGTGATTTCTGGAACGACTCTAAACACACTTCTGCCCTTGTAAACTGTGTATCCAATGAAGAGGCCATCTTAAGTGGCACTTATTATTAAAAATAAAATGTGATAAGCTGAAAACTGTTCAGGATGCTAGACGTCCTGTAGTGTCAGATTTCCAGCCAAAATGTGACTAATGCCTTTTTAAATTTCATTTATTTATTTGTGTGTATGCGCGCGTGCGCACCTGTGCCTGTGTGCATGCTGTATATATGCACATCACAGCAGTCAGAAGTCAACTCTCCTTGCACCCTATCAGCACTGTGGATCAAACTCAGGTCATCAGGTTTGCCTGCAAGTACCTTTACTCAGTGAGCCCTCTCGCTGACCCAGGATTTGATTCTTGAGGTAAAAATGAGTAAGCATATCCATTTCATTAGTGAACCAATTTGTATCATCTTTAATATGTGGAAAAGTTCAATGAACTTTAAAATTACTCTTTAAAATTTATTAAATCTTTCTATGTCAGTTTTATACACCAGTGTGCCTGAGGCCATGTGATAGTTTCTTAGGCATAAAGGGGTGTCAAATAGAAAATGTTCTAGAAGTCTGGCTGTAGGGGAGGTGTCTAGTTCTCACCATCTTTCCCGTTTCCTACTCAGCTGCTCTTTTCTGTGTGCAGGAATCTGGCATATAAGAGAAGGTTCTTCAGCAGACCACTGTCTGCTGGGGACCAAAATACAGTGGTAGGGGCTCTTCCTGAAAAGAGGCAGAGTGCATGTGGGGCCGGGTCTTCCTGGGTGAGCAAGAGTTTATGCAGAGAAGGAAGGTGAGACTGTGCAGAGGGAAGGGCATGGGAGAAGGGCACAGGGTCACAGCCTGGCCCTTCCTTGACCTCCTGGAGCCTCTGGTATGGGACAGAAGTATAAGTGGGACTGATGGGGGGGGGGCTTTGTTTACAGGCTGGTATCTAGGCTTCCTGTATGGATGTTTCAAGAGCCATTGAAAATCTGAAGTTGGAGGAATTAGAGGAGTATGTTTGTGGTCTAGGGTTGTGTGACATGGGGAGGACAGAGGTACAGGGGAGTTATGTTGGAGCCACAGAGGGCAGCCATCAAGTGGGGGCCCTGGGGAGAGAAGGGCTATAGAATCACACTGCGTTAGAGACCGTCTGTGTGTTGAATGGTTGAATGGAGAAGGAAGAGAAGAGAATGGGATGACAACGCCACAGTTTCTGGCTTGAGTCAAGGATGGGGATGGTGGATGCTCTCAAGAGGTCAGCAGGACAGGAAGAAGAGGAGCAGCTGGTGGTGGCCATCACCATATCCCTCCCCTGGGGCCAGTGGTATCAGCTGAGTGGAGTGAGGAATGACTGAGCCAAAACTGGAAGGAGAAACACTTTAAAAATACGTATTTCTACTCCAGAAGAAATAGTAGGTTAGAACTGATATTTTCAGGCCTGTAATTAATCCCAGCTACCTGGGTGGCTGAGGCAGAAGGATGGCAAGTTCAAAGCCAGCCTGGGGAACTTAGTGAGAGCCAGCCTCAAAAAAAAAAAAAAAACAACAAAAAACAAAAAGTAAGAGCAGGTTGAGGCTGTAGCTCTGTGGTAGAATGCTTTCTAATATGCACGGAGCTTCGGTCCCCATACCAAAACAAAAGCAGGAAGATCAGGAAAACTGAGAAACCACAGGAAATTATTATTATGATGATGATAATGACAGAGTTTTCCAATCTGTGTAGCTCTGGCTGTTCTAGAACTCACTCTGTAGACCAGGCTCACCAGAGATCCCCCTGCCTCTGCCTCCTGAGTGCTGGGATTAAAGGCGTGTGCTACCACTGCCTGGCTAAAAAATCCTTTTTTTTTTTTTTAAAGAGAAAGAAATCAGCTATGATCTGACTACCAGAGACATCCTTGTCAAACAGTTAACAGTGGAAAAGTTAAACACAGTTTTTGTTAGTGTTTCTGCTTAATTGTGGTCATGTGTGGCTTTTGAGAGTGAAGTCTTTAAGTGATCCTTGCAGTAAGGGCAGGAGATGTGTGTAAACTTCTAAGCTAAAGAGTGAGAAAGGCTGAGGAAGTTGGGGCTGGAGTTGTCTGTGCTGAAGGAGAGGGTGATGACAGAAGTAGGCTCTAGGATGGTGTGAGGAAGTAAAACACAAACCTTCAGAATGTGACAGCCTGGGTGAAGGCACCAAGAGAGTTAGTCCTCCGAAAACAAGCCTGCGTGTGGAGGTAAGCTGTGTACCCGTTCCCTGTCTCTTTAAACCGTGGCGCAGTGACAGGAAACAAGTATTTATAATTCATTTGGCTGATCACAAGCCTGCCAAAATCAAACACCGCCTTTCTTTTATTTCAGCCAATTACCTGAGCTTTTTGGCACCAGTAGGTCGTGTTGGGATATTTTGGCTGGCCATGGCGGAAGTCCAGCTTAAACTTGGCCAAAATAAACAAACAGTGACACATGTTGGGGAAAGGTTCAAGAGGTTTGGCTTCGGTCACAGCTGGATCTAGGCAGTGAGACCCAGGAAGCAGCTCTCCCGCTCCCCTGCCGCAGACAGCTTTTCCTAGGCCATGGTGGAGATGGCCACTTGGTGCCCATGAGCTTAGCAGCTGTGTGAGAACAGTGTGCTTTCCTTTAGTTTCGTCAGAGGCCGCCAGCAAGGTCTTCTTTCCCATAGAGAGCACACTTGGCAGGTATGAATCAGGAGGGTGTGGGATTCTCACCGGCCAGGCCTAGGTCATGTGCTTGATTCGGGAGCCAGTCATATAGCCTCATGTAACCATATGGCCAAGGCTGGGAGAGTGGTGTTTTCTCAAATGAAATGTGGTGGTGTGGAAAAAGGTTTTAAACCTTTGTGCCAACTTCTTCCCAATGTCTGTCACTTTTCATATTTCAAAAAAATTATAAAAATACATTTTTATTAGTACATATATTAATTATGTATAATATTCCCTTATAACTCTTTCATACATGTATATTTGATATATTTTGATCATCTTCTGTTATCCTTTCTTGTTCCTAAGAATCTTTTTTTTTAAAGATTTATTTATTATTTATACAGCATTCTGCCTGAATGTGTGCCTGCTTGCCAGAAGAGGGCAGCAGATCTCACTAAACATGTTTTTGAGCCACCATGTGGTTGCTGGGACTTGAACTCAGGACCTTTGGAAGAGCAGTCAGTGCTCTTAACCTCTGAGCCATCTCTCCAGGCCCCTAGCCTAAGAATCTTTTAAAAATTAAACATTATTTGTACATTGCGAATGTTTAAGAGAAGACACTATTAAATACATTAATTCAAATTTAATGTTTGTCTCTGAAAACAAACCAAGAAAAATCATAGCCTTAAGATTTAAACAAGATATTTCAAATACTTCTTTCACTTAAAACTTAGAGTGACATTTTATTAAGATTCTTTTTTTGGCAAAGCTATTTTATTGCCACAAAAGGTAATGAAAATAGAGAAAAATATCTGAAAAGCACATTGACAAGCAACCTTAAAAAATGAAATTGTGAATATCCAATTTTGACTTTTATTTTGTGCCTGGTGCATGCATGTGTTGTATGTGTGTTTTGTGTGTGTGTGTGCTCACATGCACGAGACAGGCACACACCGCCTGTACATGCACAGAGGTCAGAGCAAGATGCCAGGTGTCATGCAAAGACTTAAAATATCAGTGATGGGTGTGCTGGTAGTTGGGACTTGATGATCATGTAGCACGATTGTGTTAGTGTTTCTACGGCTGTGATAAAACACCGGGACCAAAAGCAACTGGGGGCAAAGGGTATTTCAGCGTACAGCTCTCTGTGATTCACCACGGAGGGAAGTCTGAGCAGGAACTCAAGGCAGGAATCTGGAGACAGGAACTGAAGCAGATGCCGTGGGGGATTGCTGCTCACTGGCTCATGGCTGGCTCATCCAGGACCACACACTCTGGGGGTCACGGGGTGGGGGAAGGTGGTAGTAAGATAGCAGCTCCCACAGAGGGCTGGGTGTGCCGCATCAATCATGAGTCTAGAAAAGGCCCAGTCTGGTGGGGACATTTTCTCAACTGAGGTCCCCTCTTCTCAAGTGACTCTAGCTTGGGTCAAGTTGACAAAACACTAGGCAGCACAGCAGTGTCACACTGTTCTCCATAGATGTGTAGATGTGTTTGTCATTTTAAAAAAAAAGCTTCCATGATTTATGTAATAGCTTAAAAACAAACAAACAAACCAGAGGAAGTCAAACTGTGAGACAAGGAGTTGGGTAGATGGTTTTCATGGGTTTGAAACTGATGAGCCAGTGCAAGAGAGACAGACTTTGGGCGGAAGCCAGAATCTTCAGCGCTTGTGGAGTTTTTGTAGCAAGACTCCAGAGAGTAGAGTTGTGAGCGCAGATGGGATTGGCCCTGCCCGTAAGCTCAGTGGGGAACTTAGAGCACATTGGCTTTGTCACCTGACTGCAGATACTGGGAGTTTTGAAAACAAGCTGTGTGTCCTTGAGGCTCTGAGCAGAACTGGTATGACAGGGAGAGGCAAGGTTTCTGCAGTCAGAAGACAGCATTTTTCTGTCTTGCTCATAGCAATTCATAGCTCTGCCACTGGCCTGAGGGACCCCCTAACACCGTGGTTCTTCTCGGTGAAGAGAGCAATTAGGACATCACTGGAAGGTTGGAGATGTAATTTAGCCCTTGGTCCCTTTCCTCTGTGTAGAGGTTCAAAGTACCTGCTTTGAAGCCAGCATTACTTGTGGTCTTCAGGGGGGAAAAATGCAGCCAGTTTTCGCTGACTGGAAAAGAGTGAGAATTAGAATGGCTGGGAGAAGGTTTGAAATTTCGGATCATTGAATTAGATTGAGTGTAGTCTGTGGCAGTAGAATAATTGAGTTGGAAATCACCTATAACTGTTAGATTTGATCTGCACCACAATGTTGGTTCCATTTCTCATGACTGCAACAAAAACCCTGACATAAACTGCTTAAGGGAGGAAAGACTTTTGGCTGAGCTTCAGACGCTCAAGGCAGTGAGGGAATGGGAGGGTGTGGAATGGGAATGGCAGAGCCTGTTTCTATCACCAGGAAGCAGGGAGTGAGGCAGGGACTCTCTTGGTGGCTATACCTTCAAAGGTCCACTCCTGGTGAGCTCCTTTGGCCAGCTAGCCTTACCTCTTAAAGTTTCCACAGCCTCCAGAAATCATACCACCAGGCAGGGCAGGGTAGAGCACAGGAGTTTAAAACACAAGCCTGTGGGGGACGATTTCAGATTCAAGTCATGGCACTGCTCTGAGGAGCTGGGGCCCCATTAAAAAACATTCTGAAGAAAGTTAAACGATTCGGTTCACACGTGGAGAATGATATTATAATTACAGTAAATATATTGTTAATTAGTGAGCTTGTTTCAGCAGGGTGAGATGCTTCATGCCTTCAACCCAGTGATCCAGGGACAGTGGAGGCAGAGGGTTTGAGGCTAGCTTGGGCTACCATGTGAGACTTTGTCTAAAACAAACAAACAAAACAACAACACACCCAGAACAACCTCCCCTGCACCAAAACAAAAACCCATCTCAAAAGATTATCATGAAAAATAAAAACTAGACAGCCAGAATGGAGGGCTGGCTCTGGCAGCTTCCGTATTAGATTTGTACTGTTTACAAATTGAGATGAGTTCAGCTTCCTCGGAGGCATACAGATGTTGATGGGGAAGTCGCAAGCAGTGGGTTGTTTTTCTGCTTCTCAGAGCAGCTCTGTAAGAAGAGCTTTATATTTAGAACATTTTTTCCTTGATGAATAAGTAAAAAAAAATATGTTTTTGCCATGTAAAAGTGTTTGTTCTGGGAGATGAAGGAAAGTGAGAACCTTTTGAAAGGAATTAGAGAGCATTCTTTAGGACAGCTGCTGTGTCTAGTGATTTGCCATCAATATTTGTTTTGAAACATGTCATGGTTTTGTGATTTTAACCCTCAACGGCTTTGGGCATTTAGGGTAGTTCATTCAACCTGAAAGCTGAGGAAATACAATGATGATGATATTTTGATTACTTTATACTATTGTTGAAGAAAAATGATGTGTACACACACACACACACACACATGTTCGTTCGTGTGTATATGTATGTATGTACACACACACACACACATATTGGCAGTTCTGGGGATTGAACCTAGGGTTTTACATGTCCTAGGCAAGCTAAGTTATATCCCAACCTCTCTTCTTAATTTTGAGATAATGTCCCAGGCTGGACTTGAACTTATAACCCTTGAACCCCAGCTTCTCTTTCATGTAGCTGGGATTACCTGTTTGGGTCACCAGGCCTGGTTGTAGTTTATATCTGACGGATAAACATTGAAAAGGTTTCTTTCAGAGAACGTCATAGTTGCTGATAGAATAAAAATCATAGTGTAAGATAATTGAAAGATTTTGTTGTGTCCTGTGCAGATGATTGTTCTAAAATGGCCATGTACAAGATACATTGCTGAAATGCCGGGTGGGGGAAAGCCCTCCTTTTTGCTGAGCAACCACAGGCTGAGGCCAGTTGGCAGAGGTCCATTTTTCAGAGGCCCAACTTAAAAGAAAATAGAGCTTATTTATGACTGAGGAGATGTTCAGTAGCTGGTGAACTTAGGAAAAGTCTCCAAGATGAAGATGAAGCAGAAAGGTGTGTAATTATCTGCAGCCTCTGGATCAATGTGTGATTGACTCTGAGGCAGGGAAGAAGGGTGCCATGCTGGTTTTGGCAAGCTCACAGGAAGTAGCTGCAAGTGGGATCAATAGGCACATCTATAATCTTAGATGCGATGGCCATTTGCTACTTGTATGTTCTCAAATACTCTCCCTTTCTTGGTCTGTGTGTCCCTCTTTTTCTACAAGGCACCCTTCTCTGCGGAGTGGCTCATGTCTCAACTGTAAATGGAAGGTGTACCCACAATCCCAGGACATTAAGAGTAGGAGATATTTGCATTACAGCGATCTGTTCCACTTTCAGTGATATCTGTATTTGCAAACGTGCTCATTGATGTGGTGACCAGAGTTCTGAGTCAAGAGTTCTGGAAGTTTGTGATCTTAATCTTGGAAATTAATCTTAGTGGGTAGCTGTAACCTTGACATCTTCCTTGAAAACCTGTTCTTGGGTGAAAGAGGCTAAGTCTTTCTAACAAAGAGAGACCTCATTTCAGTGAACTGCTCAGTGCGTTTTTATAAACATGTTCTCAGTGGTTAGTGGCTGATTCTTTGAAAATGTTTCTTTGGGTTAGAACTTCTTAGGCTTACCTCATAAAATGATTGAGAATATTTCACTCACATGTTTTCAAATGTTAAACCATATTCCACATAGTTTTCAAAGGTGGGGGCCATCAAAGAAAAAACACACACACACAACTTGATACAAGAATAAGAGTCAGCTTCCTGTGAGAAAGACAATGTCTCACATCGTTCTCCAGCTTAGTGGGTCATGTGTCACTATGTAATGGAGTCATGCCTCCTAAAAACTGATGTCAGGCTGGTTAGTGATTCTGCTCTTGAGACTTGAGAGCTAAGTCTTCTTGGTAAGATGGGTTCTTCGAGTGGCTGTGGAATGGACTGTTTATACCAAACGCAGCTCATGGTTCTAGCCCCTTCCCCAGAATCTTCCCTTTCCCTGCTAACTGCCTCTCCTTATGTAGACTTTGAAACATTCATGATGGATACTGGAAAACTTGAATCTGTGTCTTTAGCCAGCCGACAGGCGGTGAACTCCATTCAAATCCCCACTTTATAGGCCTTTAAAATTACTTAAATTTGGCTCAGCTGATGGCGGTTCTGGTCACTTAGGTTGGCCACCTGAGCTTGATCCCTGAGACCCACAGGTAGAGGGAGAGGACTGACTACTGGAAGCTGTCCCCTGACCTCCAGTGCACACTATGACTTGTATGTACACACATGCACACACATAAATAAAAATGCAATAACAGTTTTTGCAAGTCCTTAACTAGGTGGTTTTTGTTATTGCTGTATAGAAAAGGCCATTCTGTCAGACTCCGCTCATCAGTCCTTCCCTCACTCTGTGCTTAGCTGTGGGAGATGGCAAGCAAGGTGGGCTTGTTGAATACAGCCATTAAACTGTGTGAAGTTGGGAGAGGGGCCTACTCAGTGGGAAGGTGCTGCTTAGTGTGGGCATGTGAGCCGTGTGCAAAGCCTTGGGTTAAATCTGTGGCATGAAGACCCAAACCCCAAAATCTAACACCACAAACAGACAAAAGCCTCCAGTGTTTCTTGAGCAGGGTTTAGATGTAGTTCCAAGCTGCAGGGGTATCTTGTAGCCATTTGGGCTCTGGTTAGATAAGAGGCAGCTGTGTAGCCTTTTCAATTTCCTTTATCCTCTCTCAAGAGTGCTAGACGGTCTAAATTAGAACAGGTGAAATTAATGAGGAAGAGCTGGCTTTCTTGCTTCATTTTGCCAGCCAGCAGCTTTGCTTCTCTGGCAGGGCCTTAAGCGCCATGCAACTGCTGATGGGAAAGGTCTGCTTGGGTACCTCGCCTGGGTTGGGGTGAGGTGGTGGTCTTGCCTTGCTTGCGGTGCTTAGCTCCTGCTCCAACGTCCTCGTAGTTCTTAGATTTGAAGATGCCACATCAGCTCTCTGACCCATGAAGTCAGGGCCATGGGGGGGGAGGGGGGGAGAGGTGAGACACCAGAATAAGACTGGGTCTGTGCGCTCCACAGGCCAAGCACAGGGGAACTCAAGTCATCGAGTTTCCTAGTAACTAAAACTGGAAGCCTGCAGAACGTGTGTGAACAGTCCAAGGAAGCATAACGTGAAAGAGGCTCTGCTGAACTAGACTTGGCTTATTAACGCTTTGTAATGAACAGAATCCAGACCTAGTACCCTGAGAATTTAATGCTGCTGCTTTAATCTGTTTGGCCACGGAAGCCCAGACCTCTGAGCGGCTACTCTAAGCAGGGAGCCATGTGCCGGGGTGGCTGTCAGCTTCCCCACTGTCACAGAGCCTCCGCTCAGGTGGTGCAGAGAACTGAGAAGTGTATGAGTAAAGGAAGGGGCTCCAGGAAGCTCTGGGATGGTGTCCTTTAGACACAGATGGTTGTGGTGGCGTCCCAGAGGGGCTGCAGACCAAGGGTAGAACTTAATAATGGGCCCAGCAGTAGTAAGGAACCTGGAGCAAGCTTTGATGACAGCTGGCTCCCGAGGCTCCCCAGGGATCAATGAGAAGCACAGCCTTCCAAATGCCAGGTATCGCCTCTCTAGATATATTTCCTTTTTTATTATGGTTAGACCCACATAATATAAAATTTATATGTATTTCTAAACGAAGAAAAATAAATCTGCACCCATGGACCGATTTGGGTCACCATGTTAGAAAAGGCGTGACGTTTGATCTCAGTCTCCAGGCCCAAGTCAGGTTCAGCCTCCTGGCGAAGGGGAGGCCAGCTTGCCTCAAGGAAGCCTTCAATACAGATGGAGGATGTCCGGGAGACGTGCCTCCGAGTCTTCCCACACACACTTGTGTGTCTTTGCTGAAGTGACCATGCCCAGAGCAAAAGACAGGAACTAGACCTTGTAGAGACTCCTAGCTCCCGGCTCTGAGTCGCTGTTAACACTGGGCGACATCCGCTGCAGCTGTTGTCCACCATTCCCAGAGTGGCCTGTGTAGTCCAGTAAAGAAAATGGAATTTGGGTCAGGGTTGAGTTGGGAGCGGATGTGGTAGCCTGCAGATCCAGGCTCTGGGTGCTTCCTGAGTTCTTAGTGTCAGGAGTGGGCTGGTGGACCTGCCAGAGGCCTGCATTCCCCAGTGGCCCTCTGACCACAGAGTGAAGGCCACAGCAGCTAAGGCCAAATGGAAACCCACTGAATTTTCTTTTTCTGCTGGGATAACGGGAGGAAGGTCAGAGTGCATACAGGGCATTGCTGTGATTGAAGTTCTCCATAAAGACTTGGAAGCGCCTTTTCCATATGGATCTGACTTAGCTGTTGGATGGTGTATAGGCAGGTTCAGCATAGAGAAGGAGTTTGGGTTATTGCACATTTCATCTGATGGGGACTCTTATATCAACTGGAAAGGAATGGTGTGTGTATGGGGGAAAAATCAGCCAAGCCCCGCATGGCCCATGGTATTTTAGCATGTTTGCCTCTGCATTAGATGAATCCCTTGTTTTCCTCACCTTCTGTTCTGCGGCGCTTTGAACTTACTGACACCCTACGCCCTACAACTGTTCAGCACATCTTGTGTTAGCACTCACAGCCGGCAAACAGGAAGCAAGAACTATAAATAACACACACTCGATACCAAGTAATATATTAGCGACCAGTCAGCAAAAAGAAGAACTACAACTGACCATTTGTGTGTGTTTTCATGTATGTGCCAGCAGACATCTGTTTTGGTTGTGTGGCCTGTGTGTGCATGCACATGTGGAGGTCAGAGGGTAATCTTGGGGAATGTTCAGGAATGCCATCTGCCTTTTAAAAACTGAAGTTCTTTTTCACAGCTTCATACATGAGCATTTCATCTGCCCCTCCAAGTCCTCTTAGGTCGCCCTCCCTCCCAGATTCATGATATTGTCCTAATAGACACATAGGCATGTATATGAGTCTTTATACACGCACACACACACATACAGTGTTGGTCATTTGTGCACGTGTCTATGGATAACCACTTGGGGTTGCACGACCTATGTGAGCGCTCATCCCTAGAGGAAACTGTCTCTCCGTATCTTAGCCGCTGGCCGCCTGTAGCTCCTCATTTAGGAAAGGGACCGTGTGGAATTTTCTCTGTTCGTGTTGTTATGTTAGCTGCTGCTGTCATTCTGCTTGTCTCAGGTAATCTTGTTTTTGAAGCAGAGTCTCTCATTGGCTTGACACTTGCCCATTAGGCTAAGTTGGCTGGTCAGAAAACTGCCAGGATTCACCTAGCTCCACATTTCCAGTGCTGGTATTATGAGCATGTGCTAGTGTGTGTGTGTGTGCACACACATATACATACACATATGTATATATAAACACACTTATATTTCCATATATATACATATATAAAACACATGCATATACATATGCGTCTATGTATATATGCACACACACATATATACACACACACACACACATATGTACACACACACACAAGGTATCTGAGGACCAAATCAGGTCTTTGTGTTTGTAAGCCCAGCACTTACCTGCCATCTCTTCAGCCCTAACGTTGACCATCTGATCAGGATTTGGCTAAGCAAGTCACAGAGGGTCAGGAATGTTAGGAAGAAAGTCAGAAGTAGTGGAGATGACCACAGCAGGCTGCCTGCACAAGACCTGGGGAACCAAGGCAGGAGGTTGCAGTCATCAAAACAGAGATGCCTGGGAGCAAGAGGGCTCCCTAGAGCTGGGCCCCCAGACCTTGGAGCAGAGGCCTTTGCCAGGCTGGGCTGTCAGGTCTGAACTTTCTACCCTGTCAGTAAGCTTTGCTGCAGGCCTCACTGTGGCCAGTGTAGGCCGTGTGCTGTAGCAGTGGGAGCGGGTGGGGATGGTCTGTTCTGGGTGTGATGAGAGAAGGCTGGAATTGTGGAGCTTGTGCTGTGATGCAGAGCATTCCTTCCGCATCTCCTGTGGGCGGGCAGAACCCTAGATAGTGAAGGAGACTGTGGTCTCAGATTCCCGGCCCAGCATCATGGAGGACCAGGCGAGACGGACAGTGGTTTAGTATCCAGCATAAACATGCTGACAAGAATCTTGTTCTGATAATGCGTTCTGTGGTGGTTGGCATAGTCATCTCCACAGGATCTAGACTCACCTCGGGGACGAATCTCTGGTTGTGTTTCTAGTGTGGGCCAATGGATTTAGGAAGGCCTACCCTGAATATGGGCTGCAGCATCGCATAGTGGGCTGGGTCCCAGACTGAGTAATAAGGAGAAGGCAAGCTGAGCACCAACATTGCTTCCTACTGTGGACACGAGTACCTCCTGCCACCATAATGGACTGACTGTATTTGAACTGTGAGCTAAATAAACCCTTCCTTTCTGAAGCTGCTTTTGTTGGGGTTTAGTTGCTGCAGTGGGAACAGTTGCTGACAGCTGCCTGCTTGTTTCAGGAACACTCTGACCTCTGAGTAATGTGTGTCTGTTTCCCTTCTCCATCCCTGGCTCCAGCCTCTGGTTCCATGCTAATGGGACTGGTGAGGTTTATGATACCCCCAGGCTTGGGTGAGGGAAGTTGGGGGAACTGTTTAGGTTTGTTTGGTTATGTCTTAGGGGCACTATTGCTGTCATAAAACCCCCGACCAAGGGAACTTATAGAAGAAAGAGTTTATTTGGGACTTACTGTTCTGGAGGGCCAGAGTCCATTCTGGCAGAGACAGCAGGCAGGAGCCATGGAGACTGAAGCTGGGGCTCACATCTCAAACCACAAACAGGAAACGGAAACCGAACTCAAAAATGGCAAGAGTCTTTAGACTCTCAAAGCCTGCCCAGCGACACAGTTCTTCCAGCAAGGCTATGCCTCCTAGACCTCTTCAAACAGCACCAACTGGCGGCCAAGTGTTCAAATGCCAGAGGTTATCCCTCAAACTACCACAGGTAGTACAGTTTTCAGGACCTGGTCCCTTGTTTCCCATAGCTCTGCCTTTGGCTGTCCTGGCAAGCCTCCTTCTTCCTCTTGTTCCCAGCTCCTCCTCATGCACATTCCTTCTCCAGTCTTCTGTGCTTCTGTATGTACATGTGCTCCTGAATGTTTGTGTATGTGTGGATGCTGGTATGTGGACCCCACAGAGGACAAGACTTGGGAGCTGATTTCGCCTTCTCACTTGTTTGAGACAGGCTTTCTTGTTGCTGTTTCTCTGCACATGCCAGGCTAGCTAGGTTGCTACAGGGACTCCTTATCCGCCTTCTGTCTATACACAGCAGCGCTGTGCTCACGGAACACAGATTGCGGCATCCATGCAGCACTGTTCCTCGTTTATGGTGCTGCCCGTGTCTGCCTCCAGCTGAGGGAGGGAGGAGGCCTAGCTGGTGGAGGGTGAGTGCACAGACAAAGAACTTGCCTAGGAACAGTTTCAGAGAACTGGTTCAGTTTATTGGGGCACGGGGGTGGGGAGGCATTGGGGCAGGCTTTGAGAGTTTATGCCCCTGGGGAGATGGCCAGGGTCTCTGGGGCAAGGTTTGTGTTGCTATGTACCATTGGCCAGGGCAGGGATGTTGGAAGATGGGGTGGGAGAGGCTTATAAGGTCAATCAAGGAGCCTGATAACTGTCAGGGTAATAAATCCTCACTAGGGTTGGTGGTAGGGGGGCCGGCTTTGTGGCACCAGGTTGGGAAAGGAGAGGCAGCCAGCTCCTGTCATCCTCATGTTTGAGGTGTCGGGATTGAGGCTCACCTTGACCCCTTCTCCGTAACCTGGGGCTGTTACAGTCTCACACTATAGGGTGAGGTTATGGAGCTGCTGAGCGCCCTGAGCTGTCTGGACCGGCTGATAACTCCCTAAGCCCGTTATCAGGGCACAGTAGAGCTGCCTGGCCCCCTTTTTAGTCCGTGCACTGTGACTTTTCACCTCATTTTCACGTTATCTTTTGCCACTTGGAACCATCTGTAGGCTCTCTCCTCTCCAAGGAGGGACGCTGGGAAGTCATCCTATTACCCACTCTTCCCAGTGTGCTCCCGTTCTGGTAGGGAGCAGCTGCTGCCTGCTCTGGAGAGACTTCTGGACCTTCCTTCCCTTGGTGGCTCCGTTTTCATAGAGCTGGGGGAAAGTGTGGTTCATTGTTCTGCTCGACGCCCCCACAGCCCCACATGTGCCCTCAGTACCAGTGTGGGCGCAGCTGCAAGCCATGTGATCAGCACCGCCTTCCCCATAGAGCGAATCGCAGCCTCGGCTCGCTGGAGCCTGCCTGGTGGTGGCTGGTCTGCCCTTGGTGTCCATGGCTCCTACACTGAACACAGTCTCCGTGTTTACAGGGCTGCTCCTGGGTGTACCGAGCGTGCGCTGTGTTTCGAAGTCATCTGTGCTCCCTGTGGGACTCCTGGTCATTCGGTTCCCGGCAGGCGTTCTCCGTGGCCCTCAGCTAGGGAATTGTAACAAACGCTAGTGACAGAGTCCTTCAGACTGTAGAGGTCCATGGGGGCCACAGCGGGTCATCTCTTTTGCTCACACAGTGAGCATAGTGTTCAGAGCTTTTGCGCGAAGACAAATTGAGCCGCAAAGACATCACGTTTCTTTGTAAGCTCCGGGGCGAGTGCGGAGATTAATTTGACATTCTGGTTTCGAACCTCTGCTGGGTAGTGCGCACTTCTAACAAAGATTGACGGAAATGATCTAGAGGCAAGTTAATTTGCCCCACTGACGTGTGTATGAGTGTGCATGTGTGTGCACATGTGTGTGCCTGTGCATGAGTGCACGTGTAGTTGTATTTGCAAGCTTATGTTGTATGTTGCATACAACATATGTGCCTGTTTGTATGTGTGTTTGTGCCTTTGCATTTTTTGTATGCATGCTTTTATATGTGTGCATGTATTTATGTGTACATGTGCATGGGTTTGTGTATATGATATATGCATGTGAGTATGTACATATATTTACATGCTTATATGCAAATATGTGTTTGCATCTGTGCACATGTGTGTATGTGTGTATTTGTCAGCACACATGCATGTCAGCACACATGCATATATATGCATGCATATGTTTTACTGCGCACACATATGTACATGAGTATGTATATGTGTGCTTTAATGTGTGTGCACTTATGCATCTTTGTGTGTGTTTACGTGTTTGTTATGTGTTTGTGTATATATATTCGTTTATGTGTGTGCACACATGTGCATGTGTTCTTGTGTGCAAGGTTGTTTTTGTGTGCAGGTGTGTATTTATGAGTGTAGCTGCACATATATGCTTATGTATATATGCATGTATATGCGTATGTGTATTTGTGTGTGTTCTTGTGTTTTATGCACTGAACCTGTGTTTTGTGTGTACCTGTGTATACATAAATGTAAGCATATTTGTGTAAGTGCACTGTGTATATATAGGTTCATGTGTATGTCTATATGTATTTGATATAGGTATTTCTTTGTATACTTTTTTCATGTATGTTTGTGTCATATGTTTAAATATGCATGTGGGCATGAGTGTGCATGTTAGTTTCTGTGTTTCAATCCCAAGCCCACTGAGGCCTTCTTTTATTTAAGACCAAGGCTCCAGTATCAGAATTAAGAATAATTACTTGTGGAATTGGATGAGGTAGAAATCTCATACATAGAGGTGTGTATAACAAAGCGGGGTTCTTCATAGCTTATTTGAAAGTTTAAAAGACTGGACATTTTGTGTGTGTGTGAATGTGGAATTCTCAGTTGTCAGAATGTGTCAGGTACAGTTCTCGGTTGCTCTTTATGTTTTTGAAGCAGGGTCTCCCGCTGATTCCAGCTTGCCCAGCTCACCAGGATGCCCAGGGAAGTTCCATGTTTCTGTGTAATCCTGGGATTGTAGCCCACCTGCTCTGTATAGATGCTGATGATCCAAACTGCAGCCCTCACCTTCACGCAGCAAGCCACAGCAATGTGCACAACTCCGTTTCCAACCCAGCGTGCTTGACACTCCTCAGTTACAGAAGACCTCAGCTTCTCCCCAAGACTGAGGGAACGCATGACTGCGTGCCATGTAGATACTGGGCTCAGTTTGGGAAATGACATCTCAGGATGGATTTCACACCTGATCTCAGTGTCACTGTGCTCTTGGGCAGCATCCATCAGGTCACTGTCAAATCGGTTTGAAGTGAGGGAAATGACAGGGGTGTGCACAGCTTCAGTGCAAGCTGACTCAAGTCCTAAGTGGTGAAACTGTGGTGAGGCCACCCCTAGAATCAGAAGAGTCAGTGAGGGTGTTGGAGGTGTTTGGTGTGTCTTCTGATGGATGCCCATTCCAGATGACCTCCTCATTGTCTTTGGAGCAACTAATGTGTGCTAAGAGGGCCCTGGGATGGCTTCCCTTAGAGACAGGCCAGGAAATTTCCATGGAATGTGCGCTCCTCTTGCACAAGGAAAGAGTCTGTTAAAAGCACCCAGAGGCCTGACATCCAGCTCAGGGGTTGTTTTACAGGACAGGCAAAGAGAAATCAAGTTGGATGTATCAGGTGTTGTTTTACAGGTTTTTGAGTTCAAGTAATGCTGACATCAGGTGTTAAATTAATCCTGAGATGTTATTTATTGAACTGAGCCCAGGATGCAGTCATGCTGTATAATCAGTTGTGTGTATATACCTATGTGTATATTTGTGTGAGTGTGTGTGCATGAGTGCGTGAGATCAGGGGGCAAGCTCGGGTGCTTGAGTGGAGGTGTCCATTTTGTTCTCTGACAGGCTGTCACTGGCCTTTGGCTTAGCAGTGCATCGTTGCTGGTCAGCCAGGCACCCCCACGGGCTGGGCTGCCTCTGCTCTGCCACTGCTGGGTTTACAAGCATGCACCGTCATGTCTGGCTTCTGGGGACCAAACTGGGGTCTTACTGCTCGCTCATCACAAGCCCTTTAACAACTGCGCTATGTCTCCCGAACTGTGAGGTTTAAGGAAGAGAGACCCCCAAGAGGTTTCTTTGGAATGGTTCCTTCCTCTTTGTAGTAGAATATGTGTTAAACAGCAAAGGGAAGTCAAAAATTGGCATTGACTCTTTTTCACAAGAGCTCTTCCACCATTCTGGGTTGTGCCTCCCTAACGGCACAAAGGCTCCCTCCACACCACGGTGAGCGCTGGGAGGAGTTTGAGGGCTCGCCTGCTCCACCCCTTATTTTACATGTGGGGGCCAGGCAACTTGTCACTGTCAGTCACGGGGGTGGGCGTGGGGGCTGGGAGAGGCGACACCCTTCTGCCTTTGTGGCCCCTCAGCTGCCCCTCTTCTCCATTTGGCTTGCCAGCTGGGCTGAGCACTGTGCTCTGGAGGCACCGGCTGGGCATAAATGGGGAACACGGGCACCTTCACCCGGGCTTGGCTTGTGAGCGAGGACGAAGATTTCAGTGTGTGGCTGAGCAGCTCATGGCACTTGTTTTTGGCCTTTTTAGAACAGAAGACTCAATAACGGAAGACGAGAAGAGGAGGTACGTACCGTGAGTGCGTTTGGCTGTGGTGCACGGGTGTGACCCAGGCTAGCACAGGACGGTAACACATCCCGCCAGGTGGGATGCTGCGAGGGACCCGAGAAGACAGCAGCCCGGACTGAGGATCTCGGCTGTGGCCAGGCCGGCGTGTGCCGCTCTTGTCCTGGAGCTGGCTTCCCTTCTGCTTCGCTCCACTTCTTGTTCCTGTCACACTTGCTCAGGTCCATTCTATTCTGCATTGCACTCCTGGGCTTTCCCTCTCGAATCACACGCGTCTTTCCCTGTGAGAAAGCGGCTTTTGTATCTCCACATTGCCCAATAGTGCAGGGATCTCCAGATTTGTCATAAAGGGTGATTGACACCTGTCACATATTTGACACATTGCTATTCTTACCTAGCTTACCTTTTTCCTTCTCGTTACAGGCAAAATATTTAACACATTTTACTGATTTAACATAGCTATTTTCCTCCCAAAGCTTCCTTTTAACATAGAGAAACAAGAATCTTCGAAAAGCCATGAGTTATCTTCATAATCATAATTATTTGGAGTGATGTATGCTTTATTTCTGATGCTTCTCTCTCTCTAGCACCCTTTAAATGGATCTGATTTTTTTTTTTCTTAAAGAAACTATGGAGGAGTGTATGTCGGCCTGCCCTCTGAAGCTGCTAGCATGGTGTCTAGTCAAGCAAAGACTGTACGAAAAAGTAAGCAAGGGTTATGTGGGACTATTTCCAAAAAAAAAAAAAAGTGTGTATGCATGTATAGATGTGTCTGTATATGTGGGTGTATGTATGGGTGTGTGTGTGCATGTGTGGGTGTGTAGGTTCATATGCATGTGAGGGTCAGAGGAGAGGCTCTGCTGTTCCCTGGGAGATGTCCTCCCTCTTTCTTGGAGACAGGATCTTACACACTTGAACTTGTCGAGTCCTCTCGTCTGGCTGGTCAGTGGGCCAGAGGTCAACCTGTCTTTACCTCCAGAGCACTGGGGTTACAAATGTGTCACTGTGCTAAGTTTCTTTTGTAATATGGGCTTTGGGGGCTCGAACTCAGGCCGTCATGCTGGCTCAGCAGGCGCTTTACCTTGCCTACTGAGCTATCTCCATGGTCTCAAAAACTACGCAATTCATATTTTCCCTCACCTGACCTAACCCACCTGCTTGGCCCTGGCAGTGAGCCATGTGCAGACTACTTGTTTCTTGTCACTGTTTCTCAAAATCGCCACCCACGTGTTAAAAGCAACCTCCACGAAGGCCTATTTTTCATGGAGGTTGCAAACAGGGATTTTATTTATGTATATGGACCAGAGAAACTGATTTTTTTTAAAAGATTTGTTTATTTATTATAGTGCTCTGCCTGCATGTACACCTGTACGCCAGAAGAGTGCACCAGATCATATTATAGATGGTTATGAGCCACCATGTGGTTGCTGGAAATTGAACTCAGGACCTCTGGAGGAGCAGTCAGTGCTCTTAACCTCTGAGCCATCTCTCCAGCCCCCAGAGAGACTCTTAATTTTTTGTTAATTTCAGTGCTGATCAGTGTGAAATGGCAAGGTAGCATTAAAGTTAAGGGGGGGTGCTTGTGAACATGGGCTATATTTTCATAACAGGAAGATGGCGAGCTCATGAGCAGGGTGGTGATTGCAGTAAAAATGTTTACAGAGCTATAGCACTTTATTATTAAGCATACTGTAATTATTTGTTTTCTGTTAATATTTGTTTTATTATTTGTCACATTTGAACTTATCCAGTATGTGTGCACTTGTGGAGATCAGAGGAAAATCTTGTCAGTTCTCTACTTGTAGGTTCTAGGATGAAGCTCAGGCAGCAGATGCCTTTATGCTCTGAGCCATCTTGCCAGCCCCCCCCCCACACTTCATTTTGATGAGTCTGTGTGTGTGTGTGTGTATGTATGTGTGTGCGCGCGAGCGTGTGTGTGACTATTTGTAGCCTTTTGGAAAATATAATGAGCTTTAAAAAACCTAAACACTAACTGTTACTAATTTTCTCTCTAAGATTAGAGGAGCATAATGCAGTGGGTGGATACTCCAGAAGGTACTGTGTGTTTTCCTGATTGTCTTGTGCACTTACACCCAATGATGTGATTTCTGCGTGTGTCTTAGAGATCTTGCCTGCCAGGATGAGAGTCTCCTTCTGTGACTTGAGTGTTCCATTGTGAAGAGACTGGCACTCAGGTCCATTGTCTTCCTAGCTACCATTCTTTCACAGATACAGTTTAGTTTGTTTAATAAGAGCAAGCTTCATGCCTGCCTAAAGCACCAAGGCTCACCAAAACATGGGAGGGCCTAGGATTGGGTGACAGATGGTAGACCTCCTTCAGAGACTGGCTAGAATCAGGTTAGGATTGACACAGCGTGCAGCAGAAGGTTCAGGAGTTTATAGCAGGGCACTGTGGGCATGGGCAGCCGTTCTGGTCTACCCAGGAGCAGACAGGTGGGGAGGAGGAATTTCTTTTCACTTGGTCCCATGGCACATTCTGTGTTTGGCTGGCCACTGTGTGTAGGTTTTGCCAGACACACCCAGCCTCTTCTGAATCCTCCCCTTTCAGGAGTGCTGTTTCCTGAGAGAGCCCTTTCTCTCTTCAAAGTCAGCCTTGGGCTTGAATTCAGGCTCTTCCAGCAGCTGGCTGAACATTTTCTTTTCTTTTATGGACTCGGTTTTGTAATTTGTAGAAGGGGTGTTTTGCTTAGCCACAGGGTTGCTGTTAGGAGTGAATGAAATAAATGGTAGTTTTGCTTTCATCATCGCCCTCGTCTTTTTTCTCCCTTCCTACTTCTCTGTCTTTCCCTCTTTCCCCACCTTTTCCTCCACTTCCCCCTCTCCCTCTTCTTCTTCATCTGTCCCTCCTTCTGGAACCCAGACTCTAGCAGACCAGAAACAGGAGTTCTTCACTATTGGAGCCACATCTTGTCCAGGGTCGGCCCTGGAGCTGGTGTTTGGATGCTCCTGGAGGAGCAGGGCACAGATGGGGAAGTTTCCGTGATGGAGGGCTGGGGCTACAAGGCATACTTCTTAAGACAAGCTCCAGCAGCCTGGAGAGCAGCTCACTGGAGAGGCATCCTGAAGGTTTAGGCTGGACTTCCGCCAGCAGCCCTTGAGAATTCACTAAGGATATATTTTTTTTATATTAATTACAGTTTATTCACTTCGTATCCCAGCAATAGCCGCTCCCCCATTCCTTCCCAATCCCACCCTCTTTCCCTCAGCTCCTCCCATGCCCCTCTCCAAGTCCTCCCCTTCCATCTGACTCTAACCTATCAGGTCTCATCAGGACTGGCTGCATTGTCTTCCTCTGTGGCCTGGTAAGGCTGCTCCACCCTCAGGGGAAGGGATCAAAGAGCAGGCCAATCAGTTCCTGTCAGAGACAGTCCCTGTTCCCCTCACTAGGGAACAAGACTGAGCTGCGCGGGCTACATCTGAGCAGGGATTCTAGGTTATCTCCATGCATGGTGCTTGGTTGGAGTATCAGTCTCAGAAAAAGACCCCTGGGCCCAGATTTTTTTGGTTCTGTTGCTCTCCTTGTGGAGCTTCAGTCCCCTCCAGGTCTTACTATCTCCCCCTTCTTTGCACTCTGCCCAAAGTTTGGTATGAGCCTCAGCATCTGCTTTGATACACTGCTAGGTAGAGTCTTTCAGAGTCCCTCTATGGTAGGTCCCTGTCCTGTTCCCTGTTTTCTCTTACTTCCAATGTCCATCTGATTTGTCTTTCTGAGTGAGAATTGATCATCTTACCTACCCAGAGTCCTTTAGGTGAACAGATTTTAGTATGTTTATCCTATCTTATAGGTCTAGTATCCACTTATAAGTGAGTATATACCATGTGTGGCTTTCTGCTTCTGGGATATCTCACTCAGGATGATCTTTTCTAGTTCCTGCTATTTGCCTACAAATTTCATGATTTCCTTGTTTTTAATTGCTAAGTAGTATTCCATTATGTAAATGTACCACAATTTCTGTATCCATTCCTCAGTTGAGGAACATCGGGGTTGTTTCCAGGTTCTGGCTGTTATGAATAAAGTTGCTGTGAACAGGGCTGAGCAAATGTCCTAGTTGTATACTTGAGCCTCTTTTGGAAATACGCCTAGGAGTGGTATAGCTGGATCTTGAGGAAGTGCTATTCCTAATTGTCTGAGAAAACGACAGATTGATTTCTGAAGTGGTTGTACAAGTTTACATTCCCACCAGCAATGGAGGAGGGTTCCCCTTTCTCCACATCCTCTCCAGCATGTGTTGTCACTTGAGTTTTTGATCTGAGCCATTCTGATGGGTAAAATCTCAGGGTTTTGATTTGCATTTCCCTGATGACTAAGGATGCTGAGCATTTCTTTAAGTGTTTCTCTGCCATTCTATATTCCTCTACAGAGGAATTTTCTGTTTAGCTCTGTACCCCATTTTTAAATTGGATTACTTAGTTTGTTGCTGTTTAACTTCTTAAGTTCTTTATATATTCTGAATATTAGTCCTCTGTCAGATATTGGGTTGATGAAGATCCTTTCCAGTCTGTTGGCTGTCATTTTGTTCTGATGACAGTGTCCTTTGCTTTACAGAAGCTTTTCAGTTTCATGAGGTCCCATTTATTGATTGTTGGTCTTAGAGCCTGTGCTGTTGGTGTTCTGTTCAGGAAGTTGTCTCCTGTGCTAATGAGTTCTAGGCTCTTCCCCACTTTTTTTTGTAACAGATTTAGTGTGTCTGATTTTATGTTGAGGTCTTTGATCCACTTGGACTTTAGTTTTATGCAGGGTGATAAAAATGGATCTATTTGCATTTTGCCAAAAGCAATTCCCATCAAAAT
Organism: Pachyuromys duprasi; assembly: GCA_028658305.1. Taxonomy (NCBI): domain Eukaryota; kingdom Metazoa; phylum Chordata; class Mammalia; order Rodentia; family Muridae; genus Pachyuromys; species Pachyuromys duprasi. The sequence continues at coordinate 83,742,426 of CM053766.1, forward strand.
ACCAACACAATTCTTTACAGACTTTGAAAGAACAAGTCTCAACTTCAGGTAGAAAAACAAAAAACCCAGAATTGCCAAAATGATCCTGTACAACAACAGATTGTCTGAAGGTATCTTCATCCCTGATCGCAAGCTGTACTACAGAGCAATAGTAATAAAAACTTCATGGTATTGGCATAGAAACAGAATGGTGGATCAATGGAATTGAATAGAAGACCCAGAAATAAACCCACACATCTATGGATACTTGATTTTTGACAAAGAAGCCAAAACCATACAATGGAAAAAAGACAGTATCTTCAACAAATGGTGCTGGTCTAACTGGATGTCTACATGTAGAAAAATACAAATAGGTCCATATTTATCACTAGGGATTTTTTAAGTCTAGTGTTTGAGTAGAGCGAAGCCCTTCTGCTCACAGAATTCCCGGGTTTGCTGTCATTTTGTCCCTGTGTGATCTGCCTTCGTGTACGCTGAACTGGTGGAAGGCCAGCTTGTGCTGTCGACCCCCTCTTATAACAAGGAAGTGTTTCTAAAGTGTAGGGACTGATCGGAAGAGGAACCTGGTTGCCTCTGCTGTGCACAGACCCTGCGTGAGCTATGCTGGGGCCTCAGCTTTCTCACTGGAGAGTGAGATTTGATAGCCGGTTGTCTTTGTGTGGGTCAGAAGTTCCCCGGTGACAGTTTAGCAGTTATTGCTGACACAGCCCTCATGGCTTTAAGTAGCTGGCTGAACTTGCTGCTCACAGATCCAAACGTGCTCTTTGACTATCACCCTCTTCTGTCTTCTCTATTCTCTGATCATATTGCTGAGTAGTCAGTTTGATCCTGGTCTTCCATTTCGCCTCACCTTTGAATTGCCTGAAAGGTTTTCTCAACTGAATGGCTTGGCTTTCCATTTTCCTGGGTGGCTATGTGCCCATTATTCCACTTGTCTGTGACACGCCTACACTGTGGCTTTCCAGGCCTCTCATTGGACAGAATCTTGGTGGACAGGCTATCCTGGGAAGCTTTTGATACCAAGGACAAACTACATTATTTTGTGGCTAACACACAGTCTTTCTGAATGGGACGTACTCCATGAGCTCATTTGGCTGCTCTTTGGGAAAAACCAAGGAATGACTTCAACATCTTGGCATCACTTACATGATGATACAAACGTGTAGTTTTTTTATGCACCTTACTCTGGAGTGGAAACTGCAGCCAGATAGCTGTGGCTTTTTGAGAGGCACCCTCTACCCAGGAGGGAAGTGGTAGCATAGGCCTGCTTTCCACTAAGCCAGCAAACAGCAGCTTAGGAGATGGCTCTCAGACTCCAGAGGGGACCAGATCCGTCAGTATTCCTTGGGGAGAGGGCTCCACAGGCTGTGAGTGGTGAGCCCCTCTGCATTTAAGGCTGGGAATGTCTGTATTCTGAGTTTCATGCTGACTTGCACACAGCCTGGTTTGGCCATTGTTATTCTGTAGTTTAATTATATTTTTATAAGTCTCTCAGCATCAAATTTGATCTCTTTATATAAATATTACCAACATTCAGAACTAAGCTGCCTCAAACCAAATCTTAAGTAGCCGTGATTGGACATAGAAAAATGCAAATAGATCCCATATTTATCACTAAGGATTTTTTTAAGTCTAGTGTTTGAGTAGAGCGAAGCCCCTCCCCTCACAGAATTCCCGGGTTTGCTGCCCCTTTTATCCGTCTTTACCTTTTGAACCTCTACTCTATTTGAAAGGGAATCAGTAAGTAATTTGCAAGCTTAAGATATGTGCTTTTATCTAAGTTGTGATTTTTGAGTGTGTTAAATCTTTTCCCCCCCTTTTCTTTTTTTCCTTCATAGCTTGCTCATGAATTTGGAAGGAATTTGGCTCCAGGGACATTGTATGTACACAGATATCTTCAAACAAATCCTGAATGGTCTGTGCCACTTCTCCCAAATCGTAACTGTGTCGTTAAAGTCATGAGTCCACACCAAATTGTGGTAATAGAAGGAAATGGGGGAGACTTTGTGTCGTCCACCAGTGAAAAACCATAAAGGCTGTTGCTACCTGATGGCCTCCGGCCTGGGCTATCAGGCTCTGTACCATAGCGTTCCCATCCTGGCCTTTCAACACATTTCATGAAGTCATGTCTTTCACTGATACTCTTTTAATAGTTTTTATATAACACAGTCCTTATCGTATTTATAACACGGTATTTGGGCCGTGTGTAAAGGGGTGACCTGAACTGATACATTGCCTCTTGTCCTTTGATGTTTCTACTTCATTATTTTTTAGCTGTAAAGTTGGTAAATGGATTCTTACAACTATCTCCCTTTTTTACTAGCTGATTTAGGTTTTTTATTTAAATATCAGAGGATTCCCTTTGTTTAAGAACACTGCAGTACTTGAAAATGAACTCGTCAAGTTTGCATGCTGTGCCCACGTGTGGATTAAGCGCCCGTTTTCTTCAGTCAAAGGCTTATGTAACTGTAAACGTTCTGCAGCTGTCCAGTTGCCTGTTCTCCCCTCGTGGTTTCTAAGCATGTCACTGTGTTAACTCCATACTGTCTCTTAGGACTTGTGATTGATGTTTAGTGGGATATCTGGAAAGTTCTTAATTTGCTAACAACTTGTATATCTACTTATGACTGCAGGCTCAGCGACTCAGTTTATCAGTGTATTTCAACAATTAAATATTTTTATCCCTCTTTACCTGAGTTTCTTAATTATTTTCAAGAGAACGCTTTCAAAAGAAGCCACCTGTATTAGTATCATATATAAATAGCGTGTGTCAATATTTAAATGTAACACTGGTTGTCTTAGTTTCTATTGCGGTGAAGAGACACCATGACTAAAGGAACTCTTACAAAGGCAAACATTTCATTGGGGCTGGTGTATAGTTTCGGAGGTTCAGTCTATTATCAGGATGGCAGGAAGCATGGCAGCGTGCACCAGACATGGCGCTGGCGGAGCCGAAGAGTTCTACATCTTGATCCACAGACAGCAGGAGAGTGTCACTGGACCTAGTTTTAGCATAGGAGCCCTCAAAGCCCACCCCCACAGTGACACACTTCCTCCAACAAGGTCACACCTATTCCAGGAAGACCACTTAATAGTACCACTCCTTATGGGCCAAGCATTTGCACACATGAGTGGTTTGAATGGTCATTCCTATTCATACCACCACACTGATTAAAAAGATTACTCGGAAAAGTGGAAATTTTTTCCCAGAGAGAAAGGCACTGTCTTCTATATTTGCTTGCTATAATAATTGTAGAACCATCAAATTGCTGAGAAATAAAAATGTCAAAAGTAAAAACTACTAAGAACTTATGAGGCACATGTTCCTCTCAACATCTACAAGCTCACCATGTTTATATCATTAATAGTAACGTCCCTGAGGAGCCCGAGGCAGGATAGTCAGGGGTTCAAAACCAGCTGGCTACACAGTGAGTTTGAGATCAGAATGAACTACATGAGACCTTGTCTGATTTTTTTAAGTTAAAATAACAACTGCATAGGGGTTTAACTTACAGATACCTCTAGATCGATGGAACACAAGGCTCAGCTGGGGCCGCAGGTCAGTTCTAACTGAATTCCATTAGTTTTTTAATCTCTGTTTGGTTGATGTTCCCCTCCCAGGCTGCACTATGTCCTGATTAGATTTGTTTATTTTGTTTCCTCTGCTTTGTGATGATGTTTCTTCAGCTATTCCTGAGGCCTTTGAAGTCTACTGTATAGAGATTTTGGAATATACCCCGTGTTGTGAACCTCTGTGTGTTCTTACAGTAGGTGGGGGTTATAGATCCTGAGGGAGACACCCGCTGAGATAGAGTGGCCCCTCACCACATCACAGCATGAGCTCTCAGGAGCCCATCTGATAAGGTGACAGTGACCTTGGGCCATTGGTTGAGAGGGATCTTGGCTCTCCCAGTCCTAGGTCCTAGTGTTCTTTTCCTGATCCTTCTAAGCCAGTGCTTCTCAACCTTCCTAATGCTGTGATCTTTAATATGTTCCTCAGGCTGTGCTGACCCGCAGCTGCTACTTCATAACTGATTTTGCTACTGTTATGAATCATAACATAAATATCCGATACACCCCCCCCCCCAAAGGGTCACGATCTACAGGGTTGAAAACCGCTGTCCTGAGTGACTCAGACCTTCTTCCAGGCTGTGCTCTGCCCCTTGGAGCAATTCGGGGGTGTTTGTTAAAAGCATGATAAGTGTTTTTCGATATTCCTGTTGTCACCAGATTTCTAGTTATTTTCTAGGTATCTGGGGGAAGGTTTATCCAGTGTGTCTATGAAGCCAGCCACTGTCCGGCTCCCTGTTCTTTGTCTCACTGGAAAAGATTTTGATGGAGCGGCTTGCACAGCAGGACACTGAGAAAGCAGCAATGTGGTCAGGCCTGTGTAGACTCACCTGACGGTGCGCCCCCTGGTGATCCCAGGCACACTCTGCCCTGCCCCATATAGGAAAGGGGAACCTTGGAGTAACCAACCACTGTACTTGGCGCAAACAAATGAGTTCTAGTTGTTATCAGCCGTGTGTACATCTGATGGGTTGCATAATGTATACTTCACTGCTTTAGACAGAGAAAAAAACTCTGCTATAAGGGAGACCCCAGGCATTCTATTTCTCCTTAAAATTTATGTAGCTAATACGAATACTGTCTTTGGCTCTTGTCCTCAGAGGCTGCTTGGGGACTGAACTCAGGGTCTTGGGTATGCTAGGCTGGTACGCTGAGATACACCTCTACACCCATCCTAGGCACCTGCATGCCCCAACCAGCGGGGGTTCAACGGTTTCCTAAGGAGGGCGAAATGAATGGGGCGGGACAAGAGACAGGAAGCAGGAAGACAAGACAGGCTTTCTGATCAAGGTCCTTGGTTTATTTGAATTTTTCATACAACTTATAGGGAGAACGCAGGAAAGGGGGGCAGACATCAAAAGAAGCAATTTATTGCTGCAGGAGATAACGGAGTGGTTTCATGGTACAGGGGATAACGGAACAGTTTTATGGCAGGATGGCTTTACGGTACAAGATACCGCACCTGCAAGATACCGTAGAAATGTTAACTAAGAGAGACATCAAGGATGTTTGCTTAAGATATCTCAAGATGCTACAAGCTTCACAAGTAGATGTTCCCATGACCTTAGGTCCTAGTGCAGCTGTTGGTAACTTTCCACTAATTGGCTTTGGCTCCTGGCACTGTAGCATAATTACTGGGTGCTTCCATCCCCATTTTTCTCTCTCCATTCCTTTAGTAGGTACTACTAGGAATTCTCTACAGTATTTATTTATATCAGTAAGAATCTATGGGTATTTATCTTGCTCTGCAGGTTACAATCCAGTATTGTCAGCTTTCTTGGCTTTGTTCAGCTTTGACCATTGAGAGTTTTTTCAGCCTAGATTCTGACATTCCCTGTGCTTTTTACCCTGCTTAGGTTGGCTCTCAACAGTGAGCAGTGCTACAAAATGAAAATGTCATTCAAACGTTAAAACTCCAAACTCCATTACAAATGAACAACGTCTTCTATATTATGACAAGTTTTAACATTTTCCTTCCACTGGGGATCAGCTAAATTTAGAGCCTCCTGGTTCTCATATTTTAATAATACGGCCACCCACCTGCTGTGTCTTAGCAAATGATTAATGTCTTTATAAAGTACGGGAAGAATCTGGAAGACAGAGGAGGGTAAACTGTTAATGTGGAGAATGAAAAAAGAAGAAAACCAAGAGCCTAGCTTGGTTAGTTTTGACCAATTTGACACAAACCAGACTCACCCAGAAAGAGGGAACCATCACCTGAGGAGCTGCCTCTGTGGGTATGTCTCTGGGGCATTTCCTTTATTATTGGCATAGGAGGTGCCATCCCACCCTGGGCAGCGCCATACCTGGGCGAGAGGTCCTGGGTTATATAAGAAAGCAGGCTGAGCAAGGCACGGAGAGCCTTCCCCATGGTCTCTGCTACTCATGCCTCAGCTACTCTCCATGATGGACCATCACTTTGGAATGTAAGATTAAGTGAACCCTTTCCTCTGAAATTGCCCTGTCAGTATTTTATCATAGCACGGGACAGGCAAACTATGGTAAAGCCTTAAAAAAAGTAAGAGTTAACATCTTTCCCTACAATACATTCGCTTTCTCTCCCTAAGATAATTGTTAAAAATATAGTGGAGATGTGTGTCAGGGCATTTCCGATTAGGAGGCTGTCTGCTGAGAAGGGGACTTTTTTAAGCTGTCTGATTTAGAGATGCACATTGCAGGCTCATCTGCAAAGACTGCCAAACTCTTTCTAATTTCTTACCCAGAGATGATTTTCATCAAGAGGAATCTGTGGGAGTGGAAGTGAAAGAGGAGAGAATATCACAGCAGGTGTCAAAGCTTCACCAAGCCACGGTAGTCGTACCATAGCCCAGCCTGTAGGACAGGATGAATGGAAGGGGAAACATGGTTAGAGCATGCATGTAAAGTTTATGTGAATGAAGTTTTCGTTGTTAATTAGTTACTTTTACGTGCGTGTGTATGTATGCACACACACTGGGAGTACCTACAAAGGCCAGGAGACGGCATCAAATCCTCTGGAACCGGAGTTACAGGTGGTTGTGAGCTGCCCGATTCCAGTGCTGGGAACGAAACCTGGGTCCTTTCGGAAAAACAGCAAGTACTTCCAGCCGCTGATCCATCTCTCTGCCCTTTGTTTTGTTTTGTTTGTTTGTTTTTGAGACAGCATTTCTCTGTGTAACCCTGGCTGTCCTGCAACACCCTATGTAGACCAGGCTGGCCTCGAACTCAGAGCTCTACCTGCCTCTGCCTCCTTAGTGCAGGGATTAAAGGCATGCCCCTGTAGTAATCAGGGTAAAAAAAAATTCAAACTCCCCCTGATAGCTTCTGAATAAGTTTGAATGAATTTGAACATAATATAAATGATGAAACATAAAGCTGAGGAAAATACTGGTAAATAGTCACCTGACTGGAGACTGGGAAACAGTTTAGTGCTTGAAGCATGAGGCTCAATCTATAAGGTAAACATTGTTAGAATGTGAAAAATGAAACTGTGTCTGAAACCTGGAAACGTTTGAAAAGCAAATGGCTGGGAAACAAAGGGATGTTCTGATAGCCATGGGACGACCCTGCTCTTCATCTGAGAGCTCTCAGCAGTGTGTGTGATGATCACAGAGCTATCCTGATCTAAAAAGGAACTCTCAGATCACGGGCCTGAGAATATGAGCAAAGGTGCTAACAAGATGGTTCGTAAAAGGACTATAAATGGTCATCAGGCCTTCTGTGAAGGCTCATCCACATTAAAGTCCAGTGGCTGGAAGAGGCGATAACAAGGAAGTTCCCCTTAGTAGATGACGTGTCCTCCACCCCATCCTGTGGCTGCCATTGTGATATCATCATCACGATTGTGCCATGAGGATGTCTGTTCCCAATTGCTGTGCTTTACCAACATTACTGATAAATTTGGGGTTCACAGGCAAGAGTTTCTCTTACCTATATCTTGGTTACTTTGGGGTACCTGTAGCCAAATACCTGACAGGAACACCTGAAGGGAGGTGCTCTAGCTTAACTTGTTGCTGTGATAAAATGCCTCATCCGGAAGCAACTGAGGAAGGTAGGGGCTTATTTCAGCTCACATGTTTACTTTCTGTTACAGGCCATCACAGAAGAAGAGTGACAGGCAGGACCTGGCCAAATCATATCCATAGTCAAGGGCAGAGAGAAATACGGGCATGCAGGTCTGCTCAATTGCTTTCTCCTCTCTTAGACAGCCCAGGAGGCTCTGTGTAGGAGTAGTGCCACAGTGGGGTGAGGGTTCTCACACCGATTAACAAGGCAATCCTCCAGAGGCGTGCCTGTCGCCCAACCTGATCTGGACAGTTCTTCAATGAAGACATTTCCATGAGTGATTCTGGGTTGTGTCAAGTTGACAGTTAAAAACTAGTCATCCCAGGAGAAAAGGTTGATTTTGGCTCATGGTTTCAAAGGGATTTCACTCCTTCACACTGGGGACAGAATGGGGGAGTTCATGAAGAGATAACATGTCTCCTCACATTGCAGTGAGACAGATCCAGGGGCCTGAACCAGCAGCAGCATAACCCTTAAAGACCTGCCCCTAGCGGCTAGCTTCCACCAGCCAACCCCCACCTCTGCAAGCCCCATGGTTTGAATCTGAAGTGCTTCCCATGGGCTCATAGTTTAAATGCTGTTCTCAGGCTTGCGATATCACGCAGGGATGCGCCATCTCTCTTCCTTTCCTTCATGTTCTCCACCGGCACAGGGTGGTTTACACCATGGAACCCTGTACCACAAGAATCTACACTGGGGTCCAGAAACCTCTTCTTGGAACACGTGGCCCTTTCTGTCCAGCAGCTGCCAATGTCTCAGTATCTCGCAAGACCTGAGTGGCATTTTCATCTCCTGGCATGGTCAGTCCTTGCCACCTCTGCATGCATCACCGACTGCATGGTGACCCCAAGTGACCACACCCCTCACAGCTTTCCAAGCTCAGCTGCGCTCCTCTGCTCCAAGTGTTTTCCAAGTCCTCCCATCTGTCCCCTTCCACAGAGCACCAGCACCATCTTAAACCTAGAGCTCAATGCAGTTATTCATCCAAGAATGAGGCAGGATGGAGGGAGGGTCCTTGCTTCTCACCTCTCAGTGAATGTCATGCCTTCACTTCCTGCCCAGCCTAATGAGACTGCTATTAAATATTGGCCTACCAGATGGAACTAGAAAAGTTCAGCTTCAGTGAGGTAACCCAGACCAGAAAGACACACATGGTATGTACTCACTTATAAGTAGATTTTTAACCATATAGTGTTTAAAGAAAATGAAAATCCAAACTGTTCTATTTTTAACAATACTCAGGAGCCAGATGCTGAGGTAAAAACCTAGCTCTGAGAGTCAGAGAAAGCACCCAGCTGACCTTCTTTCTCAGCTCAGGTCCGGATGGAAAAAACCCAAAAGGCTCACTAGCTCAAATGATATCCCAGGAGGAAAAGGCCAAAAAACCCAAGGTCAAAGGCTTGCTAGCCCAAAAATCCAGAAATCTGGAGAAATAAAGCTCCAGAGAGCCAAAGCTCAAAAGCCCCTTGTCCACGGTGTCTTAAGTATCACTCAAAGTCCCTCCTACTTTTTAGTCCCTGTCAGCTGGTTTCTTGCTTTGCCTCTTAACCTAGGATTAACTTTATTAAGTCCTGTGTACAGAAAGCTCTTGGATTAAAGGTATGTGCCAGAGCTGGCTGGGTGAACCATACCATAATCACCTGTTTACAATAAACAGAAAGTTATTGGATTAAAGGTATGTGATAGGATTCAACCACACCAAACAAGAAACAGAGTTTTACAGTTCACAATTTTGGGGTTCTCAATGGGATCAAATATCCTGCAACAGTATAGTACAGGATAACCATACTATAACTCACAGACACAAAGAAGATAAGCAACAAGGAGGACCCCCACTCAGAAATGGGAATAGACAACAGAAGTGGTTGAAGAGAGAGAGCAGGTAAGAGAGGGAGCTCGGAGAGAAGAGAGGGCTGATAGCAGACCTGGGGAGAGTGGGAGCTGGGGGCAGGGCAGGAAGACAGAGGACTTGCAGAGAGAAGAGAAACCTTGGGCGGGGACTTCTCTGTGACAAGCTGGAGACCTATGAGGGTAATCTCCTGAGACATTATGAGGGTGACTTTAGCTGAGACTCCTAGTAGCAGGGGTCATAGACACTGGAGAGGCCACCCTCTAACTAAGCAGGACTCCTCGTGGAGGGAGAGGAACACCAACCCACCCTCCACAAAATCCATAACCCAAAACTTGCCCTGCCTACAAGATATGAAGGGACAAAAATAAAGCAGAGATTGAAGGAATGTCCAACCAGTGAGGGGCCCAACCTGAGACTCATCCCATGGGAGACAGCCTTCCCCTGACGTGAGTAACGATACTCTGCTATGCTTGCAGACAGGAGCCCAGCACAGCTGACCTCTTGGTAGTTCCACCCAGCACCTGATGGAAACAGAAGCAGAGACTGACAGCTAGACATTGGGTGGAGTGCAGGGAGCCTTGTGGAAGAGTGGGGGGATAGAAGGACCCAGAGGGGACAGGAGCACCCCCAAGAAGACCAACTGCCAACGAACCAGGGCCCAGGCGGGCCTGTAAAGACTGAAGTGCCAACCAAGGACCATGCATGGACTAGACCTAGACCCCCTACACAGATGTAGCCAATGCGCAGCTTGGTCTTCATATGGTTCCCTAGTAAGGAGAGTGGGGGCTGACTGACATGGACTCTGTCACCTGCTTTTCGATATCTTTTCTCTGGCAGGGCCACCTCGCCAGGCCACAGGGGAAGAGGCTGTACTCAGTCCTGATGCCAGTTGGTGTGGTGGGGTGGGTGGGTAGGCGGGGCTCCCCTTCTCTGAGAAGTAGGGGAGGGGAATGGGGAAACAGGGAGGGAGGGTGGGACCAGGAGAAGAGGAGGGAGGAGGCTGTGACGAGGACGTAAAATGAGTAAATAAAAATTAAAATGAAGAAAAGAAATACTGGCCAGCATTTTGTCTGTGGGACAGCTCTCTAGACATGTATAGATGTGGTCAATCTAGACACTCACGGTAACCTTTATGGTAATAGAAAAAGTGTTGAACCAACTTCTTCAATGATTGGCATAAAATCTACAACAAAAATTTCAGACTTCTGATCTCTCTTTTTTTTTTAAAGATGATCTCATATATCCCAGGCTGGCCTTGAACTCACTGTGTAGTGGAGGATAGCCTCATCTTCCTGCCTTAAGCTCGCAAGTGCTGTGAGCATAGATCACTAGGTTAAGCAAACCTTCCAGTTTTTCTTTATTTAAATTTTTAAAAAAGATTTTATTTATTTAATGCATATTAGTGCTCTATCTGCATGTTCACCTGCACGCCGGAACAGGACAGTAGAGGGTATAGATGGTTGTGAGCCATCAGGTGGTTGCTGGGAATTGAACTCGGGACCTCAGGAAGAGCAGAGAGTGCTCTTAACTGCTGAGCCATCTCTCCAGCCCTAAAAATTTTTTATTACAATTTATTCACTTTGTATCCTATCTGTAGCCCCCTCCCTTTTCCCTTTCCAATCCCACCCTCCCTTTCTCTTCTCCCCCATGCCCCTCCCCCAGCCTATTGATAGGGAAGGTCCTCCTCCCCTTCCATCTGACCCTAACCTATCAGGTCTCATGAGGACTGTCTGGATTGTCTTCCTCTGTGGCCTGGTCAGGCTGCTCCCCCACCCTCATCAGCGAGAGGTAGCCACTGAGTTCATGTCAGAGGCAGTCCCTGTTCCCCTTGCTAGGGAACCATCTTGGACACTGAACTGCCATGGGCTACGTCTGTGCAGGGGGTCTAGGTTATCTCCATGAATGGTACTTGGTTGAAGTATCAATCTCAGGAAAGACCCCTGTGCTCAGATTTTTTTGGTACTGTTGCTCTCCTTGTGGAGCTCCTGTCCCCTCCAGGTCTTTCTATCTCTCCCTTTCTTATAAGATTCCCTGCACTCTGCGCAAAGTTTGGCTATGAATCTCAATATCTGCTATGATACCTTGCTGGGTAGAGTCTTTCAGAGGCCCTCTGTGGTAGGTTCCTGTCCTGTTTCCTGTTTTCTTCCTCTTCAGATGTCCATCCCTTTTGCCTTAAATTTTAGTGAGGATTGATCATCTTACCCAGGGTTCTCCTTCTTGCTTAGCTTCTTTAAGTGTACAGATTTTTGTAGGTTTATCCTATAATAGCTGTCTAATATACACTTATAAGTGAGTATATATCATGTGTGTCTTTCTGCTTCTCAGATAGCTCACTGAGGATAATCTTTTCTAGTTCCCGCCATTTGCCTGCAAATTTCATGATTTCCTTACTTTTAATTGCTGAGTAGTATTCCATTGTGTAAATGTACCACAATTTCTGTATCCATTCCTCAGTTGAGGGACATCTGGGTTGTTTCCAGCTTCTGGCTATTATGAGTGAAGCTCCTACGAACATGGTTGAGCAAATGTCCTTGTTGTATACTTGAGCATCTTTTGGATATATGCCTAGGAGTGGTATAGCTGGATCTTGAGGTAGCACTATTCCTAATTGTCTGAGAAAGCACCAGATTGATTTCCAGAGTGGTTGTACAAGTTTACATTCCTACCAGCAGTGGAGGAGGGTTCCCCTTTCTCCACAACCTCTCCAGCATGTGTTGTCACTTGAGTTCTTGATCTTGGCCATTCTGCTGGTGTAAGGTGAAATCTCGGGGTCGTTTTGATTTGCATCTCTCTGATGACTAAGGATGCTGAGCATTTCTTTGTTTCTCTGCCATTCGATATTCCTCTACAGAGAATTCTCTGTTTAGCTGTACCCCCCCCTTAAAAAAATCGATTGCTTGTTTTATTGCTTTTTAACTTCTTGAGTTCTTTATATATACTGGATATTAGCCCTCTGTCAGATGTGGGGTTGGTGAAGATCGTTTCCCAGTCTGTAGGCTGTCGTTTTGTTCTGATGACAGTGTCTTTTGCTTTACAGAAGCTTTTCAGTTTCATGAGGTCCCATTTATTGATTGTTGGTCTTAGAGCCTGTGCTGTTGGTGTTCTGTTCAGGAAGTTGTCTCCTGTGCTGATGAGTTCAAGGCTCTTCCCCACTTTTTCTTCTAACAGGTTTAGTGTGTCTGGTTTTATGTTGAGGTCTTTGATCCACTTTACTTTTGTGCAGGGTGATAAATATAGATCTATTTGCATTTTTCTACATGTAGACATCCAGTTAGACCAGCACCATTTGTTGAAGATGCTGTCTTTTTTCCATTGTAGGGTGAGGCAAACCTTCCAGTTTTTATTGCATGAAACATGAAAAAAAAAAAACAAAAAACAAAACACACACACACACACACACACACACAAACCTCTGTGTGCCACTTATATCTTTCTAATGCATGCTTCTCCTGCCCTCTGCTGGACAGAACATCTAATAGCAGCTTGATTTCTCTCCCTGTTTTGATGGGAATATTCCTAGGCTTTGCTAGTCACTAGCTCTGAATGTTGGGGAATTTATTTGGCTTTCCTCTTTCTCTGTTTCCTACCGTGTCGAATGGAGACAGTGTTTATAGTAAGATGTTAAAAAGTCTATTTATGTGAGAGGATTAATCCTCACTTAGAAAGTCAAATTGGATGGACATTGGATGTAGGAGAAAACAAGTAACAGGACAAGAGCCTACCACAGAGGGCCTCGGAAAGACTCTACCTAGCAGTGTATCAAAGCAAATATTAAGAAACATAACCAACCCTTTGGCAGAGTGCAGGGATTCATATGAAAGAAGAAGGAGTTAGTATGACCTGGAGAGGACAGGAGCTCCGCAAGGACCAAATATATCAGGGCACAGGGGTCTTTTATGAGACTGTCTCTCCAACCAAAACCATGTATGGATATAACCTAGAACCCCTGCTTGTATGTAGCAAATGGTAGCTCAATACCCAAGTGGGTACACTAGTAAGGGGAACAGGGACTAGTTGGACAGAACTCAATGGCTGGCTCTTCGACCTCCCCGTCCCCCCCCCCCCTCCTGCCCAGGGAGGAGCGGCCTTGCTAGGCCACAGAAGAGGACATTGCAGCCATTCCTGAAGAGACCTGATAAGCTAGAGTTAGATGGAAGGGGAGGAGGTCCTCCCCTATCAGTGGACTTGGAAAGGGGCAGGGAGGAGA
>CM053766.1:83756598-83843874 GCA_028658305.1 Pachyuromys duprasi
TATGTTGTGCTTTCCTTTTCATTGAATTCTAGGAAGTCTTTAATTTCCTTCTTAATTTCTTCCCTAACCAAGCTGTCCTTGAGTAGCAAGTTGTTCAGTTTCCATGTATGTGCAGGCCTTTTGCTATTTCTATTGTTGATGAGGTCCAGGTTTAGACCTGGACCTGGTCTTTAACGCATGGCTGTCAGGGGCCATTCCTGGCGCACAGCAAAGCACTGCTCTTACAGGCACACTTATTGTACCAGGAAATGTCCCTTTCACTAGGTGCCGGGTGCTCCCTCTGTGATGTTTCTTAGCCTGCTTTTCTGAGGAGGACTGATAGTCAGGAAAGATGTTGCTTCAATGCTTCTCCTCCAATGGCTGATTCCACACCCACCTTTTCCAGCATCTACAAAGGGCCGGCCTGCAGAGACTGGCGGTGAGCAGGGTTGGGTTTGAATGTATGCATTGCATAGTCCCCAGGCCTTTCTGTCGCTGTGTGGAAGAGTGTTCCAGAACCCTACCTACCAAAGAGCTGGAACCACAAAGGAAGAGAAGAAATGAAAGGAAGAAAGGCTAGAGGCGGGAAGCTGCCCGGCACGTGTGAGGTTGCAACGGGCTACGCGGAAGATGGCTGTGGCAGTTTTATCTTTGTCTAGGAGGGAACCTGTGTGGAGATGAATTCTGGAATAGGGTGGGAAAGAATAAAAATGTCATTTAACAACATTTTATTATATCTTATCTTCTTTGAGCGTCAGCACACGTGTGTATGTGTGTGGGTGCGAGTGTAGGGTTAGACAACCTGAGGAGCTGGTTCTCTGCACCCCATGACCTCTGGGATTCAGTTTGGATTATCAGGCGTGACTGAGCCATCCTTCCTTACCCTGATCCCTTGTCCCCCAATACTACTTTTTTTTGCAGAAAAAAAAAAGTTTAATCTTGTTGTAATAGTGCAAACCTGTAGTCCACATCCTAGAAAGTAGATACAGGTCACATAGCTGGACAAAGCCATCTTTCTGTAATTGACATCAACAGCTCCTGATTCATGTCCACACAGAACCTCAGTATGTGTCCTAATTTGGAAACTAGGACTTTGCAGATGTAATCAAGGAAAATGAGGTTACAATGGATGAGGGCAGCCATGTCTGATCCAGTGATTAGTATTTTTGCAGGAAGAGGAAACAGGTACACAAGAGAGATCCTATTCAGACACAGAGATGGAGACTGGCATAGAGCACCGCAGGCCAAGGGAATGACAAGGATTGTGGGAGCTGCCGGGAGCTGAAGGAAGCGAGGAGGGTCTTTCTCAGAGTCAACAGCCCCGCCAGTTCCCATTTGAGACTTTTAGCCTCTATTTGGGGAAAAGAAAAAACCCACACACTTCTGTTTTATTTTTGTTTTTCAAGACAGGGTTTCTCTGTGTAGCCTTGGCTGTCCTGGACTTGCTTTGGAGAAGTGGCTGGTCTTGAACTCACAGAGATCCCCCTGCCTCTGCCTCCCCAAGTGCTGGGATTACAGCTATGTGCCACCGCACCCAGCTTGTCTTAATTTTTTAAATGACTATTTACATGTGTATGGGTGGGGGGTATGCACGCTTTAGGTCACGTGTGGAGATCAGAGGGCTACTTAAAGGAGTCCATTCTCTCCTACCATGTAGGATTGAAAAGTTGTCAAACCCAAGTTGTCAGGGTGGGTGGCAAGAACCTCTACCCGCTGAGCCACCTTGCTGTTTTCTACTTCTGTTTTAATTTACCCATTTTGTGCTGCTGGAAAAGGATTTAACATTTCACAAGACGGAGACCACAAATTCTTTACTCCGTGGAGGTATTTCAAACTGTAGTCGTTTAGGTCACACCGTCCTCTTGAAGCACGTTTCTGCCGAATCAGGGCGCCTTGGCAATTATAAAAGGCTTCAGTTGGAGGCTTTCCTGCTCATCACAGCTCTTAACTGGGATATAAAATGTAAGTGACAGACGATGAGTTAATCTTTGAGCTATTTTTGTGGACCACTGTATTCAGACCCAGATCTTTAACATGTGGCTGTTAGGGGCCAACACCTGGAGATGCCAGTCACCTAAGTCCTGAACTCAGATGGCCATTTTTGGGCACAAGTCCAGTGTGTGGCAAACACATTATTTTCCTTTGCCTACAATCTATTTAAAAAACCCATCATAGTCTAGATGCAGCTTCCTCTGTTCTCATCCCTGAAGCTGGTGAATTCACCCAGCAGACCCCTTTCCAAAATAAGCTTGCCTTTTTTTTTCCCCTTCTAATCTGACTTGAATTGGCTTATTTCACCAGTGGAGATAAACTATCATCTTGATGCTGAAACCCGGGAGGACCCTGTTATGGAAACTGCAAAACTGCTCACAAGGACAATTCTCCCTCACGGCTTATGGGATATTCCTTATTTTTCTGTCCAGGCCTTGGCTCCAGATCTTTCCTCTTTAGACCTTAACCCTAGCACAGTGACGCACTTCCTCCAAGGAAGTCACACCCACTCCAGCAAGGCCACACCTCCTAATAGTGCCACTCCCTGTGGGCCAAGCATTCCAACACATGAGTCTATGGGGGCCAAATCTTTTCAAACTACCACAAGTATTAAAAGCTGCAAGGGAAAAAGGCCAAGTAACATAAAAAGGCAGGCCTATTAGAATTATATCCAACTTCTCAATGGAGCCCCTAAGGGCCAGAAGGGCCTGGACAGATGTCTTGTAGGCTATATACCCAGCAAAACTTTCAATCACCATAGATGGAGAAAACAAAATATTCCATGATAAAGTCAAATTAAACAATATCTATCCACAAATCCAGCACTACAGAAGGCACTAGAAGGTACTAGAAGGAAAACTCCAACCCAAAGAGGTTAACTACACCCACGAAAATGCAGGAAATAATAATCTCACACCAGCAAAACCATAAGAGGGGACACACACACTCAACACCACTACCAAAATAACAGGAATTAACAATCATTGGTCATTGATGTCTCTCAATATCAATGGTCTTAATTCCCTAATAAAAAGACACAGACTAACAGAAACATCCACCAAAATAATCTCTTTTAATTCTTAACATTAATTTCCCAAACACAAGAGCACCTATGTTTGTAAAGGAAACACTACGAAAGCTTAAATCACATATTGGCCCTCATAAATTGATAGCAGGAGGCTTCAATACCTCACAGTCATCAGTGGACAGGTCCTCCAGACAAAAACTAAACAGAGAAATACCGGAGCTAACAGATGTTATGAACCAAATGGACCTAACAGATATCTACAGAACATTTCACCCAAACACAAAAGAATGAACCTTCTTCTCAGAACCTCATAGAACATTCTCTAAAATTGATCACACAGTAAGGTAACAAAGTAGGAACTTTTTCCAAAATTGACTGCATAACTGAACACAAAACAAGTCTCAACAGATACAACAAAATTGAACTAGCCCTCTGCATCCTATCAGACCACCATGGATTAAAAGTGGATTTTAATAACAGAAACAACAGAAAGCCTACAAATGCATGGAAACTGAACAACTCTCTACTGAATAACTGCTGGATCAAAGCAAAATAAAAAAGAAATTGAAGGCTTCCTAGAATGTAATGTGTATTTTTAAAATCAATTTTATTTTGGTTTCTTAATAGCTCTACCTCTCTTCCAACTGTTACCTACCCTAATACATTCCAAACCCCCAACACCAAGTAGGAAAGACAGGTTAGTAGAGATAAGGAGTGTAGGTCTCTTAGCTACTTTCTGCTGGTTAGGGTCATTGGATTCCTTGGGGCAAGTCCAATCTTCATTTCAGGAGATCTCCAAGTTCTCGCCAAACTGCATCAGCTGCAAACAGGAGCATCGGTGGCCTCTTCTTTCTTGGAGCACCCCAGCTCTCTCCTGGCTCTCTCCCAGCTTTCTCCCCACTCTGGTATTTATTCCCTTTCCAGAGTCTTTAGAATTAAACTATTTGCAGCTGGCAAAGATCATGCCCCCTCTCAGAGCCTGCAGGAGGTAAATAGTCTGCTGTTGTGGAAAATCTAAAGCATCCCCATATCCTATACCTGGGAATAAAACATAAACATGTTTACATAACATAACTAAGTTTTTAAAGACACCAAAACTTTCACTACACTAGAATTCAATGAAAATTAATCCAAACTTTTGGGACACAATGAAAGCAGTTCTAAGTGCCTACATAAAGAAATTAGAGCGATCTCAAACTAGCAATTTAACAGCATATCTGAAAACTCCAGACAGAAAGCAGGTACACACAATAGGAGTAGACAGCAGGAAAAGAATCACGCTGAGGACTGAAACCAACAAAACAGAAACAGAGAATAATACCAATAATTCACGAACACAGAAAGAATACCCAAATTAACAAAATCAGAAGCAAAAGCTGTATATAACAACAGCCAACAAAGAAATACAAAGAATCTTTAAGTCATACTTCATAATCTTGTACTAAAAAATTGGAAAATTTAAAATTAATGAATAATTTTCCCAATAGATACTACTTACCAAAGTTAAACTAAGATCAGCCCCCAGTGAAATAGAAGCAGTCATTAAAAGTCTTCCAACCAAAATAAGTCCAGGGCCAGATGGTTTTAGTGAAGAATCCTACCAGACTTTCAAAGATGAGCTGACACCAACACTTCTTAAATTATTCTACAAAATAGAAACAGAAAATAAAAAACATTGACAAATTCATTTTATGAGGCCATCACCCTGATACCCAAATCACACAAAGACTAAACATAGAAAGAGGATTACAGACCAATTCCCCTAATGAAAATAGATGTAAAAATACTCAATAAACTACTCACAAACCTAATTCAAGAACACATCAAAAACATTATCTACCACGATCAAGTAGGCTTCATCCCTGAGATGCAGGAATGGGTCAATATACACAAATCAATAAATGTAATTCACCATATAGACAAAATGAAAGGAAACCCACATAATCATCTCATTAGATGTTGAAAAAGCCTTTGACAAAAATCCAAGACCCCTTTGTGATAAAAGTCTTGGAGAGATTAGGGATATAATGGACATACCTCAATATAATAAACAATTTGCAGGAAGCCTATAGCCAGCATCAAATTAAATGGAGAGAAACTCAAAGCAATTCTACAAAAGTCAGGAACAAATCAAGGCTGTCCACTCTCCCCATATTATTCAGAATAGTACTTGAAATTCTAGCTAGAGGAATAAGACAAGTGAAAAAGATCAAGGGGATACAAATTAGAAAGGAAAAAGTAAAAAAAAATAAAGGAAAAAAGTCAAAGTATTGTTATTTGCAGATGATATGATAGTATACTTAAGTGATTTCCAAAATTCTACCAGGGAATCCAACAGTTGATAAACACCTTAATGGAATGGCTGGATACAAGATTAACTAAAAAAACAACAACAACAAAAAACAAAACCCAAAACAAAATCATTAGTTCTGCTATACACAAATGACAAACTGTTGAAAAAGAAATCAGGGAAACAACACTCTTCACAATAGCTACAATATCTTGGAGTAACTCTAACCAAGCAAGTGAAAAACTTGCATGACAAAAGCTTCAAGCTTTTGTAAAAATATATTGAAGAAGATATCAGGAGATGGAAGTCTCACCTATGCTCATAGATTGGTAGGATTAACATAGTAAAAATGGCCATCCTAACAAAACCAATCTACAGATTTAATGAACTCCCCATCATAATTTAAGCACAATTCCTTACAGACCTTGAAAGGTCAATTCTGAACTTCATATTAAAAAAAACCCCAAAACCCCAGAATAACTAAAATAATCTTGTATAATAAAAGAACATCCCTGATTTCAAGCTGTCCTACAGAGTTATAGTAATAAAAATCACATTGGATTGGCATAAAAACAGACAGGTTAACCAATGGAATTGAATTGAAGACCAGACATAAATCTACATATCTATGGACACATGATTTTTGATTTTAAAAAAGCCAGAAATAAACAATGGAAAAAAGAAAGTATCTTCAACAAATGGTGCTGGTCTAACTGGATGTCAGCATGTGGAAGAATGCAAATAGATCCATATTATCACCCTGCACAAAACTCAAGTCCAAGTGGATCAAAGACCTCAAAATAAAACCAGATACTTTATATCTAATAGAAGAGAAAGGGTGAATAAACTAGAACTCATAGGCACAGGTGACAACTTCCTGAACAGAAAAAAAACACCAATAGCACCGGCAGAACAACAATCATTAAATGGAACCCCATGAAGCTAAAAAGCTTCTGCAAGGCAGAAGACACCATCAATAAGACAAAATGTCAGCCTACAGAATGGGAAAACCTTTTCACCAACCCCACATTTGACAGAAGGCTAATATACAAAATATATAAAGAACTAAGGAGAGCCAAGGCTACACAGAGAAACCCCGTCTCATAAAACAAAAGAAAACAATAAACAAAGAAACAACTCAAGAAACTAGACACCAATAACCTAATTTAAAATGGAGGTACATTCTGACGGGTGTAAGGTGAAATCTCAGAGTCGTTTTGATTTGCATTTCCCTGATGGCTAATGATGTTGAACATTTCTTTAAGTGTTTCTCTGCCACTTGATATTTCTCTATTGAGAATTCTCTGTTTAGCTCTGTTCCCCATTTTTAATTGGATTACTTGATTTGTTGCTTTTCAACTTCTTTAGTTCTTTATGTATACTTGATATTAGCCCTCTGTCAGATATAGGGTTGGTGAAGATCCTTTCCCAGTCTGTAGGCTGTCATGGCCAAGATCAAAAACTCAAGTGACAACACATGCTGGAGAGGATGTGGAGAAAGGGGAACCCTCCTCCACTGCTGGTGGGAATGTAAACTTGTACAACCACTCTGGAAATCAATCTGGTGCTTTCTCAGACAATTAGGAATAGCGCTTCCTCAAGATCCAGCTATACCACTCCTAGGCATATATCCAAAATAGGCTCAAGTTCACAATAAGGAAATTTGCTCAACCATGTTTGTAGCAGCTTTATTTGTAATAGTCAGAAGCTGGAAACAACCCAGATGTCCCTCAACTGAGGAATGGATACAGAAATTGTGGTACATCAACACAATGGAATATTACTCAGCAATAAAAAAACAAGGAAATCGTGAAATTTGCAGGTAAATTGAAAACTGGAAAAGATCATTCCTGAGTGAGCTATCCCAGAAGCAGAAAGACACACATGGTATATACTCACTCATATGGACATATAAGGTAAACCTACTAAAATCTGTACACCTAAAGAAACTAATCAAGAGGGAGGACTCTGGCTAAAATGCTCAATCCCCATCCAGAAAGGCAAAGAGGATGGACATTAGAAGAAGGAGAAAACAGGGAACAAGGTAGGAGTCTGCCACAGAGGGCTTTTGAAAGGCTCTACCCTGCAGACTATCAGGCAGATGCTGAGACTTATGGCCAACCGTTGGGCAGAGTGCAGGGAATCTTATGAAAGAAGTGGGAAATAGTAAGATCTGGAGAGGACAGGAACTCTACAAGGAGAGCAACAGAACCAAAAAATCTGAGCACAGGGGTCTTTCCTGACACTGGTACTCCAACCAAATACCATGCATGGAGATAACCTAGGACTCCTGCACAGATGTAGCCCATGGCAGTTCAGTGTCCAAGTGGGTTCCATAGTAATGGGAACAGGGACTGCCTCTGACATGAACTAATGGGCCTGCTCTTTGATCACCTCACCCTGAAGGGGGAGCAACCTTACCAGGCCACAGAGGAAGACAATGCAGCTACGCCTGATGAAACCTAATAGACTAGGATCAGAAGGAAAGAAAAGAAGACCTCCCTATTAGTGGACTTTGGGAGGGGCATGTGAGGAGAAAGGGGAGGAAGGGAGGGCTTGGTAGGGGAGGAGGGAGGGTGTTACAAGGGGGATACAAACTGAATAAAGTGTAATTAATAAAAAATTAAAAAGAAAAAAGTAAAATAGAGGTACTGATCCAAACAGAGAATTCTCAACAAAGGAATCTCAAATATCTAAGAAACAAAGAAACATTCAACATCATTAGTCATCAGGGAAATACAAATCAAAACTACTTTGAGATCCCATCTTACACCTGTCAGAATGGTTAAGCTCAACAACACAGGTGACAGCTCATGCTGGTGAGGATGTGGAGCTGGGGAACACTCCTCCATTGCTGGTGGAAGTGTAAACTTGTACATCCACTTTGGAAGTCAATATGGTGGGTTTTTTTTTTCCAGAAAATTAAGAATTGTTCTACCTCAAGACTCAAGTATATCATTCTTGCGCATATACCCATAGGACACTCCTACCACAAGGACACTGCCTAGCCATGTTCATAACAGCTTTGCTTGTAATACCTAGAAATTGGAAACAACTTAGATGTCCCACAACTGACGAGTGGTTAAAGACAATGTGGTACATCTACACAATGGAGTATTACTCAGCTTTTAAAAACAATGACATGAAATTTGCAGGCAAGAGGATGAAACTAGAAAAGATCATCCTGAATAAGGTAACCCAAACTCAGAAAGGTGCACTCACTTATAAGTGGATATTAGCTGTTAAGTAAAGAGAGGTAAGTAACAAGGAGGGGAGTACAAATGGCTGGGGTGATGGTGGAGGGAGGTGGAGAAGGGAACAGGAGGGAGCAGGTGGGGGTGGTAGGGATGAAGGGAGAGAGTGCTGGGAGAGACAACTAGAACTGGGGAGCTCTCAAGGAGTAATGTAGAAACCTAGTGCAGTAGAAGCTCCCTGTAATCTCCAAGAGTGACCCTAATGAACTCTCTGAGAAATGGGAGATACAGAACCCAAACTGGCCAGGTTATATAACCAGGCAAGGCTCCCCACTGTGAGACTGGGACATCAGTCCAGCCACAAAACTGTGGACCTACAATCTGTCCTACCTGTGATATGTGCTGGGGTAAAAGTGGTGCAGAACTGTGGGAGTGCCACGCAATGTCTGGCCCATTGGATCCATGCCACAAAGGGGAGCCCATGTCTGACACTGCTTGGATGTCCAGGAACCAGAGGCCCGGGATAAAACCAAACATGACTGGCCAAAAAGAAAAAAAGAGGCAATGAAATGATTCCTAGTGCTATTCTGTTATACTCATAGATTGGTGCCTAGTCCAATTGTCAACAGAGGGGCATTATCCAGCAACTGATGAGAGCAGATGCAAAGACCCACAGACAGACAATAGGCAGAGCCAGGGGCTCAAGGACCCCAGGAGAACACAGCTTACAGACTCAACTAAGCAGGACTCATACTGGCTCACAGAGACTGAAATGGTCAACATGAATCTTGTATGCATCTGAGCTAGGTCCTCTGCAATTAACTTATGGTTGTGTAGCTTGGTGTTCTTATGGGATTCCCAACAATGGGAGTGGAGAGTGTCTCTGACTTTTTTGCCTGCACTTCGGACCCTTTTCCTCTAACTGGGCTGCCTCATCCAGTCTTGATGGTTTGTGCCTGGTCTTACTGTAGTGTGTTATGCCTTGTTTGGTTGATATCACTGGGAGGTCTGCTTTCCTCTTCTTCTTGTTCTTGTTTTTCTTCTTCTTGTTCTTTTTTTTTTTTTTTTAAGGGAAATGGAATAGGAGTGGATCTGGAGGAGAGGGAGGTGGGGAGGGGCTGGGAGGAGTGGGGGAAGGGTAAAGTATGGTCAGGATATAATGATTGAGAGAAAAAGATAGAAAAAAAAGGAGAGACCCTATCTGTGCTGGCTCTAACTGAGACAGAAATTGGTGCCAGGAATGGGGTATTGCTGTGACCGACTTGACTGCACGTTTTTGGAGGGATAGTAGTGACATTTGGACTTAGGGCTAAAAAAAAGCATATGATTCTAAGAGTTCAGTGGGCTGTTGTGTGGGAGCTTGGAAGATAAGCATTTTGAGAGCAATGTATACATGCTTGGTTTAAAAGCTGGGCACAGATCTTGTTCTGTAACCCCTCCCCCCATCAGCCAACACTTTATTTCTAAAGAGTGTGAAGTGTAATTAATGGTAATAGTTGTTACTGGCCAAAGCTTCCCACTCCCTCGCTCTACCTCTAGATGGGTTCCTTTAGGCTCCAATTAAGAGAGGGTCATTACAATGTCTGCTGGGGGCAGCCAGATGCTTCGGTGGGTAAAGGCACTTGCTAGCAAGCTTGAGTGTGTCCTAGCGCACCCATGCGGCTGTCAGTTCTATCCTTCTGCCAATAGGACCAAAGATAGAACTCAGATCATCAAGCTTGTCAGCAAGGGCCTTTACGCCTGCCACCCATGCAGACACAAATAAATAAATTTAATAAACAAATAAAAAACACAAAGTGAAGAGGTGGCTCATGCCTGTAATTACAAGCACTTAGGAAGCTGAGGCAGGAGGATTGCCATGAGTTTCAAGCCAGCTTGAACCTGTCGGGAGCAAACAAATCAATAAAACACACAGGAAACAAAACCCAGCAAAAGAAAAACACCACCACCACCACACAAAACCAAACCAAACCAACCAAACCAAAAACCCTCCAAATTAAACGTTACTTATGCAACTATCTAGACAAGCTGGGGCTGTGGTGGTTATGGTTGTCATCGCCTGGCCCACTTCCCCTTTCCATCCTTGGCTACATAGGAAGTTCAGGGCTAACATAAGCTACATGAGACCTTGCTGCAAAAAAGTAAAGGTGATGGAAAGAGAGCTCTCAATTACACTGACACACACCCAAGGGATGAGAGAAAAAGGGGGGAAACTCATGATTCAAATAAGGAAAAGGGTGCTGATTTCTCACCTTTTAACATAACAGCCTGACCCCAGTGATAACTGCTTCTGCTTTATACCTTTTCCAGGCTAGCCTTCGGGAGGATGCAGCCCTTCAGCCTGTGTTGGGGGCTCGCAACAGTGGGTTAAGACACAGAGCGCAGGTCAGAGATGAGATCACACTGAAATCCCCCAAAGCTTGCTCCGGTGACCTCCAACAGCTAGGCCCACACATTCCCAAAACAGCTGGGGACCAGTTGTTCAAACAAATACTCTTGTTGGGTTTACAGATGCAAACACTTAGACTTTCCTCTCTCTCATTTCCATCCTCTCTGTTAGCTATTTAGGTCTTTGTCATTTTGGGGTACCAGTATGTCTGTGTGAGAATGCCTCTTGACATCTTCTGTCAGGTCCCTACAGTTCTGTTTATCCTATAGCTGCGTATCTTTCTTCCATTATAGTGCATTTCCCCCCATTTTTTTCCATTACCTTCTCAATTATTTCTTCCTTTTCTTCTTCCAAGATTCATCCATCCATTAATTCATTCATTTATTCATTATTCATTCATTCATTTTCCTTCCTTTCTTCTTCTTCTTCTTTTTTTTTTTTGAGATAATTTTTTACGTTTTGGCTGTCCTGGAACTCACTCTGTAGACCAAGCTGGCCTCAGAGTTCCACCTGACTCTATTTTCAGAAGTGTGCCATGACCACTCAACCTTCCAAGAGGTTTAAAATCTAGTACTCAACATATTTTTATTCTTTGCATCATTTAACTTTCTACTTCCTATGCTAATAATTATTGTTCTCACGACTAGTGCTGTCCACTGATTGTTTCCTCTTGAGGAGTGGAAACTGTCACCTCACACGCTAATTTGTGTTTTCATTTGTCAGTTACACTGCATTTCCTGTATTTTAAAACCAATAACATCAACTTGTATGTGCTTAAACCAATCTCCCCACTTGGGTCTGTCTTTTGTCTTTCGTCTTTTTTCCTGATATTTTAATCTCTTGTCTAAATCGAAGTCATTGTTGGGCCTCTTTGAATGTTCTCCTCCATCTACTCTCACACGTTGGCTCTGAATAGTGGATTCATTTCTCCCCCTATTCTTTTAAGGTGATTTAACTCCTTGTGCTTTGTTCCTCGATTGTTTCTTCATTTTGGTCCAATTACATAGGTCCCAAATGGTATCTATTATGCTGCCTCTGGGAGGGCTGAAGGTGTGTATCATAGCTGCTCTGCCCAGCACCCTGGTTGCAATAGCCTGGTGCTATGAGAATGCCCTGCCTGCGGGATGTGTCGGCCACCCAGTGGGTGCTGCCTTCACTTTGAATTGCATTACCTCATGCAACATGTTCTCCTCTATGCTTTGGGGGACTCAGTGCCAGTGTTGATCCCTGTTGAGTCTCCTCTAAAAGCTTCCCCAGCTTTTTAGATGCAGGGAGCTGTGGTCCTCAGAAAGGGGCTATGCCACCGTGCTGCTCTACCGGCTTTGGCTTTCCTCCCCACTCACCATGTATCCTTAGGAATGCTGGCTGACCTCTCTGGACTTCCCCTCCCATGTGGGAAATGGGAACCAAGATACTGAGCCCCTGCTGGAGGTGCAGAATTGCTGAGGTGATTCATTTAAACACGAGTGGACAGCATCACCGGGAACTGAGGCCTTTACCCCTTTCCTCAGCCAAAGCATCTTGTTTCCTGGGTCTCTGTTTGGCTCAAAGCTGGAAGCCCAGCCCGCACGAGCCCCAGGCCCTCAGAACTGCAGGCCCGTGGGTACTTTGCTTGTGAAACTCATATCTTTCTCAGCGTTCCTGCTTTCCTTTCACAGCTTTGCAGTGTGCTAGCCTTGGCCTTGACTGTCCAGTGGGACTCTAGCTCTCACACCTGTGTGCCAGTGGGTCAACATCCCAGAGAGCGGGTACATATATGTTGTGTTGACTCTAGTATCTTTTAGTCATCTTCATTAGTAATCAGGCTAAGAAAGAAACCTCTAGGCCTAGGAAACCCAAGTTGGACAGGTGCTGACAAACATTTGTGAACAATACCATTCGTGAGTGCTGACAAAGGTCTGTACAAGCCCCATTCTGCAGATAAATAAACGGAGCCTATTCATGATGTTTCTCATTGCTCTGACTAAATATGCAAAGCAATTTAAGGAAACAAGGGTTTATTTTGGCTCATGGTTGGGGGGGTACCACCCACTGCTGTGGCAAGGGCAGATTGGTGGGCTGATGAGACTCCTGGTAGCATTTGGTCTGCTCTCAGGAAGCAGGGGGTGCTGAATGCTGGGGTTCATTCTTTTTTACTCATCCTGGGAGCCCTGCCCATGGGACGGTGCTGCCCACACCCAGAGTGTGTGCTTTCTCTTCAGCTAACCCTTCTGGAAACCCTTACCCAAGAGTACGTCCTCTAGGTAGCTCCAAACCCAGTCAACGTGACAGTGAAGATGAACCGGCACTCAGAAGGGACACAGCTGCGTGTTGTCACGTGACAGTGCAATGTGGTCATGGAGGTTGGCATCCTGGTCTCTTCGCCGCCTTGCTGTGAGATCTGGAGTGCGACCCAGGAGCCTGGAAGTCTCTGGTCTGTCAAATGAGAATGTTAGTAGGACCTATCTATTGTGCAGTCATGGAGAGGACAGAGTGATACCGCATGTGTGTATGTAAGCATGTGTGTGTGAGTGTGTGCACACATGTATGTAGATTTATGTGTATATGTGTTTGCGCATTGCCTGTGTTCATATGCATGTACCTGTGTGCACATGTGTGTATGTGTATGCAGCATATATATATATGTGCATTATGTGAATATTTATATATATGCATGTGTGTGCATGTATGTGAATATGTTTATATGTGCATATGTGTTTACATGTTTGTGAGTATGTGTATGTGTACATATGTGTGTGTGAATGTATGTATGTGTATATGTGTGTGAATGTATGTGAGTATGTGTATGTGTGCACATGTGTGCTTGAATGTATGTATGTGTACATGTGTGTGCATGTATGTATGTGTATGTGTTCATGTGTGTGTGCATGTTTGTGAGAATGTATATATGTGAATATGTGTGTGTGCATGTATGTGAGTATATGTACCAGGTCCTACCACTTAGCTTCAGATACTTGACAACTTATAGCATTTGTTATATGCTTTACTTCCATTTAACAACTCTGTTTCAAGGAAGATTTTATAGTTTTGTTTTTTTAAATGGTTTTTAAATTCCTTGAGGGTTGGAGGTGACGGGTGGAAAAGCAGGCAGAGCGGAGAAAAAGCTCTTTATTTCTGGTCTGGTTTCATTAAAACAACTCTGCTTTGTCCTCAGCATCTTGGCTTTCCTGTGTTTCACTTGTTAGTGGTTTTGGCCAGTCTCTGATTGTTCTGTAGTTGTGGCTGGAGCGATACTTTCTCAGAAGTGGATAATCCGTACTGCATCTCGTTCTGGCCACGTGTTGGCCACACTTGCTCAAGGCCTTCTTTGTGCTCGGCTGCTTCTTTTGGTTAACAGGGATGCCATCCAGGGAGTCCGTGGGGCAGGAGGGGATGGGGTCCCATGCGAACAACCTGACATTTGAGACATAATCCCTGCTCAAGATGTTTTCCCTGGCGTAGGGCCACCCAAGCCGAGGTTTAACACACAGGATCATAGCATAAGTGACAGAAACACAGTTTGAGTCCTGTTGTTTTCCTCAGAAGCAAGGGCAGAAACCGCTTGGAGCTGGATCCGGCGAAGGGCTTATTTCAAGCTGTCTCAGTGGAAAATGACGGTGCTTGGGCTCTCAGGAATGGGGCGGGCTTTGGGGGACACAGATCACACCCTCAGCTCTTTGGCATTGGAGGGGTTCACTCATCCTTCTACTTCTCTGGGACTGTTCAGCCTTTTGAGTCTTATGTGTATAAAGAAGAGTCGTAGGATAGTAAGGGGGGGCACTAATGGTTTGTTCTCACCGTCACGTGCTGAAGTTGTAGTGAGTGACACAGTTTGTCCCTTCGTTTTCATCGGTGGAGCAGGCATCACCAGTTCCTGCTGTGTGTGTGTGGTGGGGTGGTGGGGGTTGGAGAGGTAGATGTTTTGTGGGTTACTGGCCCTCCATGGCTTGGCTTCGGGCCTGGTGCTGATATTGTCTCTTGTTACTGTTTCTCCTTGTTCTCAGTGTCAGAACATAGCCATAGACATGTGACCTTTAACACAGCTAGTGCTGACAGCTCACTGGCAATGATCTTTTGCTACATGCTCTTTGCATGGTGTGCTTATGTTCATGGGTACACAAGTGTGTGAGTGTGTGGAGGCCAGTTGTCAACCCGTCTGTCGTTGTCAGATGTGTGTGTCTCACCAAACTCAGGTCCTTGCACTTACCCAGCAAGCTCTTTACTAATGGGGTCATTGCCCCAACCCTAAAACACATTCTTTTCATATTCACAAAAATCACTTTGAGGGCCTGAGGCAATGGCCCAGGTGGTCAAAAGCTTGCTGTGTGAGCCCGAGTGAGGATCTGAGTTTGGATCTTCTTTGCCTAGGTAAAAATATGGCTGTGGAGCAGAGGTGGGGGTCCCGGGGTGGCTGGCTACCCCGTCTACTTAATCAGTGAGATCTGTGGTCAGTCAGGGAGAAACCCGGTGTCAAACAAACACACAAAACATGGAGAAAAGATTGAGGGAAATAGCGATGTCAATCTTTAGCCCCCACATGCAAATGCATACATGTGCTGTTGAGCCTGCACACACGCACACATACACATAGAACTCCTCACACACACCAAGACACACTCTGCCCACGCACACTATGCACGCATTTGCACACAAACCACATCCCACACACTTTTACGTGTATACTAAGTTCTAGAATCCACATATGAGGGAAACCATGGACCATCTGTCTTTCCGAGTCTTGCTTATTTCATTTAAGATAATAATTTCCAGTTCTATCAGTTTTCCAATGAATATCATTCCATTTTTCCTTTACAGCAGGATAAAATTCCACTGTGTAATTGTATTGCATTTTCTTTATGTCTTCATCTGTTGGTGGCCATCTGGCTAGTTCCTGTCCTTGGGCCTCAGTGAACATGGACATGCTAGTGTCTCTGTGGTAAGAGGTAGAGCCATTTGACTCTACCTATTTGGGGGTGGGATAGCCTTAAGCACAGTAACTTGTCTAGAGTCACCTGTAGAGAAATTTTAATATACCCACATGGATGCTCTGGTAAGGGATCACATCCAAAGACCTCCTAGATCTATGTGATTCAGCTGGAATGCAGACATACTCTGGATTACAGTATGGTCTGGCTGGAACACAGACATGCCCTTAGTACACACCCCTAATCCAAAACAATGTAGGCAAGGCTAGTTTATAGAATGAGGAAGCCATGTTTGAAAGTGATATCTAATTGAGGGGCAGACAAAGTGAGGAATCAGAGAACGATTTGACAGAATGAGTCAGAGATAGGATATGCCCAACTCTCATGAGAATGGACAGGAAAGAGAGGCTACTTAAGAGCAGTACAGGGCAAGGTAGCACACACCTGTAACTCCAGAACTTGGGTAGACAGAGGCCAGCCTGGTCAACAAAGTGAGTCCAGGACAGCCAAGGCTACACAGAGAAACCCTGTCTTGAAAACAAAAACAAAACAAAACAACAAACAAACAAAACAAAATAAAAACAAAATGGGGGTGGGAAGAGAAGAGAGTGTTTTTTTTTTTTTTTTTTTTTTTAATCCTGGGACAGTTTTACTGAGACAGATTGTGGAGAGAACATGCTAGACACAGGTGAAGACAGAATGAGAATGAGTCAGAAGATTAAAACTCATTTCCAGAATTAGTTTGAGGCCAGGCAGAGCAATTCAGTCAGAAGGCAAGGGAAGCCAGTTTGAATCAGCCAGCTTGGAGAGGAGTTTATGCCAGAACAGCTGGGTTGAACCAGCCAGCAAGAGTTCAGAAACAGATAGAAAGGCTTGGGAATGGCTCTCATCTCATCCCCTTATCTGAGGAAATAAAAACATTGATAGCCAGGTGGCAGGGGCATACACTTTTAATCCTTGCATTTGAGAGGCAGAGGCAGGTAGATATCTATGAGTTTGAGGCCATCCTGATCTACAAAATGAGTCCAGGGCTCTCTTACACAGAGAAACCCTGTCTCATAAAAACCAAAAACAATAGCAACAACAAACCAAAAAAGCCCATTTACACAGCCAGAGCCAACCCCACTTCTGTTGGACCCCATTGGCTATCTGGGTCACCAGTCCCTAACTCTTCCTTTAGTGCTTTTCACAGCTCTCAGTCTTGGCTTCTTAGTTCAAGTAGTAAAGAGAGTGTGATGGACTGAGTTCAGTGCACAGGCATTTCTCTTGTTGGGTTAGGTGAGATCCTCAGTTCAGCCACCTGTGGCCAGAGTGGTGGGACACATGGCTTATAGTTCTGAGCTCAGCTCAGAAACTGGAGTTCCACAATCATGGTGGTTTGACTATCAACAGCCCCTATATGCTCCTATATTAAGATGTTTGGTTCCCAGTTGGTGGAACTTTTTGGGAAGGATTAGGAGGGGTGGCTTTATTGGAGGAGGTGTGTCACTGGGCTTTGAGGTTTCAAAAGCCTGCACTATTCCCAGTGTCTATCTGCACCCCCACACCACCTAATGCCTGGGGATCAAAATCTAAGCTCTCAGCTGCTGCACCGGTGTCGTACCTGCCTGTTGCCATGCTCTCCATGGCGGGTATACATTCTAACCCTCTGAAACTATAAGCTCCAAACAAACTCTTTTATAAGTTGCCTTGGTTATGGTGTTCTATCATAGCGTTAGAACAGTGACGACCAGCCATGAAAGCTTCCTGAGATGTCCTTCCTTCCTTCACTTCCTATATTGCTTTAGTCTGGTTCCCCCAAGGGTGAAGGGCATGTCAGGTGGTCTGGACTGCCTGTCTACTCCTGTGCTGGGCTGAGGAATGCAACCTTCACCAGCAGGCTCAGCCCTGCCCACTTCTGCAGTCAATCTGCCCAACATTGGCAGTACACCCAGTGCTCTGTGCCTGCCAGCGGGTGGGGATTGGAAATTGGTCTGGCAGGCCTAAGCAGCAAGTATCCATGAGTCCGCCATGCTCAGCCTTCCTCTTGCTGTTCATGCCTGGGTTTTGGAATGTACCCTGGTTTTAACACTCTTGTCAACACCATTCAATGAGCCTGACTTTCCGCCTAGCACATCCCCTTCCTTTCTCAGTCCCCACGGGGAAGAGGGAGAGCCCCAACCACCTGCTGACTCCCAGTCTAAATCCAAACACACAGCTGTGATGGCACATATATGCTTTGAAGAATTCTGTCTCACCCCCACACCCAACCAGGACCCTTTTCATATCTGCTTTTAAACTTTCACTATTTGGCAATTTTCAAACACCAAATTCAGAATCATATGGTAGGTCACGGAGTAGCCATCTGCAAGTTTCAACAATGATCAAGACCGAGCTTGTCTCATCTATTGCACTTAATCCCTCCACTATTATTTTAAAGCACATTCCAGACACTGGGTCATTGTATCTGGTAATATTTGGGTATTTATCTCTAAAACTTAGAACTGTTTGTTTTTCACGTCAGCATGATACCATTATCACACCTAACTATGCTAACAATGATTGCCAATCCCACCAAATATTCCAGCTGCTGTTTATATTTCCAGTTGTCTTAGAAATTGTTTAAAGTCTACTTAAAAAAAACAATCTGAGTCTGTTCCCATATGTGATCTTTGTGATTTGTTGATGGCATCTCCAGGTTTTTGTCTATATGACTCTTTTCCTTGTAATTAGTTTCTTTGTGAAATTGCCTCATTAGTTCTGTAGAGTGGCCATGGAGGGACATGGCTGTGTTAGTCTGTGGACAGTTTCACACTGATTCAGAGTTTGTTTCTACTGGCAGGCCAACTTCAGAGGGAGAGCTGGATCCTTCTACCAGGTATATTACATGGCTGGCCATGGTGGCTAATTCTGTGTCAACTTGGCATAAACTATAGTCTGAGGATAAAGAGCCTTAGCTGAGAAAATGCCTCCATAAAATCAGGCTGTAGGCAAATCTGTAGGGCATTTTATTAATTAGTGGTTGATAGGGAAGGGTCCAGTCCATTGTGGGTAGGACAGTCTCTCGGCTGGTGGTCTTGGGTTCTATAAAAAAGCAGGCTGAGCAAGCCATGAGGAGCCAGCCTATGAACAGCAGCCCTCTATGGCCTCTGCACCAGCTCCTGTCTCTAGATTTTTGCCCTGTTTGAGTTCCTGTCCTGACTTCCTTCATTAATAGAGGATGGATGTGGAAGCATATGCCAAATGAACCCTTTTCTTCCCAACTTGCTTTTGCTCATGGTGTTTCATCACAGCAATAGTAACACTAACTAAGACTGGCTGTGCCTGTCTTAAAGAGAGAGTAGCTATTAATGCTCAGTTCTAAAATTTGTTAATTAATTAATTAGAGCATAGGAGCCGGAGAGATGGGCCAGTGGTTAGGAGTGCTTGCTTCTCTTGCAGAGGACCTGAATTTGGCTCCTAGCACCCATGTTGATTAAGTAGTTTACAATTGCCTGTAACTCCAGGTTTTCTTCTGACACCCTCTTTTGGCTTCTGAGAACACTCATGTGCATAAGAGCACACACATAAACAAAAATGCCAAAGATGCTCTTGTGCTCAGTTTGTAGTTGGCTGCTCATCACTCAGTCTTTTGATAAGGTTTTCCCAAAGTACATGCTGCTGTTTAGCCTTGGTTCCTACTGCCCTCATCACAGTGACTACTCCCCACTTATTTTCAGCTTGCTCCGATGGGTTTCTTCTCACGTATATCTCATGCTACCCCCGGCAGAAGCTTAGCCTGTTTCACAGCCATCTTGTGTCAGGGGTTATGCTACCTCCATGTGCCAGCAAAGATGGGTTTCTTCTTGATTTGGCTGTTGGGTGGCCAACCTAGCCTTCACTTTCCCAAAGTATCCAGGAGCCATCCTCTGTTAAAAGGGTACAAAAGTGGAAGAGATTAGAATGAATGGATCCTCCAGGGCATGCTCAAGATGGCTATCTGCAGGGGAGGGCAGGAAGTACAACCCAACAGAGAGAAGAATCAGACTGCTAAGTGCTTTCCACAAAAGCCTCAGGTGACTCCCAGGGAAGCTCAGAAGATGTCGCCCTGAGTTTGGGTAAGAGACCAGTCATCTATTGATGAGGGCTAAATGTTTGTCCATTCTAGCCCATCCCCAATTATATGTAAAAATCATAACTCAAATATGGTGTCAGGAGATGGAGTCTTTAGAAGGTGAACATGCCCTGAGAGTATGTCCTTGTGGATGAAGCTATAAAAGAGACCTAACAAAAACTTGGCCTCTTTTATTTTGGGGGCCTAAAACACAGAAGGCAAGTTGGGCACAGTAACGCAGACCTGTACCCTCTTAGGTGGCTGAGGCAGGAGAAGCAATAGGGGGGGTGGCCAGCTTGGACAACATTTGGAGACCCTGCCTTAGAATAAAACAAGAAGACAGCGGCTTGGGAAATGGCTCAGTGTCTAGTGTTTGCCAATGCATATGTAAGGACTGGAATTCTGATCTCCAGAACCCACATAAATGCCAGGTGGGTGTGGTAAGCTGCTTTTAATCCTTGGGGGTAGATATGAGGTCTCTCCAGAACAAGCTGGCTAACTAGGCTAGTCAGATTGGTGGGCTCTCGTTTCAAGTGAGAGACCCTGCCTCAGTGTACAAGGTAGCGATCAATTGAGGAAGACACTGGGATCTCAACCTCTGGCTGCCACTTGTGTGCACACACATTCACTCTCCCACACGTGCCCACATACATTGGAACATGTGTACATACATATATGCATGCATGCATGATACACACATGTACACATAAAAAAATTCCCCCAAACAGAACCCTCCTCCATTGCTGGTGGGAATGTAAGCTTGTACAACCACTTTGGAAATCAATCTGGTGCTTTCTCAGACAATTAGAAATAGTGCTTCCTCAAGATCCAGCTATACCACTCCTAGGCATATATCCAAAATATGCTCAAGTATACAACAGGGACATTTGCTCAGCCATGTTTGTAGCAGCTTTATTTTTAATAGCCAGAACCTGAAAACAACCCAGATGTCCCTCAACTGAGGAATGGATACAGAAATTGTGGTACTTTTACACAATGGAATACCACTCAGCAATTAAAAACAAGGAAAACATGAAATTTGCGGGCAAGTGGTGAGAACTAGAAAAGATCATTCTGTTTGAAGTATCCCAGAAGCAGAAAGCCACACATGGTATATACTCACTTATAAGTAGATACTAGACCTATAAGATAGGATAAACATACTAAAATCTGTTCACCTAAAGAAGCTAAGCAAGAAGAAGAACCCTGGGTAAGATGATCAATCCTCATTCAGAAAGACAAACCAGATGGACATCAGAAGAGGGAGAAAACAGGCAAAAGGACAGGAGCCTACCATACAGGGCCTCTGAAAGACTCTACCCAGCAGTGTATCAAAGCAGAAGCTGAGACTCATAACCAAATTTTGGGCAGAGTACAGGGAATCTTATGAAAGAAGGGGGAGATAGAAAGACCTGGAGAGGACAGGAGCTCCACAAGGAGAGCAACAGAACCAAAAAAAAATCTGGGCACAGGAGTCTTTTCTGAGACTGGTACTCCAACCAAGGACCATGCATGGAGATAACCTAGAACCTATACACAGATGTAGCCTATGGCAGCTCAGTCTCAAAGTGGTTTTCCCTAGTAAGGGGAACAGGGGCTTTCTCTGACATAATCTCAGTGGCTGTCTCTTTGATCACCTCCCCCTGGGGGTAGGGGTAAGCAGCCTTACCAGGCTACAGAGGAAGACAATGCAGCCAGTCCTGATGAGACCTGATAGGCTAGGGTCAGATGGAAGGGAAGGAGGACCTCCCCTATCAGTGAACTTGGAGAGAGGAATGGGAGGAGATGAGGGAGGGTGGGATTGGGAAGGAATGAGGGAGGGGGCTACAGCTGGGATACAAAGTGAGTTAAATGTAATTAGTATTAAAAATTAAAATTAAAATTAAAAAATTCCCCCAAACAAATAAAACCAATACCAACTAAACAAAAAACACACACCACACACACAAACATCACGCATACACACACACTCACATGAGAAAACAGGAAATTGTGACCCAAAGAGGGGAGAACATTCACCAGAACATGACTTTGGACATCTCATCTCTCTCCAGAACTGTGAGGAAAAAAATTCTGTGGTTTATGAGCTGAGGATTATAGCACTTTATTACAGAAGCCAGCACAGGCCGAGACAGACAGTCACCATCATGTGCTGTCCCCAGGAATAGGAAGTGTCTCTGAGAGAGGGGAGACATGAAGATGCAATTTCTGGAGAGGGCTGAATGTTGAAGGTATACAGCTGGCACAAATTCATGGGGCTGAAAGAAAAGAAAATGGGTATATTTATTCCTCTGGCAGATCTAACAGCAAAGATGGGGAGCGCTTTCCACTGTTTGAATTGGGGCTGCCTGTGTCATTTGATCTGGCTAAAAGGACAGCAGCCACTGCTGTGCAGAAAGTGCTAGGGACACTCCTCTCACGGTGTGAAGAAGCCCAGGTTAGCCCCAGCTGAGTCCTCAGACATGCATCTATGGTGTCCTGTACCGTCCAGGCTCTGCCACAGGGACATGTGGTTGAGCCACCCAGCAGGCACACAGGAGCATGGGAAATGTTTATGAATGTTTCCTACTAACGGCTGTTCAGCACAAACCTGGCTCACCTGTCTGGTCATTTGAAAATTTTATTTCATGTCCTCTTCCCCGGTGGTTAGATTTCTCATAAAACTTGTCAAATCCATGTTTTGTTTTGTTTTTCCTTCCTCCAGAGCTTTCTACAAAGCACTCTTTCAACTTCCTTCTTCAGCTCAGAGAACAGAATATAAGAGCCTTCACTGTTCATATTTGCTGAAGAAGAGGCCTTCCCAGCTGCCAGGGTGACTGAAGAGAAAACACAACCACCCCTGGAAGGAAGGCAGGGCTGCTGTGCCGCCGTAAATGTTTAAAGAGAGCGGGGTGCTGGCTAGGAGCTCAGCCGAGGCTTTGCAGGGACCCTGGAGGGTCTGCTGCAGCGAATTGAGTGGAAATGTGTTAAAATGAAAAAGAAAAAGCAAACCCTAAGAAAACACAAACCAAGCACCTTTTAGTTGCTTATTGGAAAAATATTTTCATAGTACATAGTCCTTGGCAGCAAATAGGAGTTTGATAAATGTTTGTTGAATGAATAAATGAGCATAGGGCTGGTTGGAGTATGTGCTACTGGGCTTGGAAAAATCTGTGCTTTCCTGCTGGCTAGGAATCTACTCAGAAGAGTGAAGTTGCTGGTATGAAACAGAGCTGAATTCAGAAGCCTTCAAGATGTCTCCTTCTGGGTACCCCTGGACTCAAGTGAAAGTGCAAGGCTACCTCTTCTGTAGGAGACACTTGTTCTAGTTCCATGCCTGGTTTCTTTTCTGACATTAAAAAAAGAAAAAGAAAAAGTAAAAAGATCCAACCATTTTGAAAGGCCCACATTTTGGGATTTGCCATGGGTCATGGAAGGGGAAAAGGTGACCCTGGGTGACTGACTTCCTTTCTTGGCTACTCATCAGTGTCTTTATGTGACCGTGGGTAAGTTACAGTAAGCACTATGTGCCTCAGTTTCCAAATCTGTACCATGGGGACAGTGATACTAACTTGCAGAGTGGTTGGGAGAACTGGAGTATGTGCAAAGTGGTGGGAATGATGGTGTTAAGTGGCTGGAAAGTGCCAAGAATTTACAGAGTTGCAGGTTGCCACTAGCCCACTGGATCTCACGATCCAACTCCAGCTTTTGGCTTTTTTCATAATTGTCAAATATTGGGAAAAACCCTGCCGGGCTCATTCATCCTCGGTGTCTCCATTTAGAGTCCTGGACTCGCTCTCTCTCTTTTCTAAGGGCCCCTCCTCTTTCTAAATGCCCATGGGGACAACTCACCACGTCTCAAGCTGCTAAAACCCAATTGCAGCTGCCTCGGACTCCATGTGTTTCTCATTCCCAGCCATCACGTCAGACATTTTCAGCTGCTAAGCACAAATGCTGGCCTATGTGTGTGCATGTACTATTATTATTTCTTTAACATTTCAAATGCCTGCACTTGGCTTTTGCCTCATTCTGTGGTTTCCTACCCATCTGCCCCACGCTTTAATTGCTCCACCAGAACTTAGTCTCTTCACTGCCAAGGTTGCCTCCCCCTTTCCTTAATGTTTCTGGGTCTCCCCAGAGGCCGTCCCTAATCTACTTCACTCTCTGATGCTTTGTGAAATTGAATGGCCTCTGTTTATCTTGCCCCTCCCCGCCATGTCCAGGGCGGGTTATCTCACTTGGGCTCCCATTTCCTGCTCTTATTCTTGGCTCCTGGCCAGGCATCACACATTCATGTGAAATCCTGCCTCTCCTAGCAGAAGGGAAAGGCTGTTTCCATTCATGGAAAGCCCATTTGCCACAAAGATGCTATGCCCTTGCCCTAGGCACCGCACTGGGATTCTCTTTCTTCTGACACGCCCAGGGCAAGGTTGGAGGGCTCTGGTTCCTATGGTTATTTGTGCTAAAGACCTGTTAAGGCAGCAGCAGCGTGGTCTTTGTGTGGGGATGGGAAGGGAGGGGGACCACCAGATCTAAGTGAGCTGGAGCTGGGTCCACATTTCTTTTCTTAGCCTCAAGTTGTTTATTTTGTGAGTGGAGGATGCCCGCTTGGGGAAGAGCAGGATTGAAAAGGGCTTAGCAGATGGCCCAGAAACTGGCATCTGATGCATAAATATTTGATTTTCTACCTGCTTATGGGTTGCTAGGGCTCCAGGCAGGTCTGAATTTTAACAGGAAAGAAATAGTACCTCCAAGCAGTCAAGAGAAGAATGTAACGAAGGGGAGATTTGCTGGGGTGTGGCCAGGGCATTCCAGTTCCTACAACAGAAGTCGGATGGAGCTACTGCAAGGCAAAGCCAGGGAAGGCTTCCATCACCCCAGCAGAAAGCCAGTGAATGGACTAGGAGTGGAGAAACATTCTGTCAGGGAGCTTTATTAGGCAGTCGCTTTGCACTAGGCCCTAAGTGTCAGTTTCCTGCCTAGTGATCATCGCCCTCACGCGTTTGTCTACCACAGGGCTGAGGTGTCTGCTTGCTTTGCAAGGAATCCCCCTTGTTTATCTGCACGTGTCACTTAAGTCTCCAACATGCTGGCAAGTGAGAAGGTAGAAAATCCAGGGGACAGAGCTGGGTGGAAACACAGGGGATGAGAAGTGAGTCTTCACCAGTGGCTTAGCCAGGGAACCAGGTTTCTAACCCTCAGCTACTGTCTTACTTTGCACTTGCCAGAAAGCAAACCTGACAAGCTTCTGAGTGCACATAGTGTGTCTGGGAGCTGCTCTTAGTCGGTGTAGAGAATGAAGCAGAGCCAAGAGGGCGTTTAGATCTCAAATCTACAGGGCCATTGAGTTTGTGCACAAAACATCCAGGGTCGTCTTCTTGCAGAGTAGGTCCAGGATATGCATGGACCAACTGCCAGTTCTTGCTGGCTGAGGGCTCACTCCTCCTGAGGTCTTTAACTCCCTGGCCATTTCTGGTTACCCGATGTGGGCAAGCCACCTTGAGGCAGCCAGAGAACACCACCTGATAGCTACAGACAGCCTGTGTCTTCTAAAGGGAGCCAGAAAGAAAATCTATGCAACTGTGATGATGAGCTTTGTCAACTTGGCACAACCTGGTATCATTGGGCAAGATGGCCTCAGTAAGGGATTGGTCTATGGGCATGTCTGTGATGGATGGGCTTACCTGAACTAATTGCCATGGGAAGACCCACCCTGAATGTGAAAGGCACCATTTCCCAGGTTGGTTCCTGAACTAGAGAAGAGTAAAGAAAGCATAAGCAAGCCCTCAAGCAGCATGCATGCACTTCTCTCTGCTATACATGCATGCTTGCATTTCTTTCTGTGACTAGCTTCCACTGTTGTGATTTCCCCACAATGATGGACCATAGCCTGGAGTTGTGAACTAAAATAAATGAGCCCTTTCTCGTCCAAGTTGTTTCTTGACAGTTTTTAATTTTTTTAATTAATTAAGTTTTTTAAAATCATAATAACAGAAAGGAAACTAGAGCAGACACCGATGTCATCTAATTTGTGTGGTAGGGGTCATGCTCCACTCATGGGTCACTTGTGAAGACTGAATGGCTGACCCTTAAAGGATCATGCATGCTCCAAGTGCCTGGGCCATTGCAAGTATCTGTCAGAAAAGAGGTATTCCTAGCAGAAGTGGGCAGATACTATTCATGTGCTACAGATGAAGCAAATGGGCTCAGAGAACATACAACATTTTCCTGAAATCAAACAGGAAGTCCCTAAGTGGCTAAGCCACCTCCTGACTGCTTTTCCCCTCTCCTGCA
Organism: Pachyuromys duprasi; assembly: GCA_028658305.1. Taxonomy (NCBI): domain Eukaryota; kingdom Metazoa; phylum Chordata; class Mammalia; order Rodentia; family Muridae; genus Pachyuromys; species Pachyuromys duprasi. The sequence continues at coordinate 83,782,719 of CM053766.1, forward strand.
GCTACCAGCTGTTTACTACATAAAGGGCCAAACAGCACTGTAAACATAAAATGTTTGTGGTCTCAGAGTTGGTAGCTCAGACCCAAGTTAAAAACTGACTGCTAGGCGGTGTTCCTCTCAGCCCAACTCTCCAATATACATGCATTTTCTCAGTCCCTTGGGTCTTCTATTTGGCTCCTAGCCCTTCATCGGCGATGCCTATGTGTATGTGCATATTCCAAGGGGTGCCAGAAAGTCTCCAGACAAAATAAACTATGCTGTAAAAAGGCCAAGGGCGTAAAACTCTAGACACCTTGTTCCTCTTGTAACAGTATTTTCTTTTAAAAATAAATATTTTGTAATACTCTCTTTACTGTCCTGCTGATACACACCCAAAACCAATAAAATGTTCAACTCTGTAAAGGTTATGGTGAGATATATAAAACATTTTCCCCACAGTTTTAATCAGTTTGAAGCATACAGGGTTTTTGTTGTTTTGTTTTTGTATTTGTAGTGCGTGTGTGCATGTGTGTTTATACATGAGTATTGGTTTTGTGTGTCTGTGTGTGTAGGCCACAGGTTGATGTCAGATGTCTTCCTCAATTCATCTCCACTTTGTTTTTAAATTATGTCTTATTTTTATATAGTATATATTTTGCAAGTTTGTATCGATACATTCTCATACTGCAAAGGCTGAGTCATTTGAACACAAACCGAACAGAACTGAACATTTCCTTGTACTCAGGTGGGCAGACCTAATTCACCTTTCTTTTTAAAAGCTTCCAGTGGCCAAAGGCAGCTTAACTCAGGTGATTAAAAATGTTGCTTTTAAACTCCTGGCCTCCGGAGCCACTCTCTCTTTTCTCATGCTCTGATGTGGGTTGTTCTGGGCGGTTTCCGGCTCTTACGCTTTTCCTTGGTCTGCACCTTCCACCCGCATCACCAAACCTCGCCTTCCTTCCTGGAACAGCCTTCTTCCTCCAGCTGCCCCAGGAGGCAGTGCTCGGTCTCCCTGTCCTTCACATCTTCGACCTCTGACCTCTGTTTAGGGATTCTTGCTCATCCTCTATGATTTTTTTTTTCAATGCTTTTTTTTTTCTCACATGTCCTTCTAGTGCATCCCAAGTCACTTTCCCCCCTTGATTGTTGGGTTATTTGCACCTTTGCCTTTCTCTGGTGCATATTTTGCTTTTTCTTTAAAAGGAATTATTTTCTCTTTTGCCCCTCTGATGATGTCGATTTATTTTACCACGATTTAAGAAAAGAATGCATGGATTCTCTCTACGTGTCTGTGCATCTAAGTCACTTCAAACCTTCAGTAGGCACCCTGTCTTCCTCTCTAGAGAGATTGTTTTGGCTCTTCTCATGTTTTTTTTTTTTTTTTTTTTTGCGTTGATGTTTAAGCTTACTTTCTCTGTCTCACTCTGTCTCTGTCTTCCTCCTTCTCCTCCTCCTTTTTAATTTTTGTCTTCAGAGTAATAGTTGAAGACTGTTGTCAGGTTTGTGCCTTTGTATTTCTGGCCAGGGGCCTCCACAGACTTCTTTACAGATTAAATACCATCAGACACAGTAAACACTGACCCCTTCTATGTTCTGGGCAAAGTTCTCATTTGGATATTTAGTATCTGACTTTTATCACCTGGCCGCTCTCTTATGTCATCAAGGGCTGCACCAGCTGGGAAGCATTCAATATAAACATCTTTTTCTCATATCATTTTTATGCTTGCCAGTCACTTTGGGGCGGGTGTTGCTTGGAGATCCTTAGAGTCAAGGTCTGCATTGACATCCAGGAGTGCTACCTCAGATTGACTTAGTGCTTGCACGATTACATTAAAGGCTATCGTCAGACTGCCTAGTCTGTTGAATTTTATCATTACTTCCAAAGGTACCCAACCTTAATTTTTTTTTTAATTAATTTATTTTTATCTCAATCACAGGTTAGGTACTTTGAATCCCAGGCATAGCCCCCTCCCCTATTCCCTCCTACCCTCCCACTCCCTCCCTCATCTCCTTCTTCCCCGCCCCCTCCAAGTCCACCCCAACCTTAATTTCATTTGATCTGTTCTTTTGCAAATTTGTCCAGTGGCAAATTGAAGTCTTCAATATAATGCTTCATTTGATGACATATATTGGCCTCCAGAGCAACCATTTTCCTCCTTCTCCTTCTATTCTCTCTCTGTCTCTGCCTCTTTGTCTCTCTCTCTTTTGGTTTTTCAGTACAGGGTTTCTTGGTGTAGTCTTGGCTATCCTGTATTCTCTTTTTAGACCAGGCTGGCCTTGAACTCACAGTGATCAGCCTGCCTCTGCCTCTCAAGCGTTGGGATTACAGGCGCACACCGTTGCACCCTGCTCATTTTCACCATCTCTTATCTTCAACTATTGTGGCTAAAGTTTCTCCCACCAAAGATCCTGATCCTGCAGATGGTTTGGGCTTCTGCTCCATCATCCCTAAGATGGCTTTGTGGGACACTTCCATTGCAACGCTGTTCCTCATTTGTCAGCCCAAAGCACCTTTGTGTGAGCACAGTGCCAACTAGTTTATTTAACTCACAGGTTTGTAGATTGAGAATCATGGCATCAACACCAAGAAGCCATCCCCTCGATGGCGAAGCAGAAAGGAAAGCACCCCCCTTTGCCCCCATGAAGAGAGATCAAGAGTGGGAGGTTGCTTAGCTGTATAGACTTGCTCTGTGAGCTTCATTAGCACCTTCTGGGAATGACAAGACTACCTCGTATGGGTTCTATCACCTCTTAGCAAGTCCATTGGGTACCAGGCTTCCAGCATGAATAGTTGTTTTTGGGAAGGGCTGCAAAGATGGCCTTCCTTGCTACTAGACTCTAAACGTTTCTGATAGTGGCCAGTCTCTCATCTCACTGAACAGAAATGACCTTGCTGTGAGCCTCGGGTTTCGCTAAGGACAATAGGAGACCCCAGGCCAGTAGCTAAAGCCATGAAAGGTGTGGCTTTGCCATTTGTGTGAGGCTCTGGGCCTCTGTTGTTTGGGGCCATTTGACTGGACTTTGTAAGTCAGGCTTCAGGGAAACCTGAAAGGGCCAGCAGGGATTGTGGCTTTCCTGAAACCCGGGTCCCAGGATGCCCCCTTGTCTTTGAGGATGGCCCGTGGCTCTGGCTCCAGCAGACTCTATGATAGATAAAAACGGGAAGTTAGAATTCTCTAAGAACGTTTGCAGAACTGAGGACATTATCCCTTGTGATTTGTAGCTGTTTGTTGTCTATATTTTACTTTTTTTTTTAAAAATCACCCCCACGAGGTGAAGCCTAGTTTCCTCTCTGGCTGGACTTCAGGGGGAATAATGTACCCTCCAAACATTTAATGAACGTCCTCAACATCTCAAGTCTTAGTGCAGGGTGGCTATCCTGCACGGATTTTTACCTGCACTGAAGCTTCATCTCAGCCCTGTAAGCCAGCCAGGTGCTCTGACCTCTGCCTTGCCAAACATTTGGGCGGGCCTGTGGGAATCTATGAGGGGTCTTTCTACTGTCTCTGTGGTGCTGTGTCCCTCCTAGAAACCCTGAACGCAAGTACAGAGTTACGGAGAAGGGAATGGAGTTTCCTGGAAGTTGTTCAAGTCAACGTCCTTCAGTTCTTTATTAGTACTTTATTTATGCACCCTGTGTGTAAGGTTCTCCCTGGTGTAGCGCTTGCTTTAAAAAGCACAGAGCCCAAGAGAAGGAGGGGAAAGCTCACGCTAGAGTGTGTGTATGCAATTGGGTGGTTGGGAAAATGTACCCGGTGTTTGCTAAGTGTGTCGCACAGATGAAGGACCTTTGGTTGGGGCTATATTGCCTCCTTGCCTATGCCTTTGATTTGCCTGGGACGAATGAGTTCCCTTCCCCCTCTTGCCTAAGGAAATCTCTCAACCTCTGTCCATCCTGGGGGAGTACACTTGAGGTTTTGTAGTCTCACATCACTCTCCATTCTTCCCATTGGACTCAGATGGATGTGATTCAGCTGTGACCACAGTATGTGTGTGTGTGCCCTGTTTCTCAGTCTTTGTGCATGAGTTCCCGGGGGCATTTAAACCTCAGCACGTCAGCCTGTGAGGACACAGAACTGTCTTCCCGAGCAGGGGCAGTGCCCTGGCCCCATGCTTACCGACTCCTGCCTTGCATTACTGATGCTTTTGACTGCACTCTGCTCTGTGCAAGCAACGCGGACAGCGCAATCCGTGTCTTTCACCTGGATGGATACCCAAATTGCCTGTGAAGGATGAAGGGGAGAAAGAAGGTGTTTGTGGGACGCCCCAGTGTGGATGTGATATCTGCCAAGGGAAGGAAGGAAGGAGAGAATGACCACGTAGCACTGAGGGAACCTACCAAGCTCCCGGAGCCTCCAAGCAAAGATCCCTATGCCCCTCTCCTGAGGCATAGAAAGCTCCTGCTCAGTTGTTGGCTGAGATCAGGGAAGCCAAGGTGCACGTGCTGCAGAGATTCTGAGGGTATGGAGGCTGTCTGTCAATCAGCCCTCCCTCCCACCAGGCTCTCCTAGGAGATCTGAGCATTTCCGTGAACACCATGGAATAATGGCAGAGCTGTGGATGGACCCAGAGGGGACTGCATGGCCACAAGTGAGTCAATTCCCTCTCCTTCCAATTAATTTATGTTAGCTGGCAGTAGATGTATGGAAGACCCTCCTTACAGCTCAACTGCTCAAGAATTGCTGGCTGTTTTCCTGCTGGGAGACAGCATAACACGGTGTTGGTAGGGTGGATTCTGGAGAGAGGTGGCCTGTTTCTGTCACTTGTTACCTAAACTTTCTGGGACTCTGACTTATCATTTGGGAAAAAAGAAGATAATAGTAGTTTTTAACATCATGGGTTGTTGTGGGAGTGAGATAAAATAATCCAACCAAAGGAGTCCAACGTAAGGGCTCTAAGTGACTTTTGGCTTCTTTTAGGGAGTTGTGTAGAGCCGTGGCCTGCAGGGGGCAGCATCCTCACAGAAATCCAACTGCATCTGGTGTTTCAGAATAACGTGTTCAAAAGCACACAAGAGCGTTCAAAAGCAGCTAGCAGGGAGGAACAGGCAGCATCACCAATAAAAAAGCAAAAGAAAACACCTTTATCAGCAGATGGGTATAATAAATCAGGATCAAGAAAAAGACGAGGACTTTTCAATTAAAAATCCCATGTGCACTTGAAGGTGTGCGCAAGGCTTTCTGTTGGAAGCAGGCCTTCCTCTCTGCCCCTTTGGGCATGGCTTAGAGGATCCCAAAGCACAGGACATGTTGCAACTACAGATCAACCATCTGGAGAGAAATTGAGAGAATAAGAGCTCTGGGCTTGCACGCTCGTGGGTCCTAATGCCAGCTCAGTTTCTAACTAGATCGGGGACTTTAAACTATGCAGGCTCTTCCACAGTGGGACACAGACATCCTCTGAGCAGCCAGAGCAAAGGAGAGCCAGAGACAGGAAGTCATTACTTTTTGATTTCATGCCAAGTGCCCTGGTGTCCCTTTCGATCTGTACCTTTCTTCTGGAGGACGCTCCCTGGGTTCTCTGGCATTTGAAGAAAAGAAGGCATTTTCCTGTACCTTTCAAGTGCCCATCACTGCTCTTTGCTCTTGAGTGTGACTGGGATGTCTAACTCCTGGCCTCTTAGGTGTCACTTGGAATGAAATTCCTACAGTTTGCAGCATCTTATTTTGCATTTTCAACCTAACTGCTGAAATCCCTGCCTGACCCTTCAGCTTCCCTTTCCACTTTGCCCTGGATTTAGATGATTTCTTACACCACACGTGAAAATGGACCTTCTTCATCATGGTTTACCGGCAACTGTACCGATGTGGCGGGGTAAAGGAATTCTAGCACTAACGAATGCGTAGATGGTTTCCTCTGTTTGAGAGTTAATGAGCAAAGGGCCCTCTGTGTAGCTTGCTGTCCTCTGCTGCAAACGTTTCCCTTGCATGGATGCCCAAGTATGCATGGATGCCCAAGTATTCTGAGTTACCGAGGAGAGTGTGCCGAGGAGAATTTTGATAGATGCAGCTTGTCCAACTTCCCCCAAGGTCTGTGCCCTATCTCCTTCAGTCTCAGGTGCTCCACGCTGGCTTCTCAAGCTTGCTGAGCAGCTGAGGATGGCCTTGGGTTCCTAGTCCTCCACCTCCTGGTGTGCTTAATTTACTTAGTGCTGGGGTTGGAACCTAGGGCTTCATTCACACGAGGCAAGAACTGGAGAGGCATACAGTCTAATGTGTTAGTGCCAAATGCTGCACACACACTCCATTCGCCAATGTATGTGACTTCGGGAAGGTCACATGACCTGTGACGACTCAGTTGTCCCAAGTGTAGGTGAGAAGATGGGCCACTTTGAATTCACCTCCCCGAGTGACGGCTATGGCCGAGTCCATTTCTGTAGAACACTCAGAGCAGGTGCCTGGCGAGCAGCGAGCGCTAACCCCTGGTTTTGTGTCCCAGCTTGACTGGGTTGGGGGCTTGCTGAGCCCAGTGTGGGAGAAGCTGTCAGATGCCTGTGTTGGGTGACGCCAGATGACACATTTCACCAGCAGAGTTTTGTTGAACTAAGTTAAGTACTTTAATTGAGACATATCCAAAAACTTCTTTATATAGAAACACGTTTGTTGTGAAAAAGAACGCAAATTTGTACAAGAGAAAAAAAAAGAAAGAACTTTCAAAAAGCAAATTTATGCTGGGTGCACTGACGCCCAGCCTGCTACCAAAACACTCAGGAGCTGAGGCAGAAGGATTGCTTTGAGTTCCAGTAAGCCTGGTTGCTCCACACTGTAGGCTTGAAGGCAGCCCAGCCAGACTGCATAGCAATATACCACCCTCCTACCTTAAGTTGAATGCACTTCCTCCCTCCTTCCTCCCTTCCTTCCTCCTTTCCTCCCTCCCCTCTTCCCTCCTCCCTCCCTCTTTTTCTCCTCCCTCCCTCTCTCCCCGTTCTTCCTTCCCTTTTCCCTTCTTCTTTCCTTTCTCTCTCCTGTCTTCCCTTCTTCTCTCCTTTCCTTTCTCCCTCTCTCCCTCCTGTCCTCCCTTTCTCTTTCCTTTCTATTATCCTTCCCCTCTTTTTCTCTGTACTTTTTTCTTTTACATTTTTGTAGTACTGGGAAATGAACCGGGAACTGTTAGAGACTGCCAGGAAAGAGATGGCTCGACACTCCCCACCCCAGAGGCACACACTTGCTTAGGATGTTTCTGTTGAGAAGAAGGTTGAATAATTACTGTAATTTATGGTGGTTTCTCTTTGACAAAGCTGAGAGTTTCTGTGAGTCCAGCTTTCTAGAGTCAAGAGTTCGCTGGCACTGTCAAGTCTTCCTAGAGGCAGAGCACACATTATTCACATAGACAGGTGGTGCTGGTGTTTCAGGAGATACGTGGGCAGACAGCGCACTTGAAGTAATTTCCCTGTAGTGCTACATAAATAGCAGGAATTTTAAGTAGCGAGGTAATCTATCTCCAATTTTGTTGAGCCACTGGACAGACTGGGGCAGCCAGGAAGGGATGGCCAAGAAAATATTGGGATCACTGAGCTCTGGATCTCACTGCATTCTCTCTTGCTCTTCGTCCACTCACTCCATCTTTGTGTCTTGTTTTACATTTGTCACATTGTTGTCGGTCTTTTACTGACAGCTTACTGAGGTGCAATGAAGAAGCCATTAAATTGCTTAACATACGAGTTTGGACTTCTCTTTTCCCTGCCCCCCTCCATCTCTTTGTCTTTCCCACCCCTTCTCTTTCCTCTTTCTCCAGAGAACTCAGGGCTCATTGGTCAAGTCTCCATCCCATGTCTCTCCATGTGACCCAGGTGGGTTTTGATCTTCCTGCTTCAGCCTCTCAAGTGGTGAGGATTAATTACAGACACGCCACACCTAGCCTGTTCCTTTCTTAAAGCTCTTTTGCTTCCACTAGGGAATGAGGACCATTCTCTGTCAGGCAGACGCAAATGCTAGAAAGTTCATTCTAAACAGAATCATTGGCTCACACAAGTCGAAAGGCTCCCATTATACATATATGCAGATTTAGGGTTCCAAAGTCCCTCTTGGATCTGATTTTTTTCCTCTTAACTTTAAAACTTTACTGATTTATTGATTGTGTGGAAGCAAACAGGTAGCACGCACGGCACTTACGTTATGCTCAGTTGACAATGTATGGGAGTCAGCTCTCCCTGTCACCTGGCGGGTTCGGGGGTTCAAGGTCAGGTTGGCAGGTGTGGCAAGTGAGCCGTCGCACCAGCGCCTCTTCATCTCCATTCTGACCTGTCTGTTCGTCAGATTTTAATGTCGGTAAGAAGGCTGCAGTTGCGTCTTTCCCTGGGATCTTCCGATGAGTAGCCCAAGTTTGCTTGTCTCTGCCTCAGCTTTCCCAGCAAAGTCTCCCTGGGGCCCCACTGAGCCAATGAGGTCTTGCAGCTCTTTCTGAACCGGTCACCAGGGCTAGGGGATTTGGAGGTGATTCTTGGCGTGGAACCAGAGCAGTCTAGGACACCATAAGAGCACAGCCTGCAGACTCGAGTAAACAGGCTTCAGAGGGACACTCAACAAATCTCAGGCCCACACATTGAGACTGAAGCAGCATCCAGGGCGCCTGCCCGGGGCTGCACTGGGTCAGTCATCTGCATAAATGTTGTGGTTGTTTAGCTTGGTGTTCTTGTGGGGCTCCTAACAGTGGGAGTGGAGGGGTCTCTGACTATTTCTCCCTTGTTCTTGGGACCCTTTCCTCCTAGTGGGTTGCCTTTCCTAGCTCTAAAATGAGGGTTTGTGTCTAATCTTATTGTAACTTTTTATTTGGTATTGGGTTCATATCCCTGGGAGGCCTGTTCTTTCCTGAATAGAAGGAAAGAAGGAGTGGATCTGGGAGAGGGGGGAGGTGTGTGTGTGTGTGTGTGTGTGTGGGTGGGTGCTGGGAGGCATATTGTATGAGATAATAGTAATAGTAATAAATCCTTAGTGCTCTTAACCACTGAGCAATCTCTCCAGCCCTTCCAGTTTTATTTATTTATTTTGAAAATGTTTCATTTCAATGGAAACCTCACATCTCCAGATAAAGGATTCAACCTTTTGAACAATGTGTGGGCCTGAGGTTTGTTGAGTGTCACCTGTTGGATGGTCTCCTGTGTGCTCCACTCCTGTCCTATTCCACTAATTTAGCCCCTCTGCCCCGGGCTCTGTTTGTGTATGTATTTTTACCGTAGCTGTGATTTAGGCAGTGTTGGCCAACTGTGTAGAAATGCTACTTTCACACCTGTGTAGTATCATATTGCCTGCCTCCCGCTTCTGTAACACCTGAATCCTCTCTGGCTCAGGTGTGTAACTGTATACACCTCTTTTCAGCCCTTCCTGCCAAGGTCCCCCTGCTAGATCTTTGTCTGCTTTTTCCTCACCTTCCAGTGACCTCTAAAGGAGCTGTTACCTGGGGGGGGGGATTTCTCAGCATTGGGGCAGTTGCATTAAGAACAGTCATTGGCCCATCTATATAAGCCATGAGCCAGTGGGTATGTGTTGAGTTATCCGTGGGGCTGGTCTTCACTGTGTGTGGTTAAGCAACCCCACATGATGTAATGGTTGGGAGCAGAGAGAGAATACACTTGGTTGGGTGTGCTGTGTCCAGTATAATATTTGTGGACCATAGACACGTGATTAAAGCTGAAACTGATGACAGTTTTCATTTTTTAATTGCACTAATCTAATTTCAAGTAGCCAATAGAACGTTTAGCCGTAGGCTTCCATCTTGATGACGCAGATGAAGAACAGTTTCAGCACCTAAAAAATTCTTCCCGACAGTGCGGCTCTGAAGGGAAGTGGGATGGAAACACTGTAACTTCTGCCAACACTGCCAGGGAGAAAGCAGAGCCTTGTCCCTTTAGATACTGTTAAGGGGTCTTGGGAAACTGGCTTAGTGTACGAAGATGGGGTAGGCACTGTGCACAGGCAGGGCACAGTATCTAAGGACCACAAAAATGAGTAAAGCATCCTTCATGCTATGTGGGGATGTAGGCTCATCTTTCAGAAAAAGCAGTCCTGAGAGAAGAGAGGCCGATGGGAGCCCTTAGAACACATGCCTCACATACAATTCCTTATGTGGATGGTTTCACGTAGCCTAAGGGGAGGTCATATCACCTGCACTTCATAGGGGAGGAAACTGAGCCTCAGAAAAGAATGTCCATCTGGAGGCTCTTTACTGCTCTATCCTGCCTTAAGCCACGCATGAGGGAGCTGAGCACTGAGACCTGAGCAGGCCCAGCTCGTGGGAGGACGGTGGCTGGATGTTAACAGAGCTCAGGCGGAGGCATGGGACAGCTCTTCCACTTTCAGAGAGAGAGGCGCAGGACAGAGAGACAGACAGACAGACAGACACACACACACACAGAGCAAGAGCAGAATGGAGCAGACAGATCTGGACAGGATAGCTCTAACCTTGTGGTTCAATCAGATGGCCTGGGGCCGTAAAGATACAGCAGGTGACGCATTCTCTAGATTGCAGTTTCCTTTGTGAGTAGGACAATCACCACAGTGATTATGAGTGGGAATTCGGAGGGCTGCTCTGTTCTTCTCTAAATCCCAGGGTTGTTGTTAATTACTTTGCCACCTATCGCTGACCCGACCATGATCCTGAGGCAGCTATTACTGTCTTCATCATTTTTGCAGCCTGAGATGTATCATCCTCTACATAAGTAGACCCTCAAAAAAATCAGTTCAATTTTTTTTAAGTGCTGGAATTGAACCCAGGGCCTGGCACATGCTAGGCAAGTAAGTATTCTACCACTGATCTAAATTCCAACTTCTGGAACCTAGAATGGAACTGAATGCAGTTATGAGGGGTAGGGAGTGTCAGGCTGATGCAAATGTCTATGTGTATGAAAAGAAAGAAATCTACACAGGCCTGTAATAGGGCAATAAATATGGAAACGTATGCTATCCCACCAAAATCACTAATTATTTTTGTTACTAGAACACCCACAGATCTGTCCATTTAGTATAAAAATGACCTCTTGTCACCATCACTTTGTGGCCATTGATTTTATGAACATTACAGCTAGATGTCACCAGATGTTAACCTGTGTGTGAGAATGACATGTTCTGTACAAAGAGAATGCATACACTAGTCAGCTTTCTGTTACTATAACAAACATCTAAGACAAATCAACTTACAACAAGGACAGGTTTGTTGTGATTCATAGTGTCAGAGGATTCAGTCCATGGTTGGTTGGCCATGCTGCTTTTGAGCCTGTAGTGGAGTAGCACATTGTGGGCAGTGTGTGGTAGAGAAAGCTGTTTCCCTTGCAGCAGCCTGAAAGCAGGGGAGGCCAGGAGGGTCTGCTCCTATCTACTCCACCAACAGTGATAAGCCAAGGACAAAGCTTTTAACAGGAGCATGGTAGCAGGAGATTAAGACTAATTCACTGAAACAGTGGGTATTCTGAAAATAATTCAATTTCTAAATTTGAGCAAAATTTCCAACCTTTAAATCTATACAGTCCTCTGAATTAGGACATGTCTTCAGGGTTTGCCAGACCCATATTCTGTGTGTGCTTGGTAATACTAGAAGGCTTTAGGTATTATGCCCAGTTCATGAGACCTCCAAAGACCACCAGGAATCCACTCCGCTGCAACTACATGAAGGTTTACTTAATACAATCTCGAGCCTGGGTCGCAGCAACCTCCCTGGTTGAAGAGGAGGGGTGCAGTAGAGCAGTCTAGGTAACAAGGTTTTTAAAGGGAAAAACCGCACGCAGGGAGTTACATGCCTTGGTGTTACACAATTGGGTAAGGGAGATTGACTTTTGAATGATTGGTTTACTTTAGGCGCCAAGACCATAAATCGTTCCGGCCTGGCCATCCGGGCCAGTTTCCTAGCAACTGTATCTTTGGTGGGCAGGAAAAGAATGCGGTAAGGCTAATTCCTCCTGGCTGGACATATCTCCACCTGGCTGGCCTTCATTCAGGCTTGTGCTTTAAACATTAAACCAATACCCCCCCCCCAAAACCCTAATATTTAATTCTTTGTCTCTCATAGGTAGAGAATCAGTTTTATTCTGTGGGTGTATGTCAGAATTAAATTCAGTGTAAGAGGCACCATAATCAAATACCGGTATTGCCAACAAACATCATTGGATGTTTATGGTGGATGCCAACGCTCACCAAGCAGTATCATTTGGACAATTTTTAGGCCTTATTAGAACCTAGCTCCCAAGCCAAACACAGACTGCTCCCAGCAGGTCCGTTCTAGAGACTTTGGTTATTAAATCACACAGGCTGATGGATTTCTAGGATACTGATTTATCAAGAAAGTAGGGTTTCTGGGCATGAGAGACAGTTTAGCCATTAAAGGCTAGGATCACAACAAAGACATCAAGAAGTAAGAATTCTTGCAATGGGTCCTTCAGTTGTGTTGAGAACTAAAACCAGAAGGTAAATCTTGCCTTCTGCTCCCCTCCTCTCTCTCTCTGTGTGTGTATGAAGTATGTATATGCATATGTATGAAAGGTAGACATGCTAGATATATGCCTTAGTGACAAAAGACACACCCGTACAGGGCTCAGGCTTGTGTCTACCTGAGCTGCTTTCCTATAGTCCTGTTATCCTGTGTGGTTTCATGAGGAAGCCAAGGTGTTAAAGTTATTTATTTTTTTTTACAAAACAGTGTTTGTTTCTCAGTTTCTCTCTTAACCCTGCTATCACACAAAATGAGACTCTATTATATTATTTTAACAAGTTCCACAGCATAAGAACTGAGCAGTATTAATTCTTAACATTGCAAACTAATTTCATTTCTTCCCAGCATGCATTCCAGAGATACTCGAACTTTGTAGCTTTCTTTGCTGAGCTCTCTCTCTCTTGATCTTTTCTGGACATCTGCCCTTGGCTGAATCTCCTACTTCCTTTTCTAACTCCTCCTTCCCTGGCTGGCACTGTTCTCTCCCCTGCTCAGTGATTGGCTGTAAGCTGCTTTATTGGCATACCAGGGGACAACTGGGGAACAATGGTAACACACCATTGGGACAGGAGATTCTCAGAACAAGGATTACAACCAGATAACGTATGTGTGTGGACATATGTGTGTGTTGGTGGGGGAGGGGGAAGAGGAGGGCAACAGAAATCAGCACCTGAATTATACAATAACTTTTGCCTACACCCAGGCATTGTGAAATAATAGTAGGTGGTAGGTTACCTTCACCAATGAAGTGAGCCATTCAAGCCAAATTAAAGAATAAAGGCAGGTTTATTATGGGCAGCTTCTGGGTGGGTTCACTGGTCCCAAGAAAGGAGACCAGGGAAGTCACCATGCAGAGGGAGACAGAGGGGAGAGGGGGGAGAGAGAGAGAGAGAGAGAGAGAGAGAGAGAGAGAGAGAGAGAACCAAAATGTTTGGATTATATGGTGAGGAGCCTCTGGTGAGAGGAAGCCCAGCCCTTGGGCTGGAAAGTTCAGTGCAGAGGGCAGGTACGCCAGGCATGTCCTGTAACAGGTGGGGAATAAGGGATGCTGGGAGAACCTGGAGGCCAGGTCCACTTTGGTATGTTGAAAAGGCACCTCAGTCGCTTGTTGGGTCTGAAACAGGGGATCACAAAAATAGCAATTGCCCAATAGTGATCACTGACCCTGAGATGAGTGTCAGTGCTGATCCCCATCCATAGCCCACCTTATCAGCAGGCCCTGAAGCACCTGGAGGAGCCTTGTCATTGGGTTTCTGAATATCAGTCGTCTGTCATTCTTCCTGTTTCATCCATCATGGGCTCCACTTTATAGGTTTAGATTTGGTTTTCGTCTTCCAATAGAACCTTCTGGTGTTCCATTACCAAAAGAAAGATTTATTTTTAGGTTTCTTTAGTGTGTGTACCTGTGTGTGTAGGCTGATTGTGTGGGGGTGTCCTGGGAGGCCAGAAGTGGGTATTGAATCCCCAGGAGCTGGATGTTACAGTGGGTTATGGGCTGCCAGATATGGGTACTGGGAACTGAACTTGGGACATCCGGAAGAGAAGCAAGTGGTGTTAACCACCAAGCAATCTCTCCCGTCCTTTAGTACTATCTCCCGATGATGGGCTTTGATTGACTTCCTTCCTGAGCACCTGTGGTAGCTTAGCTCCCAGCTACTTTGCATTCAGGTGGGCCATAGATTCACCCTTACCCACGAAATGCATATGGCACTGATGTGTGTTGTTTGTAGGAGCAAATGTTTAGGAACCCGTGTGCCCTCTCTCCTCCCCATCAATGCTCAGGAAATGAAAACAGCGTGACACTGATCTCGGCAAGAAATGTGTAGAATAACCCTTGTCAAAGAAATGACTTGCGAGATATGGAAACCAGAAGAGATTGGCAGTTAGAGAACACAGATGAGGTTAAGTTGAGAAGAGACAAAACGGAAAGGGTGGGGGCTGGAAGGGGCTGGAGTCCTGCCTCAGCCCAGTGTCTGTGTGTCTTGGCTACGTTCTTATGCTTTACCAAGAATGGAGTTCCTCACAGGCACAGGGGAAGTCCTGTCTTTTTACAGAGTGCTGTGAATACCAGTATGGAAACATTTCTTTAAAAAGTGAACGATGCTAAACACTAACCAGATAACCCCCTCTATTGCATTTTATAGCACTAGAATGGTACCTTACTTAGGGTTTCTATTGCTGTGAAGAGACACCATGTCAACAGCAACTTTTATAAAGGAAAAGATCTAATTGGAGCTGGCTTATAGTTTTAAGAGTTTAGTCCATTATCATCATGGCGAGAAGCATGGCAGCGGGCCTGCAGACATGGTGCTAGAGAATTAGCTGAGCTGTCTACGTCTGGATTGGCAGGCAGCAGGAAGAAGCCTGCGCTCCACACCAGGTGCAGCTTGAGCATATAGGCCCTTAACGTCACATCCACAGTGGCGTACTTCCTCCCACGAGACAATACCTACTCCAATGAGGCCACGCCTCTTTGAGCAGTGGTACTCCCTATGGCGAAATATTCAGACACATGAATCCATGGGGGGCCATTCCTATTCAAACCACCACACATGGTAAGTAGGAGCTTTGTCCTGAATTAGTGCATTTCTTCCAGCATCCTTTAGCTATGGTGAGTGACTGCCGCACGTGGAGTCCTGTGGGCAGGAGAGACCAGAGCGGGAGGTGAACCGTGTCCTCAGTGTAAGCATGCCCTTCATTTTCCTGGGCTAAGAAGTTTCCTGAAACACGGAACATCATTCAGTACTAAAAACTGAAAAAGTTCTAGGCAAGTTAGGAGAAAGTGGTTGTGCGTGTATGTGTACATATAGAGTGGTGCCCTAGGAAATCCTGGCAGCAACATTTAAGGTGAGCTACAATGGGCAGTACGTTGACTGGAAGACCATTGAGTCATTGATGTATGGGGTGGTGAAGCCTAGATAAAGGTGGGGAGAGAGAGGAATGAAGAAGAGATCCATCGACGTCTGTGGCGTTTTAAAGCAAAACCCAGTGAGCTCTCCCGATAACCCAGATGTATCTCAGACCGTTGCTCAGGACTGCTTACTGCATTGAAGTGAGTGATCTATTACCCATCTAAGGGTAACAGAGAGGTCTGGGGACACAGCTCAGTGAGAGCACTTGCCTGGCATCCAGGGTGCCCTGGTTATAATCACCATTATCAGCAAGTAAACCAGCCCTACAAAACAAACAAACCAAGGTGCCAAAGAGAAATAAAGGCCCAGAAGTTCAAGACTTTCCTTACAGTTTGGAAACCACATTGGCAGTTTCCTCTCTCTTAAAGTTCATCTTCATTGACTTGGGGGGAAAGACTACGGATCGTAAGCAGGGGAAAGCTTATCTCTTGTCAGTGATGGAATGACGGCTAACATCCCATCTTCCTCCACTGATCCCTGGCATGCTTGTCTGTTGGGAGTGACAGAGCCCAGGGCTGTCTCCTGGATGTGTGTCTCTTCTCTTGAAGAGACCAGAAGGTGGACTAACAATACTTCCTGTCTCCACACTCTCTTTCATTCTTTTAAATATGATCACTGAAGGCTTTACCTGAGCCTTGTGCAGCACTGAGGAGAACTAAGAATGAGTCTTTTGGAGATGGAGGGCTAATTATTGATAGTCGTATCCTAAGGAAAGCCCCTGGAAGTTAAAGCCATCTTGTGGTTTAAAGTGCTGCTGTCTTAGGAGACATTCACTCCCTGATTTGTCTTAGGTCACAGCCTCTCTGAGAACTGAGCACATTCTTCCTTTCTAGACAGCCATGGCTGTCCTGGACGCACTTTGTACACCAGGCTGGCCTCCAACTCCCAGAGATCTGCCTGCCTCTGCCTCCCTGAGTGCTGGGATCCCAGGCGTGCACCACCGCAGCGGGAGATGCTTTCTTTCTGTGTTGTCCTCTAAGCCAGCTCTTAGCAGACCTGTCCCAGCTACTGCATCCACCCCTTAGTTCCAGGTGGCTAAGCCTGACTTACAGAGGAAAATTGCCCTGGACCACAGGTGTAGGGTAAGCCTATGGAAGCCCCTTGGCTTTGTGTGTTTAGCATGGCCATGGTAAGCTGGGGTGTGGTTGATGGCCCGAGCCCCATGGTGTAAAGTTCATGATTGGTCCTGGGTACCCAAGTGAGACAATGGTAGAAATCTCCAAGTCAACGTTGGCAACAGCTTTAATGTTGCTCTTCTTTCTGCCTCTAAAAATAGAATACGCTTCCCACCAGCCACTGCCAGTTCTCAATAAAAGTCAATATTCATAGAAGCCCATCTCCTTTGCCTTGTTTTCAAGCCATGGTCCCTCCAGGCTACTAGCTATAAGAAATATGCCTGTTCCCAAGCGTAACAATGACACAGGGGAATTTCTGGTATAACTCATCAACATGAGCCAAAATATGCCCTCTGGGGCCATTTTCATTCCCCTCTTGAGTTCCCTTTCTGAGAAAGAAAGCTGAGTAGATGCATCTCTCCTGCCCCATGGACTAATTCCACCTTTTCTCATTCAGAAATCTGATTTTATTTATTTTCGAGACAGTGTTTCACTATGTGTCCCTGGCTAGCCTGGAACTCACTAAGTAGACCAGGCTGGTCTCAGAGATCTCAGAGAGATCCGCCTGCTTCTCTTCCCAGTGCTATGACCTCCACCCCACCTCAGAGGTCTGCTTTTAAAGAATGACAATACTGGTTTTATTAAACATTTCGTTAGTTTGGCACATAATCTACCATTTTTTAACTTGATGTGAGTCCTGGGACTTATTAAACCCATGGTCCCTCTTTGTCATACACAGCAACTACACTGACCTTCAGAGAAATGGGCCTGTAAGGCCTTTAGCTAAAAGATGAGTTTAAACTAGAAATGAGTAACCAAACTTCTTTACAGCTGCCCCAGAAACATGCTCTGGTTAACCCATTCAGAGAACTCCTTTTCCTTCACAGAGCCAAGCGGGAATGATTTTACAAGCATGATTCAACAACAGGGAAAGGATGGCGTGGAGAGCTGGTTTCTATTTCCTGCTCTTTTCGATCCCTCACTGTTTGAATTTGAAGCCAGGAGAGTTCAGCTCCCTGCCTTGTGAGCTATTGGATTCTTGGCCTCAAAAAGAAACCTGATCTCTGCCTAAGTGGCCCTCATGTGTGGGCCGAGAGGTGCTACTGTGCATTCATGGAGGGATGCTGCGAGCCTTCTTGAGCCCTAGTTTGAGTGACCGCTGAAATAAAAGCATAACCAGGAAAAGATAAGGCTTCACGCATGATCCGCAAGACACTTCCTGGAGATCCTCAAGATATCCTAAGACTTAGGGCCTGAAAGCCAGGGACTTGGTGTGGGTGGGAGGACCACCCAGGATTCCAGGGACCTTGCAGATAGACACCTGGCTTTTGAAACTCTTTGGCACCCCACCCCCAGCCTCCTCTTCCTGGAACCAGCCTTTTCACTTTTCTGGAAAAGAACGAGCTTCTGTTTTTGAAACCGTCACATTGGGACAAACTGGGCTTGTGAATGGCTGCTAGGAAGACAGGCAGAGGGACCCGACAGTTGTTAGTGTTCTGTGACTGAAACAGGAATCTGGCAGAAACAACTGAGCAGGGAAAGACTTATTTGGGTTTCAGACTCCCAGCACAGTTTCTTGGCTTTTTGTTTTCAGGCAGGTTGTGAGGAAGAGTCTCATGGACTCGGGAGTTTGTGAGGGAGGAAAGTGATTCATCTCTGGACATGCAGGAAGCAGAGAGAGGGGATACAAGTAGGGGCCAGGGCAGCATATAGTCCCCAAGAATATTACTTTAGGGAACCCACTCCCTCCAAGTAGCCCTCATCTCCTACTTTATACCATGCTCCACTAATGCCATCAGATTATAAACCCCTCAAGGGATCAAGACATTCATTATGTTAGAAGCCTCTGGGTCTAATCATCTCTGGAATGTGTGTGATCTCCTTACTGGACCTGAAGGCTGTGGCGGGCACCTCGACTTATGTCCACTCAGTGGGATTCCAACTGTCATTATCTACCTCTAATGAGTTTCATAAAAGATACATTAGGACTCTACTGCAGATATAAAACAAGTTAAAACTACTTCATCTAACTTATTAAATAAAATGGAACCAGATAAAAAAAAGAATAAACTATAGATCTGTAACCCTAGAACATGATGTGTCCAACCACACGTGTCCTGGATAGCTACAAGGGTAGCCCAACACAAAGTGCAACCCAACACAAAATCACAGACAGACTCAATGTTATTTAAAACATTGAGTGTTTTTTTGCTGGTTTGCTTTGTTTTGTTCTTGTTCTGTTTTTGTAGTAACTCAGTTGTGAGGTTCTTAAGTGTGAATTTTACCAATGATGATACTGTGCTGCAATGTCAGAAAGCTAGGCAAGCCTGGTACATGAACATGACTATGTTATTTCTCCATCTTCTAAACTCTAAAACAAATGGTTTGATTATTCATCTTGAGAGTGTGAAGGAAAAAGACCAAACATGTTTGGGATCCCTTGCCTTTAAGAGTTCTTTTTTCTGCATCCCATTCCTGAAGTGTTGCATCATGATTTTAACATTGTTCTCATTGAGCCTTTGAAAGACCTGCCTTAAATTGAACCTAAAAGTCTCAGTAAATTCTTGTTTTACCTCTCATTTTCTGCAATTCTGTGGAAGCAAGCTTTGTGAAGCTTTGCTTACTTTTGGTTCAGCGGACTCTGGCTCGGCTTGGAGCCAGCCAGACTTTGCTTGGGTGATACTGGGAAGCCAGCTTTCAACAGCCCAGGAACTCTACCAAGAGTCACTTGAAACAGTGATCATACTACATTAGCCAAGGCCCTTGAGGGGCACAGGGCTTCTTGGGAGCCCCAGGAGTCTCCTGATTGGGAGCTTTCTGACCAAATGGGGGTGGGTATGAAAAAATTCCTCCATCCTTCTTTAGTCCTTAGCTGGGGTTCCCTGTAACAAAAGATAGTTCAGCAAGAGTGAAACAAGCAGAAGCTTAATACCATGTATACCTTCTGCACACAGGGAAGATACCCACAGACAAGCTAGCCTCTAGATTTCAAGATGGTGCCTTAGACTTAACAGCTTCTATGAAGCAAAGAGCAAAGGGTGTGGGGAAAGGCTGCACTGAGACTTGGTGTGGCAGGTGAAGCGCCGGACACAGAGGTGAGGTTGGTTGTGCAGACATATCTTTTGAGATGGGAGTCTGATGATGTGCAGGCTTGCCCTCAACCTGTGATCTTCCTGCCTCAGGCTTCCAGTTACTGGAGTTTCAGAGACTGATGCAAAAGCTTCCTGCCTAGCACAGTCTTGCAACACAGTGTTTCTTTTGAAAATCCTCTTTACAAGGAGTTGCCTTATGCCAGAACAAGGTTTAGAGATTTTCTCTGTGTGAATTTTCACAAAACAATCTCTGGGTCAAAAGAGCATATTTTGGGGTGGCATAGTTTGGTCTACAACAGTTGTGTTGTGGGATGATGGATCAAAACCATATTAGAGTGGAAATAGATCTCACATTTGGTGGGACTTTTCTTTCTTTCATTGATCTCCTAGATGCTGAGTTTATTTCATCTCTCAAGACTGAGAAACCCTCCTAACATGTCCAGATCTGAAAAACTAACCCAAAATCCTCAGTCAAAATCTGTTTTGTCAATGTGCTGTTGTTTGTCTCCCTGTTCTTGTCATATTTGAGGAAGCTCAATGGGAAGAGGATGGGTGTTGGCCCTTCATAAGCCTGCTCCTTAAGCTGGCCCAGGGGACTGGCAAATTCAGTTCAAAAGAAGATCAAACTTTAAACTGCTAATGGTTTTCTTAATTGCAGTAAAGAATCCAAAATATCCAGATTCCAAAAATCTCTCCAGATTCCTTGGCCAAAGCCAAACAACTTTAAATTGTCTGTCTTTTAGACCCTCCTAAATCAGGGTTTGAGCTTAATCTTAGACTTTATTGCTCTCCTATCCTACATCCCTCACTCCTCCATGTTCTTCTGCTTCTATCTCACCCTCTGGCTTCCTCCTCATCCCCCTCAGCCCTCCAAAATCCCCGGGAGCTCAGCTGTCTCTTAAAGTTAAGCTTCCTGAAGAACAGACCAAATGCCATTCTGTGGACTACAAACCCTGGTCTCTGAGTTCAGTCATTGTCAGAAAATTCCCCAAAGCCCAGAGGGCATAGGGAGAAATTTGTGGAGGCACTGAGGAAGTTTTATCAGTGTGTGATGCCTGGCTAACCGATCTGCATTAGCTGGTTTGTGTGTCCGTGGGAACCTTAGAGCAGCTGGGGATACTCTCAGGGATGATTTAAAGGACCCCAGACAGCATAGGAAACCAGGAGGGGCTTAAGCAAGGCAGTAAATGCTGAAAAAGGTCTTTGCATCTTCGTCCTCAAAGATTTGCCTGTAAATATAGATCAGACTCTAATCCAGGTGCAAAGAAGAGTCCCTGACAGACTTGAGACAGGCTGGGTCGACTTCTTAGACAATGTTCAGGAGATCCTGAAGCAGACTGGCCCAGCTCTCTTCCTACATCCCAGGGCAGAAGCTGGTATGAGCCACGGTGGCACAGAGCAATACAGGGAACGACAGATGGACAGCTGAACAGGAAATGAAATGACACATGGACAGACTGAATACCTTGTTGAGCACTTTGAAAACAGCGTAGGACAAAACCAAAGCAGAGACTTGGGGAAAAAAAGTAAGGTCTTATGGGAAAATCAATGATGACAATGACAACAAACCACCAAACCTATGGGACACTTATACTTTAGTCAACTTTGAAGAAGGCATTCTGTTGCTGAGGATGATGGAAAGGAACGGTTTTGACCTGCCTAAGCAGAAAAGAAAATAAGAGAAAAAGTGAAGTGATGGATCAGTGTTGTCTCAGGGAAATCTAAAGATGAAGGGAGTTTTTTCCTGGTTTATTTACTTCAAATAAGTACTTATTCCAGTTGGGTTTTCGAAAAAGAAGTTTGACGTGTGCCACTCAAAACATGCACTTTGGCATGAGGAATATTTTGAGCGGAGGCGATTGAGAAACAGCATATTCAGGAAGAGCTCTCTGCCCTCCCAAATTTTACCTAAAAACAAGTACAGATTTCCCTTTATAAAAGTGATGTAGGCTTCCATGTGTTAAAATGTTTTCTTCCCCTATGCTGGGAAGAGAATGGGTTTCTTATCTGCGGATCAAACAGTTCGACCTATCATGTACAAAGCACTGTCCCACAGTTTATTGCCCTGACACTCTCGCTTCAGCTTACATTGTTGGTTTTCACACACAGTTTAGCTGCTCTTTAAATAGTGCTGTGCAAAGCTGGAGAGATGGTTCAGTGAGCAAACTGCTTGCTGCTCAAACATAAGCACCTGAGTTCAGATCCCCAGTCTTTACCTAAAAGTCATGGGCGGCAGCTTGTGCCTGCGCCACCAGAGCTGGGAGGAAGACAGGAGCCTAGTGGGGCCTTGCCCAGCTAGATGATCTAGCCAAATCAGCAAACTCTGCCAAGGTGAGAGATCTTGCTTCAAAAAATAAAGGGGTGAGCAAAGAAGAACATACTTCATATTGATCTTGATCTTTGCTCTCTGCATGTTGCAGTCACAGGCATGTGTACCTATATACATACACACACATGCATACAACACACACGTTTTAAAAAAGTATGATACATAAAGACAGAAGGATCATGTGTTTGAGACCAGCCTTGAATAGAGCAAGTTCCACCCTAGCCTGAATTACAAGGTGAGAGCCTATCTCAACAAAACAAAAACAAAACATAACACAAAGGGTTTTATAACCTCCCTCACTTATGTCCTTCTTTGGGTCTTAATTTCAATTATATAAATGCCTCTTTATGCATGTACAAATTAAAATATTTGTACCAAATAAAATTATATACCTTTTTTCTTTTGAACTGTCTTTTGCCTGATTAATTCACAAACTTCAGTTATTGAACATTAGAGACTCAAGAAAAAGTTATTTTTTTCTTCTCTATACCACTGTACTTTTTATCCAAGAGGATCATGAGTTTGGAAATGTGGTGGTGAAGAACAGAGCTGATTGGATGTAACATGGCCTCTTGAAGAGGACCTTGTACTGTCTTACAGGACTGTCATACTTAAACCCATGAAAAGATAACTTTTAAAACCTGGGAAGAAAACAAAGAAATCAGAAAATTAGGTAGAACTGTATACCTAATTCCATGGATTCTTCATATAGGGTATGGGATCTGTTTACTTAATAGAAACTGTGTGCACTTGGATCTTGGTTGAGAAGTGAACAATAAACCAATGAGTGTCCTTTATTTAGTATTTGTCTGTGTGGCACTGTTCGCAGGTGTGATATCCAGAGTTACAAAAGCTAGATAAAATATTCTAGCAGAGGTTAAGAGAAAGAATTGGTACATATAACATGATCAGAATCCTATTGTGGTCTTTTTTTAAAAAATGTAATTTATATATTTTTATATTAATCACAGGTTAGGACCTATTGTGGTCTTGAACAGAAATATTGATGCAGTTTTGATAGTCTAATCATCAGTAAAGACCCAGACTTATAATCCTCTCACAGTAATGTCTGTTCTTCATCTCAAGCTAAAGAACAGTCCAAAGGAGATAAGTGGAAACCGTCTATCCTTACACTTGGCATACATTAGTCTAATTGTTTGGTGCTGGTGCTGGAAAAAATGCTTAAGAAAACCAACTTAAAAGTAGAAGGGTTTTATTTTGGTTCATGTTTTGAGTCCATGATTACTTAGTTCTTCTGGCCTGTGGTGAGGCAGAACATCATAGCAGAAGGCATGGCAAAGGAAGGCTGCTTTTTTTTTTTTTTTATGGTGGCCAGGAAGCAGGAGAGGAAGGATCCAAACCTTTATGGGTATGTTCCCAGTTAGTCACTCCCCACAAAGAGGCCCCACCTACTAGTTCCCACCATCTTCTAATAACAACATGAAACTATGAATCTAACAATGGATTCAACCATTGATTAAGTTAGAACCCTCACAATTCAACCCTATTCTGGTAGTCCCATCTCTGAACATTTTTAATGGGGAATCAAGGCATCTGGTCCATGAATTTTGGGAGAACATTTCACATGCTAACCATACAGGCCTAGACCCTGAGAAACAGCCACCCTATACTATGTACAGACATAAGACTTGGTGCTAGCCTTCTGTCTTCACTAACATGGTCATATTGACAGCCCTCTGTGGAGACTGTTATCTAGTACCACAGCTTCCTGAGGTTTCTTTGAATCTCTTGTTTTGATTTTTTTTTTTTTTTGCAGGGAGCCCACCAGAGAAAAACACTAGACATAGTTTATAGCTAATTGAAAGTCTTTATCCCAGTAGGCTGGGACTACACTTGATACAAGTGCAACTCTGATCATTTAGAACAAGGGGCTTTTAAATACAAAACGACATCCTGGTATCTCACTCCACAGTGGAAGGGGAAGTTTTCCTCAAGCAAGCAGTTTAACAGAAGCTAAAATAAGCAGTTAGATGGAGGGAGAGATTTGCACAAGCAGGCAGCTTATCAGAAGCTAAGTTAGCTGTGCCATCTTGATTTCCAGTTACTAGAATAGAGCTTGATAATTTTCAATGGAATATTCCATCAAAGAGATCAAATTCTGATTAAACTTGAAAAGGCCTCAACAAGAATACAAGATGAAGGAACCTTTGCACTGTCTTGCTCTGTTACAGACTTCTTACCTTGCTTCTTATTGCTTCTTGGCTGCTGCACTATGGACCTTGCCCAATTCTAATCAAAACCTTACTTTAACCCCCCCTCAATTAAACTTTATATTTACTCTATAGCATCTTACTCTACTGTATACACTATACTTTATTATACCTTATTGTAGTATACCTTATTCCTCTAAGAGTTAGCCTGAGCTTTGCAGATGTCTTTCTTGTTAACCATGATATTTGGATTTGGCTACATTTTGTCAGATCCTGCTACTGGCTTATAACTGAATTCGCACTTCAGGGACACATATAAATCAGAAATAATAAAATGCATTTGTTAATGACTACAATGTATTTTTTTAAAAGGAAGATAGCAGTCAGTAAGAATTTATTTAAATCTAGAGGCAAAAATTTCCAGCTGTATGTGGATAGCTTTTACTTACTGTAATAAATACTGAGATAATCAATCAAAAAAGACAAAACTTTATCATGGGCTCTTCCTAAGGCAGGGTTCAAGAGATCAGCATCAGACATGGGTAACCAGGAGTAAAGAGTTTATAATTCAGGAGTAAAGAGTTTCCAAATAGGGGGTTTAAGGGGCAAAGAGGCAGGCTTACTGAATCAGAACATAGCATAACAAAGTGGTCATAACGATCTCCTGAAATAAAGACATAGTAAAATACAAAGACATGGTTGCAGGGTGGTCATAACAAAGTGGCTATAACAAGGTGGCCACAATAATCTTTTGAAACAAAAGTATGCTTGTCATTTCTGGACCAGGCAGAACAGAATCATTTGTAGTTAAGATTACAGGTGGGGCATATCCCAATCTACAAGAAGCATTTCATCATAAACAGGAACGAACCTAGTTTGTCTTTCATATAAGATGGCTTTGAAGCCTAAGAAGGAGGCAGGCTGGTTTATCACTTACTGCACAATGTTTAGAATTTAGAGTGCTGTGGCTAAA
Source organism: Pachyuromys duprasi (assembly GCA_028658305.1). Classification (NCBI taxonomy): domain Eukaryota; kingdom Metazoa; phylum Chordata; class Mammalia; order Rodentia; family Muridae; genus Pachyuromys; species Pachyuromys duprasi. Next base: position 83,807,707 of record CM053766.1, read on the forward strand.
AGATCTGATTTTTGTAGCCAAATATTGTACTAATAAAGTTCAAATAAATCCTTTTTTAGAGAGAAAAATTGAGTTATAAGGGGACAGGGAGGGAAAAAAGGAGGGTTGAGGAAGGAAAAAGAGAGAAAGGGAGGGAAGGAGAGAGGGAGAGAGGGAAGAGAGAGAGAGTGCACGTGCATGAGTGAGAGAGAGAGAAAAAATTAATATGATTGGCCACATTGCTTTTGGGCCATGGTGATGCAACCTATTACAGCAGGAAATACTGTAAAGCCACCCAACTCATGGCTAGGACACAAAGAACACTAGAGGGCAAAAGAGACTAAAGTCCCACAAATACTATTGAGGGTGTCCCCCAATGACCTAAAACCTAAAATCCCTCACTCAACCTAATTTCTTAATAGTTTCCACTGTTTTCCAACAACGCCAACCTGTGGACCAAACTTTTAACACTTAGGTCTTTGGGGAACATTCTAGACCCAACCTCCAGCACCTATACAGCTACAGGTAATCTACTGTTTACAAAGCCCTAACACTCCTCAAAGTTGATAATAAAATGTAGAGAGCTCTTGAATCAGGATCAGATGAGCTGCTCCAGGTGACACTGACTTTCCACACAGCACGCTTCCCTGAGTGCTGAGTGCTTAATGGAGTTCTAGGGCATTTCCCAGACATTGCTGCATGTCATCCTCACACTCTAGGAAACAATTACTACAATTTCCTTGTTTTCAAAGTGAAGAAACCAAGTCTTAGTAGAGTTTTGAGAAAGACTCAATTAAATGTGCAGTGTGTGCTTGGTTCATGTAGACAGACATCATGTGCTGCGAGAAAAATTATGGAAACTGTGAAAATTATTTAAAAAAACTCATAATGGCAAAGAGAGAAAGGTATTCCTGGATGCCCTATGGAACTCTGGCTGCTCCTGGGGTTCTTCAGTTGTATAGCAATCTGTGCCTTCCACAGTCCTTGTGCTATTTTGGAACTTAAAATCACATAGCAAAGTGCAATTCTTGCTCACAGCCAATGCCAATGAGCTTAAGATGGAGGCCTCTGATTGTTGAACTCCTTGGCAGATGCGCTCACCTACACCAGTGTTACAAATCATTGCTGATGACCTTCATATGTGTCTCCTCTTCGAATTCTCCTTTGAACCAGTTTAACACCTTCTGGATCTGTGGGCAATTGATGGATACACTAAAATCTGAGGCATGTGTGCTTTTTATATTTGTATGAAAGTCATGGATTTTTTTTAAAAAGCAGTTTAAAAAGAATGACTACCAGTGTGAAAAGAGCATAATGCTGGAAGCAAAACACTTCATGTTTTGAGCCCCAGAAAAGATTAGCAGGCTCACCCCAGCTTCTCCCTGCTCTCAAGTGATTAGGTTTTTATGACCACATACCTGACATTCCTCCAGCAATGTTAAGCCCCCTATTGTTTTCTTTCTGGAGTGATCTGGTAACAGGGCTGTCAGTTAAGTGCAAGCTGTGCAATTAGGCTCACTAACTTCTTCCTGACTAAAATGCCAATACAAATATTTAACAGCAAGAAGGGACTGAAGAGAAATAAGGGCCAATTAATGGGAGATAATTTGATGTTACAATGGACCAAGGGTGACTTTTCACTGAAGGTGTTTGGGTTCAGATACAATTAACTTTAAATTAACCCTTTAGGCTCTTGAGAGTGTCACAATCGCCACATCTTCAAATGTCACCCTAGAGGCCTTTGTGACCTTGAAACTCCCAAATACTAAGCACAGTGCTTTATAAATGAATTTCCCTTAGCACAAACCAAACCAACCCAAATAAAGGGAAAAGCTCAGATCTATTTAGAAGATTATTAGTCCTCCAGGACCAGTTCAAAGTAGTTTAGGTAAAACAAGACTTTGTTGGGTCACATGGTAAAGGCACAGGCACAGTATGAGTTCAGGTATGGCTGAGAGACCAGAAGTTAGATGCCCTGGTTGGCGGACACGTAAAGAGAGGGGCTTTGGTTAGGTTAATACACATGGTCAGCATCCAAGATGGATGCTTCTTCCTTATCCTCCTGACTGAGACAAAAGCCTGGCAGCTTAAAGCAAAGGCTCTGTAGGCTTTTGTATCCTGTTAGCAGGCCCTGTGCTGATGGACGGGGTCAATAAGCTCAGAGCAGGATCAGGAGTATGGGATAACCACCATATCATTCTTCGAACTTTTCAACCCTAAGTTGGAAGGGGGCTGGGGCTCTTCAGAGACATTAAGAGTCCTGGACCTTGAGACTAGATATCTTGGCTTTCTCTGCTTTGTAGAGGGTCTTTTAACAAATGCCTTGCTTCATCAGCTGATTCTGCCTGCTCCTATTCATGGTGGTCTAGATTCCTTATTGGGAACCTGTCTCGAATGAGATTTTTCCTTCCTTTTAATTCTTTAATAGACAGAGAAATAAAACCTGATCAAGACCCCTAAACTGCATCATGGCTGCATCTGGGAACTCCAAAGATGCAACATATGTCTATCCTCCTCTTTGTCCTGCTGCCTCTGGGTTTTCATTTTTAGAGACTTCCCTTTTGAGGGCATCATGCCATTCCTGCCTTGCCATCACCTTTCCTCAAGACCAGCGGGAAAGAGTCTAGTTCTAACCAGCTCTTATTGCTTAAACCAAAGTCTCCTGATATACTGTAGTTGGACTGACTGCCATGGCTGAGTCACTGGCCAATCACTATGGCCAGAAAGATGTAATGTTTTGAATGATTAGGGGAAGGTCATATGTCCAGTATGGTGGCTCATGGTTAAACATTCCCATCTCCTACCCAACACACAAAGAGTGGGACTGGAAGAGGTGATTACAGAAAAAGATCAGGGGACTTGACTATTGGGAAGACCAAAACAGCACACAGAAATAATAAACATGCTAATTGAAGCTTTCAGCTTAAAATTTTTGTCAAGTGACTTTTTTCTGCAAATGACATAATTTTATTTTAAAAGTAATTAATTAACTAATTAATTAGAAGCAGTCTTACTTCTTAGGAGGCACAGTCACTTTTAAAGAGTAGTTGTCTGATTAATTGGTATCTGAAAACCATCTGTATATTGATCAGTACATATGAAGCAGCTCCTATAGGTGGGGCCCTAAATTGAATGTTGAGGGAATAAAGAAATAAAAACCACATCATCACTGCCAAAGAGAGAGAATGTTATTGCCTTTTCATTGTCTTTGTTCTTGGCCACTAGTTAATCTGCTGAGAATAGAATTCTGCCAGAAATTTGACAGTAGGGTTGTGTAGAACTTGATGATGTCAAAGATGTTGGATACCATCTGTTCAAGTCACATATTTGTGTTTGCTCTGTCCTTTCAGGTTTTTTTTTCACTCCCTACATCTGTAGAATCTCTCCTTCATTTGAGAATACCAAGGTTCTACAGTATCTTATGAGATTGTCATGTTGAGTATTCCTGGTAGAGTCATATTAGATCTAACCATTGTATCCACACCACCAGTTTATATTACTGAAATTTGGCTGATGGAACATCTTCAGTTAGGCACTGGGTCCTTAATGAAAAGTGCAAATTGTACTCAGTGTGTCTATGACACTGCTGAAATCAGAGGGCCATGGAAAGTCAGTTAGATGCAGTTTCAGGACTTGAACACATTCAGTGTTGGACAGGCAACTGTTTTGGTAATGTAATGAGGTCAGATTTAGGTTTTATATGCTCGGAGAAGCTATAGAAGAAAAATGCATAGAATGCCACGCTTCTGTGAGGGGAGCTCCAGTTGGGCTTAGAGTCAAGACCCTGTAAAATACTAGAGACAATGTTTGAAGGACAAAGAGGAATAAATTGGGTGAATTGGGTATAAGCAACTGCCTGTGGTGGGAGAAAGCAAAATTGTTTATGTTGCAGACTTGGGTGACTCTCATGAATCATGTCATGTAACACAACAGTTTTGTAAAGCATGACTTAATGTTATCACCATTTTCCAGATGAGGAAATGGGCCTTCCCTGTGTCCCACACCCACATGCACACAAAGATTAAGTTACTCAAAGTCACACAGTTAGGAGAAGCCAAGCCTGGATCTGAATGTATAGTGTTTAGTTCCAGAAGCCCTGCTCTAAATTGCTCTATTACAATGACTTCCGGGGGAAAAATGGCAATGTGTCAGGAGCTTGGGGAAGTAAAGGGGAAAGAAGTGAGGTAAGACAGTTGGAAGAGAAGAAGGGGGAGACAATGGAGGACTTTGTAGGTCAGTCAAATAAGAACTAGGCTTTCTGTGGCTATTAAAGGGCTCTAGCAAGGCCCTGGTGGGATTTAGGGTTTAAGAGGATGCCTTTATCTGGCAGGCCGAGCATAGACTGTAGAAGGCATGACTTGAATCAAGGAGATTGGTTAGAAGAATGTTAATATAATTATTCAGGTGAGAGAGCAAAGGTATCATAGTTAAAAATTTACATAGATGGGTGGACTCGAGATAAAGTGTAGAATTCCCTGTATCCAGTGACTGGTTATGGGGAGAAAGTGAAAGGGAGAAAGTTCATGGATTACAAACATCCATGGTTCATGGAGGTGTATGGGCCCATGGTTTATGAAAGTGGATGAATGACTCATGGTCTATGAAAGTGGATGAACCCATGGTTTATGAAAGTGGATAGAAAACCCATGGTCTATGGAGGTGGAGGTATCCAAGGTTCCATGGAGGTGGATGGATCTGTGATCTATCAAAGTGGATGGACCTTGGCTCCATTCTATGAGCTAGGGGCACAGAATAAAAAGACTTAGCAGAATGGTTCTTTCAATATATCACAAAAGCAAAAATACATTGATACAAGTTCCCCTACCAGAAACTTGTATTTTGTAAACGTTTTGATTGTCTGGTGGGTTGAAGACTGATTTTTTTAAATATAATTTTTTATTTATTACAGTTTATTCACTTTGTATCCCAGCTGTAGTCCGACCCTCATCCTCTCCCAATCCTACCCTCCCTCCCTCTCTCATCTCCTGCCATGCCCCTTCCCCATTCCACTGATAGTGGAGGACCTCCTCCCCTTCCATCTGACCCTAGCCTATCAGGTCTCATCAGGACTGTCTTTCATAGTCTTCCTCTGTGGCCTGGTAAGGCTGCTTCCCCCTCAGGGGGTGGTGATGAAAGAGCCTGCCACTGAGCCCTGTTCTCTTTACTAGGGAAAGTCTCCAATTTAGAGACTGAGCTGCCATGGGCTACCTCTGTGCAAGAGTTCTACATTATCTCCATGAATGGTCCTTGGTTGGAGTATCAGAAAAGACCCCTAAGCTCAGATTTTTTGGTTTTGTTGTTCTCCTTGTGGAGTTCCAGATTCTTCCAGGTCTTTATATCTCCCCTTTCTTTCATAAGATTCCCTGTACTCTGCCCAAAGTTTGGCTATGAGTCTCAGCATCTGCTTTAATACCCTGCTGGGTAGAGTCTTTCAGAGGCCCTCTGTGGTAGGCTCCTGTCTTGTTCCTTGTTTTCACCTTCTTCTGATGTCTATCCCATTTGCCTTTCTGAATGAAGATTGAGCATCTTACCCAGGGTCCTCCTTTTTGCTTAGCTTCTTTAGGTGTACAGATTTTAGTATGATTATCCTATTGAAGAGTTTAAGTTAGCCTGGGTATAACTCCACTTTTAAATAAAGAGCCGTTTTGACTGGGATCTGAATTCAGGTACCAGGAAATATCACAGAATGTACACTTGGCAGAAAACAAAGTTAACTCTCCTAGCAACAGCCTCCAGGAAATAATACAGAATAAATGCTTCATAGAAAATAGAGACAATCTCCCTGGCAATAATCAATGAGAATCGGTTGGGAATCAGTGGGAAAATTCTCACCAATGTTTCAGATATAGTTTAGAAGAGTAGCCATTGTGATTATATGCCTTAGCAATTGTGATTATGTGCCTCAGAGAACGTTACCTTGCCCCTCTAACTTTTAAGTAATCCTGTTACATCATGACATGGCCCTCCCCCAGCTTGCTGTCATGGAAACCCCATGTTCACAGACTTTCCCTTTAAAAACTCTGCTTACTCAGAGCTCAGAATCTCACTTCTCTACTGCTGCATCAGTGAGACTTAGGTCCCAAGTTTGATCGATCTCATAATAAAGCTCTTGCTCTTGCATTGAGTCGTCTCTTGGTGGTCTCTGAGGGTCCTGTGATCCTGGTATTATACTATATTATATGTCTAATATCCACTTATAAGTGAGTATATACCATGCATGTCTTTCTGCTTCTGGGATACTTTACTCAGGATGATCTTTTCTAGATCCCACCATTTTCATGCAAATTTCATGATTTCCTTGTTTTTAATCGCTGAGTAGTATTCCATTGTGTAAATGTACCACAATTTCTGTATCCATTCCTCAATTGAGTGACATCTGGGTTGTTTCCAGATTCTGGCTATTATGAATAAAGCTGCTATGAACATGGCTAAGCAAATGTCCTTGTTGTATACTTGAGCATCTTTTGGATATATGCCTAAGAGTGGTATAGCTGGATCTTGAGGAAGCACTATTCCTAATTTTCTGAGAAAGTACCAGATTGATTTCCAAAGTGGTTGTACAAGTTTACATTCTCACCAGCAGTGGAGGAGGGTTCCCCTTTCTCACATCCTCTGCAGCATGTGTTGTCATTTGAGTTTTTGATCTTAACCATTCTGATGGCTGTAAGGTGAAATCTCAGTGTCATTTTGATTTGCATTTCCTTGATGACTAAGGATGTTTAACATTTCTTTAAGTGTTTCTCTGCCATTTGGTATTCCTCTATTGAGAATTCTCTGTTTAGCTTTGTACCTTATTTTTTCTTGATGAAGAGACTTCTTTTTTAAGGCATAGTGATACTTCTTGCTCTTTCTCAAAGCATCTTCTTGGGGTTGGGGACAAGGATGGTGGAAGTGTAGTAAATTCTAGATGGGGTACTGATGGGAGTCAGAATATCTATGGCCTGAAGAGAGACAGTGTATTTGACAGTATTTCTATCAGAGATGACAATGTGGAAGGTTGGAAGCTTGAGTCATATTGTGGAGGACACTGAATCCCCTGAAGCCTCACACTGATTCCAGGGTTTCAAGACAACTTTGTACTTCAAGTGTCAGCCAGGCTTCTTGAGGAAATGACTCCTCCAGCTTCACATTTTCTACCTCAATATCCCTACTCTCAACTACAGTCAGAGAATAATTTGATGTATATACATAAATATATAAAATATATACATACTCACACATATATGCACAAATGTATAGTTGCATATAATTTAGATATATATGTAAATAATAATAAACTCAAGAAAGACCTATATGGTGATCCATTTTGAAACCAGTGTCACCTTTCATATCTCTGTAACTTTCTTGCCTTTGATCATACAAGGTTATCTTCAGACTTGCTCTAAACCCTCAGTCATTGCTGGGAGCGGGTGAGCACACAGACAGGGAGCAAGTCCAGAGGGATCACTTTCTTCTTTTAAAGCTAGGCTGGATCTTGTATTGTTCTTGGTGGTGCTCTAGCCTAGGCTGGTATGGAGAGGAAGGGACATGTGACAGTGGGTCTGCTCCCGTGTTAACACATTTTCCACCAATGGTTAAAGTCTGTGTAGAAGTCAGGTCTGGTTGCAGACTCTAGTTGTAGAACAGAGGAGTTGGCAGCTTTTTCTGCAAAATGGCCATAGAGTAAACATCTTCCATTATAGGGTGTTTGGTTTGTATTACAGATGCTCAGTTCTGTATTACAGTATGAAAGGAACCAGCTGCAATACAGAAATGAATGGATGAGACTCTGATACTGAGAGAGGCGAAGGACTAGATCTGGCAAAAGTGTTGTGGATTTCCAATCCTCTTGCTTAAAACCCTTTAGTGCTTTGCCTATGCCTTTTCGATGGAAAGCCAACATCCTTGCCGGTGGATAAGGGCAGCCTGACTGCCCTCTACCACGTGTAATGCCTTTTCTCTTCACATTGGTCCAGCCAGGGCACAGACTCTCCGGCTGTCCCTCAGACTTTTCTTCTCTTCTCCCACCTTGGGAAATTTCTTTTTCTTTAAGCTGTCTTCCAATACCCTGTCTTTTCTTGCTTATTTATATCCAACATTCTCTAGATGCTGGCTCTATCTCATTCTCAGGAAGTCTCCATTTGTTTCTGAAAAGGTTGGGGCTCTTGATATCGAATATAGAAAGTAACTGAGGACAAAAGATCTGCTTTGGCTGAAATCAACAAACAGCATGGAAGCCGGGCGTGGCGGTATGTACTGTTAGCTGCTCTCCCTTCCCAAACAGTGCTACCTACCGGAGAATGAGTGCTCGGACGCCCGAGCCAACGGGGGACATTTTCATCCACTGCAAAACATGAGCACTTGGTTTTGCTTGTTCATTTGTTCTTGGGGCAAGGAGGAATACAGAGCAGAGATGTCAGGGTACCGACTGGGAGTGGTGGCTAAATGGCAAGGAATATAGAGAAGAGAGTTTTGAGAAAATAGAGGTGGGTAGGACTATTTATAAATAAAGGAGCCCCCATTTTTGGAATAAGGGAGTCATCATTTTTGGAAGAGAAAAAAAGGGGGGGCACCACTGCTTCTTAGCAGCATCAAATGGTAAAATGTATATGATGTTTTTCATAGGCCAGACCATGTTTTAAACATGTTGAATGGTTTATTTTTTTTTTTTTTGAGACAGAGTCAGTTTAATTCTGCTGTAGTTGTATGCATCAAGCACTTTCTTTGGGTTATATTATTTAACTACAAATGTTCCACCAAAATTTAGTGTCATAAAATAACAAATATTTGATTTCTCATCTCTCTCTCTTTAAATGGATCAGCATCCAGGTGTGGTTTAGCTTGGCCCCAGGCCATTTGTAAATTTGCAGTCCCAGGGTCAGCCAGGTAGAGCTGAGGGAGGAGTCCCTTCCATGCTGAAATGTGGAGTTGGCAGAATTCAGGTCCCTGTGGCTGCTGTGCTTCCCTTGATAGAGTTCCATGGACGAGGTGAGGCTATCTCCCCTTGGTAGCTCTAGGTTCCGTCAAACTCAGCAAGAGAGGAGAGTCAGACAAAGACTGAACACGTGTTTGGAGACAGGTCTTGGAATGGCATCTGTTATGATTATTAGAAATAAAAAATAAGATGAGGCTTACAACAGGTTGATTATAAAAGGGGCTTATTAGGGAAGAAGGGGGAACAGGCGTGGGCCAAGATGGGGAAGGGAGAGGGAGAGGAGGAAAGGGGAGGAGGGGAAGGGGCGCCCCATAGAGAGGGTAAGAGGGTGAGAGGAATAAGAGGGTAGAGGGGAGTAAGAGAGTGAGGAATAAGAGAGTGAACACGTGTCTGGTGGTCCTTTTATAGGTCAGGTATTAACCACGCCCCCAGGTGTGGCCACCTGGCTGGGCGATACATGATGTCATTGTTGCTAGGTAACCAGAAGCAAGGTTGTTGCAGAATACTAACAATGATGTTGTGTGTTGTAGCACTTCAGGCGGAACCCAAGCCCTTGCATACACTGGGTGAGCTCTAGTTTAATGATGGTGGCCCCTCCCAAATTCGTGCTGAAACTAAATTCCCTTGTAAATTAGGAAGAGGTGTAGCCCCTGGGCGTGTCTAAATCCTGAGGACTCCATCCTCATGAATGGGATTAGCACTTTATAAAAAGGCTCAAGGAGGAAGGCAGCCCTCTCCCTCTGTCTGCTTCGCTGTGTGAGAACACAGTGCACCTCCCTTTTGCAGGAGGCAGCACTCACTCACCATCCTGAGAGCAGAAACAGCTCTCAAGGACACTGGACCTGCTAGAGTGTGCATCTGGGGTTTTACAAGGAAGGGGAGGTCTATCGTTTGTAAAGAACCCCAGCTGAGGTGTATTGTCAAAACAGCCCAAACTGATGAGGATCATGCCAGTTGCCTTTTGCGTTGAGAATGAAGTCATTTGGCCCTCTTCGTCACACTAAGGGCAATCGTATCCCTGGCGGCAGGAAACACTGGAACCCTGCAAGAAGCTGCCTACAACATAGCTGAGGGAAATGAGGCACCAAAATGCCATGGTGAAACCCCCATCCGTAATAATAAACCACGGAACCTGTCAATGTGCAGTTAATCTCCAGACCTGAATTGAGCAGCTTTTGTTTGCACAGGTTCCGGCTGCTTCTGTTCTGTAGCCCAAATTGTGAAAGTCTAGACTTCTCTGGTTTCAAAGAGCAGGAGGATCATCTGTGGTAAGACACTGGTGCTAATCTGGAGTGACTAGGGTGGGTCCGAGAGCCAGGTCTACATTGGGTAATGAGGACACCACCACACTCTCACTGTAGCAAAGCCCAAAAGAACAACTCTGGCCTAAGATACAGGACAACAGTTTTCTACTTATGATTCTTTCCTGAATTGGTGAAATGGATCAAACATTTGCACTTTGTACTTTAGCAGTTTTAACTTTTATTTTTAAGTGTGTGTGTCTGTGCCCATGGTACCCGTGGAGGTCAGAAGCACTGGATTATGCGTGAAGCTGGAGTTATAGGTAATTTTGAACCCTCCAGTGTGGGAGCTGGGACTGAACCTGAGTCCTCTGGAAGAACAGTAAATGCTCTTATCTGCTGAGCCATCTCTCCACCCCACCCTCAGGTTCCTATATTTCATGTGTAAATTCATTCCCATTCAGCCTTAGTTGATCATCTCGTAACAGGTGATCCTATTTTTTAATCCCTTTCTTTTATTTTATAATAGTTATGACTTATAATAGCTATTTTTGTAGGTTTGACATAACTGCGCTTCCAGAGGGCCTACCCTTAAAACAAAAACAAAACCCACAGTGCCCTAGAATAGCTGCCTGTGGTGTTCTTGTCCCCTTGTCAATGTGATTGTAAATTGTTCACGGTTGCTGCCACCTCATTTGCCAGTCTTCTGTGAATTTATGAAAGACATTCTTTCCCCAAGACACTGTGCTTTCTCAGCAGGAAGACTATTTCTATCACACCGGCTACGGTGGCTGGCTTTGAAGTTGCCCAGCATGTCTTGCTTTTCTACTTGTTTGTTCCCACATGGGATGATGGGTCTGATGGCTGGGACTATGTCTGCTCCATGCCTGTATTCCTGGGACCCAGTACATACCTAAAAGGTTTAAAACAGGCCAAAGAACATTGAGTGAATAACTGGTCATTATAGTTAACATAAAAAAGCAAAACAACAACAACAAAACAAACAAAAGAACAAAGATCCATTATACTAAACCTTGCTTCTGTAAGCTCCTGGGACCTTAGAGGCTAGGGACAGAGTCATAGTCGGGACAAAAGAGGCAAAGCTGCCACACAGCTCGATGCTTTGAGATTGATCTTGGTATCTTCAGGATGAAGCAGGGGAATTCTGGTCCTCATCTTGCTTTAGGGATAGAGAGGACCCTTAGGGGGACCTGCCTGGTTCTAGAGCTGCTTTTCTGAGACCTTTTGACATCTCAGACAGCTCTCTCTCTCCTCTCCTTCCTTCCTCTCTCTCTATTCCTCTCTTTTCTCTCTGCATGTCTTTGTGTGTCTCTGTGTGTGTTCGTATGTGTACAGGTACATATACTTGTGTGTACATTTGGAAGACAGAGATCAACTTCTAGTGTTTCTTGGGAGTCATGCATCACTACATTTTTTAAAAAATAAACTTTATTATTAAAATTTGCAAATAAAAGCACCACATACCAAAATTAACCAGAACCAAAGTCTATTCGTTTCAGTAAATGTCTATACAGCTAGAAAAGCCATTTGGAATGGAAGCTATGTAGCTTTATGTTAAATTTTACACTCTTGCTATTCAATATATTTCTATGAACTTATCTACTACCACCCAAACAAAATCCATTATATTCTCTGAATGATGAATATCTCTAGGATCTCTAGGATCCCTTAGCTCTCTGTACACAGCCCATTGGATTGTCCGCACTGGGTTCTCTACTGATCTCTTTGTTTCTACTCAGTCCCGCTCAGACCCAGTCTCCATAGTGTAAGACTCTGTGTGAAGTGTAAATTATTCATACAACCCTCCGATTCCATTCTACCCTAGGTTCCTACCTGATAAGGATATAGGTTGCTAGAATCTAACTTTTTCTTTATTGCTCATTCCTGGGTAATAAAGGGTACAGCTCAAAGACAGCTGCCCATGCCCCAAAGCCTTTCATTCTGAGCCCAACTGAACTGGGATTCTGAAGGAAGAAAAGTTCTGGGTAGCTTTTGTGAGAAAGCAGTAGAATGAGGTAGGACAGGGCTGTGTGTTTTGATCAGTAAGGTAGTGGTAGAATGGTGTGTGTGTGTGTGTGTGTATGTGATCCAAGTTTTTCAGTCTTTCCCCTTACTAATTTCTACATGATTCAATCTAGGGACACCTAGCCAGGCAGAAAAATATTAGGAAATTTGTATGGAATGTTATTTTTGTACTGTGCCAAATAATCAGTGAGCTCCAGGGGGCTGGTTCACTTCATTCTGGTCTAGGACATTTTTGGAGGCAGGAGATAGATGCTTCTCAATGGCTTCATATATCTAATTTGGGAGTAAAGTGCAAAACTCCAATGTGCTGTGCTGGAGTCCTGGCCAGGGTTAGGACTGCCCAGTGGCAAATCTGAGTTTGAAAGGTACTATTGGGATGTGCTTGTTCAGCCAGGAATCACATGGCTTCTTTTAAAAGGCCCCTGGGAAAGTCTTATCTGTGTGTGGTATGAAAATATAAATTTCAGAAAGTTAAAAAGTTGACTTGAAAAAATAAAAAAAACAAGAGACCTGTGTCAAACAGTTTATTTAATTCACTAATTAAAGCACTAGTAACTGTCTAGAAACCAGGGATACATACATACATACATACATACATATATATATATATATATATGCCTACTATCATCTCTCTCTCTCTATCTATTTATCATCTATCATGAGCATCTATCTTTCATCCTATTCTTTTATCCTATCAATCATCTATCTATCTATCTTCTATCATCTGTATCTATGTATCTATCTTCTATCATCTATGTATCTATCTTCTATCTATGATATATCTATTTATCTATGTGTCTATGTATGTATGTATTATGTATGTATGTATGTATGTATCTATGTATCTATCTATCTATCTATCATCTATCTTTTTATCTGTCTGAAGTAAATCACGTAGAGCCTCCCAGCACAGTCTGTAGAATGCTTGCTCCTCTAGACTGGAGTTACCTGCATCTCTGCTAAACAAAGTTTGGAGTCTACCTTTTCCCCTAGAGAGTTATCATAGAACAGCCTAGGAACTAGAAAGCCAGGCCCAGCAGCACGGGGGAAGAATGCTCAGTAACCACTTTCACCTATTTCTAGGATTCTTTGAGATCAGAGCTGTGTAGGCCTTAGGGTGATGGGATGGCAGTTGATCATAAGGGCTACTGTAGTATCCTGATCATTTTTGTGAATGTTTGTTAGCCTGCAAATACAAATAGCAGTAGGTTAACCCATACTAAGCACCCTGGCTGTAGTTCTTATCAGTCTCTCTGATTCCCTGCATCCTTGTCTCCCACCTGATCTCCTGAAAGCAGGTGCCTTGACTGTACCACAGGGGCCAAAATCATAGGCTACCCTAGTTGCTGGGCTTTTGCCGTTAGCACAGCCTCTGCTATCACATGTTGTGGGACTACCTGGTACCTATCTACACTCTTCGGTCAGACCTGCTTGAGTCGGCCTGGCCACTGGCTGGATGTTTGGTGGAGTGCCTGCCTTTTGGTTCTCAAGGAATGTGGAAGAGGATGTGCCAAGGGAGATGGGAAGATGGAACAGAAAGGGGAGTCAGTCTTTGCTTCAGCAGATCTTCAGGTGCTGTTTAACCAGAGTTGCAGACATTTCTGTTTGTTTGTGATGATTTTCTAATGTCAGGCCAGAAGTACCCAGAGGCTGTGTCAGTGCGAACCTATCAAGAGAAAGGGTAGCCCAGGTACAATCTATAAGATACAAACCCACCTGGCCTACTGCATGGCCTGCTCAGACAGTGGGTTCTGAGTCCCAGTCCTGTGAGTCAGTTGTAATGATCAATTTGGATCACTTCTCCTTCAGTTTCTTTACCTGTAGAGCAGGACTAAGCATACCCCTGCTTTGCAGTGAATGTCCCTGGATGACAAAAGAAACAAGTCAAAGCTCTCAGAGGGGGCTCATATTGACCACGGAATATGGTCACACTGAGTATTTTTTGTTCACATTGCTGTTACTATGGTACAAGAGAGACTGACCACAACAGAGAAGCATCTTTGTGATCTGGCTTCTGCCTGTTCCCTTATCTTTCTTCTTCTGGGACCTAGTGAGGAATGCTTAGGTCAAGTACCATTCTGTGCACAGCCCGCAGGCTTGGATGGTTTCTGCTCGTACTGTCTTTTCCCCTGTGACCCATCTGACCCATGGAGATGCAACTGGCTTCCTTTGCTTTTCCATTGCTTTGAGTGCTGGCTGCTATGGGCATGCAACTGTGTTGTTTGTCAGAGTGCTACCTGTGGCTAGGCAAGCTCATGGAGGGGAAATGTCTACCAGCTTGTGCTGGCCAGCCATGGTTCAAGGGCAGCCAGGAGCCACTGATTCACCACTGATTCCTTGTGGGAACCAGTTCATGCTCAGCCATAGGGAACATGAGTTTTTCTGCCATTCATGCTGAGCCATAGGGAATACTACTGTTTCTTCCCAGCTTTCCTCAATCAGATCTCTTCCAAGATGACACACAAGATCCATGCCTCAGGATTTCCTTCTAAGGATCTGGTCTGTTAGACCGTTTTTCCTTAAGGTTCAGTACTGGTAGTACCTTCCTCCCTCTCTCTGAGCTGCTGTAACTCCTCACATAAGCATCTATCATGCCATTTACTTGCACTGGAATGACTCAATGGTGTGCCTTTCCTACTACCAGATCATGAGTGGCTTCAAGGTGCTAACTGCCTCTTTCTACCTTCTATACTGTGGGCCCAATTGTAGGTAAGTATAAAACAGTAAGGGCTTAAGGAAGGACTCCAGTCTAGAGGAACAAGTGTTATACAGACAGTGCTGGGAGGCTCTATGGGATTTACTTCAGACAGATAAAAAGATAGATGATGTAGGGCTGGAGAGATGGCTCGGTGGTTAAGAGCCCTGTCTACTCTTTCAAAGGATCCGGGTTCAATTCCCAGTACCCACATGGCAGCTCACAACCATCTCCATTTCCAAGGGATCTGACACCTTCACACTGATGCACATAAAATAAAAATTAAAAAAAGATAGATGATAGATAGATACATACATACATACATGATTTTGAGGATCATGTAAGGATTCTGGGAGTGACTTTCATGAGGTAATTCTCTCTCTCTCTCTCTCTCTCTCTCTCTCTCTCTCTCTCTCTCTCTCTCTCTGTGTGTGTGTGTGTGTGTGTGTGTGTGTGTTTCTGTGAGCAAGTACTGAATGCAGTCCAGAGGTATTATTCCTCAGGATGCTTGTCTTTATATTTTATTTTATTTTTTGAGATAGGGTCTCTTGCTGATTGGAACTCTCTGATTCATCTGGGCTTGTTGACCAATGAGCCCCAGGGATCTACCTGTCTCTACTTCCCTGGTGTTAGAATTATTTCCTGCCAGAATTACCATGCTTGACTTTTGTCCATAGGTTCTGAATATCAAACTCAGAGGCAGAGACTTGAAACAACCGAGTTATCATCCCAGCCCTAAAAGCTGATTTTTATTTTGCCATGAAGAAATAAATACTATTTAGCTCAGTCCCCACATTTGCTTACCCTTTCTCAAAGGACTGTCTGGAGGTAGGGATCTCTGGCAGGGGTAGATTGGCAGAGATATTTGGTGAATGGAGAGACAGGCTCTGGGACTCTGGTCTTTTGTGGTTGGATACAAACAACCTTCTGTATCTGTTAGGATAAGAGATCTGCATGAGGAGAAGAGACAGTGCCTTCAGCAGGCATGAGTGTCTTTTGTTTTTCTTGTAAAAGAAATCTGGAGGAAAGTGGTCCAAGACTAGGGTATCCCTTTCACAATCACAGATGGGTGCTGTTTCCCTTTCTACTCTATCGTGAGCCGAGCCTGTCACTGCATAACCTGGGATGGCTGTCAGGATATTTTCATTTGCACAAGGAGGCAAAGCAGAAAAGTCATAGGATGGATGGTTCACCCCAGTTACTCTTTAATGGAGCTCTTCTGGGAATCCTCTGGAACCTGCAACTGTTAGGTTTCAAACCTGGGACAGCTAACTAAGGTGCCTATTTAACAGGTCAAAGAGGATGCTGTCTGCCACTCTCTCTGGGCATTAGCAGCACCTGTTATGGAGTTATCCTGGCTGGCATACTTCTCTCCAGTGCAGGGACTAGACAGGGAGGGCCCTCCCCCTCCCCCAGCTTCTCTGATTACTGCATAACCCAGGCATTTTGGGTATGCCAGTCTCTGGGTTTTCTGAGTTGCTTTTGGCCCCTTGGCTTCTGGCTCTCCTCTTCCCCTCCTGCTTGCCTTCACATAGCTCAGTTTAGTCTGCCAGTCATGTTCAGTCTGGACCCTTCCAGATGCCTCTGACTATATCTCCCTCATATCTGCAATAAAACGTCTCCTCAACCCATACCTAGGAACAGTCATGCTCTCATCTTTCTTCTTTCTGTCTTTCTGTCTTTCTGTCTCTCTCTCTCTCTCTCTCTTTCTTTCTTTCTTTCTTTTCCATTCAGCAACTACTATCTCCTGGGTCAGGGATTAGTGACCCAGGAGGCTCAAACCATAGTTGGCACTTTTGCTTCTTGCATCTAAGGGGAGAATGGGCTTTTGGAGGGCACCTGGAAGTTCTCCCCATGCTTTCTACACTAGGTGTTCTGCTCTGTATAGTCATGGGCCATTACAAAAATCTCAGCATGTTCTCCATTCAGCCCAAGCCCCACCTCTTAGGCTGTCCTCCACCATAAAAACCCCTTAGACTGTCCTTCATCATAAAAACCCTTTGCTCAAATATACGTCTGGATTGTTTTAAAATGTAATGCTAAAACCAGCCTTTAAAGAGCTTGACTCTCATGAGAGAGATAGTACAGGCAGAATGACTTTTGATAGTTTTACAAAGGACATAGTTGGTGAACCTGGCAACCTCTTGATAGTGAGAGTCCTGATGGCCATGGGGAAATTTTGCTCTTTGGCCACTTCATTCTTTTATAGTCCACATCTTAATACTTTTGGCAAATGTGAAGAAACAGCTGATGCTGCTCCTGTCATGTTCCATGTGAGAGAAAGGGCCGTCTGCAGGGACTACAGACCTTTCTCAGACAGTAGAAGGAAACAATGTTGTCCTGGAGTAAGGCATGTAGAGTGCAGAAAATGGCCCGGTTTGGCTCTAGGTTGGCATGATAGATAAAGATTGGTTCTGACTCTTTAATGTGGACTCTCCAGTCTGAACACTCTCATAGGCCTTGGGTTCTAGTCTGTTGTTTGTAGCATCTATGCTCCCTTGGTGCTCACAGCTCTATGTGTTCTGGGCCTTTTGTGTCGGTGCCTGTGCTCATGTTGGTCCCTCCACTGGTCAGCCTGCATGAGCCCAGGTACCATAATGCAGCTATAGGTCAGTTTGTGTAGCCACTGGGTAAAAACAGACAGGCTCCTCTGTTGAGATTTGACCTCAGGCCACCTCAGCTTGTCCTTGAATCTCAGAGGACAAGCACAGCTTGAACCATTTCTTTATTTTGAGGCCCTTGGTGTATTAAAGAGGAAGAAGTACCCAACCAAGTGTAGGATATATGTCTATATTGGTCTTCACTGGACAGTGAGGTTCTGTGACTTTGTGTATAAATTCAACTGGAAGCCATGTCAGATCTAAACCCAAGGCCTTTTTATGACAATGAGACTTGGCCTACAGGACTCTCTTGTTTGGCCAGTGAGAGGTTGTTAGCTTTGATCTGGATCCTGTGAGAGGCCTCTTCTGAGTAGACTCATTTAGCTTGGTGATTTTGGCAGCAGATCAAACCATCTAGGCTTGAGCATCTGAGCAGCCATTTCCCCTACTGGCCAATCAAGACTTCCTGTCTGCCTATCCTTTATCATTCCCATAATTTCTCATCTTTTAGAAACTAATTACAGAGTGAAGTTTCTTGATAACGTTTTATGCCAGGAACTTTCCCAATTCATTACCTTGTTTAATTTTTTCACCTGTGCTAGGGAACAGGCGAGATTGACCCCAATTCACATTGGAGGAAAAACAGACTCAGGAATGTAAATAAACTTGTTCAAGGCTCTTTTATGCAGGAACTCAGGCTTTATGGGTCTTGGGCCCATGTTTGGAGACAAACGTAGTCCCCAGAGGCTATTTCTCCATTCCCAGCTTCAACATCATACCCTCTGTGGCACCTTTTCCTTGGCTACCTCAGCTGGACGCTCATTCCTCTCTTTATTCATAGTTGAGTACTTTCTCTCAAGCCCTCCTCTATGTCCTCCCATGTCCTTCCATTTCCTAGTTATTTGCATATATTTCTGCCAATAGGCCCCTTGTCTAAAGCCTCTCTGTCCCTGCTTCGAGAAGCACAATGCTTTGATTATAGAAAGGCCTCCATGTATTTATTTCTGTTGGACAAAGAGAATTCGCTTGTTGCCCATGGGGCTGAGCCTTCACTTCCTCTGTGTGTGCCTCCCTCAGAGCAGTGCAGAGAGAAAGTCAACAAAAACAAGCCCTGCCGCTTGGCTGATCAGAGAACTGAGCTTCCTCCTGAGAATGCTTTCCTGGATTTTATGTCTCTGATATGTACAAACCTTTTTTTTCCTGTGGGTTGGGGGAGCTGGTAGTGATAATCATTGTGAAATTTATAAACACAGAGGCTAAGAATTTTTCCTTTCATAAGGTAGGAACTACCCCATGGAAAGAAAACAAAATCTTGCCAGAAGTTCTCAGCAATGGCTGGTCCCACCTGAGCTCCCATGAATCTAAGTCCCAGTGTTCCAGGGTGAAACTCTCATGACCCCAAAGGTCTTTCTATAGGATCTTGCTGTGCTGTGTTAAGTTCCCCCAGGGTGTGTATATATGTGTGTATGTTTTTTAGAATAGAAAAAGCAGTTATAATCTCCATGAACAAACAAGTTAAATGCAGGCCCCCAAAGAGTGGCCAATGGAGCCCACAGGATGTGACACAGAGCAGAAGAGAGTGAGTGATGGGTTAGTTCTTTATAAGATGGAGTCAGGCTTTTCATCTACAGTGTCTGTCTCCTTCCAGGTCTCTTGGCCAGGTTAGGCCCTTTCCTCACCTAGCCAACCACAGAATCCCCAGATTGGCCCCTGATTTCAAACATGCTGATGTGTCTGACTTTTTTTTCCTCCCACTCAAGACCTTCCTGACCCTTGTCCCTCCCCTGAAATGTGGGCTTCCTTTCTTGGCTTCCTCAGGGCGTGCTCCTGGAGGCCAGCTAATCTGCTAATGTGATAATGTGGATGAATGTGCTTTCCCCAACCCTGAATAACAGTTGTTAGTTTCTTTTTCCTCAGACACAGACAGGCAGGGAGGTTGTAGAAACAGGGCCAAACCTAGCAGATAGCATCAGGCCCAGCGGTTCAGGCTTCTTGTTATTGTTTTTGTGTTACAAGAAGCACAGAGTCAGCCAACCAACTAAATAAAACAGAAACTGCTTTGAAAGTTCAGGTCCAATTTACGGTTCATTGTAGGTTTGAGGGGATTTTCCTCCGCTGGTTGGACTGTTACGTAATGAGATCTTTCCTCCCTTGCTCACTGTATGACATGGTTTTGTTTGAGAGATGGTTTGTGTACATAGGAAAAACAAAAAGTTAAAAACACTGCTCTACCCAAGCCCCCAGGTGTGTAGACAAGATGCCCCCCTTTCCCCACTGGCAGCTTGTAACTGAAGGCAAGGCTCCCAGCTCCTGACATCTTCATTCACCCCCTCATCATCATTCTGCTTAGGTCTTGGTCTGTCTGTAGAAGAAGAGGTGACGCACAGCATGCTGGTCCTGGCTGGAGCTTTTGTTAATTTATATTTTTTAATAGGGGATGAGTTTGGATGCTTTCTTGGCTCATTTTTCTAGAGTCACCTAAGCTTCTTCCTCTCCTCATCCTCTTCTGTGACATAATCCCTGATTAAGAGCATGGATTATCTCGCTTCCTCAGTGACTGCGGAGGAAGAGCCAAAGAGCCCAGTCCATGGGAGAGAGCTGTCCTTCTGGCAGCCTTGGCATTGACTGTCATTCTCTGTAGGAAAACAGGAAAATTCCTTCTTTGCTTAATGGGGGAGGCTTGACTAAAGAGCCTAATATTCTCCTTTCTAGATCCATGACAGACATCATTAATTGATTGTAATTTTCCCATTAGCCCCGAGGAAGGCTGCATCGCAGCAGACATAACTGAGCTTTTGGAGTCTGTACCAGAGAGCGAACGCCCCCGCCATTCTTGTTTCGGTGGTGCCTCTTCCCCCACTCAGGGTATAGTGATGAGTGGGGAGGGGAGGTTGGTAGTGTCCCACAGCTAATGAGGCGCAGAACTGGGGACAGGATGGAAACAAGATTCTGTTTTCTTAACTGTCAGGTGCTCGAGCTTTAAGGGCAAAAACATGGCTTCTCTTCTGGTCAGGAATGTGATGTGTCTATTTTCTCTGCCTAGCAGGGAAGAGTGTAAGAAACCATTGTAAGGTAGGTATTGGCAGGCTTCTCACAGGTGGAGTAAAGTCGTGCATTACAGTGACTCAGGCTGCCAGCGGGTCTTAGTGGAGGAGGTCTCAGAGCCAGAGGCAGGGGACTTGCCGGTTGAGCTGCGGGTATCCAGTTCCTTGGCAGCCTTGATTCTCTGTGTCTGCCGCTGGTATTTAGACACTGCTGGAATGTCCTGGCAGAACTGTCTGTCCAAATCCATTCAAAATTGATTTTGTTGTTGTTGTTGTTTGTATCTTTGATGGGGGCACTTTGGCTGGGGTCCCTGTAGCACCCCCAAATTAGTCAGGCATTCTCATCTCCCTTGTTTAACTTACTCACTGTCTTTGTGTGAGTCTGAACCTTTGTGTTTCTTCTTAAGCCAGTTCAAATGATCCAGAGACTGTAGGGAAGTGGGTCTAGCTCCACAGCCTGATGCCAGATGCTTTTGTTTAATGTGGCAGGCTCTCAGTAGGGTCAACACAGCCCAGTGTAGAAACACTGGCTTCGCAGCCAGCTCTCCCCAATTTTGATAGAGCGTCAGGAAACTGGCAAGAATGTCCTGGCCAGTGCAGAAGGAAAGGAGTGAGTGGGGGAAAGGAGAGCAAAGCTCACAGTGTTCACACCTCTCTCTGTTGGATTTCTTATTTATTTATTTATTTTTGGGTGACTGGGTCTTCTCATAGCCCAGGCTGTTCTGAAATTTGCTATGTTCCCAGGTTGGACTCAAGAACCTCCTGTGAGCTCTACCATTCCTATTTTCTCTTGAAGCATTTCAACTGTGTGCACTACCATACCCAGCTTCTCTTGCAGCATTTCTTGGAGGCCAGGCTCTTCCATCTCAAGTACTTTCCTCTAGAATGGCAACCTGCCTGGCTGATCCATGGTCATAGGGAGGGGGGTCCCTACCTGTATATGCCACTTGTTCTCTTAGCTTAGGTGCTGCGGTGGGAGAAGATTGAATCCTACAGGCAGGCAGAAGAGGTAAATGGCAAGCTAAAAAACTGACTACTGCAATTACAATATGCAATAGTAGTTGTTCAGAGAAATGGAAATACATTCTTCTAGGTGGGCTCCACGGCATAGAGTTAGGGTTTTTTTTCTCTCTCTCTCTCTGTGTCATTGTCTCTGTATCTCTGTCTCTGTCTCCCCCGCCACCGTGTGTGTAGGGGGCACACATGCCATAGTGTACATATAGCGATCAGAGAACAACGCATCTTAGGTCTTCAGGCTTGACCACAATTATCTTTCTTTATCTTTGAGCTATTTTATCAGATGACCACCTTTATTTTGGAGACACACTCTCTCTCTTGGACCCGAGTCACTGATTTGTAGGGACTAGTTGGCCATGGGCACAAACCTCAGGGAGCTTCTTACCACTGCCTCTGCAGCACAGAGATTAGAGACACACATTGTTACACTTGGATTTCTGTGTGAGTCCTGGAGACCGGAACTCATGCTTGTGCACCAGGCATTTTCCTGACTGAGCCCCCAGTCAAGGAAACTCTTGGATGAAGGAAATTTGTTCTTCTTGCCTTGACACAGCTACCTTCATACAGACCGAATACAATTACATTATCACAGTTTTCTTCACCAATGCAGTGACAGAGAGCCCCAGCAAGTCCTTCTGCTGAACTTCTCAGGACCTGATGCTACACCACAAATTCTCATCTCTCTGTCTGTGGTGTGTGGACCACAACCTGACTTGAGTGGCATGCTTGGTGGAGGGCCTGTGTGTGCTTGGTGGTCTGAGAAGGATCTGAGACTCAGAAATTAGGAATGAGGAGTCTCCCCTTACAGTATGCCTGAGCTCCCTGCTGTGGAGAAGCAGGCCTGATCTTACTGTACGAATTGTGAATTCTACCTTTTTATTGAGGTATAATTTACATTCCATAGAATGCATTTGTTTAAAATGTAAGTTTCAGTGATTTTGTGTGTATGTGTGTTTGTCTGGCATTGCATATCTGCCATCACTGTAATTTTAGAACAGATTACAACCTCCAAAGAAAACCTATCTCTATTCTGGTTTCTCTTCATCCCTCTTCTTAAGCAACCACAGAGTCAGTGTCTCTGTAGTTTTACCTTTTTGTAGGTATTTCACTAAGTGGAATCAGAGAGTAGTGGGTGTCTGGCGACTTGGCTCTGTTCACCTAGCACAATGCTTCAAGAGCTATCCATGTTGCAGCATGGTTTGGGGAAGCAAGAGTATGTATGTGGGTATGTGCATGTGAGTGGAGGGGACCAGGGAGGCCAGAAGAGGGCACCAGGTCCCCTGGAGTTACAGGCTGTTGTAAGCCTTTTGAGGTGAGTGCTGGAAACTGAACCTGGATCCTTTGCAAAGAGCAGTGTCCACTCTTAACCCCTGAGCTCTTAATCCTCCAGTCCAGGACTTCTTTTCTTAATGACACAAAATAGACATAGCTAAGAAGAGGAAATGTCAGTTGGGGAATTGCCTCTACCAGTTTGGCCTGGTAATACTTCTGTGGGGCGTTTCTTGATACATGGGAGAAGCCCAGCCCACTGAGGGGGGGCCACCATGGGCAGGCGGTCGCTAGTGGATTGTATAAGAAAAGTAACTGAGCAAGTCCTTCCTCGGCTTCTGCTTCAGCTTCCCGGTTCCTGCCGTAGATGGTAGACTGTGATCTGTAAGTCAGATTAACCCTCTCCTCCCCTAGTTGCTTTTGGTCATTGTTTTATCATAGCCACAGAGGAGCAAATCAGGACTCTTGTCACAATTTCTTTGTATAATTGATTGATACATTCTATTTATTCATTTATTCACTGAGGGATGCTTGAGTTGTTTCTGCTCTTGGGTTCTTAGGCACAGTGCTGCTCTGATCACTCGCCAGCGTGCTTTTGAGAACGTGGTTTCTTTTTGCTTGGGTGTATGCGGAGGGTGACACTGCTGGGTCATTCTGAGGAGCTGCCAAGCTGTTTTCCGTAGCTGCGACAGCACTTTCTGTGCTACCAAGGTCCTGCTGCCCCTTGCTGCCATCTTTCGGATTGTGGTAATTACAGGATTTGTAAAGTCCACCTTATGTCTTTGATTTGTATTTCTCTAATAAGCAGCAACATTGAGCATCTCTTTGTGTGTTGATTGACAGGTCACTTGCATATCTTCTTGTGGCGCTATGAATCAAAGCCAGGGCATTCCAGGTTATTATTGTAGCCTAGGTTCCAAATCACAGTGAATTAACCTGTGGCCTTGGCTAGTACAGAGTAGTGGCAGAAGAGCCTGCCTGGGATTCACATCCGCTGAGTAAAACTAGTGACTTCCAACTAGCACATGCAAAGATATTCGCTCAGTGCCATTGTGTTTTTTAAGGAATTATAAATCAAAATGTCTTCCCAAGTCCTTTTTATTTGTTGTATCATATAAATGTTATAGCCAGGCTTGGTGGTACCAGCATTCAGGAGGCAGAAGCAAGCAGATTTCTGTGAGTTCAAGCGTAGCCTGGTCTATTGAGCAAGTTTCTGGATAGCCAGAGCTATATGGTGAAACCTTACTTCAACAAACAAACAAACAAACAAAACCAAGAAAAAAGTCTTCCAATTTCTTATCGTTATTTGCTAGCATTTTCTCCCGTTCCATGGGTTATCTTTTCGCCCTCTCAACTCCCCTCTGCTATTGGAATTTCTAGGCTTTGGTACATCACCCAGTCCCTGGAGCTGGCACCCATCAGGTAACATACATGTGTTATCCCTTCTGATCTCCACAGTAGGCCAGTGGCATGTATCATCGGTGTGAAACTAAAGTGAAAATTACAAAGATGTCTTACTTGACTGAGTAAGGAAGTAAGAGCAGGAGATTTAAACCCACATCCTGTGATGCCAAGGGCCACACTCTCTTTTCCATAGCTAGGAGGTTTCCTCCCCAGCACAATGGGTTGACAGTAAATCTATCATATTTATAAAAATAAAATACTGTTATACAAGGGACAATTAAGGGTCTGGCCATTCACCTAACATCACCTCTACGGAAGGGCGTGGGAACTGTGTGGGTCTGGGAGACCGGCTTGGGAATGAGAAAACCCCTGTGAATGCATGTGAGCTCAGTGGGTAAGCCATTGTGTTAACACTTCCTCCCTGTGGCCGTCAGAGTAGTTCCGTGCTGTTCATTATTCTGTTTGGCATGGCAGGATGGAAGCTGGCAGAATCAGGCCCCGGGGCACTCTGGGAGACATATTACTGAAGTGATAAAGGAGCTTGCAATCACTGCCCAGCCTGGATTTCCAACGGAGATTAGGAGGGCAGAGATTGTGAAAGGGGAAAGAGGGCCAAGGGTAATGTGCTGAGAGAATGGATGCCTAGGGAAGGCCATGAGGGCAGGTTTTTAAAAAACTAAAACAATCATTTCCCCGAAATATGAGATGGTGAGTGTTTAATAAGATGGGGAATGGAGGGTTAAACAATGTGGTTACATGCAGAGGGTGCTGGATACCATGACCTTTATTTCAGTGTCTCTCCCTGCTTCCTTTCTTCCCTCCTCCTTCTTCATTTGTTGCAAAGATGCAGATATTCTAGAGCTCTCTGGAAGCTCCCTGATTGGTTGCACATGGCTCACATTGGAGAGGGGACACAGTAGCTGTTTTTCATTCCTTCTGGAGAAGCTTTTCCCTGGGTCCAGCCACCCTTACAGTCAGGAGAGCCCAGCAACACAGACATTGTGGACCGGCTGATGCTCTCAGAGAGGGGTGCCTTTCAAGAGGGCTAAGCAGCCTTCTGATGTGCTTTCAGCATGCCTTGGGTTTTCTTTTCCCCTGTTCTTTATGGAGATGCATGCCAGGGGTGTGCTAAAGGCTGGGGTGAGTCAGGGCTAAAAGTTACCTAAGGCTTGGGAGCCTGATTCAGTTCAAAGCCCTCATCTCTAATTCTGTCAACAGACAGTTGTTGCACACGTGGTTTGGCGCACTTGACTTCAGATACCCAGTGTATTCAGAGACATGTCCCTCTGTCATACATCTGTGGGCCTGAGGTTCCATTGAGGGGTAAGCAGGTGGTTTAAATTCCCTGGCTGAAATCTGGGATGCAGGCAAGGTGTTCTGCTCTTTAAGAAGACCTCTGAACAGGCCAAGTCAAGCCAGGAGAGTCATGGGTGATCTCTAGGGAAAACTGGGCTTTGAGTGGAAAGAGTTGTGCTGAATGAATGAACCCCATATCATTTAGTTTTTGTAGAGAACCAATCCTGGGTTTATTATACTTCTTGCCTACTAGGTATACTGAGAATAGTATACCTAGTAGTATACTATGCTTTTGGACTCTGTGACCCGTGCCCCATCTCAGAGCTGTGTGCACTGCAAAGAGCTGGCTGGGTGAAGGCTTGCTATAAACATGGTGGACCCACCAAAGCCATGATCCTCAGCTGAGATGCAGTTTCTCTGTTTGTGGAGCACAGGTCTTAAGTCTCAGAGTCTCTTAGGTCTCAGAGTCTCCTGGATGGACACACCTACTATTGCTCTTTCTGCTTGTTGAGCTGGGAGCCATAACATTTTATTCTCTAACCTAGGAGCCCCACATTTCCTGCTACTTTCCATGAAACAGCAAAAGGTTGGCTTATTAACTTGTAATGCCATCCTGCCGCCCCATTTCGCCATGTAAGGATGCTCTTTTTTCCTGCCATCTGCTTGGTTAAGAGGGAAAAAGGTGGCTCTGAAGTAAGGGTGCTGGGACCCACTGAAATGTATTATTAGGTGAAAGTCGTTGTCACCTAATAATACAGTTCTGTCTAGTCTTGCATCATCACAGAGGTGAGAAGATATGAATTTCTTTTTGTGTTTTTTCCCCCCAGTTTGAAAGTCTCCATATCCATCCCTGTATCCCAATCCAGGGGCAAGTGGCTGTGAGATCAATGCCTCCCCTGTCTTTCTTATTAAAGCCGACATTGAGGGATTTGCTGATCAAGCGAATCCCAAATCCTTCCCACTCATTTTCAGAGCAATCAAGATCAAATTACATGTGTGTGCCACTGCAATGATTTGATGACCTCTAGCTTTGCCATCTTTGGCATCTTCAGTAAGATGCCAAGAGACCCAAGAGCTGATCTTGGCATCTTTATATCTGATGACCCCAGGCACAGTGGTCAAAGTAGTAAATTCATAGGCTGCCACTTCAGAATACGCTCCTGCTAGGTTACTTAGCAGAGTTGACTTCCCCACTGATGGAAAACCCACAAACTCCATTTGAGCATCCTCTGCCTTGGCCATGTCAAAACCTTCTGGCCGATTACCACCACCACCTTTTGGAGTAATGAGTTCTCTTAGTTTAGCAAGTCGAGCCCTAAGCAGCCTGAGGTGATGTGCTTACTGCGCCCTTGTTCTTCTGTGTCTGAGTCATCTAGGTCTCGATTTCCGCAATCTTCGCTAAGGTTGCAGGCTTGAAGCTGCACTGGCCTTCACACTAGCTAGATCCTCTCACGCTCTGACCACACCACCAAGAGAAGTATTTTAATGTGACAGAATCCTCTAGCCTCCTCTAGAGGCTTCCAAAGGCTTTTTATATTGATAGCTAAAACTTCTATTCTCAAATGATTTATAAAGAAGAATAGCGTATGTGAAGAACTCAGGGAGCTACTGCTTTAAGAATCACTTGAGGGTTGAAAGAGACTTGTGTCTTTATAACTGAGACACATATCGGTAAAGTGATTGTAGTTCTGTTTGGTGCGCTTTCACTTGTAAGGCAGCTGATGCATCCTTATAATGTATTGGGCAGTGGGAGACTTTTGTCAGGGAACGTGGCTAACCCTCCATTCACAGGCATTTCAGGGAGGCCTTTACGTTCGTGGATTTGCTCCATTCATTGGTTTGGCCCAGCCTCTGGGGTTCATAGACTTGCTTTGTCAGCACAGAAGGTGTAACTTTAAGGGCCAATTCCTTTTGCTTTTGTCTGTTTGTTTTGTTTTGTATTGTTTTCGAGGCAGGTTTTCCTTGTGTAGCTTTGGCCGTCCTGGAATTTGCTCTGTAGACCAGGCTGGCCTCAGCCTCCCGAGTGCTGGGATTAAAGGCTTGCGCCACCATGGCCTGGCTGTAATGATTGTTAACACGAAATTCACATACAGGTCTTCTGGATTCTTAAAGATTCTGAAGTGGTAGGTCTAGCAAAAGACGCCATTGTTAAACTCTGTCCTCTCTGAGCGGCACTTTTGTAGCTTTTCAGACTTCTCTGACCTTCCTCCTCCTATTTTGAGGTGGGGAATGATTTAGCCCAGGATGGCCTGGAACTCACTGTGTAGCTGAGGATGATCTTGGGTTTTGGATCCTACCTCCTGAGGACTGGGATTTCAGGCTTGCACTGCCACACCTGGCTTATGCAGTACTGGGGTCAACCCCAGGGCTTTGTGCGTGTTATCAAGCCCTTTAGCAACTGAACTGGGCCCCCAGCCCCACTGTGAGCTTTTTGTTCTGCTTGGATTTATTTAAATCGCATCATCCTCTGTGTTTCCGTTTTTTTCCCCAGATGGGGTGTAGTATACCCCAGTTAATTTTCACATGCTCACCTGTTCCATTCTGCCTTGCAGTGGTTATGTCTAACCTGCACATGTGTGAAAGCATCCTCCTGGCTTAATCTCATCTGTGGTTACCAGCCTCCATACCTACTGTGCAGGCCGCTTCCACTGGTTGAGAAAACGCTAGTGTTCATAGTGCTTAGGGGAGCCTCATTGTTAGTACCATGCTTTGATCTGTAACCCCAGAACTGCTGGGCAGAAGAAATCTCGTTTTCCTCCTGAGTTGTCTCTCAGCAATTCCTTTAAAGCTCTTCAGGGTATCTTACCCCTGTAAAGAGATTTTAATCTAGCAATATGGCTACTCTGGCTGGAACAGACAGGCTATTAGTACACACCTTTAATCTCAAACAGTGAAGGAAAAGTGAGTTTGTGGAAGGAATTGCTCGTGTTTTGAAAGCGACGTCTAATTGAGAGGCAGACAAAGTAACTAATCAGAGAAAGATTTGACATATTAGGATGTGCCCAACTCTTGAAAGATACAGAGAAAAAAGAAAATTTAGTAGCTGAGTAGGGCAGTTTGCAGAGAGAGAATAAGTTAGACACAGTTGAAGACAGAATAAGCCAGAGAATGAGAAGAAGCCAGAAGATTAAAACATATTGCCAAAGTTAGTATGAGGGTAAGGAGAGCAGTTGAGTCAGGAGCTGAAAGAAGCTAGTTTCAATCAGTCAGCTTGGAAAGGAGTTTGAGCCAGAACAGCTGAATTGAACCAGCCAGGCAGAGGTCAGAAAGAGCTATAAAAGGTGACCTTATTCAGTAGTAAGTCTCAGAGGCTGAAACATTCTAGGTCTAATAAGATTGTGTGGAGGTTAGAAGCGTCCAGGACTAAGCCTAGGTTAGCAGACAGAGGCAGTAAGCCTCTAAGGCAACAATTACTTCAGGCAAGTAAAAGTTACTTTTACACACCCCATCCTGGAAGTCACTGGTTACTTAGAGCGAAGTGAATGGCTAAGTGGGTGCTGAGCTCCCAGAATCCAGCACTGTTCCACCTTCCTGAGTTTCAACTAGAAGAACTTACTGGTCCTATCTTGGACTGGCCTCATGCTTCACAAGTCTGCATTTTCTCAATGCCTCTCCTTTATGGAGAGAGTTTCCCCTACCTGCCCTGTTTGGGAAATCTTTCTGAAAGGTAATCAGAGTGATCCCTTTCGTCAGAAGTCTCTCCTAAGTATTTGTCCACTTAGGGGGATGTTCATTGTTCATTGTGTATCTGGGATTAAGGCTGAGATGCTCTTAGTGAATCCAAGGGCTACTAGTATTCAACTTAAAGAGAGTTGCCCCTTTTGTTTGGCTGAGGAAGTCTTAGCCTGAGGAGGACCTGAGAGCCACAAGGTGCCCTTCCTTCACTTAGAACTTTGGGCAGGACACTGTTTGCATGACACTGGGCAGGGGCCAGGGTTGGTAGCCAGCAGGCAGTGGCTGGAGGCTGGAGGGACACAAAGATGGAAAGCAGGAGGGTTTGGAAGGGTTGGGCTGGGAGTCCATGTGAGGACAGGGAGGTGTGCTGTGGTGTGTCAGGGTGGGGATCTCTGCAGCAAAGAGCAGGGTGGGGGTTACCGGCTAGCTACTTACCAAACCTGGCTCTGCATCTTCCTTCATACAAGATATGCTTTGAGAGAGCAGGGCCTGTGGCACTTACTGTAACACCAGCCCCGAAGGACAGAAGCAGGAGGATTGGAGTCTGAGGCCAGGCAGCAGGAGGTCTCCCTGTTGCCACATTCTCTCCAGTATGAAGGAAGGAAAACTTGATGATGTCCTTTGGTAACTTTGCATAACCCTTTTCTGCTCCCTCTCCTCACACTGCATCTGCTTGTTCCAACTGCACATGCTTACATGCCTACCCTCCTGCATACATGTGTCCTGTCCCAGAGGGCTGACAGTGCGTTCTCTGAATACCAGAGCTGGATGAGACCTTAAAGAAGTTTCTTCAGTTCTTTTTACAACCATGGAAACTGAGGCCTAGACACAAAAGTGAATGGACTAGATTCACATCTTAGCGGCAGGGTACAGAGCAGAGCTGAAATCTCTTGATTTCAACCCAGACTTTCCCTTCCTCTGGTCCTCCCTCCCTCTTTCCTTCCCTCCTTCCATTTCTCCCCATCTTTTTTCTCCTCTTATCTTCACCAGTTTCATGATGACATTTCCATACCTGGTTGGTTGGGCTGTCAGGAGATCAGCTGATACAATGCAGAGAAATACTGATATGCTGTGGATAGCATCCAATTAACACTGATAAATGAAAACGCTACAGGGCCCCAGGACAGTGAGGAGAGCAGCAGGGCCACAGCTTCCTGGAGTCTCTCTCAGCATGCGAAGCTGTGCAAGGTCAGTGTGGACCCCTGGCTGCATTTCTCAGCCTAAAAGAAGTAGCAATGCATAGACTTTGGGTTTGGCTAATCCTGCTGCATGATGTTTCTATACGAAAGGTGTTAGTATTCGGAAACAGAACCTGCTTCTGGGTTACCTAGCAACTTATGATGTCATCTTGTGTCCTCAGCCAGGTGGCCACACCTGGGGGGCGTGGTTAGTGGTTACCTGACCTTAAAAGGGACAACCCGACATATGGTTGCTCTCTTGCTCTCTTGCTCTTACTCTTGGTCTCTTGGTCTCTTCCTCTCTCTCTTCAGGGCCCCCCTTTCTTCCTCTCCTCTCTCTCTTTCCCCCATTATGGCCCGCTCTCCCTGTTCCTCCTCTCTCCATATCCATCTAATAAACCTCTTTCATAGAAGACCTGTTGTGAGCCTCATCTTATTTATAAATTGGTCCTAACAAAAGATCTTTGCAATACAGTTTTAAATATATTCATTTAAGTGTGTGTGTGTATGTAGTGGGATGACTAGGAAAATGGTTCAGTCAATAAAGTACTTGCCATATAAACATGACTGAGGACCAGATTTTGAGCCTTAGAACCCACATTTGAAAAAACAAAACACACACAGAGAGAGAGAGAGAGAGAGAGAGAGAGAGAGAGAGAGAGAGAGAGAGAGAGAGAAAGGAAAGGAAAGGAAATAAAACGGAAGTGCAGTGGAACCCTTGGGACCCCAGCACTGGGCAGGCAGAGACCGGTGGATCTCCAGGGCTTACGGGACAGTCAGCCTAGCCTATTTGACAAGGTCCCGGCCAGTGGGGATACTGTCTCAAAATGAAAACTAGGGAGAAAGTGTCTGATATATGAAGTTACTCTCTGTTCTGTACACGCATGCACATATGCACACACACACAGACGTACACAGACAGACACACAGACACACACAGACACACACACAGACACATACACACATAGAGACACACACAGATACACACACAGACACATACACACACAGACACACACACAGACACACACAGATACACTGAAGTTTCGAGCAAGATGTGTTTTGCAGATACTTACTTCTGGCCCCAGCAATGCCTGGAGGTGGGAGAGGATGTTTTGAAGGCATTATTGGACTCCACTGCTGGTCACATGGAGTCCAGGGCGGTATGTCTCTGGCAGCGTCAGGGACCCAGCCTTGTGGAGTGGATTGACAGTTTCCTCCCATTCTTCTGGCCTGTGTGAGGAGCACACCCTCCAACACAACTCTCTCAGGAGCTCTGGGCCTTTCAGACCTTAGGAATCAGCTGGCTAGCTATGCTTATTAGAGAGTGCTTGTTTTCTTCTTTGAAGACAGGAAGCTCATTAGCAACAAGCTAAACAATCAACCTTTAACCCAGGGTTTAAAATGTCCCCTAAGAAGTAGGGATTTTTTTTTTTTTAAGGGGCCATGGTCAGGACATAGGCAATTCAATTGCCAAGCTGCCCAATCAGGACCTAGGCAAGCCACATTCCTGAGATTTTGAGGTTCCCCTGAGGTGTCTGCTTTTCCTCTGTGATCTATTGCACAGCTAGAAATATCAGGAAGAGCCGGAACAAAGTATAACGTGGCAATTAGTGACGATGGTCCTGGAGTCCAGTGGCTCCATGCTTTCTTCCAGCATGTGGCCTTGGATAAGTTAGTTAACTCCGGATCCGGATCCTTCAACTCTAAAGCAGGGACTCATGGTAAAATTTCCCTTCGTGACCTGATGGCAAGGCACAATTGGTCTCTACATGCATTATTTATAGAAGAGTTCCTCAGTTCTTTGACTCACCCCATTGCTGTGCGAAGGGGCGTGAGAAAGACAGAATGCACACAGTATTATATGATTTATAAAAGGCGCATCCCAGGCTTGAGGGGCACTGTGGGAAGGGTGTGGTTGCTGTGTTAGTGGCGTTCGTGGTAATGACAGCTCAAGTGTACTGAGGATTCCGTCACAGTGGTGGTGATGGTGGAAACAGCGGTCATAAGGCGGTAATGATGGTGCTGTGGGTGGTGAGCGTGTGGGGGTGGCCACGGTTGCAGTAGAAGTAGCCACCGTAGTGTATGCAGTGACCGTATGACCATGATGGTTGTGGTCGGTGCGAAGGTGGAAATAATGCCAGTGCTGATAGCAGCTGGGGTTTTAATCAGGGTCAGACGTGAGAATGATGCCGCTGAGGGAGGTGGCAGTGGACGGCGGAGGGACAGCAATGACTTGCAGTAAGGCTGATGGGTAGACCTTGGTAGTGGTGGGTAGAGGAGGTGATAATTTGCGGTGAGGACGGCTGACAATGGTGCTGTTGCTGCTGACGTGGTGGTGGCGGTGCTAGTGCGGGGGCTCTGTGATGGTTTCTGTCCATCATCGGTGCAGCTGGACTTGGAATCATCTAGGAGATATGACTTCCAGTGTGCCTCTGGATGGGGTTTCCAGAGACAGAGTTTGACCTAGGTGGGGAGAACCACCATGAATGTGTGCCATCTCTGGACTGGGTTAAAACAAGACGTCAAGAACAACAATAAAAGTCAAAAGGAAAAACTGACCAGAACACCAGCCTTGGTCTCTCACCGCTTCCTGGTCACAGACACTGTGAGCAGCAGCCTCATATTCCCAGTGCTGTGTACCCTCACCACACCGTCAAGCTGACTGGATTTAGAAAGGCCTGGAAGAGTTTGACACACTTCTGGATGTACCTGTGAGAGTGTTTCAGAGAGAATTAACTGAGGGGGAGGAGCACCCATCCAGAATGAGGATGTCATCATCACATGGGATGGGGCTTCAGGTAGAATGAAGAAGAAGAAGAAGAAGAAGAAGAAGAAGAAGAAGAAGAAGAAGAAGAAGAAGAAAGAGAGAGAGAGAGAGAGAGAGAGAGAGAGAGAGAGAGAGAGAGAGAGAGAGAGAGAGAGAAAGTGAGCTACTGTTAGCATTCCTCTGTTTTCAGTTCCTCAGAGATGTGACCAAACGACGTCATTGTTCTTCTATGCTGGCCTTAAGCCATCCTGTCTCCATGCCTTCCATGTCACAGCGGATTGTATTCTTAGATCATGAGCTCAAGTCAATTCTTCCTCCCTTAAGTTGCTTCCTCACACCACCTCATTCCAGCTTCTTTCTTCTAAGTGCTGGTTCATACAGCACTCACCCTGTACACATCACTCATGTTGCCCCCATGACCATGGTCATAGCTCCAACCACAGCTGGCTCTAGGAAAAGAGACATGAGTTTTCCAACATTTTGAAGAAGGGTGCCAAGTGACCCTCTGGGGGCTAAAGCCATGTTTTAAGTTTTAAGTACTGTGTTTAAGAGATCTATAAAGTCAAAATGCCTCTAACCTGTAAGTCCCACTTGCCCAAGATCAGATAACGTCCTGGAACAGCTGGGGGCTGTTCATGTAAGATAACAAGCCACATATTTTCACTTTAGTAAACAAGGTTGGTAGTCCCAACTGCACAGGATGAGCTTGATCACACATGGGTGGGAGGTACACAGACAGGAAGTGTGTCAGGGTGTATGCTTGCCCCTAATTGGACAAGGGCAGGGAAGTATGTAGCCTTGTGGGTTTTGCCTTTATAAGCCCCTGTCTAATGTATTTTGACACCATTGTCTGGGAATCCTGGGTACAGACTTGGCCAGTGTCCATCTTCCTGGGTGATGGAGAAAATTCCAGTTTGGTTTAGGGATCATTTGTGTTGCTAAAATGAGAAGGATTTGTTTTTTTTTTTTTTTAAATCCTGGGCATTTCTGTAAGCATGTTTGTTTATTTTAAATAAAGTTCACATTTTAATAAGTCAGCTTTGAGTAAAGTACAATACATTGCTATTCATAATGTGTGTGGTTTTCATCTGCTCAGCTGAAGGTTCAAACAGAATACAGGGGGATTTTGTTGGCAGATGGTCTTTTGATTTGAACCCCAGCATCTCCTGTCTCCCGTTCTCCTGCTGCTTTACCCTGCATTCTGGACTTGCTAGATTGCAGAATCATGTAAGCCAATTCCTTAAAAATAAAACTTTCTATTTGTATACATATTCCATTGATCCCATTTCTCTGGGGAACCCTGACTAATATGGTTGGGTTTGGATGGTTTCCTGACTTTTTTCTTCTGTTGTGAATTGGTGTATACTTTCATGTCTGTGTTTTGGATGCCTGTGCACAAGACTTTTCTCTCTAAGAGGTTTTCAAAGATATTACGGGTGAAAAGAACAACTCATTCTTTGGTTTATATTCTGTGATTACGATTGTGCTGGAGTCACCCTTCTTGTGTCTACAGCTTTCTTCTTCTCAGAGAAGTGCTTGTTACATAAGCACTTTCTACTGTGATTCTCACCCCTTGCCTTTTCCATGTTAGATATTTTTAGTTATAGATAGTCATTTTATTTCCTTCAGATCTTTGACTGTTCAGTTTGCTGATACAGAAGTTTTGTTCACTGAATTTTTGACACTGAAGTTCTTTTGTTTTTTTGCAACTAATTTATTTTCACCTATGTGCTGTGTGTGTGTGTGCACCTACTCATCTGTATGTGCCGGTAGCGCTCAAAAGAGCCAGAAGAGCAAGTTGGGATCCCTGGAGCTGAAGTCCAGGCATTTGTGAGTTGCCGCTGGAGAGGCAGCCTGGGTCTACCACAAGGACATTTCGTTGAGCCATCTGTACTCAAGTTCTTATTTAAAAGTCGAATCTATTTTTATAATTTGCGTTTCATTTGAGAAACACACAAAGAATTGATCTTTGGATATAACCTTCCACGTTTCCTTTAAAAATTCCAGCCTTCTCCTTTTCATTTAAATCCTTTAAAATTCTTTATGTTTTTATTTATTAGTGTGAGAAAGAAATGAGGGAAGGGAGAGGGAAAGGGAGACGGAGGGAGGAAAAAAAGAGAGGGGAGGGGAGAAGTGGAAGGGAGAGGGAGGGAGAGAGAGGGAGAGAGAGACAGAGAGAACTGAGCATATATGCATGTAGAGGCTGATGGGTGACACCAAGTGTCCTCCTCAGTTTCTCTCCACCTAAGTTTCTGAGGCAGCATCTTCCGCCAAATGTGGAGCTCACTGACTCAGCTCCATTAGCTGTCTAGCAAGCCTCATGGCGCCTCCTGTCTGTTTCTGTTTTCCTGGTGCTTAGATTACAGGCACATGCCGTAATGGATGCTGGGGATCTGAATTTGGTCCTCATGGGTGCACAGCAAGCACTTACTAACTGAGCCATCTTCCTAGACTCTAGGTTGAGTTGTGATGGCTAATGTCAGTTCTTAATTTGACAAAATCCAGAATCCCCTGGGTGACAAACCTCTGGGCATAACTTCCTGTGGGATTATCTAGTCTGGTCAATTGAGGTGGGAGCTCTGTCCACTAAGGGAGGCTCCATTTTCTGGGCCGGGATCCTAGATTGCACAGAAAGGAGAAAGGGAGCTGAGCATGAGCACTCGTCATTCTGCCCCCTGACTTGGCCGTAGTGTGAGCAGACACCTCAGGCTCCTGCCACACTGACTTCCCTGTCATAGTGACAGAGTCCAGAGCACGGTGGATGGTACCTGGGACTGTAAGCCACGAGGAACCCTTCTCTGCTAAGTAGTCTTTGTCAGGTGTGAAGCTTTATCACAGCAACAGAAAAGAGTCAAGTGTAGGTGCTAGGGTTTTGCTCACAAGTTAACCAAGGGACCCTATCTAGGTCTAAATGAACGAAGTCACAGGGCAATTTTGTTACTGAGGGAACCAATAAACATGAGCTCCTCCCTTTCTCATGCCTAGTTGTAGATTTGGTGGGAGGAGACAGTAATTTCAAAATCTATTGATTTTGGGCTATGTG
>CM053766.1:83843974-83858105 GCA_028658305.1 Pachyuromys duprasi
ATGCTCAACCCTCTGGCTCACCAACTACCTGCTGCTGAAGATTGCTCCGAATGAGGCCCAAAACAGAGTAGTAAATTCACTGAAAACCATGAGATTTTTGTTTGCTTGTTGTTTGTTGGTTTTGTCTTTTGTTTTGGTACTTCTGTTGCAGTTCTTGAATGCAGTTCTAGATGACAATATCATATCGCAACCTTCAAAGCACTGGGGGTTAATTAAAAAAAATCAGTTTCAGTTGGCAGTTGCCTATTTGTGAGGTATGCATAATGTCTGATGTGTGTTTACATGGCTGAATGATTAAATCAAGCTAATTAACAAATTTATCAGCTTACATACTTATTATTTTTCTGTAGTGAAAACATTCATGCATCATGGTTGTCTGTGCAGATCACTAACGTGTACTTCTTCTGTCTGACGTCTGACTGAATTTTGCACTCTGGCCAACATGGCTGGTTTCCTCATTCATTCTACTTTCTCAGCCTCTTTCAACCACTTCCACGAGTTCAACTTCCTTTTGCTGTTGTTGTTTTTGTTTGTTTGTTTGTTTGTTTTGACAACATCTCTCTATGTAGTCCTGGCTGGCCTGAAACAGGTTAGCCTTGAACTCACAGAACTCCACTTGCCTCTGCCTTCTGAGTGCTGGGATTGAAAGTGTGGGCCACCATTTCCAGCCTTCAACTCTTTTGATGCCACAGTGAGGGCATGTGGCCTTTGTCTCTCTGTGCCTGCTTATTTCATTTAGGCAGTAACCTCAGGTTCATCCGTGTTGCTGCAATGACAGGGCTTCTGCCTTCTGTAACACTCAAGGTATTCTATTCTGTGTGCATGCTATACTTCCTTTGTTTTTAATTCATCGATTGGTGGAGACTGATTCCATACCTTGTACTCGATGCTTCAGTGAACACAGGGTCACAGTTATACACACACACACACACACACACCTCTTCTGCATGCTGATTTCAATTCTTTGAGTTTGAAATACATACAAAAATGGGGTGACCAGATCATTGGGTAAATCAATATTTTGCTTTTCTGAGCAACTTAAGGTTTGACTTATTATTTTTACTTTGGATCAGCAACTTTGAGGCTGAGAGAGAAAGACAGCAGAGGGGGGGGGGACGACAGAGAGGGACAGAGACAGGGGAAGCACACACACACACACACACAGAGGCAGAGGGAGACTTGGTAGTTAGGCCTTGTAGTCAGTGCAGTCAATGAGTAACAAGAGCAAGCATCACTAAGGTCCTCCTAGTGACAACTCTAAGTCTAACCATTGGGGTGCATTGTCTTCACAGCTTCTCAGAAGCTGTCCTATGAGTGGCCTTGCCTGGGATCTCCTGAGGACAGATGACAAAAGGATACCCTGAGAGGTCCAGACGGGTGAACAAAGACAACAGATGCTAGATGGAGTCTGAATCCTAGAAGCCATGATTATAGGATTAGCTTGTGTGCGGTGTGTATTTGGTTGTGTGTGTGTGGGGGGGGGTTGTGTGTGGTGTGTATGTGTGTGTGGTACATATGTGGTTGTGGTTGTGTATGTGCGTGTTTGTGTGTGCATGTGTACTTGTGTAGGGTGGAGATTTTTGTCACTGTTCCCTCTACTTTGGTTTTGAAGACGGGCCTCTTCCTGAACCTGCAGCTGAAGGAGTCTAGGCCAGCCAGCTAGCTCAGGGATATGCCTCTCTTTGCCTGCAGCACTGGGCGTACAAGCAGGCTCCATGCTTGGCTTCTAATCTGGGAACTGGGAATCTGAACTCAGGTCCTCATTCTTGCCTGGCAGACACTTCCCTGAGTGGGCCGTCTCCTCAGCCCAGGACTTACCAATTCCCAAGCAGTGTGGCTTAGCACAGGAGCCTTGGACTTAGAAAAGCGCGTCTTCCCTTTGGTCCTTACTGCTTCTGATCACCTTGCTGTGTAAACTGGTAGCATCCCCTGAGAGACCTTGGAAACACTGGGGCAATTTGTGGGCCTCCCTTCCCTTGAATCTGCTAGCGATTTGCCTGCTTATTGAAGGTGAGAAACAACACAGCTTTGCTCAAAACCACAGGCTCTCTCAGCCTCAATTTCCCTCCCGGTTAGAACAGCATCATTTACTACTCCCTTCTTCCCTGGTCTACTGCAGAGATCAAAAGACAGGCCATCAGAATTGTAAATTGAATAGTGTACCCTCAAAGTCAAAATGAACAGAGCATTAAAACTTGAGAGACAATTTGACAAACAGATAATGCCTCTTATCCCCAGGCCTGGCTTTGCAGGAACTCACAGTGCTATGTGCTGTATAAAAGAACCAGACTGAAGAACTGCTTTTCTTTCTTTTTTTTTTTTTTTTTTTACAAGCAGTTCCTGGAAATCTCTAGCTTTATCAAGGAATTTGGTTGCTCCAGTTCACTGCTGAGCAAAAATAGCTGCGTCTTAATGAGGCCCAGACGTTGACACAGTCACCCACCTTCCCCACCGCTAGATGCGTTTCATACCAAATTTCACCTAAGGAATTTTAGACTTTAAAGATAATAATCAAAACCACTGCTTGCTTCCCTTTGGGATTCTTGCTGATTTGGGAGATCAAAGATGCTCTACTCACACAGTGAATGCAGACAGAAAGTTTGGTTTCTTGCCTGCTAAGAGATGAATGAAAGGAACAATGGCCCCAGGTAGGTCTGCTCAGAGACTGTTCGTTGATCACCCTCTGACAGCCTGTGCTTGCCTCATGCTGTCGGTGAAGGTGGCCAGCCTGCAAATACCATTAGCTTCTGTTTCACATACAATTAAATGGATGCCTTTGCTGGTTAATTCTTGGCATACCTAAAAAATAGTTCTCTCTGTCTAGGTGAAGTCAAGATGTTTAAATTCCAAACAATGAACCATTCCCAAGGGCCTCTCACATGGAGGTTCATAGTTTGGGAATCCGGCCCAAAGGAAGGGCGCCCGCCATGGTGGCCCTCATTTTGTCTGGGGGAGGTAGCCTGATTTGACTCTCTGTGAGGAGCTGAGAAATAACACAACTCTTGACTCTTGAGAGAGTCGGCCGCTCTCTTCCAGTCACTTGGGGAGACCAGGCTGTTTTCATTACACGCTCCTGGAATGCATGGGATCTGCTATAGGTCACCAGGGATTTCACAAACCCCCAAAGCAGGAATGGCAGAAATTTGACTTTTGGAGCCCCAGCCACTCTGCTATTTGCTCTGTACTTGTTCTGCTTTCCTTAAAGAAACTGCAGATGGGAGCCTGAACACGTTTGGAGATGGCCAGGGAGAAAACATTGTCCCATAGATGAGCTCCCAACTCCCTTGGCAAAGGTATCTTGTCATGAAAGGCATTCACTCTGAGATGGAAGCATGCCTATGGTGTATGTCAGGCTTAGCATCCTGGCTTTGCCATTTGCCAGCAGAGAGACCTGGAAAGTGGCTGAATTCCTCGGGAGTTCTGTTTTCTGGTTCTAAAAAAGGACAAGTGACATCTATAAGTGTACTGATGGTGAACTAGCAGGCCCAAGAGATACTGTGGAAAAGCCATGACTTTCTCCAGAAAGATGTTTTCTCTGTTTGACACCGTCAAACCTTATTTGGGGCTCCCCTGGTACTGGTGTTACAGGCAACTGTGAACTGCCTGATGTGGGTGCTTGGAACTGGATAAGGGTTCTCTGATAGCTTGTCAGCAATGAGCCATTTCTCCAACCTTTGAGTGTGAGTTCTTCTCTCTGAGGGGAAGGCTGGATGACATAAAAAAGCCAGTCTCACCTCAGAGGTTGCTCTTGGTGGGTTGTTCCGTTCTTCTACCTGAATCAGTTCACAGAATGTAGGACCTCTTGGCTCACTGCACACATGCACATATGCACACATCTACACACACCAGGGGCTTCGGTGACAAGTGTGAACCAGGCCGAGCCGGCCCTGAAGTCAAGGCCCAGAAGGGTAGAAGGAAAAAACAGTTAAATGGACAATCACCAAACAGTGACATGAAGGTCACAATGAGGTAGGTCAATAGGGAACTTTGGGTAGCAGAAGATGGATTCTAAGTGACTAAGAAACAGGGCTGCAATGAAAACCCTGAAAATGGCACTCAGTGGGACCGGGAGAAACGCTCTGAGGGACACTGGAGAGGAGGGAAGAGGGCTCTGCAGTTCGTAGCTCGCCGGGAGGCTGCAGCAGGCTTAGAGTGTTTGGATAAAGCTGGAGGGGGATGGGAACAACTGAGCAGTGAAGAGATAGGGCAGCACCGTCAGGCTGGTATCAAGTGCCATTGATGGTCCGATGATTGTGGTAACAGAGAGGGTCATGGTAGTGGTCGCGGTGGTGGCGATGGTGGTGGAGGGCGTGCTAATGCTGATTGTGGAATGACAGTGGTGGCGATGGTCCTGGTGATGTGGTCACGTCACTTTAAACAATAATCTCAGCAACCGCGAAGTATTGCTAGTTGTGCTTTAAATCACAATCATTTCTCCAGTTACTTGAAAAACTGTTGGATCATGGCATCTCTGAGATGATACACTTAGGCATCCGTTTTCTTGTTTAGCATCTCGGAATCTGTGTTTCTTCATGTGCAATCTGGCCTAG
The DNA here is from genome assembly GCA_028658305.1 of Pachyuromys duprasi. Lineage (NCBI taxonomy): Eukaryota > Metazoa > Chordata > Mammalia > Rodentia > Muridae > Pachyuromys > Pachyuromys duprasi. The sequence goes on from CM053766.1 coordinate 83,848,525, forward strand.
GATACATCTGTGTGTTTGCACAGAAACACCATATCCTGTGTGTGAAAAGGCATGAGAATAATGTTGGAATATTAGTATACATTATTGTTCATTCTTCTTCTTTTTCTTTTCTTTTTTCTTCTTTGGTTTTTTGAGAGAAGGTTTCTCTGTGTAGCCTTGGCTGTCTTTGACTCACTATGTAGACCAGGCTGGCCTTGAACTCACAGAGATCTGCTTGCCTCTGCTTCCGTGCGTGCTGGGATCGCAGGCATGTGCCATTGTACCCAGCTTTATTGTTAATTCTTAAAACAGTCTTGCAGGCATTATTTTGTGTGATTTAATTTTTACCATAGTTTGAAAGGGCTTACAAGATTACATCCAACTTTACAAGATTGCATTGGATGAAAGATGAAACAAGGGTGTGAACTGAAGTCAAGCCAGCAAATGGGCTGACAGGCCAGTGTAGTGACCTCCTCCTATTTCCAGGGCAATGAATTGGGCACTTGGCTTCCTATCAGCGTTTTTTCCCTTTCAGACAAGGCCCCGTGTAGCTCAAGCTAGTCTTGAAGTTAGCTGTGTTGTAAGGGATGACCTTGAGCTTCTGAGCTTCCTTTCTCCACTTCTGTAGTGCAGGAGTTACAAGCTGATGCTGCTATAGCTGGTTTATGTGGTGCTGGGGATTGAACCCAGGCCTCTGTGCATGCTAGGCAAGCATTCTGCTAACTGAGCTACATCCCCAGCATTTTGAAAAAGCCATTCAATGCTTGGCCTTCCTTCACCACCTCATTCTGGTCTTTAGCATTTACAGATAGAGGCCAAATGGAATTGATTATAGCTTCCTTAAAAAAAAAAAAAAAGAATCTCCTGGCCTAAGCACATAGTTCTCACAAATGTCTTGAGATCTGGAAGAGGGAACCAGTGCTTGAAAGGTTGTCTCAAGGTCAGTTGGGAGACACAGCCCATCTATTCTTGTTCCTCGGGATTCCACTCTGTGGACTGCCTCTTTTCCTTCAGAATTCCCTCTGTGGACCGGCTACTGGAGAGGTCCAGGGTAATATAAAACTACGAGGGCCAGGTCCTGTGAGGGGAAAAAAAGTCCAGGTAGAAACTGAAGGGCTTTTCACATCTCCCCCTCTCCCCTGGGAATTCTGATACTTTACTAACACACCAACAAGTCTCCACTGACGGTTGCCACCCTGATAGCCACAGAACGGGCTCTTCCTCACCAAGAAGGGAGCAAAATCTCAGTCTTGGCCTCCTGGGTTATTCGTGCACGTGTTAAAGGGTGCTGTGTTGGTAGGTACAGGTGGGGGCAGGGCAGTGAGCGATGCCAGGGCTCTGCACCGTGTCTCCTTGTTTAGAATTCTTTCTCCAAGATATGATATGATCTCCAGGTTCTATTAATCTCTGTCATCCGGAGACAGGGAGGAATGCTTCCCTAAGCTGATTTAATTGTGTGCCTCCTCTCTTCTGCTCTGGCTTCACTTGCTCAGGACACATTGGTGGAGAGGTGAGTTGCTGTACGGGTTGATAAGAGCAGACTGATCACAGGTTACTGAGTGCCAGGCACCGTCCTGGTCGCTTCACATATCACCTTGTCTACAACCCCTAACAGGTACTTAGATTACATCCAATCGTGTGCAAAAAGAAAAGAAAAGAAAAGAAAAAAAAACCAAGGTGAAGGAGCCTAAAGAAACTGGTGATGTCACAGGGCATACTTGTAACATGGGTGAGGTTTAAAGCCAAGGAGACTCCAGGACTTATAAGCTGAACAGTGGTCCATGCAGTTGTCTCTCAAACAGTCCCAGCAGGCTGTTGTGTCATTCAGGAGCCAGAGCCTTGGCTGTGATTGCAGCTCTGCTATAGACAGCAGGAGGTCCATGTTACCTCCTTGGGATTTGGAATCTTGAACTGTCAGACGCCGGTGTTGGTCCTATAATTCCAGTTGTACTCTAAGATACCATCTAGGGACAAGTGGCAGTGGCTCTAGGACAGTGTCTATGACCAGAGCTGGGAGATGCTGTTGTTGTTGTTTTTTTTATATGGGCCTCACACCTTAAAAGGGGCCATTGGTTGAGACGGGGAGCCTACACTCTTTTGAGGCTGAGGTTGAACATGGAGTAGTGTGAGCCCCGAATCCTGTGCACCAGGGTTCTGATCCTGGCTCCATCACTTGTGTACCGAGCCTTATTTCTGGTTTGTGGGATGAGGATGATGAGACCTCCATCCAGTGCACCCACAAGTCCCTTTGCTGCAGTGCTGAGCACACAGTGGTCCTGTCCTTCTGGAGGGCCACCAATGCCTGACGTGGGTTTGGGGTAAAATCCTTTTAAGAGGGTGGAAAACCCAGAGCTCACATTTCCCTGCTGTTAAGTGAGTGGCCCAGACTATAGCAGGTGTCCTGAGTGTTCTCTGCTGCCTAAAATGACACCTGGGACTCCAGAGAAAGCTCCAGGAGGGGAGGACCTGAGGCCTGAATTTACCAGAGGAGGATATGGGATATATCTGTCTCTGAGGTTTAGTAAGAACACATGAGAGAGAAGTGTTTGATAGAAAGATAAAAGGAGGGAGGGAGGAATAAAGGGAGGGGAAGGGGAAAGAGGGAGAGTGAAGGGGAGGGGAGAGAGAGGGAGAGAGAGCGCAGAGGTGTGCTACTAGCAGGGTGGCCAGTTCAATAACATAGGCCCCAGGAGGGCCCACTGGATTCCACGTCCTCCTTTTATCCTGTGAAAGGGTCTAACCTATCCACACCATCCTCTCCCTATCCTATCTCTGTCTCTTTGGATCCTTGTGGCCTTTCGGGAAAGAAAAGAGTCGTGTGACCAATGTCATTAGTGCACTTTGGTCTGGAAGCCTAGGGGCCTCTGCCGGCCATGTGTTTTCGGCATGCATCTACCCAAGAATGCACCTGTCAGCCTTAGCAGGGAGAACAAAAGCTTGACTTTGACAGGAGAAGGACAGCTAAGAAGCAGCTTTGGCCCATCTGCCAAGTGGCATTCCTGAGCGAGCAAAGATGCAGCCTGGAAGACATGCACACTACTTGAAAGAAGTCTTTCATCCAGGCAAGAGGGGATCGACACATCTGTGAGGCATTGATCTCCCCTTTTTGGCATGGGATTTGGCTCTGAGCTGGGGGCCAGTCACATAAAGAAAGCACCTGGACCATCTGACCTGGACCGGGCTGCAGACAGGCAGCGCTGGTGAGGGAGGAATGCAAGGTGAAATGCTAAACTTAGTTTGGCTTTTCTTTCATCTTTCCAACATTGTTTTTTGGTTATGTATGTAGATATTTGTTATTTGTGGTTGCATGCGTTTGTGTGTGTGTGGTTCATGAATGTGGAGGCCAAAGGTTGATGTGTCGTTCTCAATTATTCCCCACCTTATTTTTGGAGATGAAGTCTCTCATTGAACCTGAAGTTCATTGTTTCAGCTAGACCGACTGGCAAGTGGGCTCCAGGGATCCTCCTAGCTCTGCTTCTCCCAGAGCTGGGTTATAGGCATATGGAAATGTGCCTCCTCTTTTTTAAAAGGGTGCTGGGGATCCAAACTCAGACCCTTTTGCTATAAGCACTTTACCCATCTCCCTGGTCCCTGTTTTATCTTTCCAGAACCATTTTTTTCTCTTATATTTTAACACTGTGGGGGTGGATCATGTAGCATTCTTACTTTACACATACCTAGCTTGTCTGTCTTTGAAGGGAAAACACACCCTGACTCAGATAGCTCGTGGCCTTTTGGGTGTAAGACAACCTCAGGATTCTGACTCCTGGGATGTTTATTTTGGTTACCGGTTAGTGTACTGAAGAGGGACTAGGGTCTCTTTACTCACAACTGAAATGCATCAAAATCTTAAGGCATGTTGTCTCTCCTGGGAGCACAAAGTTTGTAAGAAAGAAAATGCTTTATGAAAGAAAAAATAAGCTCCTTGCACAGGGGCATAGGCCAAGTATATTCATGTCCTCAGGAAAAAAAAATGGTTTGGTTAACATGTGCTGGAGTGAGTTGGGCTGTTTTAACTGAGGGTCACTACATAATCCACTGATAAGAATTGGGATGCCTGTCGTGGTCTACCAGATGTCTTGACTAAAAGCCCAGTGAAACAAGTCAGTTTTTAGGTGAAGACAAAGCATGGGCTTCCTCACCCAAGACTCACAGACCTGACATTGGTTAAACAGTGACTTGACACTTGAGTTTAGGGGCCTTCCTCAAACCTTTAAGGTATTTTCTTTTTGAATAACAGTGATTGAGACAAAATTCACAGACTGTGAACTTCACCCCTTTAAATGTACATTCCAGTAGTTTTTACTGTATGCTTAGAGTCACTTATTATTACCATTAGATCCAGATAAGTTTCATTAATCCAAATAAAACCTCTGCTCCCATTAGCACGTACTCCCCATCTCTTCTCTTCACAGGGGAGGAAGCCACCACTGCGTTTCTGTCTTCATGAATCACTATAGGACCTATCCATGACAACATCTCATCTTTTGTGGCTGAACCATCTCACTTAGCTTGCTGTTTTCAAGGTTTATCTGCATTACATCATGCTGCAGCTTGGATCCTAGCACTCTTCTAAATGTTTGTGTATTATCGGCCTTGCTTCCAGTGTTGTCTGGAGAGATGCTTACAGCTTTAAGAGGTGAGGTCTGTGGTAAGTCCTCTGGCCACTGAGGCGTGCCCTTGAAGCAGGTAGGTAGCCTTACTCCCTTGCCTTTCTTGTCTCATTCCTTCCTAGGCCCGTGATTTATTTAGGAATGTGTATAACTCCGCAAGTTTCACTTCAGTTACTCTTTCCAGATTTTCCATACACTAGGTATTGTCTCCTTGAGTTCAGTAACATATTTCTCTTTGTATGTTGATGTCTATTATTATACACTTCATTTTAAGCCTTTTTAAATATTTGATGAGTGAGTAGTCAAGTGTAAGATTAAAAATTTAAGTAAATGTTGTAATTTTTCTGTAGAGACATGACTCAGATAAAGATGGATACTATTTCTAACAGTATTTTCACTGGCTCTCTTTTGATTGGAAATTGTTTAGTACCCATGTTGATCAGCATTGGGAAATTTAGGCAAATACAGTATAGCTGGGAATGTATTGCCGGCATGTGTCAGGCATCCAGGCTCAGAGAGAGGCTGAGACAGAGAAGATTCCTGGTTGTGTCTAATCCATGAGAATAAGGACAAGTAGGGGAAAAGACCACATTACAGTGCTCTTCTAATGTCGTGCCTCTGCTTCTTCATACACATACGGCAGAGGATGTCAAGGCCCAAACTCACCTTATACTAACTCTACACTAAATCCTCTTGGAGAATGGAGCAGAAATTTCCTCTTGTATACAGGACTTTTGTTAACAAATCTCCAAACTTAGATTGGATTGGTTTATTTGAATTTATTAATCCAAGCAACTGCAAAGCCCAAGACTTTCCTTGGAACTCCGTTGATGCCATGAGAATTGAATTTCTCTCCACCCCTCTCCCCTTTCCAACATGACTGCTTTATGCTCAGTCTCTTCATGGAGTCAAGCTGGCATTCCAGACCTTCTTTCATATACAGGTCCTGAAGAAGAAGATACTCTTCTCCATGAGAAGTCTGAATGAAAGAGTGGCTCTCACTGGATCATATGACTCACCCTATACAACTCACCACGTCCAGAATTATAGAATGACCTGAATCTGCAAGGGCCTCAACACCATTCAGGATTCATGTGAGTTAAGATGAGTCATTCTGGAGAAGAGAGTCAGGGTACCACTTAAGAATAGAGTTGGAACAGACTTCAAAGAAGACAGATGCTCACTTTTCCTCCCCATCCACAGGAGTAAATGAGCACTAAGAATGGAATTTGCCACTGATATTTTTTGATGTCTTTGCTGCCCAATATCATAGTTACTACTGACTACATGTGGCTGGGTTATAGAGCAGCTTCAAAGGGGAACTGTCTAAATGGAGATGTAAATACACCTTGGGTTTTTGAAGACTTGTAAAGAAAAACAGTGGAAAATATCTTATTGGGAATTTCTTTATAGTGATTAAATGTTAAAAAATAGTTTGAATATATTTAGTTAAATTAAAATATTAAGATTAAGCTCACCTACTCCTTTTTAATTTTTGTGTCACGAATATAGAAAAAACTTGAAAGTTACATTTGTGGCTAACATTATGTTTCTATTGTGTATAGTTGGTTGAGATACCATTAACTTTGTCTCAAGCAGCCATTTTGGATGGCAATTTCCTTGACATCAGAAGTGATGCCTTCTTTATTGGCTCTTTAGTAGAAGGCCTTTTTTTTGTATACACTGTATCTGAGACGCACTGTTGATCAATCAGTAGTGTCTGCCTTTAATGAGTTCTTGTTTTCATTAAGATGAATGCAAACTTCCTCAGCTTAGCTAGCTCCTGGGGAAAACTAAAGAGAAATTTCTAAAACCTGAGGAAATGGCTATCAGGTAGGGAGAAGCCAAAGTTGTAGAATCCAGGAAGACTATTATCTAGCATAATTAAAAAATAAATGATGCTATTTATTTGAAGTTCAAGAAGAATTGCTTGGCTTGTGCAAGACCCTGAGTTTAATTCCTTACATGTAATTTTTAAAATGAAGGACCTTCAAATATTAAAACAAATAAACACAAACAACATTCTTCATAGGACAAATGTACTTTGGAAACCCAATGTTACTTCATTCAGCAGTGTGAAATCAGGCTGTGAGCACAAGAGAACTGTTTGGAATAGATGAATGTCAAGACTGCAGGCCAAGGGACGAAGGGCAGTCATCTCTACGCTGAGAAACCCAGATATCTCAGAGTGATCTAGGTGCGAGTTTCCTGTTTCAGCGATCTGGAGCCAGCAAATCTGCCTGCAAGCTGAGTCTAGGATACTTTTGCCACTTTCTCCCAAGCGCTGATCTGAATTCTCATCCTCTTTACATACCTTAAAAGGTAGTTCAGCTACATAGCAGAGAAAATCCACAATGAGAAGGAACTTCCGAAGCAGCAGTGTTTGGGGAAAAACAACTTTGAATTCACCGTCTCTGTACCCTGGAGAACCAGGAAGGCCAGTGGAGTCATTCAGTCTGAGCTTCCTGAGAACTGGGGTGTGGTTTGGAAGATGGGGAGTACCAGTGGAAATCTTCAAGTCTAAAGGCCCAAGGCCCTAATGTCTCAGTACAGAACATTGGTTTCTGAGCTCAAGGACACACCTGCACATGCGTGCTGCACGCAGACACACAGGATGCAGCTGGGTACTGGATGTTGGGTAATGCCTACCCACTCTGGTGTTGGCAGATCTTCTTTACTTAGTCCACTAATCCAAATGCTTATCTCTTCCAGAAACCTTCACAGACACAACCAGAAATAATATTTAACTGGATATATAGGCACCAGTATATCAAGACCCAATTAAGCTGTCACAATATTTTAATGACACGCCTAAAATGTTCATTGATAGGGTCTTGCGGTTTTCTAAGAGAAGAAGAAAAAAGAAGAGAAGAAGAAGAAGGAAAAGAAAAACAACAACAAAACTCTCACAAAATTCCCACAGAAAAGGTTGCCCCGCTTCAAATTGTGATCATCTTTTGGCAGATTCCTAACCTACTGCGTTTGGAATCTCCATTCAGTGTCCTACCTTATACTGCTGCTCTCCTCATTTAACCTCTGGATTGTTGATCCAGCTTGAATGAGTCCTTCACTTCCCTGCAGCCTCCACACTTTATTTCTATTGTGGTGTGCACTGCTACTCAGCCTTGTTCTGGAAATCCTCCAAATGCCAGCCCACTGGATTACCATAAGACAGTTTCTCTTCACAATCTGAATTTAAACTTAAGTTGTAGAGAAGAAAGATGAGGTAGAAAGCCTATGATCTTCAACTCTCTTCCTCCCCCTCTTCTCCTTCTTCCTCTTCCTCCTCATTCTTCTCCATATCCTCTCTCTTCTTCCTCCATTTCTTTCTCCTTGTTGCTGTTTGTCAGGGTCTTTATAAAGCTCAAGCTGGCCTTTTGTGTCAGTTCTCCTGTCTCAGCCTCACTCATGTGTGCTGGGTTTTGTAGGTTTGTGCTACAATCTACAATACCATTTCTGTTTTTCTTTCTTTTTTTTTTTGTGCATGTGTGCGTGTGCAAGTGTGAGTGCTCATGAGCACATGGAGACCATAGTTCAACCTCAGATAGTGTTCCTCAGGTGCATGCTCCTTTGTGAAAGGCTTCTTCACTGGCCTGGAACTTACCAAGTAGGCAAGATTGGCTCTGCCTGTCTTCTTCCCTGCCCACCACTTGCAGTGCTGGGACTGTAAGTGTATGACACCATGACTGTCCTCCTGCTGGGATCAAACTTGGGCTTTATCAACTTAGTCTTTTCCCTGCCCGATTCTTTTGTCCTGTTTTTGTTTGTTTCTATTTTTACAGAGAAAACAGCTTTGACTAAAACCACCCTGATTTGTCCACTGAAGGGGCAGGAAATGTTTTGGTTTTGATAGGTTCACAGGATCAGAGAGAGACAGGCCAGTGTTCAGCCTGAGGAACAGAGTTATTTGGTTCCTTCTTGGATTAGGGGGACCTTTGAGGGAAGGAGGCTCTGACATATGTTATGAAGTTCTGTGTGCTTTGGTGATGTCATCTCTTTTGTCTGATTTCTCTAGCACTTAAGGAAGGTCCAGAGCTAGAGCAAGCAAGCTTGTGGTGGAACTGAATAGAGAGCAAGTTTGTGTAGCTGTGTTGAGGGAGTGGCCATTGAAACTTGTAACTCTACTACAACTGTGTAGGGATCTCTGGGGAGGGTTTTGAATAGTTCTAGGTAGCTATCTCAGGCTCTCCCCATGTGGCTAACCTAGATATAGCTTCCCATAATAAGACGTGGACAGCTGGTACTAGATTGCTTGTCCTGAGGCTCCTTTTCCCCGTTTTCCCTTCTCACTCTTTCTCTCTTCCTGTGATGTCTCTTTCCTTGTTCCCCTACTGTACCCTATTCTGTTTTACTTAAAACAATTTGTCTTCTCATTCCTGCATACTCCAGTGATAGACTAGATGGCCAACTGATCCTTCATTTTTGGGTATTGAGAGGCAAGATGCAGAGGTAGTAGACAGTACACTGTTATAGTTCAATACGTTTCTTGTATGAGTCATATTCATCATGTAAGTATGCATATGTAATTAGGTCTAGACTGCTTTTTTAAAATTGTGTGAGAGAGGAGGATGCCTCTTCTTTTATGAGCACCCTTTGTGCTGCCTCACTAAGTGAGGATGGAACACTGAGCCAGGCATGCAGTCATTACTCGGTAGATCACAGATAGCTCTTGGTAAGCATGATGGTTAATCATGACTGCCAACTCGATGCGACTTAGCACCAACATGGAAATAAATCTCTGTCTATCCACAGGGCGGTCTCTAGGATAGGTTAACTGAGGTGGGAAGATCCACTCCAAATGTGGGTGTCACATCCCATAGATCAGGTTCCAGACTGAATACAAATGAGAGAAGAAGCTGAGATTCAGCACTCTGCTTCCTGACACAGTGGAAGCGGCTGCTTCGTGTCCCTGCCGTGATGCGCTTGTGTCTTCGTTACTGTTCGATTGTGAAGAGACACCCCCAACAAGGCAGCTTATCAGAGAAAGCA
>CM053766.1:83858205-83918233 GCA_028658305.1 Pachyuromys duprasi
AGAGAGAGAGAGAGAGAGAGAGAGAGAGAGAGAGAGAGAAAGAAGACTGGGCTTGTTGTGGGCTTTTGAGACCTCAATGCTCACCCCTGGTGTCACACCTTCTCCAATAAAGCCATACCTTCTCATCTTTCCTAAACAAATGGGAACCAAACATTCAAATATATGAATCTACAGGGGCCGTTCTCATTCAAAACACCACACACTCTAACTTTCAACTGTGAGCCAAAGTAAGCCCCTTTCTTCATCGAATTGCTTTTGTAAGGTATTTTGTCACAACGACGAGACAAGTAAGTGATATTGTGGGTTAGTTGACAGCTATGGGAGGAAGGAACCAGAGAGACTGATATTACAAAGACTACTGAATGCAAGCACAACACAAGGCGTTTTGCGTGTAACATCTATGGAATATTCAGCACTGACTGTGCATGTGTACTCTGTGCAATGTCTCTGACTCTCACTGCTGAGCCATATTTGTCAATATCAGAAACCGGGGAATATGGCAGTCATGTACATAACAGCTCTTCTAGCTATTAGGAGCTAACGAAATGAAAGCTGGGGTTCTGAGAAGGATCAGTTGCTAAGTCTCCATGGCTAACGTGGGTGAAATGGAACATTTTCTTTGGTCTTTCACTACCACCACCCAAACTTTCTATTTTAAATATTTGAAAATGAGATGTGCAGAGGTGAAGAATGAAGAAGTCTGCTTGCATAAACAATGTGCCATGGAATGGGCCATTCTTTTTCCTGTGAGAGTGTTTTGTGCATTACAGGATGCTTTGCATTTCTCTTGCCCACCAAACCCCAGGACTTCCCTTTCTGTTTGTGACTCGGTCACTGCTGTCAGATGTTCCCCAATGTTTCAGAGGTGTTGTACCACCTGTCCTTCTCAAGACTGTAGATTACAGTGTCTTCTTAAGACTACCTAAGTCATCTTTTATCTCCAGGGTTATATTTAGTAATTCTGTGCAGACATGAATGAGAGAATGAATTAGAGAATAACAGAAGTCAAGACAATAACAGGAGAGTCCGTCTGCATAGACTATTCCTGTGGCCTTGGACTACTTATACCCCTGGGACACTCCAGATGATATTCAGATGGAACTGTGATGGATGACTCAGACGTGAGATGAAAGGGCCCAAACTCCATCTACTTTGCAGGTTACCTCTAACCAGACTCCTTCCCGGCTCTTCCAAGACTGTAAATGAAGACTGCACGCTCAATGGCTGTCTCAAATGGGAGCAGAGGCGGGGGGGGGCACCAGGCTCACTGTAGTAAAGTGGGATACCATCGCACCCCACGCTAATGTAAACCAGCTGCTGGCTGGCCCCGGCTTGCGATAGAGCAGGCAGAATTCTTGGACACTGAGTTATTCTTAGAAGCATGTGCACAGTCCCCTGGCAGGGCTTACTGTGAACTGGCTGTGCCAGCCTCCTGTCAAGGTGCTGCGCCAGCAGACCGGCAGTAATTGTTTTTACTTATGAAAAATAACTTAGGGATTTTAATTTCAAATTACCCACAGAGATGGAGCCTGAATATGACGAAGGGTGGGAAGGGCAGAGCAATTGGGATGAAGTAAGACGAGGGGTCAGAGGAACAGTACCTACTCAGGCTTCATTCCACTCATGTGCTTGGAGTTTCTCCTCCCCGGGGTGGGGGAGGGGTGTTTACTGCTGGGTTCTCATCACAGCAGGCCTCCTTGGACCCAGGTGACCACTTGTTGATCTTGGTGTGGCCACCCCCACATGTTTCTAGCTTTTCTCTATGGAGTAGTTTTGTGTGCTGGGCTCCTTTTTTATTAAAGACCTCTTTCAGGGTTCACAGGAGCACTGTGTGATGGGCATTAGAGTGAGTGTTGGAAAAGGAATGTGCCAGGGCTCCAAAGCTATCAAATGGCACAGGCAAAATCTGAACTCAGGCTGGATTAAGATAAGCCCTACCTTCATATATCTGTGTTGAGTAGTACCAACTGCTTGCCAAGGCTGAGCTAGACGTTAAGACTGTGAAGTTAAATAAAACAACTGGATCCCAGCCCCCGAGTCTTGCCATTGTGCCATCCGCGGGAGAGGCAACAGGATGGCGAGGGATGGCAGTAGCAGGATTTGTCAAGCAGGAGATCAGAACTGCTCTGAATTCTGCCGTAATATGACAAGGGCAGCTTTGACTGTGAGGAAATAACCTGAGTCTTACATGGGCACCTATGTGGGAGGGCATGGAAAAAGAGTCTGAGGAGAGAGGTACCAGGGTGTGCAATGATGTGCTCAGCAATTCTGCGGGCTCAGGCTGCACCAAGGATGCGGATGATGAAGTCAGTGAGAGACAAGCATGCTCAGGAAGACAGGTCTTGCAGGACAAAAGGAAGAAGCTCCAGCTTTGCTCCTCCCCCCCCCCCCCCCTTTTCAGGATCCACAGCCATTTGCTCAGTGACCATGTGTTTATTGAGCACCCACTCTGACAAGTAGCTAAGGAGTCTTAAGCTAAAACAAGCAACTAATCCCCACCCCAAAGAAACCAAAAGTAAACAACATTGTCCTCAGCAAAACAAACCAAAACAAAGTAGGTTCTTATTTGTACTATAGTGAAACAAAGGTACCTATGTGGGAAAAAAATCATTCAAGGACTCACCACAGTGAATAAGCTGAAAGATGACCCCAGAAGGACCAAGAATTAACAGCTAGAGTTCAGGGGCATAGATAGTCTTGAAAAACTTCTCCACTTGGCAAACATGAAGATGAATTAATGGTCATTTCCTCTGTAAAATGCATGGATGAACACACATTCACATCAAGGGAGGTGCTTTTGTGCAGCTTAGCTTCCATGACACCCAGGTCATTGCTCCCATCAGTCTGTTAAGGTCCATTTGCATATTGTTACAGATCTATTTATGCCAATGACAGTTATTTAATAAAATATTAGCTTGAAGTGAAACAAGATGTCTTTCCGAATGAATGGGAGAGAGGGAGAGAGAGAGACAGAGAGAGTGAACAGGGTGAGAGACAGAAAGAGAGCTGGGGGGTAAGGAGGGGGTGGGACACAGTTTCTGTGAATGCCAGGTTGAAAAGACCAAAGAGAACAAAGACAGAGCTTGCTTTGGAATTAGGTGTGGATGAGACAATGAAAGGAGTGCGGAAAGCCATAAAATTCTAGCAAAATTCTGAACTCAGATAGCTTTATGGGGCTTTTTAAGGTCTCTCTTGACTTCCAAGAAAGTTCTGCTGGAAACTGTAGATGAGGTATTCTAGGTGTGGCTTACATAAAACAGTGACGGGGAGCTGCAGTCAGCATTCCCATCCTTAGAGGAAGGCTCTGGCTCCACATCAAACAAGTTCAGGGATGAATGGGAGTTTACGTGCTTTAGGTCAAAATTAAACAGGTTTGAAGTTTGTGTGTGTGTGTGTGTGCGCGCGTGCCTGTGTGTGATTTCTTAACTTCCAGAAATGTTTTCGCTGAAGTAGAGCATACATTGAGGACTGTGATGGAGTATAGAATTGGTTGGGTCTTTTATGACATGAACACCCAGTGTTACCAGAAACATGATCAAGGAACAGGACTGTACCAGCACCCCAAACCTTTCTCCATGTCTTATTCTAGTCACCACACTTTCCCTTCATGTGCAGCTCCTGTTTTGGCTTCTGTGGCTTTGGTTGCTTTTGCCCTTTATATGAATTAAATACAGTAATATTGGTTTTTCACTCCCCTTTGGATTTGACTATTTCTTTGACTTACTTTTTTGCTTGTCATCTTGTTTGTTGACTCCCCGCAGTTTGGACCAGCAATGATTTGCTCAATCTCATTGTTGTTCAGAATTCTATGAGCTGTGCAGTAATGCACAATATACACTCAACGAGTGGTAGGAAAAAATGAGAAGAGAAATGAGTAGTCGTGTTAAGCAAGGTTCTTTAGAAAAAATAGACCCCTTCATAGAATGCATGAATCACAAAACGGCATTTGTTAGCTTGGCTCACAGGATACAGCAGGGAGGTTCATAGCGATCATCTTTCTGCTGGACAGGCTGAGGCCCCAAAAGGCTGGATGACTCAGCACCTGTCATGGAAGGCTTAGAGGGTTCCTGGAGGCACACACCAGCAGCAGCGGCCTTCAGTCCGTATCAGAAGACCAAAGAAATTGGGTTCTGATGGCAGAGAAGGATGGCGGTGGTAATGACAACAATGGGCTAGGCACTCACCAGCAAGAATGGACTGATGTCTGTCTCTACAGCCATTGCAAGAGGCTGCAGAGGGTCTTTCTCCACACATCAATTCTTCCTGGAATTGCCCCCACAGACTCACCCAGAGGCATGTCTCTTAGATGAAGCCAGAGCCAACCAAGACAGTCAAGCTTAACTGTGATGGGTGCTGTGATACATGTGGATTCATGTTTACTGGACACAGACAAAGACTTCCCTGAAGGGCTGTGCTAATTTAAGCTTCCGTTTGTAGAGGGTGAGGTTCCAGTGCTTCTAACATCCTTATCAGTACACAATAGTGTCTATATTGTTTCTAGTTTTAGTTTTTGTCATAGAGGCGAGGTGACATTTAGTTTTTCCAATAAAACTCTTGTGAAGGACTAATTTGATTTATAAAGAAATCACATTACAAACCTTACATTTAATTTCTCCTACCTGTTTACAAAGTACATTATTATGTAACGCCTTTTGAAGCTCAGGGATGGAGAGGGGTTTCTTATTAACTAAACTCCAGCCTTCATTTAGGTCTCACCCATTCTTCCTCATTGTCATATTTCTTTGTCAAGAGCCATCTTGCATTTAGTTGTCATGTCCCCACTCTCTTCAGGCCAGTGAAAATTTCTAGGCTTCTGTTTGTTTGATGACCTTGAAAAACATCACTGAGCCATCTTGTAGCATAGACTGTATTCTGCATCTGTTCATTCTTTTTCTCATGAGTAGAGTTGAAGGCTTGGGAAAGAGTATTGAAGAGGGGAAACATTTGCCTTACTGCATGGCAGTCAAGGACTCTGTGACGACCTCACTGGCTTATTACAACCAACCCGTGACTCGGCTTCATAGATTTAATTTTCTTCATCTCTTAGGCTCACATTTCCCTGTTTCTTCACTGTAATGTCATGAACTCTCTTGTGCTCTTCTATAGTAGAGGGAAAAAAAAAAAGGAAATCTAGCTCATTCCTAAAAGGGGAAAGGAAGGGAGATTTTGACCCTACTTTCTGAAGCTGGAGTATCTACAGTTACTATTTATAATTATTCTGAGCAAATGTGAGTTTAATCTAGTTCATTCATTCATTCATCTCAGTATTTTATACTTTGGATGAGAACCCAACACACATTATTTATTAGTTCTTTTCCCCAGCTTTGACCACTGGTGTTCTTCCTGGATGGTCTTCTGTTTCTCTAAGCTGCCATGCCCCATCCTCTTATTTTTAAGCACTTTCATCCTTTCTGGTATTAAACAATAATCCAGGGTAATGCCTTGTTCCTCCTGTCTCAATCTTAGAGTCAGCTTTCCCCTAAGAAGCCTTGATTCCGTTTGTTGGAGAACAATGTTTCAAACCCAGAACCTCAGTGCTGGCTTTGAAACATTGTGGCTTCAGTCTGCTTTGCCGGTGGAAATGATGCCTTTCTACATGTTTAATGGCTATTTGGATATGTTTTTTTTTCTTTTTAAAAACGAAATCCTTATTGGAGTCATTTACATATCATTCATTGTGTATGTATGCGTTTATGTTCGTATACTCGCGGTGGGGGTGTGTGCCCATGCAAATCCCTGGCCACCTGTGGAGGTCAGCGGACAGCTAGGATGAGTGTGTTATCTTTCACCGTCTGTGTTCCTGGGATTCAACTTGATCAGGCTTGGTGGTGAGCACTACCAACCGAGCCGTCTCCCTGTGTGTTTTCCTACTGGAATATTTAATTTTTCCCCACTGTGGGTTTCCTCTAGCTATATATCCTGGATTTGAGTCTTTCACTGTGCGTGTGTGGCAAATGTCTCCCCCACTCTGTAGCCCCCTCCCTCCTTCCAGAGTCTGACAAGCAAGCCTTCTTTTCACTTGCCACTTTCCTCCCTCTGGCTGCTTTTAGAACTTGTGAAAAGTTTCATAGTTTCACCTTACATATTTAAGGTACAGTGCACCTAGAGCTGACTTCTGATATAGTGCAAAATGGAGTTTAATAATATTTTTGGTGTTATTATATAAGTTAGCTTTGAATTTTCATTCTCTGTCTCTCTCTGTGTAGACTTACAGTATTCCATTGTAGGCTGATTTTTTAAAAAAAAGATTTTTAAAAATTGTGAATGAAATGGCGCCTTTATATAAATAAATAAATGCCTTTTCTTGGCTGGTAAGATGGCTCAGTGGGTAAGGATGCTTGCTGCTAAGCCTGACTACTTGAGTTCAATCCCTGGACCCACATGGTAGAGAATTGTCCCTAACCTTCATGTACATACACACAGAGAGTAAAAAAGTACATATGTATATATATATATATATATATATATATATATATATATATATATATATACACACACACACACACACACACACATATATACTTGTCATCACCTGTTGGTCTTATAATTTTTCTCTTTTATTATTGAGGTGAATTATATTGAGCTATATTGATTGATTAATTTTAAATGTAAAATAAAGTTTCTTGCTTTAATAAACTCCACCTGCTCATCATATGTTATTCTTTTTATATATGATTGGGTGATTCTTAAAACTTTTCAAGTATGTTTATGAAAGTTCTGACTGTAACTCTGTTCTCATTCAGCTCCGGTTTCAAGGTCACTGCTGGCAGTATAATATACATTTGGATTTTTTTTTTTTTGAGACAGGGTTTCTCTGTGTAGCTTTGGCTGTCCTGAACTTGCTTTGTAGACCAGGCTGGCCTCGAACTCACAAAGATCCACCTGCCTCTGCCTCCCTGAGTGCTGGGATTTTACAGGTGTGCACCACTGTGCCTCGGCTTTGGACTTTTTTTTTTTTTAAATTTTGCCTCCCTCTTTCTTCCCTTTTAAAAGATCATTTTAGACGTTCTCCATTTAATCTGTTTCCAAGATGACCTCCAGGATTCTCCAATATCCCTAAGACTCTGGTGACGTGAGTATGCTGAGAACCACAACTCAGTCACTGCGCTCACAATGAGTTGCTGTGTGAGCACGTGGGCTCCAATCCCTAATTTTTTTAAACTCCTTTTAGAATTTTAAATGGAAACAACTCAAAAGTCCTTGGTTATTGTGTTGGCTATTTCGTTTACTTATTTACTTATTTAGCCTGCTTGACACCAGCTCTGGCCATCCCGGAAGAAGAAACCTCAGTTGAGACAATGCCATTGGATTGGCCTTCAGGCAAGCCTGTGGAGCGTCTTCTTGTGCTGTGGAGCTCACTGTGGCTGGTACCACCCCTAGGTACACAAAAAAAGCAAGCTAGGGAAGCCATGGGGAGCAAGCTATCAAGAAGTGTTGCTCAGTGGTCTTTACTTCATTACCTGACTTCAGGGTCCTGCCTTGATTTCTCTTGTTGATGAATTACAACCTGTAAGCCAAATAAACCTTTGGTCAGTGTTTGAGTTCAGCAACAGATGACTTTCTGTCATCCATGCTGACATCCTAAACAGTCCAACAGCAGAATATCCAACGTAAAGCTTTTGGTTCTCAGCCTTCTGTTTTGTGCAGCCGCTGTAAGGAGAAGGGTGCTGGGCCTCTTCTTTTTGGGACTGTGGTCCCACCATACCCAGCTATCTTGGAAAACTCAGTATCATTTTCTTCTCTTGGGTCTGTGAGAGACTGCTGATTTAGAATTCAGATTTGGGAAGAGGTAGAGGTCCCCAGCTCAAGAATATCTTCCCCTTTGTCGTAAGTGTGACTAACTCTGCCATGCCATCTTTTCCCTTTGGTTTTCAAGGTCCTTCCTAGGAACAGGCCTCATAGCTAACCCAGCACACAAAGGCATTTCCAGTGCAGGAGCATGAGGTCCTTTGGTTGGGACATACTTAAGCTAGGAAGAGCTCTAGTTCATTCCCCTGCTCAAAGGGCTCTTCAGTTTCCTTCTGCTTTCCCTTTTTAGTTAACTTGTCTCTTTCCATCCCCACACTTCTTGGGGGTCCTGTCTCATGTCTCAGAAAAGCAACCATGGTTATCTTTAAGGAACTCAAGTTGAGAGATGCTGGCTTCTAAAGCATCATGTCGGTGCACACTGCCTTAAAATACTCCTTTCTTTTAAGAGTGAGGGTCACACAGGGCAATGGTGGTCCATTCCTTTAACTCCTTATTTTGGTAGGCAGAGGCAGGCGGATTGCTGTGAGTTCAAGGCCAGCCTGGTGACAGCCAGGGCTACACAGAGAAACCTTGTCTCAGAAAACCAAAAGATAAACCAATGAAAAACAAAACAAAACAAAACAAACAAAAAACAAAAACGAGTGAAGGTTGGTTGGAGATCATGGATGAGGCAAAGAACTAACACCAGAGATAGAGTTTTTAAAATATTTGCTCCAGTCAGATTGAGTTATTACGGCCTGCTTTATACATAGGGAAACACAGTCTTTGAGGGACCTAGAAGGCAAGAGTCACTAGACGTGTACAGTCATGTTGCCAGGGCCACAATGGAGATACAGATCATTTCCATGTTTGTGGAAAGTGCCATGGACCCTGAGCAATTTGTCTCTCTCAGTCTCTTCTGCAGCAAAGGTGTCTGTTGTTTGGAGTGGACCTGCCCCTCCTCCGGAGGCAACACTCATCTGTCCTGAGTGTTTGACTGTGGGGAGAGATCTTTCTTTAGATAGGAGCCTCATGGGAACTAAATTCAAGACCTGGTGGGCAGTGTTGAATAAAATTTAGCCAACCTGCTCAGGTTCTGTGTGTGAGTCCCCTCAGGAGTGTGAGGGGATTAGACCTTGGTCTGGAGGGCAAGCTGACAGCAGCCTCAGGTTCCGGGGTCAGGGGAGCTGGAATTGGGAAAGGGTGAGAGACTGGGCTGGACGGAGGGCCAACAACAGAAAGCAAGATGCCAGATTCAGCATGCAGTATGGAAATTGGGGGTTTCTTTGGACAGAGGCCCTCAGTATTATGTCAGAAATGGCACCTGACTGCAGACATTTTGACTGGCATCAAGAAGGGGGTGGGTCTGAAGTCTTCCTGAATCAGGGTGTGCCCATGCACTTGTGTATGTATTTGAGTGAGTGTGCAAATGTGAAAGTTTGTGTATGTGTGTGTGTGCACATGAACACGCCTGCATTCGTGTTTACGTATACATAGAGGTATGTGTGGGTTCATAGACTGTGGAAGATACTGGGTCACCTGGAGACACTCTAGCTGGCTCCCATTCTCAACTAGGGAGAAAACCTGGAGCCTCTCCCTTCATGCCCTCCCCCTCCCTGCGCTGCCCCACCGACAAGCTCATGCTGGAGTTGAGTGCAGCGGCGGCGTGCAGAGGGCTGACCTCCAGCTTCGTGCCCATGTGCTGTCAACCACAATGGTGCAGCCGTGTGTTCTTAGATGCTTGGCATCCTGGAGGGAATGTGAAGCTCTGCTCTCTTCTGCTGTCCGGAGTTCTCATCAAGCAGAAGGCGGCCAGCTTTTCAGCTTTCTTCTGCCAGAGGGTGGGGAGATGCTTGCAGGCCGAGGGGATTCATGGTGCTCTTGAGCTTGAGGAATTTTTAAAGTCACTGCCACATAAGAATCATCCTTTCTACGTGCTTCTTCTGGTGGTTTTTGTGGGCATAGCAGGTCTGAGGAGGGCGCTTGGCAGATTGTGTTTCTATGTAGTTGTGCATAAAGAGATGAGAACTTGATTTCTTTCCCACAAATGTGTGCTTAATTGGTGGCCACAGTGATAGAAAGAGATCAGAGGATGAGGCCAAATGTTTCTCCCTCATGGCTGGGTGGTATTGTAGGTGTGGGCACTTGCCCAGAGCAAGATCTTGTAGGAGGCTCTTGGCTCCAATGTAGCTGGTACTGATTGCTCTCAGCATGTTTACCAGAGGCTCATGGGCCACGTGCAGCTGAGAAGAGCTCTGAAAACAAATTCACAAATCTGTAAATTTACTGTAAACATTGAGATTATTGGTAGTTTTTGTTACTCAGTTGCATGGTTCTTAGTATGAACTTTGTTGATGGCATTGTCATGTTGCAATGACAAATGATTGCACACTTCCTACAACACCCAAATGAATGAACCTGAGCCCCTTTTCAAAAGACTCTGGAGCTCCTTCTCTCAGGAGGTGGAGCCTGTTGGCCACCTTGAATCTGGGCTCACTCTGGCCTTCCTAGACCAATTGCAAGTGAAGAAGGCAGGTAGCATTCATGATCCTGGGTATCAGCAGGCTGGGTGCACATAACTTTTCCAAAGGATCTGTCTGTGTAAGCAGTTGGCCTAGGCTGCAGAAGGGGCAGGTCCACATGCAGAAGAGTCTAAAGCCATGCTAGACAAGTTGATTGCCAGGTTGCTTCCAGACAGTCCAGCTTGGATACAGACAAGGGCCCAGCTAAGAGCTGAGGACTGCCTGGAATGAATCTGAGTTTCTCATTGAGTAGGCCTGCTCTGTTCACAAGCTCCTGATGGATGCAAGATTTAGATTTTCTGGAGGCTCAAGAACAATAGTTCTTTAAAGAGTTTCTGGTAATAGTCTCCCCCAGACTATATAACACATAATTTATGTAATTTATAATATATTACACATAATATATATAATGGAGAGGCTCTCCCCCTCCATCCCAACCCCCCAACTTTAAACCATCTCTTATTAGAGGCTTTAAGAACTATTGAAATTATGTCTATGGCATTTCATAAACTGTTATACAGGGTGTGAGGAAGGGAGAATACGGAAAGACTGGTACTGCGGCTATTTCTTAACACCATTCGCAGGGGGTTAGTTGTAGAAAGATCTGCTGAGCTGAATTCCTCTGCAGCCTTTTCCAGGACGGGCAGACCAAGAGGAACTAGAGCAGGAGAAGCAAGATGCTCTTACCTTTTGCAGAGGGGAGGGGGGGAGTGGTGAGGAGAAAAGGTCCGTTCAGATGGAGAGAAATTTGGTGGAGGGCTTCCGAATTAGCCATTTTTGTCATTCTTCCATTTATCTACTTAACCGAGCTCACATTGTGTAAAAGTACAATTTGTGTGTATCAAGGTAAACAGCATGATGCTTTTAAAACAAAATTTGTTACATTTATTATTGTTATTGTTATTAATTATTAGTGTGTGTATATGTGTGGTCTGGGGATTGAAAACTCAGGTCGTCATGCTTGTTAGCAAGCTCCTGCACCCATGAAACTATCTTGCTGGCCTCAACATGACATATACTCATACATGCATATACATGTACTTGTATATCATGCACATCTATGTACATCTATGTGAGATTTGTACTGAAGTCAAGCAAATGAATACGCCCATTTCAGTATATAGTTACTTGAATGGATGAGAGCACCTGAAGTCAACTCTTTCAAGAAACTTCCCTATAGTAGATCAGCTGTACATGGATGCATCCCACATAGCTGGAACTTTGTACAGTTTGATTGACGCCCTCTCCGAACACCAGCCCCTGGGAACCAGCATCCTACTCTCCACTTTTACAAGATTCTCTTTTGTTAGATTCACATGCAAATGACATTACGAGTATTTGTCTCTTTAGGTTTAGCTTATTCACTTAGCAGAATGTCTCCAGTTCATCTATGTTGTAAAATGCCCCTTTCTTTTTAACATTGAATAATATTTTATTATTTATACTACAGTTGAATTATCAGTTTATCTGTTGATGGATATCTAGGTTATTTCCAGATTTTTTCACTACCTAGCCCAGGCTGGCCTAGAACTTGAACTATTCCTTCCTTTGTGTCCTGGGTGTTGTTCAATCCTGCCTACTGTGGAAAACAGTTATATATAAGGAAGAACAGAGATCACAGAAGATGCTGAATTTTTTTCCTTTAGGATCTACCCACAGAAGTAGGATTTCTGGGTTATGGAATAGTTCCATTTTTAATTATTCAAGGAAACATTACCCCCTTCTCCTCAATGGTTACATTAATATACATTCTCACCAAAAGTAACCAAGTGTTCTCTTTCTTCCAAACATTCTCTAACACTTATGATCTCATTTTTTTTAATGAAACCCATCCTAACAGGTGATGTCTCAGAGTGATTTTCATTTGTATTTTCCTGTTGAATTATTTTGAGCGGTTTCCCCCCCCCCCCAATACCTGTTGGCTGTTCCTGTATCTTCTTTGGAAAAGAAATGTTTATTTGCTACTTTTGATAATTTATTAATCAGATTTTATTTTCATTGACTTGTTGAATTGCTTATTGGAGTCTTTAATCTGTGATCAGATGTATGGTTTGCAAATATTTTCTCCTACCAATAGGCTACTTTTTCATTTCGTTGATTATCTCCTTTGTTGTTCAGAACATTTTAATTTAAAACTATTTAAAATTTTAAAAATCTTTTTGAGGCAGAGTCTTATGAATCCAAATTATCACGTATCTCAACCTCTCCTCTTCTTCTTCCTTCTCCTCCTCCTCTTCTTCCTCCCTCTCCCCCCATTCTCCCTCCAATCTGCTAAGACAGAGCCTTACATAAAGGAACTGTCAGTTTTCTAACACTGTGACAAAACACTTGGGAAAATCAGTCAGAGAGAAGAAAATCAAGTCATGGTTTCCAAAGTTTCAGTCCATGGTCCCTTGGCCCTGTTGCTTTGGGCCTGTGACAGCTCAGTCCATTATGATGGCTGGAAGGGAGAGAGACAAGGATGGAGGACAGAGAGAGAAAGACTTTGGGGTTCCAATATCACCTTCAAAGGCATTTCTTCCAGTGCCCGAAGGGCTTCCCTCTTAGTGGGTCTATCACTACCTCAGGCTGTTGGCCAAGTCTTTCCCATGTGGGCCTTTGGGGGAACATTCTTTATCCAAATTTCAGCAGCAGCGTCACCAAGGATATGGAATCCAGTCACCTTAGCCTCAGGTCTGCTGTGTTCCAGGGCATTGGCCAGCGGAGGACAGCTTAGGGTGTGTCTGCTGTTGCAACAATTCAGCTCTGCCCTTACAGTACAGACAGCCACCGACAATACATAAGGACAAACAAATGAGCACAGTTAAGTCTGAGGCTGAGGGCCAGCTTTGGCTAATGGACCCCAGTTTCCCAACCCTGACTTTTACGATACAGCAGGTTTTCGTAAGGAGTTGACCATAACCATAAAGCTTCCACTTAATGACAAATCTTAGTAATAATTTCCCCGTGGAAGTTGTATTTCACTTGAAAGATGTACAGTCTTATCTCATGAACACTGTGATTTTATGTTACTGAGGGGTGGTGGGATGGTTCAGTGGGTACAGACACCTGCTGCCAAGCCTGATGACCTAAGTTCCCTCCCTGGGACCTACACAGTGGAAAGAGAGAACTGACTCCCTCAAGCCAGCCACTGACCTCTACACAGGCATTGTGGCATGTAAGTGTGCACACATGCACACATGTGCACGCGGGCACACACACACACAGTATTTAGTCTAAAAGTTATTGAGGTAAAACATCCTGGCAGAAACCATGTTGAGTGTGTATTTTTCAGTTGTTTGTGCTTTCTTTTCCACCTTGGCCAACAGGAAGCTCAGTGTCACTGAAGTAGAGCCATCCAATGTTAAAGACTCTATGGGGTCTTCATTTTCCATATATGATTTAATTTAATTTTCTCCATATGGTTTAATTTTTCAGTCTTGATTTCTCTTATTTACCCACAACTCAATTCATAGGCCCTTATTACATCCTGAATATCTGTCTTACATCCTCTTTGAATAAGACTGGGGAAATTTTTTGTTTAAACAAATTTATTTTATATGTATGGATGTTTTCCCTGCATGTATATCTGTGAACCACATGCATGGCTGGTGCCTGTGAAGGCCAGAAATGGGCATTGGATTTCCTGGAACTGGTGTGATAGACAGATGTGAGCTGCTATGTGTGTGCTAGGAATTGAACCTAGGACCCCTGCAAGAGTAGGCAATATGGTGAGCCATCTCCCAGCCCCAGGAAAATGATTTAAAAAAATATTAAAGTATTGTCTTTTGACATTTGTGAGGTAATGGAATGTGAATAACCCCCATTTGCACATCAGAACAAAGAATACTTCTGTAAGGAAACCTTCCAGTCCTTCCCTTACGATTTTCAACCTGAGGAAGATATTGACAAGCTCAGCCTCAGGGAACATTGCTGGTTTCTTCCTGTTGGTTCTGAGCTTGGTCAAAGGAGAGGTGTGATCTCATGGACACTGCATGTTGAGCTGGGTGGGGCTGCGCTGGGTAGGGACTGTGGCTCAGCGCCTCTGCAACTATGAGATCACAGGCTGCATTTCACAAGGGTGCTATTGTACCTGGTGCCTCTATGCTGACTTCACTGCTGGGCTGTCTCCCTCCAAGCTTTCTACAGCCCAGGGAAGGCAGCTGGAGAAGGGTTCTTTGGTGAAATCACCCAACCTGGCCTCCGCTGTCAGTCAGCCTTACTCCAGACCCTCAATTCCTCTTCAGTCTCATTTGGGGCAGGTGACAGCAGTGCTTGCAGGGCCAGTGGGTAGGCTTTGTCACCAGGGATGGTGGCCCTCAAGTGCCTGAGGCTTCTCTAGAGAGACCTGGCTCTTCTCCTGGTCATAGGATGAGCTTTTCAAGGCAAGAAGGTCTTTGCCTGCTCTTCTCCCCCGGATTACAGCATGGATGCCATGGAATGCTGAGATTTTCTTTGAGGCCTCTGTGAACTGTAGGTGTGTGAGGCACTGGATGGTCCCTGATGTGTCTATCAGTGTTCAGCCTGCACCAGAAATGTGCTAATTGAGGCAAACTCGCGCTACTCTGCTGCTCTTAAGAAGCATCAATTTTGTCTTCAAACTGTTTATATTGTCTTAAATACAGAGGCAGCACACGATCATGTCAATGTTAGGCTCTAGAGCCCAGTGCCTCTTAGTGCTGTCATACTATGTGTGGCCCTGTACACATGACCTGAATCCTCTGTTTTCTTATGTATAAACAAATGTCTCTCAAGTTCCTGTTTCCTTTCTCGATTTGCCTTCCCTTTGGAGAAGCTGGGTGCTATGATACAAAAAGATGCAAGTTTCAGGAAACTGAGGCCTCAGCTGTGTGAACATGTCCTCTTTGAATCTGATCCCAGCTTTCTGGTAGCCATAGCCATAGCTTACCTCAGTTCTGCAATCTCTTGAGAGACCCCAAGTTACAGCTACATGGCCACTTCTGATTGCTTGATTTGTAGAAACTACTTGCAAAGGCTTTCTGCTCAAAGCTTCCAAGTGTCAGGACAATTTGTTACACGGCAATAGATAACTGATACAGGTGTACAGTTACTGCATATGTTGTAGCAGTTATAGATACAGCATTGTACATTATTGTATCTAGTGTTTCTCTAACTGATATAATAGATACAGGTGTCTGTGCAAAATGAACCTGACTCCTCCCAACAGGGAGCATAAATGCTAGTAGACCTGGGAGATAAATCAGCTGACCCCTTCTGTGTGTGTGTGTGGAAGTAAGATGTGGAAAGTCAATATGCTATGAGAGTATTAAGTACACATATGTAGGGTATGTGTGTGTGTGTGCAGCCATTATGATTCCGGTCAGAAGAGGCTTATTGCAATCAGGGATACTTGAAGATGTGCAAAGGTAAAGCAGGCAATCGGGGATGGAAGGGTATTTTAGAAGAAGCAAGTGTTTACAGAAGCCTGGATGGGGTGAGAGATCTTGGCGATGGGAAAGGTACCAGCTGAAACTGGGTTTGGGGTTGGTAAATGAGTTTGGATTTTGAAGAATTTTAGAACTGTCAGCCTGATTATTAAGTGGAGAATAGAAAGAGGAGGACCATAAAAGTGAGAATGAAACCATGTATTTGCATTGATTTTTTTCTATGATGAGACTATATTATTACTTCATTAAATATATGTAGCTTTACTTTTTAACATGGAAGTCACCTGTATACATGATAAACTTGCAATATTGGAAATAATCTTAAGTTGTGATGATCTTCTCATGATATCATTACTGAATGAAGATGAATAGCTTTCTGATTGATAGCAGAGGGCTGGTGAGCTCACAAATGAGAACACGTTGCATGTATACCCATATACACTCTCTTTGGCCATAATCCCTACACAATGGATTATCATGACCATTCGTGTAGCAGTTACATTGTATTATTCTGCCTAAGTCATCTTAACAAGAGGCGTCTATGGGATGCAAATATTAGATCATTTTGTACAATGAACTTTAAGAATCCTCAGAATCTCGTATGCATGAGGGTCTTGAAACCAGCCCGGCACTCCATGGATCCTGAAGGCAGACTGTCTTTCAATGTTCCTCAGTTGATTTAATCAGTGTCCTAATGATATATATTTAGGGTGGGTTTTTTTTTCAGTTGTGAGTAATATGGGGGTTGAGATGAGGAAGATCATGCAGAACCTTGCTTGGTGAGTTTTACTTTCTGATGTATTTTAGCAGAGAGTTGAAGGGCAGATAGGGGAAAATTTATGTGGAAGAGGTGTAGACAGCCTTAGTTCCCCAGTATGTTGTGACATCATCTCTGGTATTTTCTGAGACACGTATAGTCTGGGACGTTGCTTACCACTGGGGCCTATATCCTGGATTTTTGTCTGGGAAACACTCTCACGTTTTAACTGAGAACATTCTGCCTCAGCAGCTCCCAGCTACTTCACAACCTATACTTGCTCTTCCCCCTCCCACCTATGCCCTTCCTGGTGCTGCCCATTGGCCTGTGACACAGCTCCTTTTTCCTGTATTTATTTCTTTGTTCTTGTTTTCTTTAGATTCATCTGAGAAGCATCATCTATGCAGGTTCTCCTTAGTCTCCATCCCCACCTCCATCCCTGCCACATGGGGTCTCAATATAGCCCAGGCTGGCCTGGGACTGTATGTGCAGCTGAGGATGACCTTGAATTCCTGATGCTTCTGCTTCTACCTCCTGAGTTCTGGTATTACAGGGGTATGCCAGGCCATGTAGTGACCCTCAGGGGTGGAATACTCTCCCACACACGTGTGGTGCCCTGCATTCACACTATCTCTGAATTTAGAATAATGATATAACAGAACAATAATTTTATGCTTCTTTCTATGCAGATATGAACTTATTAGGGGAAGATAATAATAACCCCTCTCTCTCACACACACATACATAGTCACGCCATGCGCACACACACACACAATCACACCCCACTGCATTGCTATATATAATTGTAATACTTGGGCATCACACAAAGTTTTACTGGCAGGGTAACTAGCTCTAATAATCAATGAGCCCTAATAGAAAACACAAGCAGTGGGTTCCTCCCATGGCTGAGCCTCTGCTGGGTGAAAATAGTCCAGTGCTGGAAGTAACTATTGCTAAGAGGACTCAAGTGGTGGACTCAAGTGGTGGGAAGGGACGGGGGAGTCTGTCTTGGGCAGGAAGGAAATGAAGACCCAAGAGGCTGGTAAAGAGGGAACAGAGGCTTCAAGGACCCCAGGGTTCTGTGGATTTGAAGGACAAGTATGGTGAGAATAGTGCCAAAGTTGGGCTCGTAGTTAGTAACATACCCAAACATAAATACCTCCTAGGGGAGTATTAAACAGGCAGTTAAAACGTTTCTCTCTCAGAGTTCCAAAATCAGTAGCCTCAGGTGGCATCCAGGATCTATACATTTGACTGATACCCCAGGAAATTCTCACTTAAGGTATTTCTTGAATTTCCTTTGGTAGAAAGTGAGTTGAGTTTACGATTTCTGAGGTGGGGGTGTGGATGTGACCACAGCAATGGATGCTTGGGGCAGGAGAACATGAAGGAAGGTAGAGTGAAGGTCCCAGGGGGCACTGGGTCATCCCTGTGTATACGACTGTTAGGTGGCTATGCTGAGAGGTAGAGGGGCTCAGTCTCATTAGCCAAAGTCTTCTAGAGGAAGGGAGTGGCTGAGGGTCGGATCAGGTTATCTTCATGCTTCGGTGGAAACCTTGTGATGAATAATTATGGTCCTTGGGTGTTATGGTTTGGATATGAAACGTCACACAAAGGCACATGTGTTTGCAAACTTGGTCCCAGGCTGGTGGGGGCTGTTTTGGGAAGTTGTGGAACCTTTAGGAGGTGGGCCTTAGCTGGAGGAAGCAGCTTGCTGAACCCAGATCTTGAGGTTTGTAAACTGGCTCTGCTTTAAATCCTCTTTTCCCACATGATCTTCCCAGGTGCAAGCACAAGCAGCCTCAGGTTCCCAGGCTGCAACAGAGAACCACCCCCATCTGCTGTGATAAAATACTGTGGCCAAAGTGATTTATTAAGAAAAAAAAACCCAAACATTTATTTGGGGTTCTGACTCCAGAGGGTTAAAGTCCATGATGGCATGACTGTAAGCAGCAGATACGGTGGTTGGAGCAGAAGCTGGGACTCACATCTCAAACTGCAAGCAGGAAGCAGAGAGTGAACTCGAAATGCCGCGAGGCTTTAAGCTGTCCATGACATACTTCTCCAACAAGGCCACAGTTCTTACACCTATCCAGACAGCACCACTAACTCGTACTTAGATGTTTGAGCCTCTGGGGACATTCAAACCACCACAGACTGTGTCTTCAAACTGTGAGCCCAGGTTAACCCTTCTTCCCTAAAATGCTTATGTTAGGTATTTTGTCTCAGCAACAGAAAAGTTAATGCCTTGGGTGTGAGTATCTTGATCTACTGGGATGAACCTGTTAGGGACAGAGAAGTAGAGGGACCCTGTTGGAATCTTGTTCTTACTAGCGTTTCTAGGGCTCCAGGCCTAGGGAGAGGGACAAGGTAAGTGTCCTGCAGAGAGATAACAGGAGCTTTGTAGAACGTGTGCAAATACAAAATGACCCTCCTTGGAAGGCCACATGGGGCTTGAGATTGGAGAAGAAGCTCTGTGGGCATCTCTGAATCATTAATAAAACAGAGTAATCATCCTCTCCTGAGGATACAAAATTTGAAGCGAGACACCTGTAATGATAGCAAACACCAATGGCTAGTACTTACTGAATTGTTTAGTATGTTCCAGGCATCTGTCTGAGTTATCTGTAACTGTTAATCCGACACAGCCTGTGTAAGTACCTGAGAAGGGAGTCTCAACTGAGGATTTACTCAGATCATATTGGCTTGTGGGCATGTCTGCAGAACAGTACATTAATTTTCAATTCAGGTGGAAGGATCCAGTCCTCTGTGGGTAGTGCCATTCCCTAGGCAGGCATCCCTAGGCTATGTAAGAAAGGTATAAGCATGAGCCTGGGATTGGGCCAATGAGCAGTGTTCCTCCATGGTTTCTGCTTCAGGTTCCTGCTTCAGTTCCTGTCCTGGATACTCTCAGTTCTAGACAGTGACCTGGTGACCAAAATAAACCCTTTCCCTCTGTACTGGCTAGTCTTACATCAACCTGTCATACAAACTAGAGTTATCTTAATGGAGAGAACCTCAATTGAGAAAGATGCCTTCATAAGATCCAGTTGTAGGACATTTTCTTAATTAGTGATTGGTGGAGGAGGGCACAGCCCATTGCGTGTGATACCATCCTGGGCTGGTGGTCCTGGGTTCTATAAGAAAGCAGGCTGTGCAAGCCGTAGGGAGCAAGGCAATAGGCAACACCTCTCCATGGCTTCTGCATCAGCTCCTGCCTCCAGTTTCCTGGCTTGCTTTTGTTCCTGCCCTGACTTCCTTCTATGATGACTAGTGGTGTGGAAGCATAAGCCAAATAAACCCCTTCTTCCCCAACTAACTTATGGCAGCAATAGAAAGAAAACCAGAACCGCAAGAGCAACATTTGAAAACTTGACACACATTGGTTCAAGTCTGCATAGCAGTTCTCAGAAGCTGGTGCTGCCAGGATGAAGAACTGGTGCTAAGCATGATTAGGGCTGCCACGGTGGTGGGGTGGGGTCCTCACTGTGTATTACATAATGAACTCTTAGAGGAGAAGAAACTTAATTATTGCTGTGCCCGTTATGTTGTAGGTATGTGATGCAGTTTTATTGTCATATGATATAGGCCAGTGCTGTGGACTCTAACGTGGAATGGGAACAGCTTTGCCAGGCCTATGCCAAGGTACAACCCTGAGAAATCATGCCATGCCACCGATTTGGTGTAAAAGAGGTTTACTGGGGGAGGGGAGAGACATAAGGACTTGGGGGGGATAGAGCAAACAAGTAGACATGTAGACAGGCAGACAGACAGACAGGGAACACACAGAGAGAAAAAACTATGAGGACACAGAAAGGATCCAGAGAGGGGTGAGTGCAGAGAACAGAGAGAGAATGTAGAGAGGGAGTTGGGGTGGCTGGAGGTTCTTTTGTTTTATTTTATTACAATTTATTTATTTATTCATTTTACAACCTGATCTCAGCCCCCACCTCTCCCGGTTCCCTGCTTCACATACCCTCCTCCCCCATTTTTTCTTTCTTCCTCAGAGAAGGGAGAGGTTCCTCAGGGGTACCAAACTGCCC
This sequence comes from Pachyuromys duprasi, assembly GCA_028658305.1. Taxonomy (NCBI): domain Eukaryota; kingdom Metazoa; phylum Chordata; class Mammalia; order Rodentia; family Muridae; genus Pachyuromys; species Pachyuromys duprasi. The sequence continues at coordinate 83,878,643 of CM053766.1, forward strand.
TGGCACATTAAATTGCTGCAGGACTAGACACATCCTTTCCCACTGAGGCCAGACAAGACAGCCCAGTTAGGGGAACAGGGTCCAAAGTCAGGCCTTAGTGTCAGAGAGGGTCCCTGCTCCAGTTGTTGGGGGACCCACATGAAGACTAAGCTGTGCATCTGCTACATATGCACCGGGGGCCTAGGACCAGTCCATGCATGCTCTTTGGTTGATGGTTAAGTCTCTGTGAGCCCCCATTGTCTCCCCAAGCTCCGTATAATGTTTGCCTGTGGGTCTCTGCATCAGTTTCCATCAGCTGCTGGGTGAAGCCCCTCAGGGTTGTTATGCTAGGCCTGTCTACAAGCATACAAGAATAACATTAATAGCGTCAGGGATTGGTCCTCTCCCACTGGATAGGTCTCAAGTAGGGCCAGACTTTGGTTGGCCATTCTCTCAACCTTTGCTTTGTCTTTGTCCTGGTGCATCTGGTAGGCAGGACAAATTTTGGGTTGAAGGTTTTGTGAGTGGGCTGGTGTCCTTATCTCTCCCCTGGAAATCCTGCCTGGCTTCAGGAGGTGGTCATTTCAATCTCCATATCCCCCGCTGCTTGTAGCCTCAGCTAGGGTGGCCCTCTTGGACTTCGTGAGGCCTCCTTTATTCCAGGTCTCTGGCACAGTCCAGAGCTGCCCCTGGTGGTCCTTTTATGTGCAGTACACGCCTGGCATATCAGGTGGCGGTGGCAGGTGATGACATAAGCAGTTGTTGGCTCCCTGAGAGCAGGCTGGTGGAATTGCCTGTACACTAACAACCAGAGTTTGCGATGAACTGGGCTAGATACCGCCATTATCACCGAGCACACAAGTCTCATGACATAGTGGTGAGAAGTATGTATGTTGAAATAATAAATTCAAGTCTGTGAAGGCAGAGAACCCTGGGTGAAAAGAGGGTTAAGAATCACCCAGGTGAAATAGAAAGCTAATTCTAGATCCGTGGGACTCAAAGTCTGGTCTCTGGATGAGCATCAGTTAGCATTGGGGAGTTTGGTAGAAATGTGGCTCCCGGCCTGGAGAGATGGCTTGATCAGTAAAGGAGATGGCTTGAGAACCAGAACTTGAGTCTCATATCCACGTAAAACAGCTGGTTTGTTGGCAGTGCTTGTAATCCCAGCACCAGAGAGGGAGGCAGAGAGGTGGCTCCCTGGTGTTTACTAGCCAGCCAGCTGAATCGCCAAGCTCCAGGCCATCAGAGACCCCTGTCTCCAGCTAAGATGGACAATGCCAGAGGAGCTACTTTTAGAGTGTTAGAAACAGCCCCCCCCTCAGAAACCTTGAGTTAGAATCTGTGTTTTCACAGGGTTCCGGTAAGTCCTGCAAGAAGCAAGTAGAAGCTCCGAGTCATTCCCGTTGAAAAGCTAACACTGTCTAACACCCAGCAGTACTTAGTGCTTGTGAATAGCCTAGCTAAGTGTTCCCTCCGTTCAGTGGGTGTCAGCCTGCTGCCCGCAGTGTGCTGTTGCTGAAGAGCAAGACAGGTGGAAAGTAGAGCTGCCCTGTGGAGCTAGACTCTAACAACCCTGGGAGTCCACAAAAAAAACCCTAGGCAGTGGTTTACTGGCTCTTCAACTTAAAGGAATTAAAATTTATGCAAAGTGAATGTGTCCATCAGTCTCACCAAAAGAATCCGGACTCTGGCTGTTTACAGAGGCGAATTCCCAGGTGGGTCTCATAGAAGCTCCAAATTGGACATCAGCATATTTATGACCCCTTTGACGTCTTTCTTGGGACCTAGGCCCTGGGAGCCCCTCTACAGCTGTCCTGGCATTTGCTTCATCTAGTTGACAATCAGCTCAGCACACAAAGAAGACAGAGGAATCACTCTGCTAGCAAGCTCTCTGCCCTCCTGTCTCAAGAAGAATGTGGGCTGACAGGGACACAATTAAAAGGGGATTGATTTATTGAGCTGGAATGGTCGGACCCCCTAATCTCAGCATCTCTCTGCTTCATGCAATCACCATTTCCAAACAAGAGCCAGCCTACACAATCATCAGGGAGCCAAAGGCATTCCTCCTTTACTAAAGGTAGCTTCGCCCCAGGAGCCCATAAAGCAAAAACCACATAAAAGAAGTCCTGTCCTGCACGAGGGCCTGGATAAGGATCTGCAATTCAGCAGGGAGGGACATCTAAACCCAGAAAGCAGGCAGCAGCAACGAAAACTGCTAACCTTGGCTTGGGGGGGGGTGGGAGATTAAGGGGTTAGGAAGCAGTTGTGGGCAGAGAGCCCTCCTTCTATCTTTTATATGATGAAACTGTAAATTTCTGTTCGGAATCACGGGCTCATCAAGGCTTTGGAATGTTGATGGCGAAGCTGGTGGGATTCCAGGGGAGAAAGAAGTCCCTGGATTTGAAATTAGTTCTCTCTTTGAACTGTTTCATCAAACCGACTAGTCTCAGCCCTGCACACACATGGAATTGTTTCTAATTGCTGGGGCACCTAGTAAATAGCCACTTCCCATCAGAGTTCTGAACTCAGGCTGAGGAAGTAAACAGAACAGGAGACATGGGAGATGGAGACCCAGACACACCTTGGCCTTTGATACTGGGATAAAGTGATGCTGGCAATCATGGCTGCTATTTGCAGTTGCTGGATTTCCTAGTTCATAGCTCCCAACCTCCAGACTCCTCTCTCAGCAGACCAAGAAAGGCGTGCTGTGAGAAGGGACAGTGTGATAAAGTTCTTATAAGCAAATTTGCTGCATCCGAGAGAGAGAGAGAGAGAGAGACAGACAGACAGACAGACAGACAGACAGACACTGGGACACGGTGAGATTTCCTCTTTGAATTTATCAGAATGAAACAATCTCTTCCTATCCTGGTGCACACTGGAGTGAGTGGGGGGAACAGCGAGAGACCAGAGTGAGATGGGACCTCTCCCACACAAAACAATCACTATTTAGGAAAAAGAACTGTTTTTGAAATTAGTGACAACAAAAGTAGTAGTAATGATACTGAACGGAAAAAGAAAAAAGGTGGAGGTGGCTGCTCCTCGGTGAGGTGGAGGAGGTGTGTTGCAGATCTGAGGGAGAGCACAGCCAGAGGCAGAGACAGCTGGAGAGTCCAGAGTAGGTCAGGACATGTGAGGCAGGGCAGTTTGTTTGGCTGGCAAGTGAGCCTCAGGGTGGGTCCACTGTGGCTTTTTATGTGGTTCTGGGACCAACTCCAGGTCCTCATGCTTGCGTATATGCACTTTACTGACTGACAGGTCTCCTGGTCCTGAGGTCTTCTCACTAGAATGTTCTACCTTGTTGAGCAAGATCATGGCCCTGGGCTGATCTCACCATTGCAGGAGCACAGCCTCAGGATGTGCCAGGACCAGAGTCTCAGGCACCCGCTTGTGCACAGAGCCACAACTGCTGCCTTTCTTGGTCTGAGCTTGCGTTCTAGATTCTAGAGGTTCCGGTTGGGCTAACTCGGGTGGCTTGAGGGTTTTGACATCTCCCTGCCCCTATCCACCTAGAACTGGACTCACTGTTTAAGGAGACTGCAACCGTTTACTTATCTGCCCTCCCCTCTCCTGTGGGGCTTTCCTGGTCTCCTGGGCATCTCACTGCCCTGTGTCCCAATCCTTCTCACCATTGAACATGTCATGAAATACATCCTGAGACCTCTATCGTTCTCTACATCATGCCCTACTTGTCTCTACTTGTTTTGAGTCTTCAGGATCAGCCTGAATATCACGATCAGGCTTCTAGTCCCTTCTGTTCCCTCTATTCCCTTCTCTAGTCTGCTTCATTCCAGTCCTCACCCCCCCTCCCCTGTGTCTCCCTTATCCTGCCCTACCGGTACACACCCATTTCATATCTACCTCTTTTGATTTCCCTTATCTCAATTTTTCTTAGGATTCCCTGTCATCTGTATTTTTCCCAGTTTCCTTTACTCCCCTCCAGTTTTTATTTTTTTATTTTTATTTTTTACAAAGATGTCCTTATTTTTCCTGTTATTTGGCTGGATGTGACCTGATACGATGATGGAAGCAGCATTGGGGGATGGGAATTTGTGTTACTTTTCCACAGAGCCTCTGATTTTTTTTTTCTCTCTTTTGACTGAGGCATTTTCAATCAATTTATAGAGTTTAGTTGACAGGTTACACATTTTCAACTTAAAAAAAAACCCATCTCCTTTAGTAAAAACTTCCTGTAACAATTCTCGCCCTCCCCCCCCCCTCCTTTTTTAGCCCTGGTCTCACATGGCTGGCTAGAGCCTTTACACTGAGTGAGGCCTGGTGTGCTGTTGGGTTCTCTTTGTGAGAAGTGAGGTCAGGATGGTGCTTCTCAGGGTGCCCCACGTGTCTGTGGAGGGGCGGCATGGGGGCTGGATGGGACGCACATCTGGATGGAACAAGAGGAGAGAGGGCAACTTGGAGCTCTTAGCTGAGACCCGCATTTCAATTTTCACTGGGACCCTCTGCTGCATAGATAGCCCTGCTTTTGTCTGTGCGTTGTTTCATGTACACACGCATGTGTTTGTGTGTGTGCATGTGTGTGCCGTGCATGTGGAGTTCAGCTTTGATTGCTCCTCAGGTACCATCCACCTCATTTGGTTTTGAAATGGGGTCTCTTCCTGGCCTAGAATTTGTCAAGTAGACTGGACCGGCTGGCCAACAAGCTCCAGGGACTCACATCCTCTGCTTTCCTAGTGCTTATAAATACATGCTACCATGTCTGGCAATTTGTGTGTGTGTGTGTGTGTGTGTGTAGGTTCTGGGGATGCAAATCAGGTCCTCACACTTGTTCTCCCCGGGTCTCCATACCAAGTTCTCCTGCTTCTCCACTTCCCCTCCCTCCCTCCCCTCCTCCCCGCACTTTCTCCTCCTCCTTCTCCTAGGAGCCGCACACAGATTGCCATACTCAAGCTGTGCTGTGGCTGCCTGCTTAGAACTTACAGTTGCTGTTTCTCTGGTTGGTTGTTTTCACCCATAACAGTCCTTTCACTTTGAAGACTATGTGCCACAGTACCTCCTCAACTGTCTCCTGCAACCTGAGTCCACTGATAAAGGGCACCAAAGGACACTCCTACCAAAGCACGATCACCTCCATCCACAGTTCCTGGTACATGGCTCCCTGTAGAGGTCATGCCTCAGTGTGATGCCAGCTGAACCCACATCTTGACTTAGTTTTGTCTTCTTTACCTCTGTTATTGTCCTTGATTCCATTGTAATTCACACACACTCAAATTCTTGTCTAGGCTCTACCCTCAAGAATCCAGATCTAAAGTAGACTTCTGGGTCATATCAGTCAAAGGATTTGCCCCAGCAGTGTCCCAATACCAAATCTCGCCCTTACCCCTTCAGGATGAGGAAAGATCGCACACACCTGGAAAAGCAGAAGAGACGGTCATGCCAGCAACTGGATACAGTGCTATGATGACTGGCTGAGGTTTGCTGAAGCTGTGTCAGTTAAGAGGTGTAAGTCCTTGTCATTGTCCATTGACAGGATCGAGATGGCAAGAATACCAAAGTGGGTTGGGTGAGTGAAGAAGGAGGAATGAATGGAGTTGGGGCTCAAGGTTCCAGGAAAGTGCAGTAGCTGAGAAATAGAGTGGAATGTGTCGTGGGTCTCGTAAGTAAAAAAGCAAGAAGCGTGTGGAGGAGACTTCCATGGCTCCTTCCTGATCTGTTGTGGTCTGGCTGTGAAATGTCCTCCACAGGCTTATAAGTTTGAACACCTGGTCCCCAGCCGCTGGTGATGTTCTGAGGGGTTATAGAACCACGGTGACAGGAAGACGATTGCCTGGCTCTGCTTCTGGTCTTGCTCTCTCTGCGCCTTATCCTGCCAAGCTACTCTACAAACTCCAGTTACCATGGATCCCTGCTGGCCGCCTTGCTTTTCCTGCTTTGACAGCCTGACTTCTTTGAGCTGTGAACCAATCTAAATCTTTCTTCAATCAAGTATCTTTTGGTCATTGTGATTAAAAAAAAAGTCCGCATATTTAGTGGAAGACCTATATCACCTGTCATGTGTTTCTGTCCTGCTTGGGAGATGGAGTCCAGTAGTTGAGAAGGGATTCAAAGCAGATGTATTAGGGGTAAGGAAGACAAAAAGGAAGAGAATGAGTCTAGTCTTCCCAGAGGCCTATACTTTCCCTGTCTAAGTCTCTATTTCGTCTTGCTTTTTAGGTATCAAATCCCTCAGGCCTTTCCTCACCAGGAAGTCTTAACTTTTGTTTCTCTCAATTTCTCTTTCATCCTTCCATCATGGTCCAACTTCTTGGTAGTCATTTAACCAATATGTAAGGGTCAAGTACCTGTTTAGACATTTCGAAATAGCTTCCCTAGTTGGTTATTAGGGCAAGACACACAGTAAAACGTGAACACACTGAGACAGATTTAGCACGTACTTATTAAGGAAATGTTATTTGTTGTGCTTCAAGTCCCACCTACCACCCTGACAAGATACAAGGGTTCGGAAGGCAGAGATCCTATCCTATACTTCGCTTGTTACAAAGATCCTGGTCCAGTAGCTTATGCATCACTGGAGTCAACACACACTTGGTGATTCCTGGACAGAGTGATTGTGCTTGGGCCTTTGGCATGGCACCAAACACAGATTTCAAGTCTTTTACCTTCGGACTTTACCCACTGCATGATTCTGCATGCAGTGGACCAGATGTGCTGCTCCATGGTGTGTGGCTCAGTGAATCTTGACCTTATAGCTTTGCTTCCCTTCTGTGCAGACAGGGAAGGTATGAGGTCTACAAAACAGAGATGTGAGGACAGAATGACACATTCTGTCTTCCACAGCTGGAGAGGGATGCGTAGAGGATTCATTTAGTATGGAAGGATGGCAGGCCTAAGGGAACCCAAAGAACACAAGGGCCAAAGTTTGGGCAATCTTTTTTTTTCTATATATCCTTGATGTAATTTTTTTGTTTAGTTTTGAGATTATATTTTAATTGCAACATTTCTCTGTTTCCCTTTCTCCCCCCAAAATGTACTATATACCCCTCCCAACTCTCCTTCAAATTCATAGCCTTTTTTCCATTGGTTGTTATTGATTGCTTGTATGTACTTGTATACACATATATGTTCCCAAATATAATCTGTTGAGTCCACATAATGTTACTTGTACGCATGTTTTCAGGGCTAACCATTTGACATTTCTGCTCTCAGTAGTCCGTTGTGTAGGGTTGAAGCCTCATAGGATTTCCCCCATTCAGTTTGGCATGTCCATTGGTGTCCTCCTTGGCCATTACTTCTGGGTTTGATGGAAGTATTATGTGCAGATTTTTAGGCACCAGCAAAGATAAATGGCAGCCTTCTTGCTACCCTTGCCTTTAGATTCATCATTCCCCTTCTTAGACTGGTACCCTCCTTGTGTCCCTATTCCTTGCCATACTTAGGCTTGAAAACTTCACTTTCCCCTTCCTCTTATCCCAGTCTTCTATTCAGAAGCCAGGCTGATGGATCGTTTGAGCTGTCAACTTGGCATGATCTAATATCATCCAGGAGAAGAGCCTCTGAGCGTATCTGTGGACCATTATCTCAATTATCTTCGGTGTTGTGGGGGGACCTGTCCACTGTGGGTGGGACTATTTCTTTGGTTCAGAGTACTGGACTGTAGACAAATGGAACAAAATCAACCAGTCAGTAGCATGCATACAATCGTTTATTGCTCTCCGGTCTTGACTGTAGATAGGCTGTGACCAGTTGCTTCAAGGTCCTGCTGCCTTGACTTCTCTAAAATTGTGAGCCAAATAAATCCTTTCTCCCTCATTTTGCTTATATCAGATTTGTTTTTGTTTTTGTTTGTTGAGACAGGGTTTCTTGTGTAGCCTTGGTTGTCCTGGACTCACTTTGTAGACCAGGATGGCCTCGAACTCACATAGGGCCTGCTTCTGCCTCTGCTGGTATTAAAGGCACATGCCACTACATCAAAACAGTCTCAGTATTTTATCACAGCAAAAGGAAATAAAACTAAGGGGCCAGGTTTCCCTTGTCCTGGGTTTAATTTTCTCCAATCCCGTCATTTCCATCTCTGGCCTTTGTCCTGTGTCCAGTACTAGCTCCTCCTCCCTGTGCTTCTGCTGGTGGGTCTAACATGTCCACTGTTGTCTCTGGCAGACCACCAGCCACACTCAGATTCAATTCCTGAAAGAAACTGCTCACACTGCATTGGGAGGCCTGTGCTCTGCAACCCTCTCCTTCCACACCCTCTTTCCTCACGGCTGCAGCCAGGTGTGCCCCTCACTGTTTCTGCACACTTCCCATTTCTCCCACCCTCCAAGTTCCGTTTACACTGTCTTATTTTCCATGAGCATTTGCCCTGTCCGTCAAGGCCTGGTTCAGACACAAATCCTGATAGCGTGGGCGCTGGGGGCTTGTGCCTATCTCTGCACTTGCTACTCTAGTTCATGCCTTCAGCGTAGCACTTAATTCTGCTCTGTGCTCTGGGGACCCTGCTTAGTTAGTTTGTTTTTTTGTGGGCTCTGATGTGAGACTTCTTGGGGGCTGGACTTATTTGTCTAGAACATTCTTTCCAGGGTTCAGCGCTAGAGCCAGGAGGGCAGATTGGACAGAAAACTTCATTACACAAGTGTCTTACTGGCCTACTGGAGACAAGTGGAGGGGCGGCGGGCGAGTGTCATGCGCCCTGCACAATGCTGTCTCTCCTGGAATTCCCCAAACCTTTGCAGTGATGGCATTATGGAGACAAGGACACCTCTATGCAGCCAGGGAGGATCTGGCTCACGGAGCTGGGCATGCTGGATGACTCAGGGGTAGGCAGGCCACAGAGTTATGAAGACAGGAGTGGGTGAGTTCCCATGACAGACGAGAGCTTGGCTTTGGGCTAAATATGTCCCCTCCCCTGCTTTTTTCCTCAATGGTTTGGTGGTTCTCAGGTGGCACCTGGGTTGACTTGCTTATCCTATTTGGGTGCAAGGGATAACATTTTCCTTTTTGTTACTTTTAGTTCAATATCCACCACAATCAGTTGCTGGTGTGTGTGTGTGTGTGTATGCATACACATGTATATAGTATGTATACGGAGGCTGGAGGATGACTTCCTTGGGTACCATCATCCATCCATCCATCTTTTTTTTTAAAGACAGAGGTTTTTGTTTCTCTCCCTCTCCCTCCCTCCCTTTCTTGTTTCCTCCCTCTCTCCCCATCCTTCTCTCTGAGACAGGCTGGCTGTCCAGTGAACCCAGGGATTTGCCTGTGTCCACTTCTTCAGTGCTGGGATTAGAACCTTCCACTCTCAGGCCAGGCTTTTTAAATGTGAGTTCTGGGAAATCAAACTCGGGCTCTTGTGCTTGCAGAGCGTGCACCTCAGTCCCTTTGGCATGTAGAGGATTTTCACTTGGGTCCCCTCACCAGAAGGTAGTCGAGGTTGCTGCTAGAACACAATGGACAGCTGATGGCCTTTGTGACTGTGCTCTACTTCAGGGGGCCACACCAAGCCCACATGGAAGTCTGGTCACATCTTCCTCTTTGTGGATGACGGAATGAGGCTCAGACAAAATGAATTGCCCAAGCCCATGCAGCTAGTCCTGGAGAGGTATGAAGTTCAAATCCACATTGTTTCTTAGTTTAAACATTGTAACTGTAGCCACTATAGTACCATGCCTCCAAGCAGACATTTGGTGATTTAATATCAGTGTGGTAGCAAGCATGGCCAGATGTCAAGTGTCTAGGACAAATAGGTGAGCTTTTGGCATCACAAAGAGTGTGGCTCCCTGAGGAAGGACGGTGCTGGGGTGGTCAGGTGACCTCGCCGTGGTGCCCCAGGAAGGATAAGACCTCATAGGAAAGCTGACTTCTGACAAAGTCCCCACAAAGCAGCCATGCTGTCACCAGCCCCTGCTTAGGTCATACTTTAAGTGCTGGCTGGAACCCAGGGCTGTGGGCTCATAACTGAGCTATCTGACTTTAAAATATGTAAGGACCAACTTGGGAATTTTATCACATTTCTGCCGCCCAGGCATGAAGTCAGCTGGCCTGTGTGTGACAGAGAGTGTTTCACTTGTAATTAGCTGAGTGTTTGGATTTTTAAAAAAACATTATTATTTAAAAAAAATGTTCTGCTAGACTTTGGTGTGAGGCGAGCTGAGTGCCACCCCATAGCAGCAGAGAGGTGAGTCATCGCCATAGAACCCGGAGGCTCAAGGGCAGTGCGGGTGCTGGGGAAACATAAATTACTGTGATTGTCTTGCAGGCACATTCTGAGTTAATCATTGCGCACTTGCCAGCTGCCTGTGCCTCCATCAACCCCGAGCCAGAATTGGTGCTTCTTTAGAGGGAGAAGAGACCAGGCGCCCCGTGGTCTTCTGAGGGAGACAGAATTCCCAGCACGAGCTGGAACCCATGTGGATCTGATCTGAGACCCTGAGGTTTGAGAAGTCTTACATCTTCTTTTTTATTTTCCCAAGGCAAATAAATGCGGCTCTGTTCTCCACCTTCCATGTCTGCCAGAAAACCCAGGTGTAGTGAGTGATGTCCTCTTAGGGGACAAGGAAGGGGCACTTCTCTCTTTCCTGGGAATGTAAGAAATTCTTGGGATTGTGGTAGTTCAGCAAAATCTAAGAGCAAGTGTGTGGGCTTGGGGTGACTGAGAAATTCTTGTTCCTGGTCAACATGTACAGACTTGAAGGGGGCATCTCACCAGCCCCTTGGCCAGTCCTATCAGGGCCTCAGCAAGGGCATCCACAGCCTGCTGCCTGCCTGTTCATTCTCTCAGCTACTTTCAGCCTGTGCAGAAGGTCTCCATGCTTGGACACTTTCAGCCCAAGCTTAGTCCCAGGGAATCCATATAAAGTGGCTTCAGTCTTGCTAGTCTTAGAGTGAGTCTCCTCTCAGAACATGCCGCTAGCTCAATCTCTTTAAGCAATGGGAGACAGGCAGGGAGGGAGGGAAGCAGAGAGGAAGGAAGAAAGAAAGGAAGATAAACCTAGCCAAAACTGAAACCATATCCAAACCAAAGCAAACCAACCACTGCCACCACCAGCCACCAGTACCACCCCAGAAAACAAACAAACAAACAAACAAACAAACAAACAACAACAACCCTCCTCCCCCAAACCCAGATGTCCAATTTGCTCCTTGACTATTTTTCCAGGAAAAGAGTGAATGGCTTGTCTTAATTTACTGGGTCTCTTCTAACTTCTAGAACAAGAAAGTAGTTTCTCTCCCTGGGTCCCCATCCCTCGGCTGTGCGGTCTTGAGTAAGTTACTTCAGCTCTCTGGAGATCAGAGTCTCAAGCAGGATATGATGTCTTCTCTATATAATGGGAATATCAGAAGGATGATATTCTTCTGACATGTGTCAATCATTTAGCACAAAGCCAGGCCTGGACTCTGCTCTCAGAATATAAGTGTGGGTAGAAGACTGAGCTGTGCGGACATGTCTGTGGCATTCCCAGACAGATTTTGTTATCCAAGTATCCTCAGCAATAGGGACCCTTGTATGTTCCTAGAAGCATGTGGTTACTTGAACAGTTGTGAAAGGCGTTGCTTAGGGATGGGCTCAGAGCTGCACTTCTCTTCTCAGCCCAGCTGAGTGGCCATCATGGTGAAATGTCCACAGTGCTCATGTGTATCTAGGCATGTGCAGGGTCTGGGAAAATGATGTCAAAAGAGATGTTGAGGCAGCCGTATTTCAAGTTCCAGGCTCATCTGGGCTACATAGTGAGTTCATTGCCAGCTTGGGGTACATAAGTAGATCTTATCTCAACCCACCCTTCCAAAGAAACCCACTGTAGCTAGAAGATAGCAGTATCCACTGTGCTGTTGGCTTGTTTCCTGATGCTACAACAGGATGCCACAGAACAGATCATTTATAAAGAGAATAAAGCTATTTCTCAGAGGCCTGAAGGCAAGAGAGCCAAGACTAAGGTACCCACATCTGGGGGGTGGGAGGTCCTTCAGCATGTTGTAACATGGTGTAGGGGTCATGTGGTAAGAGAGAGTCCACAGAAGAGAGGGCACAGGGAAGGTTCCAGAGAAAACTGAAGAAGTCAAACTGGCTTCTGAAGACCCCTTCCTATGATAATGGACTCTCTCCTGCTGCGATTACTTTAACCCATCCTGGGGTTGCATGCCTCTTCAAGCCCTGTCTCCCAACATCACTGCAATGGGAATTCACTTCCAACATAATTCTTCAAATCACAGTAATTCTCTTTATATAGCTCTGTATAAAATGGTACCATAAAGGAAAATTTGCATGTGTATATATATGTGGGGTAAATGTGTGTGTACATACATGTTTACATGTGTATAGGTGTCAGTAAATACCATGAACAGGAAGGAAATTGGGAGGAAAGGGTTTAATTCATCTTACATTTTCAAGTCACAATCTATTAGTGAGGGAAGTCAGGGCAGGAACTCAAGGTAGAAACTCGAAGGAGAAACACAGCGTGGAGGACTCTGCTCAGTGGTGTGTGTCCTCTGTGTGGCTCAGCTAGATTTCTCAAACAGCCCAGACTCACCTGCCTTCCATCATTGCTCCACCACCACCAGGGTGGGTGCTCCTCCATCAATTAGCAGCTTAAAAAACTGCCCTGCAGACATGCTGGGTGGCCAGGGTTATGCAGGCAGCTTCTCAGCTGCGGTTCCGTCTGCTCAGGAGTGTCAAGACACCTGAAGCTCTGACCCCGCTCCACTGTGAAGGGTTTTTCACAGACTCTTCACCTTACTTAGTTCAAGCCCTTCTTTGGTCACTGTGTCCTCTATTCTCCCTTCCCCTCACTGGTGTGGGCCCACGTCTTCCCTCATCTTTTGCCCGTTATCGATGCTCTCCCTTTGTATGCTAGATCAACATTTGCACCTTCGTGTTTCTCACCTTCTTCAAATATTGAAAAAACAGCTTCTTATAAGATTGTTGGCCCCACAAGTGGGTTACTCTGGGGGTGATAGTGTTATTTTGTCAAGTCATGTAAAGATCACATGACGTAATGACAATAGAAAAGTGTTTTTGAAGTGCACGGTGTCACACCGGTCCATTCTTCTTCCGTTGACACGAGGATCATTTGTGAAGGTTTGTCTAGGCTCTGGAGGCACTGAGAGAGCCAAGGTGTCTGAAAGGAAGCCAGGGCCTAATGTAATGTATCATAATAGATTATAGGAAGTCCCACAAAGGCGACATGTCACAGATAATGGTGGGACAAAGAAGTAATAAGTCCACATTACTATAAATACAGAGAGTTGGGCCAGCAGAGACCCTCCGTGAGTTAAGGCACTTACCTCCAAGTCTGATGATCTGAATTCAATCTCCAGAACCCTCCTGGTGGAAGGACAAAAATGGCTAATATAAGTTACCCTCTGACCTCTACATACATGCTAACTACAAAGAAATAAATGTCCTAAGTCATATACAAAAGATGTTTGAGAGATAAGCAGAACAGCGTATTTTGAGTGCTCTGGAGAAAAGAAGATCTCTTTATGGAACAGACTCTAGGATGTTATTGATAACTGTCTGCATCTTTCTTGTGTCTCCAAAATCAGATCTCTGTTCAGGGTCTGCAACCATCTACATGGGATATGTCATTTGACTTCTCGAGGAATCATTTTTCTCATTTGTCAAATCTGTATGAGAAGCCAAGGTTGCCATAGAAAGAGAAACATATTATTCCATTATAAAACAAATGGTTATCCAACACTGTGCTGTGCTGGGCACTGGCTTGCTATGGTGTCCTGATGGCCTCTGGTACCCAGCTGTGGTGACTAGCACCTGAAAGCTGTATAATAGCTTCCCTTCAGGCCTCCTCATGAACTGTCATCATGATTCAATTCCTTGACAATTTGTTTTAAAATTCCATTGTCTTAGGGTCTTTCAGAAAAAAACTACACGAGAGAGCATGGGGAATGCAGACAGAGTTTAGGCTCAGAGACACTAGGCTAGATTTGGAGTGCTTTACTCTTTCTGGGCTGTAGGACAAGATGATGGCTGAAAGCACCAACATTTGTTTCTCATAGTTCTGGAGTTGGCAGGTCCAGTTTCAAGAGTGGCCGCAGGTGTGGCATGTGGCGAGGCCTTCTTCCATTTGTAGTTATTGCTTTCTCATTAAAATCTGCACGACGGAGCGAAACCGAGATCATCTCTTCTTGCATCTCTTACTGTAAAAGGGCACTGATACCACTTGTGAGGTGCCACCATCGTGATATAGTTGTCTCCCAAAGGCCATACCCCAAAACATCATTATACTGTGGAGTAGGGATTCAATCTAAGGATTTCCGTGATGTTTGTGAGATACAGTTCCATCCATAGAACAGAGAAATAGAGAGGGCTAATTAAAGATGCTGAAACCAACGCACAAACATCTCTTTGCTATTTTCTGCCAAGGCCACTGGAAAGAAACCCAACTTTTAATGATGTCTCTTGTTTTGGTTTGAGATTTATTACAAATTCACTTCCTTCGTTTCTTCTATAATCATGTCATCGAGTGGCCCAGAGAGATATGTCAACAGAGACTCCTTCTGGCTGGAAAGGGACCCAGAATGTTTGGGCTTGTCATGAAGGAGTGTAGTGGTGTGGAGAGTGAGGAGAAAGAACGGGTGGTGCTGGCAGGCTTGCCAGAGGACCTTCATTAGACTCCAGGAGGGGTGGGTGATGGTGAGCCATCCAAACCTTGGGTCTGGCAGAGTTTATGGCTGCGTGATAGGAAGCAGAGTAATTTTGAATCTCTGGAAACCTCCTTAGCTATTGGGTTAGTTTTCTCTGGCTTCTTTGTCAAGCCTGTTCTCCTTAGTTTTAACATTTTTTTTTCCTTTTGAATTTTCTCCTCTCATTACAAATATGTGTTGTGAATTCAGTCCCTGGAAAGCAGTGTAGGCCAGAGACTGGTATAGTGCTGTGCATGGGATCAGTTAGACAAACTAGTGTACCAGAAGGAAAGGCTCTAATACTGAAGAAGGAGGGAAGGTCTTGACTCTCTAGCTAGTTTCTATCACCCACAATTCCACAGGGCTCTGCTCACATAGGTCCAATACAGACAGTGCCTCTGGGGTTGCATAGCCCAGCATTCTGTCTTCACACTCCTTTTTCAACCCTTCTTTAAGTGTCTTGATGAACTGCCAGTTTCTCTAAGAGTTTGGAATTGATCCAAGAAATGCACTCCTGGAGGGGAGCACTGGCAGAAATTCTGTTGCAGAGAGATGGTAAGAGATGCTGGGGGTGGGAGGAACTGGGATACAGGCAGAGTGTTTTCTGCAAGGCTGTATAAGGGACTCCTTTCAGCGCAGCCCTGGACAGGAACCTTCTTGGGGGAACTAAGGGAACACAGCATTTCTGTGGCTTTGCCTTTCTGTTGCTTCTCCCACAGGTGTTGGAGTTGGCCGAACACCTCTTTTAGGATTCATTCCAAAGGTATATAAAGATGGATGTCTGGAGTGAGGTGGTGGCATCTGACTGTTATCTCGCATTCTGTGTCTCTTGGATCTTCTAGGGAGATATCAGTTCCTGAGGTATAAACATTATAGTCAGAGTTGGGCTGACAGCACCTTTTCCCTCTCTATACGCCCCCCAGACATCTACTGCCATGATAAAACTTTTAGGGTATAATACAAATCTGAAAGCTCCGCCAACTGTCCTATCACCTTCCCCAAATCCAGTGCAGGTATGTTAAAGAAATCTGTTACTTATTCACCCATAGCTACTTCTGTGGAAGCTAGAACAGAGGAGGCTCGTGCACTGGGTGTCATCATCTTTGTCTTGGAGCATGCCAAGATTCCCTGACCATGTTGCTAGTGTCACAAGCTGGCATTTGGCTTTGACCCTTCTCTGCCAGCGCTACAACCCTCCACTCACCAAGTCTCTCAACATCTTCACTTCTTCAGTCGTTACGCATTACCAGAAGTCCTGGTAGAGAACTGTCCTGCAGTGTCCTGTCCTCTCATTTGGGGTGGGAACATTGGAAGATTTGACAGGTTCGCTTTTCTTTCTGAAGCACCATCAATTCAACCTGGCTTTGCACAGGAGCTTTAATATCAGAGGAGTCATGGCGGAAGCCCTGGGGACAAGGGGCTTTCCACTCTCTACAGCAAAATGCCCCCATTCTACGATATCTTCTCGGCCCCTACCCTGAGCCAGGTTCTGTGCTGCAAAAGTGATACTGTCTGCTCTTACCTTGGAAAAACCCACCCATCCTTTAGTTTTATAGGAATAAGAATTGAAAGAACAGAGAATGAACACAGAGACCCATCAAATTCAGAGATGCAAGAAAGATGGGCATCAGGTTCACTCAGGCCAACCTTATGAGTGACAGCACACAATGGCGTTGGAAAGCTTTCCCTAGCAGTGTCAGTGCCAAGGGAAAGGCAGCATTGAGGCATTTTAGGTAGCCCCATCATCTTCATGAGGACCCCATACTTCTTACTCAGTCACGTCTTCTTCAGTGTCTTGCAAAGTGTTAATGCAGACATGTACTCAACTCTTCACTAGCCATCTCCAGCCAACCGTCTGCCCAAGTCTTTATTGATGGGCATTGTGTGGCAACCACTTCCTTCCCTTCAGTTCCTTGCTAATTCACAAACTTAACTGTTGGAGCTTAGTTGGAAACAGTCGCTCTGGCACTCTTGGAGGAGACGCAAGATGCACGTTTACTCACAGCGGCCCACTCTGCTCTGTGTACACAGACGTATATGCCACATACATGCTCCTTTTGTTCTTTTAAAGACCCTGACATCGATGCCTACAAATATTCTCAAATTCTCCAGGGACTGAGTAGGCTCATGGGTGAGTCCCTCCCTCTTGTCAAATACTAGGGGGGTTTTGCCAAGCTGGCCTAACAAGACCCTGGCCTGAGACACAGGGACAATGAGGAGTTCCACATTATTTATGACAGTCTCCCTGTGTATGGTGAGTGACCTCTGCTCGCTGCTTCTGAAGGTGGAGCTTCTCTGCTAAGAGGTCAGGAAGTCTTGTGGGTGTGAGACAATGGATGGAGGTTAAGCGCTGAAGTGTGAAGGGTCATCAGGGTGAGGGGACATGTGCAGCTCTTGAGGACACTTGTAGTGGTAAATGGGACATGTGATGACTAAGCCCCAGGAGATGGAAATCCTGTTATTTGATTTATCATTAAGAGGTTTGTCTCAGAATGAAGGCAGAGATGATGTCACAAACACTGGCTCTGTGTTTTGTTCCTGGGTTTGTCAAGGGCACAAGCAGATTTTTCTCCTTCACTCTTAATTCTGAACTGAAACCAAAGAGCAAGGAAGAAGGTTGGGCCCATCCTCTGCATGACTGGAGCAAGTAACTTAGAGCAAGAGTCTGAGATGGTGTAGTCTGTCATTTATGTCAAGGCTCAGAGCATTCTGGGAAGGGGCACACAGGCAGTGGGGACGTGAGTCTGAGACAGGGCAGCCTTTAGGTAAGCTCCCTGGGGGCTGAGTTTATTGCTATCCTAAGGAATAGAGTGAACCCTCTAAGCCAGAGGACACCAAGACCACTCTCTCCTGTCTGAAGTGTACCTCCAAGGAGCCAGACAACCAGAGATCAGCCTCCAGCCTGTAAATGGGCCAAGCACCTATGTGCACTCAATGGTGCCTCCATCTTGCTGGGCAGCCCATGACAAGTTCTTTACTCTCTGTAAAGTGAACCTCGGTTTTGCAGTGGGCTGAAGGAATAATGACAGCACAAACTTGAATGGATGGAGTGAACATCTAAAGAATTCTTATTGTTGATGGATTTTGATCTAGCTCTTTCACCCTGTTAGATGGCCAGTACCTGGCAGGTGCTGGACATGGTGGTGATGGAATCTGACTTGCTATTTTAAAAGATGTATTTAGTGCCATAAGGGAAGCTAGGCATGGAAAGAACGGGGAAGCATCTACTGTATTAGTCCAGACATGGAGTGATCAGGGAAGAAGTGAGGTAAATAGTAGATAATGAGGGAACACTTCTGAATTGTTACAAAAATTAGTGCTAGCCAGGAAGTGGTGGGATACATCTTTAATCCCAACACTTGGGAGGCAGAGGCAGGTAGATCACTGTGAGTTTGAAACCAGCCTGATCTACATAGTGAGTTCCAGGACAGCCAAGGCTACACAGAGAAACCTTGTCTTGAAAAAAAAAATCAACCAAAACCCCAAACCAAAACCAAAACCAAACCAAACCAAACCCAAAACCAAAACAAACAAAAAAGATTGGTGTTAAGTAGGAATTTGCTAAGTGGCAGCTAATATATGAATGGAAAAAAAGGAAGGGAAAGGGCATGACTTCTAGGTATGGTGGAGGAGAAAGTTTATTATGTAGATCTGTGGGAGAGCATAGCTAGAGACAGAGACATCTGGGAGAGTCCAGAATGGACAGGACCTGAGCCATTTGAGGAGAGGGGGAAGGGAAGGGAGAAGGGAACCAAATGTAACAGCCAAGAAGGCAATGGTACAAAAGGGATGGATAAACAAAGTGGTTGGATCATATAGGGAAGAGCCTCTGGGGGAAGGACAGCCCAGTTTAGGATAGGGGGCAGGATATGCCAGCCAGGAGGGCTCATAAAGGTAGGGACTGAAGAATGTTGGGAGAACCTGGTGGCCAGGTCCCCTTTGGTTTTGACATGGTAAGTGGGCTCCTCAGCTTTTTGTTGCAGTTTGAGACTTAACATCAGGACAATCGCCCTTATATTTATTCATTCAATCCTTAGCATATTTGTAATATAGAAAAATGAAAATATTTTAATTATGTGTATAAACTACTGTACAGTGCCTTGCTTGACACTACGCTAAGCAATGTGTCAGAGATCCTCAGAGAAACAGAACCGAGGGAGGATAAGCATGAGGTTGGACTCATGGGATGATAAAAGCTGTGTTCCATAATCTCATGAAGCAAGGGAGAGTGCCCGGGGAGCCGGCAGCATCATCCCAGTCTGAGCCTGAGAGCCAGAGAGACAGGAAACCCAAACAGAGTAGGTTCTAGCTAGAGCCATATCTAGCGGCAGAAGGTGGCTGTCCCAACTTGCAGGCCGGCAGAGAGAGCACATTATCACTTCCTGACTTTTCGACTTTTTGGGTTTTCAATCTGTTTAGACCTGGAGCAGATTAGAAAAGTTTCACTGTCATTGGAAAGCGTGGCTTGCTTTCCTCAGGCTGCTTCATCTGCTGTGGACCTTCCCAGGACCCCGTCACAGACACAGTCAAAGCAATGCTGCACCAAGTACACAGCTATCTGTGACTGTTGACACGCGCAGTTGGCCTATGCTAGCTTGTTTCATGCTTCCAGCTCTTCTTTTATAGAAAAGGAAACTGAGGCTAAGAGATCTTGCACAGCTAGTGTATGGTTTTAACTTCTGAGTCTGGGTGAATAGATTAGAGGTTTTTTTTCTCTGAGATGATTCTCGGGTCTAGTTGGGGAGCAGCTCAGCAGGGCCTGGCTGGGAATATTTTGCCTGGAGTTGAACAATTTCCAGTGTCCATGGCCAGGAAGACACACCCATTTTCACAGCAGGTCTGTAAACACTCAAACCCTGGGCACTGTGGCTGGAAACCTCTAGCAAAACTCTTTGTGATTCTGTAGGGGTGCCCTCTATTTTCACCTCTAATCAAAACTTACTATTGAAACAAACAAACAAACAAACAAAAATCAAAAATTAAAAATTGCATGACTGTCAACTGGCTAAGAATCCAATTAGTCAAAACCAGACCTTACAGTCCCGAGGTGGGCTGCATGCACTCTGGAGGAAGCCTGATAAGAAAACACAGCCTTGGGTGACTTTTAGCTGGCAGGCGGAAGGGGCTGGGAACAGTAGCGGGCAGGCTCCAATTCCCTGCACAGTTCCCACTAGTTAATGTTCCTCCACTCTCTTCCTGACCAACCCATTTGTATAATTACCTTGGAGACTTGCCTGAGAAGCTATCTCCCGCTAGATGCCTTTCCCACCCAGCATCAGCCTGTTGGATTTGATGCCCTAGATGGGCATCATTTCCCACACATTCGGTGAGGGCCTGGTCAGCTACTGAGGGTGCTGGAATGAGGTAAGCATGTGCTGTGCCCTCCAGTGCTCAGCATTTGCTGGGGTGATCAGACTAATTAATACTTCTGCCATCTAATTTGGATGTTTGAGACCACCCCCGAAAAGCTGACAATAACATTTTTGTTTAATTTCTTTGAAATAGCCACATGGGGCTGGGGGCTATGTATATAACACACACAGTTATAAAGCAACTGAGTGATGGTAAAGAAAAGATTGTGACAGAATCTTTAGTCTGTCATTAAAGCCTGCTTGAGGCTGGATGAGGCACCTAAAGCACGCCAGTCCACCCTTGTGCTGGGCACAATCAGGGTTGTTGAGGGGGACAGAAGCAAAGTGGCCCTGGACCCAACTTGGTTGAAAGTCCAATGTCTTCCACTTGTTAAGACCCAGATTTACAAATGGGAAATGTGAGGCTGAACTAGGGCAGAGGTGGGTGGAGGCAGACAGAGGCAAGTTCAGGATCTGGCCAGTCTCTCATTAGCATGCATGTTAAGGTCTCACTCAGTCAGGCTTTCCTTGCTGAGAGCTGAGTCCCAAGTGCATTTCCTTCATGGGGCATCCTCCGTTCACTGGATGATGCTTGAGAAGGAAGTCACTTTAAAAAAAATCCTATTTGATTTAATGCTCCTTATCGAAAATTGACTAAGACATGGAAGCTGATAAAGAGGAACTCACACATCTCTCCATGCATGACTTCATTGCTTCATTCCTGTCACATGCTTTGTATTCTTTGACTTCCAGTTGGTGTCTGGAGTTCACAAATATCTGTTCAGAGTGGAAATTGCTTTTTGTCTGCTCAACGTTTGTTCTTTCCTTGTGCTTACAAATATCAGGTTTTGTTCTGGAAGTCAATGAAAGCTAACTCACCAGCTTCCAAGATACAACAGGAAGTTGTCTAGTAAGCCTTGCAGCCCTAGACTTTGGGCATGAGGCTTTTGCAGTTTTTCTTTTCTTGTGTCAGGAACTGTGGAGGTTTTGGCTGTAGTTGCAGAAACCTCCTTGGACTATACATCAGTTCTGAGGCTGAAACTGTTTACAAGGTTAAGATGAAAGAAATTCAGACCCTTGATGATAAACCAGTCCTGTACCATCTACCTCCAAGTCCTTTTATGCCATAGACACGAACTTTTGCCTTGTTTAGCCCCTTTTGGACGTTGGTTCTCTCACTTATAACTACTGGAAATTCTTTCCCAATATGTAACTTATGCTAATGTATGTATTCAAGGGCAGCATTTCCATAACTCCTCTGCCTGTCTGAGTTTTATCACACTTCTTCTCTGTCTTACACATACCTGAGGTAAATGCGTGTGTATATGTGTGTGTGTGTGGAGAGAGAGGGAGGGAGACAGAGAGAGAGAGAGAGAGAGAGCAAGAGAGAGAGAGAGAGATACAATGACTGCATACTGCTGGAAAAAGACAACAGGTACCAAATGGCAGAGCAAGGCAATATGTCAGCTTTCTGAGTTCAGAGAAAATGACGAGTCAGTCTCCTAATAGTCCCAACACTCCAGTTCATTATCCTATGCTTCACAGTAATGGCTGAAATTTTTCTTTTGTCCCTTCCCACAGCATATCTCCTGCTTCAGGTCTTCCTTTTTCTTTCCTCAGGCTCACTTTCTTCCACACTCTGTACCCAGTCTTCCTCTATCCTTGGTAGCTATGCATTTGGTCACTTGTGGGCTCAATCTCCCTCTCTGTAGAAGCCTCCTCGCTGCCACTGAAGCATGGAAATAAGCCCTAGCCAAGCAAAAGTGGTTGTCTTTGACCCTGTGGCCCTTTAAGTGTTTCTGTATAATTATCTATGTCATCATCATTATACACATTCATTAAAAAGAAGAATAAAGTATGACTCTGACCTCATTCCAAGCACAAAATTTACCATGGGATGGATATTAGTTCTAACAGGCAAAATAGGAAACCACTATGTTTCAAGTCTAGAAAAAAGTAGGGGTGAATGCCTTGGTAGCCTTGGGGACATAAACAACTCTCCAAAGCAAAGCAGAACAAAGAAACAAACATTGATTAAAGGAATTTTATTAAAATTTAAAAGTATTCATTAAAACATCAGTAACAAAGCTGAGGTCTGGAGGTGTAGCTCAGGGGAAGAATGCTTGCACAGTGTGCGTGAGAACCTGCGTTCTGTTCCCCCCACAGAAGAGGAGTGTGTGGGATGGATGAGTAAAACAATAACCAGAACCTATAGCACTAGCAAAGGTTAAATGTTCATAGTTAAAGGACTCTTATGATGCCATGGGACAGTTAGCTGAATCAAACGCCTTTACAGTTACTTTAGGAGGAAGACACTAACATTCCATACACACACACACAAGAACATTCAATATTATTAGTTGCTATTAGGGCTTGCATCTGAAATCTCGCTCTCATAGGCTGGTGCTTTAATTACTATTTCCCAGCTTGTGGTGGTGTTTGTGGACCATCTGAAGGTGGAACCTAGCTGGTGGAGGTAGGTCACCGAGGATCAGATGTTCTCATTTATATTATTTTGAAGTACGTGTGTCTGTGTGTGCATATGTCTATGTGCATGTAGAATACCTGCTAAGAGGTGTCAGATCCCCGTGGGGCTGGATTTCAGGTGTTTGTGAGCAACCTGAAGTGAGTGCTGGCAACCAAGTTTGGGTCCTCAGCAAGAGCAGTATATGCTTGTAACTGCTGAGCCATCTCTCTAGCTCCAGAACCAGACTTTAAAGCTTACCCTTGATCCCTGTGTTCTTGGTGTCTTCTCTCTGCTTCCTGTTCACTGTGATATGAGTGGTTTTTTTCCTCACATGGTCCTGCCTCTGCAATATCCTATTCAAAACACAGGGTCCCGGTTCCTGCCTTGAGTTCCTACACTGAGTGCCTCAGTGATGGACTGTAACCCATAAGATGAATAATTCTACTACTCAAGTTGGTGTGGGGCAGTGTTTCATTACAATAATAGAGAATACACTAGAACAGCATCCATGTTTCATTGTGGCAAAGAATTTGAGTACTCTTGGTCTGTGTTCTGAAAAATTGAGTAAGCGTGAATGCAAACAAACAAATGAACTAATGTACTGATTAATTTCACGAAGCAAATTTCAGCACAACACAGTTTTGGGGCTGTGGCAAGGGTACTGCTTTTGGTAGTAAAGTCCAGAGTGAAGCGTGGAGCAGGAGCATGTGAGCACTGGAATGAGGCTGTGGAGGTTGAGATGAGCCATTACTGAGAGGCTGTGTTATTTGTACTGTAAATAGGAGGGCTCCTTGGGGCAATTACAGGATTTTATGATATTCTCTTTGCCTGAAACTTTAAACACAATCTGAACTGAAGAGTATGGGATCTTGTATATCTTTTTCTCGTTCTACCAACACAAATCCATTTAGTGTTCTTTCTGGATCGCCTCTGCCTCTGGTTTTTGTCTCTTCTTGTTCCATTCTCTGCCTGTTTTCCTCTGTTCTAGCCGGTACTTCCTGGTGCCTACACTTGCAAGGAAATCCCTATGTTCTTCTGCTGTAGGGGTTTGCATTCTCTTTCTATGTGTGTGTGTATGTGTGTTTCTTTCTCTCTGTTCTGTGTTTCTCTCTGTCTCTGTTTCTCTCTTTCTCTCTCCCATTTGTGACTCTTCCTCATCTATCCAAGTCCTGTTTTGGAGTCAGACAGAGGCCTTCCTGTAGGGCTGTTGACTAGATCAGGCCAGCTGGAGAAGTGGTCTCATTACACTGTACTCCCAGTTTATGTGAAATAGTCACATCCAGTCACTGGCCCTTTCCGGGTCCCAATTGACTGCCATCTTAAGCCAAGTGACTGAATCTAATGTCATTCCAATTTCATCTCTTGCACTCAGGACAATCTCTGGTACCTAGGGGGGTCCAACGAATGCATGTTGAATATATGGATTGGTGTTCTGCCTGCTTAGTGGTGCAATGGGCGGGACTACCCCATTCCCCATCCCCCAATATTCTATGATTACGCAGTCCAGTCCAAGCATCTCAACTGGAAGTGACTTCTAAACATTTGGAAGCATAGGGGAGCTCCCATAGCAAGCAGTTTCATGCTATGACTAACCACTAGAGTCCTTTTTTTTCAGCTTTTGTGCATCCCAGTGACAACCCCTATAGGTAGATGGCTTGGTTATAGACACTCAGGCTCAAGATTTGCCCAAGGATGTCTAATGCTTTCAGGCAGTTTCTGTTGGCCAACTCAACGTGGTGAAGACAGACATTTATATCCCTTGTCTTTGGTAGTAAAGACAGGCAGTCCCCAGAATCCTTTGTGGCTGGCAACATTTAGGGCAGAAGGCAGGTAAGTTGGCTATCATGTGGGGAGTCTGTACTACCACCGTTTGCCTTGGGGACCTGCTAGCCTCTTCTGGACAGCTGCATGGCCAGTGGTTGTGTTCCTCAGCCAGCAGTGGGCAGCAAGCAGCAGACCACCCGGGTACAAGCCTGTTTCTATTGCCTGTCGGTGCACAGCCTGTCTACCTCAGCTGCCTGAGGAAGGCCAGATGCCTGGAAGGAGTTGGAGATGCAGAGAGGCCTGTCTACTCTGGATTACTCCCCTTGGTACTAACTCTAAGCGAGAGGGTGAGAGTAGCAAAGGCCAGGCTAATGTCCAGTGTCATGTGACCTAGGAGAGGGCAGAAACTTTAAAAGAGCCGCCAAGTTGTTAGCAGAGGGAGGGGCACAAGCTTGGAAGAACAGGAAGGAGCAATGTCTCTCTTGGAACAAGTTGATTCTGCAGGAAAGCTTTGTGTAAGAGTTCTTCTAGGCCAAACATGTCAAGGGCCTGATCTCTAAGAGGCTCTAAATCTTTATGGCTAGAAGCAAGAACAAACTGATATTTTAAGCTGCCAAGAGATAGTTCTGTCAGGGTGGAAACGGAACCTATCCCAGGAGTAATTCACTTTGTGAAAAGCATAGCAAGCCAGAGCATGTGATGGCTGAGTTAAAATCCTATTTCAGAACGGTTTAATTTGGCAGTGGGCCGCTCAACAAACTCAGGATGCTATTCTATACAGAGCATGTGATGGCTGAGTTAAAATCCTATTTTAGAATGGTTTAATTTGGCAGTGGGCCGCTCAACAAACTCAGGATGCTATTCTCTACAACAGTGTAAAGTAGTTGTGTCTCTCTGTCTAAGGGGAGATGGTTTTCAGGATGCTGCTGATGGCCAGCTGGCCCTCTATACAGTAGTGGCTGAGGAGAGGCCCACTGAAGGGGGCGCAGTTGATGGACCCAAATACAACGGCATCTGATATGCCTTTATCCAGTGTCAACTACAGAAGTTTCTTTGCAGGCAAAAAAACTATCTGCAGGAAAGCATTCAGAAAAATGGAGGGAGGGGCCATGGGACTGGAGGAATAATAGACACCTGATAGTCAGGAAGACAGCAGTGAGCACGGGCCCTGAAAGGCACAAGTGAGAGCTCTACTATTCCTGGGGCAGACTCATATTACCAGGGCAACAGTCTGCCATGGCGGAGATGACATGGGGGATGGGCTTGCTTCATGGTGATAGAGGATTATGGTGGTGACTGGTCATATCACAGTGGCTTAGAGGAAGTGGAAAGCTTGGGCCGGAAGTAGGCATAGGCTATATCACCCTCAGGCCCAACCTATGTCTACAAGATAGACTCTGTGCCTAAAAGGTTGCACAGCTTCCCCCAAGCAGTGCCACTAGCTCAGGACCAGGTATTCAAACACACGAGCCAATTCAGACCAAGAGGGACAGTAGGGTGGCAGAGGCCAGTTTGGGGGCAGCTATCCCAACTTGGCTTGCCTATGCAAAATCAGCCAAATTTTGTTAAAAACTGCCTTCCTTCTGTACTTTGTAGAAAGAGCAAAAAGGACAAGTGCATTGCCAAGGGCTCTCCAATCCTTAGAAATTATATTAACCGCTCTCCTGGCTTGCTTGTACAGCCCACAATGACATAAAATGTTTTGAAATGTATCTATTTTTATAAGCACTGTTGTAAGTACACAACTTGGGTCTTATGCAGAATTTTGAGACAGGCATTTGCGGGTATGCACAGGTGTGTGCCCATATGTGCATCATCGGTACACATGAGGGCCATAGGTCAATTCTGAGTGTACGCCTCAGGTTCCAGCCACCTTGTGTTTTGTTTTTGTTTTGTTTTTTGAGGTGAGGCCACTCTCTTAGTCCTGGATCTCTCCTATTAGGCTAGGCTGGCAGCCAGCCCTGGGGTTCTTCTGTCCCTGTCTTACAGCACTGAGGTTGCCTGGCACCAACTGGGCTCTCCCCAGCCCCAACCACACGTTTTATCTACTGTTGTCATGGAGTCAGCAGTTGGTTGTGTACATGAACAGTAGTGTGCACCTTTGGTATACCTTATTTGAAGCCCATGATGTCTATTTCCCACTAGTCTGGGCCTTTTGGATTTAGATGACAGAATCTAAAATTCAGTTTAAGTTCCAACCAGTTTGCACACTCATAACAAATGGAAGCCAATCAGTAGCTGGCTTCAGCCACACACAGCTCTATCTAGAAACTTGTGAAATGCTGTTGGACACTTCTTTTTCTTCTTCTTGTCTGCCTGACGTTGACATCCTTAGAGCATTAGGCTTATGCTTATTTTATAGATGTCCTCTTTCTAATAATGGGTAGGCTGCCATTGTGAGTGCCATATGCACATCATTCCAGCATGAGATATAGACAAGAGTGGACAAAAACAGTATCTATTTTTCAGAACACGCACACACAAAATATGCATTTTATATCTTATGTAGTTATTTGTAATTTTTTCCAGGAAAAAGTTTGGATTGGGTCTTATTTCTGTTCCTGACCATTCACTGTGTTGGAGTGTGGCTCATTCTGGACTATGGTCCCACATCTGTGGTGGTGAAAGTTCAGGGTCTAATGACATGAATCATGGTGGCATGCAGAGTGGACAAGATCATTTCCCAATGTAAAGGGTTTCTGGGAAAACTAAAATAGGTATCTGTGTCAATCACATTTATGCACCTCTGAATTCCAGATTTGGGCAGAAGTCATGTAAATAATCTTGTAGGGCCTCTCAAATAGAAAGACAAAGAAACAGATCCAAAAAGCTGAGGAAATGCTCATGTGCACATTCTACAGTGAGACATATCAGAGACAGAACCCAGCCAAGAGGAAGACAGTCTAACCCCCAGAAACACTCCTCCAGTAGAGAAAGAGACAGAATAAAGGGCCAATGACAACACAGCAAGGTGGGTGTTACGAATCAGAATGGGGGTGTCTGGGAGCAACAAGAAGCTTCTAACACACTTTGGGAGGTCCTCTGTGAGGAGGGGATGTCAAAGTTAAGATCTAAAGACTAGGTATAGGAAGACAGTGCTAGATGCTGTAATAAGTAACCTCCCACAATTCTGTGTTTTATCCTCTTTACTTCTCATTCTTCTAGCTGCCACTGTGTTAGGGCTGTGGGTGGCCTCCCAGTGATTCAGAGACTCCGGCTATTCATCTCCAAGGACATGGTGTCCTTCAGTTGTTAATGAGGCTATGAGGAAGGAACACTCTGGCTTCCTGACTGCTCTGGCTACTCCCATGCGTAGTCCAGGGCTAATCCGGGACTAAGGACTTGGTGCCAGGCCCCGGCTTGGGTGATCTGGAATCCCGTTCTGAACCCCTGGGTGGATCTAAGACCTTTCTAAACTCACTGTGGCCACCTCTGAGACCTCATACTGTACCTGCTCTTCCCATGGACACTCTTTTCTTCCACACTCCTAAATACTGAAGCCTGAGTGCTTCCCAGTCCGGCCCCGCCTGGCTCTGGCACTTATTTAACAGAGCCCTCACTGTGTTTTCCTTCCATCAACAGTTTTGCACTATCAGCCCCAGCTGCCATTGGCGAGTTCATCACATTAAAGCCAAAAGTAGCCACACCTGCTGCACCCAAGCTGTTTATCTCAACAATTCCCCCACAGTCTCAAGTATAAACAGGGGATTATTTATTTTCCCTCCTGACATCCATAAGGCTGTTAAAAGTCTGGGCGTGCTGGTAGTTTACATGAAGCCAACTCTAATTACATACTAAAGTGCCATAAAAGGAAGACCAGGGCCTCATTAGCTAGGGACCCATTTTACATTTTTCTCCTCTGACCGAAACTGTTTAAAAATGAGGGGTGCTATCTCGCTCCAGCCAGACATAAATTTCAGGGCTGTCAAAATGCCCTCACCGAATTCCAGTGTTTCTCGTATCTCAGGATGTTCTGTGTGTCCACCCTTGACTTTCCCCCACGTGGGTGGAAAGCCGGGGCTCTCACACAGCACCAGGCTGCCATGCTGCTCAGGCCTCCTGATTTTTTATGTCTTACTAGTCATCCAGAATACTTGTATTGCTCTTTGAGGAAGCTTTCCTGGCCTTCCAAGCACTGGGGACACCTGGGCCCTGATGCCTATAGGTATGATCATAAGTGTCCTTTGATGTGCAACACCTCAGTATCCACCAATACAACCCGAATGTCCATCACCTTCATGACTTCCCTCCGTCTGACACCAGAACAGAGCACTAGGCTCTGTCTCATGTCCTGCACTGTGCCTGGGGATTCCCAAGCTGCAAAGTGTCTCTTTAAGCCCCTCCTCCTGCTTTATCGTATCTTTCTTTTGGCTAGTGCCTGTCTGCTTACCTGTTGGCAATTTTCTCGTCTTTGCCAACACTGCCATTGTTTAGGGCAGATCTGCTTCTGGCTGCTCTAGAAAGAGGCATAGTTTACAGCTGCAGAGTTTAGGAAAAAATATTCTACCCCAACTTTAAACTGTTTGCCATCAGATGTTGTAGTAGCTACCCTCCCCCAGTCCGCATTGGCTTCTAAATCACTTCTCCCCGACTGGACTGAGGAGGGTCAAGGAAGAGTCAAGAAAGCCTCCCGCTCTGCCATCTTCCTTCTCTCGTCTACCCTGGGCGTAGCTACAAGTGCTGCTCTTCTCTCCACTCGCATGCTAGCGCCTTTGACTGCGTGAACGGAGCATGTCTGGGAGTTGACGTATGAGCAGCACACACCAGTCTCTGGCCTGAGTGCTTTTCACGTAATAATTCACCAGGCTTCACACTAACACCAGGGGTAGATTTAGTTGTTATCTTTATCCGGAGACAAGGAAACCTACGGAGGAAAGATGGAAGCCATTCCTCCTGGAAGTGATCCTGTCTGTCTGTGCTGATAAAGAGCAGGTCGTGGGACCGCAGACACCAGGCTTTATCCTGGACTCTCCGATAATGGGGCGTGCATAGGCAGTAGTTCAACTGGTAAATTACAGCCAGCAAGTGCCAGCTCATGCTGCTGTTCTCTGACAGAGCCAATTCCAGCCTTCATTTTATCAGTGAAATAACTGCAGAAGGCAAGATTGAAAAGCACCAGGCCAACCTGCCTGATTCAAGGCGCCCAGACAGGCCTGTCTTCTCGGAGTCCTTCCGGAGTCTTCCAGAGTGTCTCACTGTCTTGGTTTCTAAAGATTCCTCTTGTCCCCTTTCTTTTGCAACCCTAGGCTGCGTTCCTAGACTGAGTTCCTTGCTGACGGGGTAAGATTTTGCAGACTTTGCAAGACAGGAGAGATGTGTCAGAAATGGAGCTTCAGGACAGGCTAAGGGTTCACTGTGAGCCTTGGGCAAGTGCTCTCAGCCTTCTGGTCTTCATCTGTCCTCAGGACACTTGTTTGTTTACCCTAGTGAAAGGGAGGAAGGGAGGGAAGGAGGAGAGGGGTGGGACTCTTAAGCTAGTAAGTAATAAAGTCCTGAATCTGACTTGGAGAGCTTGTATCCTGGCATGTGGGAGAACTAGGAGCCAGTAGGTCACTTGGTTTATCTAAAACAAACAAACAAAAAACAACAAACAAACAAACAAAAAACAACAAACAAACAAACAACAGACAAACAAACAAATTAAAATGTGTGTGTGTGTGTGTGTGTAATTCACATGCCAGAGCTCACATGTGGTCAGAGAATACCTTGTAGGAGTGTGTTCTCTCCTTCCTCCATGTGGGTTCCAGGGATTGGTATATTAGTAGCAAGTGCCTCTATCCACTGTGCCCTCTTTCTCGCCCATCAGTGTGTCCACTTTCGAAAGGGGGCTAACACCAGAACCCACTTCCAAGGTTTTGAATGAGGAGTCAGGAGAAAACAGCTTCCAACAAGCACTTGGCTCTTAGAGCTCAGCCATGAAGGAAGGGCAGTTGTGTTTATGGATGCCACTTGGATGTGCTGGGTTTGAGCGGGGATACGGAACCCTTGACCAGAAAAGACAGGATGCAGTCCTGTGCCACCAGCGCTTCCTTTGTCCTCTGCAGAGAGCAGAGAAAGGTCATGGAGAGGGGTGCCCTCCGTAGCATGGCACGCATAGGTATGGAAGTGTGCTTTGCTGTTATAGAGAACGGGAGAGGGACGGGGCAGATTGAGGAACTCAGCTGCTCCTCGGTTCTCTCAGGGAAATGGCCAACGCCCACAGGTTTCCTGCTAAGTGGGGTCCCTGGGACAAAGCCTTGTGATCACCTCCTGGATGGAGGTCCTAGGAGAGTGTGGAGACCAGAGTGTCATTCCTCGGAAATCATTTCCCTTGGTTTTTGTTTGTTTGTTTTTTGTTTTGTTTGGAGACAGTCTCTTACTGGCCTGGAATTAGACAATCAGGATATGATGGCCAGTGAGCCTTGGGGATCTGCCTGCCTCTGTTTCCACCTCTCTGGGATTACAAGTACGCACCACCATGTCTGGCATTTATGTGGGTGCAGAGGATGGAATGCCGGCTCTCACGGCGTTGCTATGCTACTGTCTGGGGAGGTACCTTTTGCCTACTTGTCCACGGCTGGTCGGTTTGGGCCCACCTGTGGCTACTGCTGTTAGTACTGCTGTCTCAGAGCGTCTAGTCATCTCCTTGTGCAGTGCTCTTTGCCTTCCCTCCAGACACTGTGTGTTTATATTTTATTCCCTTCAGCTAGTAAACTGAGCTTCCTGAGAGTGAGGTGGGGGCGGGGCTTCTCTCTGCCTTGTCTGCTTTCTGTGGCATTCCTCACAGGGTGAAGTTAGAACAGCAGAGATTTCTAGGACTGGGAGTAGATGACCTAGTTGCTCTATGCCACTCCTTACCTATAAAATGGGTTACCAACAGGAGTATGGTAAAGATCTCAGAAGAGCACTTGACCTCTGATGAGAGCTCAGCAAAGGTGCGCCACTGTTTTCTCCTATGCATCCACACACGCAGTAAGCCAATGCTGTGAATGAATGGCATGGCACTGGAGGTAGGGCTCTTTCCCTTCCGATGACTTCTCTAGGACATGCTCATCCATGGTGCTCATCAGTATGCATCTATGCCATATATTAGATGTATGGAGGGAGAGTTTGTCATGTTTAGAGATGCACTCATTTCTGCTCTCTGAAGTCCCAGGCTTGCTCACTGAACAGATGAATCAGCTGGAGGGTGGCTCTCACACACCTTGAGGCCTAGTCTGTGCATAGAAATACCAATTCAGAAGGCATGGAGGCAGGAGGCAGGAGTCAAACTCCTAAGATGAGAGCACAGTCATGTCACTCTGATGCTGAGAACCACTGATCACAGGGGAAAGCTGAGCTAGCCCTGACGCATGAGTTTGACTGCTCAGATGAGCATCCCTCAGCTTGAGAGAAGAAGATGTGGTCTTCTTGAAACATACAGTACATCGACTGCAACACGTGCTCTGGCTTAAAAAAGAAGTGAAATAGGTTAGAGTGTGGGGATACTGGTAATGGAAAGCAGGCTACTGTTCTAAATAGTTTAGGATAGGATAGGACAGGACCGGATAAGATAGAAGAGAGGAGAGGAGAGGAGGGGAGGGTGGGGGAGAGAAGGGGAGGGGAAGGGAGGAGAGAAGTAGGAACATGAAGAGGAAGAAGAAGAGGAAGAGAAGAATATGAGTATTTTACTCACTGCAAAGATAAAATCTGAATAAGGAAGCTTCTTAATCTCCTAAGTAGCCCAGTGCAGTCAGGCTCCTTGTAAGTTGCAAAAATTGAGTGTGGTACCATGAAAACCACCACCAGCACCAGCGGCGGCAGCAGCAGCAGCAGCAGCAGCAGCAGCAGCAGCAGCAGCAGCATACAAGATCCAAGAAAAGTCGCAGCAAGCAGTCTACTCTCTTCCTTTGGATTTTTGGGCCCCTAAGCATGTAGCCACAGTTTCTGGATTAAAGCCCTTTTGGCTATTTTATTTCCCCCACTCTTGTTCTTGCTCCCTCCTCCTGCACTTCCACACCGACCCTTCCAGAGCCTTCCTGTTCGGTAGCCTCTCATTGCATTGTGACTAACAGCATGCTCAATGGTGAGATTCGACTAGAATCCAGCGTAGGAAGTAAATCCTGGAGGATGTCAGAAAGGTCTTAGTGAGCAGATGAATGAATGACACTCCTGTTGCGCTCATGAATATCCTGATAGATGTGTAGAAATATAGAACAGACGCTTGGTAGTCTCAAGAGTATTGATTTTAGGAACTGTTGTCTTTACCAATGTCTTAGCATGTTCAAGTCACCTACACAGAAAAACAGAATCTTTACGCAAGCTATACACAAGCCCCTACATACCTTAAATCACTTCCAATGCCTAACACTATGGAAATACAAGACAGAGAGATGATATGCTGTATTCTTTAAAGAATAACAAATAAAAACTCACACATGTTCAGTTACAAGCAGTTATTTTGAGTTTAAATTTGGTTGAGTTCACAAATGTAGACCTCCGGAGACAGGGGACTGACTGTGTATACACACATTTATGTGTCTTAAAATATGGGCCCTGATTCACCATTCTGTAAATTGCATCTCTTACCATGATACTTGAATGTTTCTGAAATATTGTTAGTGTTGAGACTGCCTTCATTTTGTGAATCATTATGAAATTGGAAATGTTTCTTATTAAACCATGACAGTACACTTCACTTTTAATTTCTTTACATTTGTGAGTGTGGTAGGGAGTAAAGCCAGAGTAGGTCACACATGCCCAGCATTCATTCTGCCACTGAGCTATATCTACACCCTTAGAATCACTGTTTAGACATGCTCTCTCTATGTAGCCCTGGTTGTCCTGGAACTGGCTACGTAGACCAGGCTGGCCTCAAACGCACAGATTTCAAAGTCCTGGGAAAAAAGGTATGCATCACTATGCCTGGCTAGAATCACTTGTAATTATTGAGCCCAGGCTGGGAGCTGTGTGCTTAGATAGACTTTAAACACCCTGCTTCCCTCATTGAAGTCACCCTTCTATCTGCTCACTCCATGTTAAAAGGGGGTGTTAGATGTCCTGCAGGGCATTATTTAATTGCAACACTTATTATCCATTTTGCCATCTCTACTGGCATTCTGGCACTCACCCAAGCATAGGTAATAGTGGTTGTATTTGTCTAGGGAGAAGTGAGGTAGTTACAAGATGCTGTCAATCACATGTGTCTAGTTATGGAGATGTTAAAGTGACTTATGAACTTTAGAAATATATTTTTATTACAATTTATTCACGTTGTGTTAGAAATACATTATAAATGATGTTAAGGACATTCAGTGATCTCCTGCATGGCTGGGTTAATGATTAACGTGTAGTTCCAAGGGACAAGTTATGAACACATCAAGATCAGGTTTCACATGTGACACACTTTCCTCCATGCACTCTGGCTTGGATAAATGTCTCCCAGAGATCCCACGGGTTCAAGTGTGTGGACACAAACCTATGGTACTCTTGAGAGGTTTAGAACTTTTAAGAAGTGTGGCAAGATGGGAGGAAGTTAGGTCGCTGAAGATATGCCTTAAATGGGTCCTTCACTGTCCTTCTTGATTCCCAGTTGCCACGACATGTACATGTTTCTCCACCAAAACTATCCATACAGGATAAACTACCTCATCATAGGCCCAAGTGTAATAGAGTCAGTTAGCCCTGGACTAAAATCCTTCAAACCTGTGAGCCAAAATAAACTTTAATTCCTCATAAATTGATTCCCTCAAGTATCTTATTATAGTAGAAACAGCTGACTACCATAGGCTCTGTAAGGATCCAGTTACCTCAATTTTACAACACCATGAGCATCTACTGGTTTGGGTTCATAAAGAAACTTTGGGAAGCATAGCAAAGTTAAGATGCTTATTCAGGAGACGCAAGCAGTAAATAAAAGAGCCATAAAACA
Organism: Pachyuromys duprasi; assembly: GCA_028658305.1. Taxonomy (NCBI): domain Eukaryota; kingdom Metazoa; phylum Chordata; class Mammalia; order Rodentia; family Muridae; genus Pachyuromys; species Pachyuromys duprasi. The sequence goes on from CM053766.1 coordinate 83,912,685, forward strand.
AAATGCTGTTTGGACTCTAAAGACTGCAAATGCAACCATCTTCTCAGCCTGTGCGGAGCAGAGGGACCCCTGAGTGATGGAAGTCCCGAGTGAATGGCTATTGCTCACCTGGCACAGCCATGATGAGGACCAAGGCCAGAGACTTGGTCCTGAACTCGGCCAAGCCACTTTACCATGTAGGCTGTCACAAGAGGGATGGCAAAGCTTTCCTCTGGGTTCCAAGTATGAGTGTTAATGGATGATAGTTCATTATGTACCCAAACTAGTAACTGCAGATTTCTCCTCCCAGGCATTTACACCCTGAGACTGCTCCCCTACTGAGACTAGCTAGGGCCCTGCATCCCCGCACCCCCACCTGCCACCCCACAAGCTATGCTACATCTAATAAACATGCTAAGACTCTGGGGTGCCAGCAGCAGTAGGCACCCTCTGTCAGAGTGTGTACCACCACCTGATCCTGGCTTCCTGTGTCTGTGTGCCTGCGCTTTCTTTATTCCCTTGCTGCCCCTAGTCAAGGTCCCAAGACCTGGATAGTACAAGTTACAGTGTCAGCCATTCTACAGCGGAGTTTGGAGAGGTGTCTCTTGTTAAGCTCATCATAATCTAGTGGGCATTACTGATGTTTCTATTAGTCACAAGGTAGCAAGGATCATTCTTACACAAATGGTAATGATTTGCCATCAATGTGACTGTTCCCTTGGAATAACATCCCAGACAAATAACTGTTAAGTCTAAGAGAGGAAAGACTGCAAATATCTCAGTATTTATTCCAATATGTTCTCCACGAATATGCTCTTAATCATACTCCAATCAAGAGTGAATAACAGAGCCCTGCACCACAGGTAAACTTTAAGGTAGTATTAGCTTCTGTTTTTTGGGTTTTTTTAAGATTATAAACTAAATGGATGAGAAGCAATGAATAGTCAGGATTAAGAGATTATTTTGGAAGCTGGGGAAGGGAGGATTCAGCCAGTTCAGGGTTTGTCCTACAGGCATGAGGATCTGAATTCAATCCTCAGAACCTTCATGAAGCTAGACATGTGTCTGTGCTACCAGCCCAGTGTGCCCAGGAGACAGGGAGAATTCCTGGAAACTTGAATGCCAGCTGGTCTGGCATGCTCAGCCTCAAACAACAGGGAAGGCAAGAACAGACACCTGACGATGTTCTCTTAGCTCTACATGAAACTGACACACACATTCATGTGCGTGGACACATACAGAGCATGCCTGTTCTTTTTCTGTGTCTCTCTCTTTGTCCCTCTGTGTGTCTCTGTCTGTCTGTCTCTCACACACAGACAGGAGGAGACAAGGGAGGGGGACACAGCCAGGATACAAATTGAATAAATTGTAATAAATGATAAAAAAGAAATGGACAAATAAAGTGACAGGAGAACTTGACCTTGTGATCAGAGTCCTAAGGCCTCCTGGAAGATCTGTTTTCCACAGAGGTCTCACAATGGTGAACCAAGCCAGGTGTCCAGGCTCCCTGCTAACTCTCTGTTAACCCTGACAATACATTCCCTAAGATTCATGTGTGCTGTTATTGTGCACATGAGTCAAATGGAGCAATTCACTCATTTCACACCAGGTCCCAGCCTATATCTACCACACAACAGCACTAATACACCTCAGCTGAATTCTGAATAGTTTTGTAAGAGGGACAATAATTTCCTATCCTGACCTCTAGGCTAGGGGCAATTCGGCATGTAAATACTATCAAAGAAGTGAGTAGGGAAAGCTGAACCTTAAAGCGGATTATGGGTACATCTCCAAGCTCTAAGAGCTTGTGTGCTGCCTGCTGTCAAATGAAGACTTTTCACTTTCTCTTCTTCCCTGGGATAAATGAGCACATTATCTGCACCTTTAAGAGAAAAGACCCAAGATCCGCAAGTTCCAGAATCTCTCTGCTTCTTTCCCGGGTAGCTAAGCTGTGATCTGTCCTACAGAGAGACCAGAATATTCCTTATATGCATTATGCCTTTTTCTTTTGGTACTCTCTACACTTGATCCATGTTCTGTAGGCACTGTTAATGCCCTGAGACGAGCCTTCTGGGAAGTTTGAGATGTGATGAATTGAGCCCAAATCCTGGCTGGCACTGTGTTGGGTAGCTACTTGGGGACTGTAAGAAAGCTCTGCTCTGTGTTCAGTCTCGATTAGAGGTTGCTTTGGGTTTTGGTTGAAGACCTAGTGTTCACGTGGAGCTGAGCACAGTTCATCTGCTGGCCAGATCCACTGATGGTTAGAATATGAGTTGGTATCTTCCATTTACAGTTAGTGAAAGCTTACAAAATCAACTTTTTATTAACTATAAGTTATTACTAATTTTAAGGGTCTTTATGCCTAACTCAGATCTCTTATGGGTTAAACAAAACAACTGGTTTAGCATTAAAAATACTGAATTATTTGTGTGTGTGTATGGTCTATGCACATTTAGGGTGTATGCACATGTGCAGGGTCATTTACCCATGTGGGCACATGTGGAAGCCAGAGGTTGCCATCACAGCATCTCCTCAGTGGCTTCTGTACTGTATTTTGGAAGACAGAGTATTTCACTGGCCCCAGAGTTTGCAGTTTTGGCTAGGATTATGGGCCAAGAAGGTCCTGGATCCACTTTTCCACAATCCTCAACATTGTGGTTTTAGGCGTGCTCCACCAGGCCCAGCTTTTACATGGGTGGTGGGGATCCAAATCCAGGTATCTTGCCTGTACATCAATACCTAATGAGCTGTCTCCCCATCCTTCTGTATTGCTTTTTTAATTACATAATTTATGTGTGAACATAAATAAAAATAAGATATTAAAATGATCCATAAACTCACCAATCTAAACTTGTTTAATCCTTTATTGTCTATCTTTCAGGCATTTTTGTATAGATTTATAGTTTTTAAAGAAAAAAAAAGAAGCATATTTGACCAAATTTTATAACCCCTTTCCCCATTTATCACAGTTCATACAATGCTTATGCCAAATGAGGATTTCCTGGCTATTTATGTGAGTATGCTCCCGCATTATGATTTTCTTTTCACCCAAAAGCATTTTCCTAATGAGAAGATGGAGACTTACACAAATAAGAAAAAGGTCAATTTTAAGCAATCAAATGTAAACAGGACATAAGAACACGCAGCAAAAAGCCTCCAAAAGCATTTGCAACATCTGTTTTCCGTGCAGTGGAGGGGTCCTTCGTGGAGATTGGATCCAAGTCACGATCTTTGCATGGGGAGGGTTGCTGCTGGGGATAGGGGTGTCAGCCGCAGATATAATGAGATACAGAGTTTGGTAGGCAAGTTGAGACCTCAGGGGCTGCTGCAGCCATAATTTTTCATGAGATGCCAGAGCCAACTCCAGGGTATGTGTTTGATTTGTCATCATAGACAGCCTCTTTAGGTCTGCCTGTTTGGGGCCCCAAAGATGAAGCTGGCTTTCTTGTAAGACGACTGTGAAAACACACAAGCCAAAGCATTCTTGTGTAACCTGGGGGCTGACTGGGTGGGTCTTTATCAAAATGTTATTCTTCCCCAAAGGCATTCATCATTTTCAACCAGGCTTTATTCTGGTGTCACGAAGTGCAGGCTTGCCTCAGGCAGGGTAAAGTAACAGCATTCAGGAAAGAAAGGATACTTCTGACTGCATCCAGGGAGCTGTCACTATGATTAATTAGCACTATGAATCCCAGGTGGGTAATAGGGACCAACGCAGTCTGGCCTACTGTTTGTGCTTACTCATGACACAGGCTCGGCTCAGGTCCCGCGCCCGTCAACCCCACTCCACAGTGGCTGCCCTTAATCCTAGCTTCCAAAAACCAATGGCTGACATGCAGCTCAATGGTTCTGGCCTTCAAACCCGGAAAGATAAGGAGCCAGGCTGGCTTTGTGCTTAAATGCATTCTGTAAGCCCGAGCCCTGAGGTTCAGTGTCCTCAAATCCAGGGCCCCCACTAGCCCCTTTGCATTGGGCTGTCATTTACCTCTCCATTGTCATCGTCTGCCTCAGCTCCAGGAGGGCACTACTGCAGGCCTTGCCAGCATTCTGTCAGCATTTGCTTCCTTCCTTTCCTTTCCCCTCCAGCTATTACCCACACCCTTCCCCACTACACCACAGAATGTACCTGCCCTTTCTTTTTGCTCATCTAATCCCTGACATCCTTCTGGACTGAATTTAAGTTCCATTCTCTTTGTAAAGTCGCTGGGTGCTCCCGCCGTGAGGAAAGTCCCATCATTCCTACTTCTTTGAAGAGTGCTGACTCCTACTTCCCAGATAAATTCTTGACTTTCCCAGGTGGACCAAGTGCTTCTTAGGAAAATGTCATCCTTGTCCTCACCTGAGTGGCAGCCTCACTGACTGGCAGTGCCTGCCACAAGGAGAGATCCCTGAATAACAAGGAATGAGATGAAGTAATGGCAACTAGATAAAAGGAACCAATGTCTGAGTTCAAATATTTTACATAGTATCTGCTGTGATTGGATACAAAAGTCTCCTCTTAGGCTCATGTGTTACACATCCGGTCCCCAGCCAGTGGTGTGTTTCAGGAGATTCTTTCATCCTCAGGCCTAGTCACAGGAAGTAGAATGCTAGGAGGTCCTTGATGTCTCGCTCTAGCCTCTTCCTGTCTCTCTGCTTGCTGGCCAGCTGTGATGTGATGCTCTGCTCAGCCATGCCCTTCCCACCCGATGGGCTGACACCTCTGACGCTGTCAGTGGAAATAGATTCTCCCTCCACTGGGTCATTCCTTATGGTATTCTTGTCACAGTGATGAGGAACGTAACGAATACAGGGTCTCCAAGTCCTCACCGCTTCCCTCCACCCTACCCTCTTCCCTTTGGTGGTGAGTGCAGGGTTTGTGATGCCTGCTGATCGAGAAAGGGGAAATGACAGGAGCCTACCGTGAACCAGCAATGTCTTCAGTTTGACTTGTGTGTTATTAGTCATCATAACAGACAGACATTAGAAAACAGCCGCACACATGCGCAGTGAGAGAGTCCACCAGACACCATCTGTGTGCCTATGATATGCAGTCTTCTGGAATCACCAAAGGGGAAACTCTGACGCACACCCATTCTTCACTCTTTTCCCACTCTTTTCTTCACCAGGGTCGATACAGGAATCTCACAACTTGGGATTTGTTCTTCTCCCAGAAGAACAAATCATCCTGGAGTCCTCAGTATGTGATACTTCTAAGCACTAACAGAATCATGATCAATATCATTCACTTAAAAGCCATAATATATACTTCATGATCTGAGAGAAAGCTCAGAACCAGAATTGTCTTTTTTTTTTAGCTTCTGAAATAACTTATTTTTTTTAATTTTTTTATTTTTATCTCAATCACAGGTTAGGTACTTTGAATCCCAGGCGAAGCCCCCTCCCCCATTCCCTCCTACCCTCCCACTCCCTCCCTCATCTCCTTCTTCCCCGCCCCCTCCAAGTCCACCAACAGGGGAGGACCTCCTTCCCTTCCATCCAACCCCAGCTTATCCTGACTCCTCAGGGCTGGCTGCAAAGTCCTCCCCTGGGATCTAGCCAGTCTGTCACTCCCCGGCTTGTATGGGGGA
>CM053766.1:83918733-83948750 GCA_028658305.1 Pachyuromys duprasi
GTTTGTGTGCATCCGTTGTATGCAGGGCTGTCAGAAATGGTGCCTGAGGCCTTCTCTGTCTGGCCCGTGGACAGACACCCGAACTGGGGTTTTTGCTGGCGGATGCGTGCAGCTTTCGCCCTCAGTGTGCGGTCTGGTCAAGATGGTCCCAGGATCCTCTCAGCCGTGGGTTGAGACATAACTCGGGTTCTTCCCAGATCCGCCGGCGGACTCACACACTGAGTTTTTGCTGGCGGAAGCATTTGGCCCGCGCCCCCACAGTGTGCGGACTGGTCAAAATGGTCCCCAATCCACTCAGTCTGTGGTGGTTCCCACGATCTGTTTGCTCCCACCACACACCCGTGGGTTGGTGCAGAACTCGGGAACCTCCCAGATCCGCGGGCGGACTCACACACTGACTGAGATTTTGCTGGTGGAAGCGTTCGGCTCGCGCCCTGGCAATGTGCGGACTGGTCAAAACGGTCCCCCAATCCACTCAGTCTGGTGTGGTTCCGATGATCGGTCCGAACCCGCAGCACACCCGTGGGTCGAAGCAGAACCCGGGTGCAGTGTGCGCTCGTAGGGCGCAGTTCAGTGAAAAAGGCACCCGGCTCCTCCTGAGACTGCCTGCGAGACTGTGCGATCCAGTCTACAATGGCGGGTGCGGGCGCCCAGCGCAGCTGCTCGTTCAGATCAGAGCTGTGCGCCGCTGGTCACCGGGAAATTTCTCCAGGTAATAACTGGGTGTCCCTAGGGTTTTCCCACTTGATTTTCTCACAGTAGGAGTTCCGCTCACCTGGCACTCACAATGCTGGCGTTTTAGGTCCCAGAGTTCAGTCTCCTGGTCGCTGCGTTGTTTCTGCTCTCCTACTCTTCAGACACAGTGTTCTCTCGTGGCAGCCATCTTGGATCCTCCAGAATTGTGTCTTAAAAGCATAAAGAAAAGTTGCATTATGTTTGAGGGAAAAGAAAGAAATTAAAATTATCTTTAATATATTAAACATATTCTGAACATATGCATGTGTGAAGGCAGGTGCCTACGGAATCCAGAGACGTCATCAAATCCTGCTGGCGCTGGAGTGCAGGAAGCCACCTAACATGGGTGCTAGGAATGGAAGAGAGAGCCTTTGCAAGTGCAGTATGAGTTGTTAACTGTTAAGCCCATCTGTCCCGCTCCTGGATGAAGATGTCTTTCTTGATTTTTGAGTCCAAGACCTGGCAAAAGCATGCCATCTTGCCTCCAAGTACATCCAAGAAGGCTTAGATCTCAAAGTAAACTCAAGGAGCCCCAGCCTAGGCATGGCAGTTTATCCCTTCAGAACTACAACTCTGGGGCAGTGGGCTCCGTCACTTGTAATGCATGCCACAGAAAGGGTTCATGTCGGCTCATGGCTTTAAAGGTTTCTAATCTGGTTGGTTGGTGGCTTTGGGCTTGTGGCAAAACAGCAATATCATGACTGGAGCCTTCCATGGAGTTTTAATGGCAAAACAAAACTATTTGCTTCAAGGCCAGGAGGAAGGAAAAGTGGAAGGAGTAGTGTGAGGAAGAGAGGGGGGTAGACTCAGAGAGACAGAGAGAGACAGAGAAAGACAGACAGACACAGAGACATAGATGTTTCAGTTTCTCTACCCCATCTTTTCAGGCACACCTTAAGTGACCTACAGGCTTACCTCTTAAAAGCTCCTTTACCTTTCAGTAGTGCCAGTCCAGGGATTAAACTGTTAGATGCATTTAAGTTTCAAACCATAGTTACTACTTGTTCCAAAAAACCACAGTGACCAAAGCAGTCCATATCAGCCAGAACCTGCAAGACCAGTGTTTCTTGGTGACATAGCAGGAAGGAACATCAGCAAAAGACTGACAAATGTTGGGAAAGAGATAGTAAACTCTTGAGGGCTTCTCTAACCCTGTTTGTTCCCAAAATAATTGAGACAGAGATCTCTCATTTTATAAAAAACTTTACAGCTGGGTAGGTATCAACCTTTTAAGCTATTTTGTTATTTTCCAGCTACATACCCCAAGTTACTTGCCTTAACTGTTCCTTTCTGGCCTGATTCTGCTCCACCAGGCCAGCCCTCATGGGGTGCCATAGTCCATACTGTCCCATGTTGAATTCCTTCTCTCTGGATCCCCCTTCTCCTGCTACATCTTCTGCTTCCTCTCTCTTCTTTTCCTCTCTCTCCTCCTCCATGCCTCATGGTCCCTCTCAGAGCCCATGCCTGGGAACCTAAGGTCCACCTACCTCTCTTCTGCCCTGTCACACGCTTCAGCAACTTGATTAACCAATCACATTTAAGTTAGGTAGATCAAGAGTTACACAACAAAGACAGGTAAATGTGAGAATGTGCTTTCTCCTGTGGGCAGCAACCAGATTTGGGGGCCAGTAACTAGTATTAAGATACATAACATCAGACCAACTTCCAACAGATGAGTCTGAACCTTCCCGGTCCACTAGGCTGGCAGACCTGACTGAGCCCCGCTAGACAGCAAACCTCCTTGAGTTTTCAATGAAAATGAACCCTGTGTTCAAGGATTTTCTTAGGAAAATCACCAGAAATGAATTTTTCTAAGAACTGGATAGCATCAAGAGCAAATGTAAAGAGGTGAGAAAATGTGTAAGGTTGAAAGAGGAATATACGTGGTGGTTAGTTTTTGTCAAACTGGAGTCACCAGGAAATGAGGAACTGCCATTAGACTGGCCTGTGGGCATGTTTGTGGGGGACATTTTCTTAATTAATGATTGATGTGGAAGAGTTCAGCCTAGCAGTGTTGACAACTATGTTTACTCCATACTGTTTTCCCAAGGGTGTTTGTGTTGTGAGTGGTCTTGGAAGATACAGCGTACCTTTCCAGAGCAAGGAGGGGGTTCACTTACAAGTTCAGTAATGTGTGTACAGTAACTGTTCTGATACTCTCTAGGGCAAAGGTCGGTTAGGCTTATTGCCCATTGTAAAGAACTGAGGTTACCAGTGCCTTGCAAAAGGGTAGTTCTCTTTTAATGCAACCCGTGGCTCATGTAGATGCTGCTGGTCCCCCAGGAATTGGCATAAATGTGGATGCTCTGCCTAATCTTGTATCTGTGAATATCTCTGTGAATATCTCTGACCCAAGGATCTTGAGAACTCTGCTGGCATCCAAGAAACTTTGGCAGGCTGATTTACGAAGCTGGAGCTCAGCAAAGCCTCACAGCTTTTGCAGGTGTAGACTCAGTGTATAAGACATTGGCAGACCTTTCTGCTTCTGGAACTGTGTATTGCTTTCTCCATCTTCCTCTGCTTTTCACACTTGAGTCGGACCTGAACTTTAGAATATACTTGCCACTGTCTTATAAAAAAGTAAGATGAGTAAATGGAACCAGAGAGGAAGTATGAGGATGACTTCTTTGTTTTATGGACCCAGTTGGGAAAGTGGACATGTTAATATGACTATCTACTTATGGGGTTGGCCTTATCCAAGATGGCTGACTAATATGATGTCAATGTAAGTGAAAGGTTAGGACAGAGACATGAAGGCATGACCAGGTGTAGACGTAGACAGAAACAGCTTCTACATACGGTGGAGCCAGGTGCTTGAGCCCAGTGACACCTTGATCTTCAACTTCTCACTTTCTGAGTCATGAGACAAGGCAGTTCTGGTGTTTCAACCCTCCCTCCCCCTGTGTGTGGGACTTTGTTGTGGAAACCAGCAAGTTAGTACAGCGTTCTTTTCTAATATGAGAGTTTGTGTCTCTAGATCTCCCCCTCCTTCCTTTGAGCCAGGATATCATTACTATCCCTGGCTGGTCTGGAACTCACTGTCTAGACAGGATTGGCCTCAGAATCATAGAGAACCAGCTGCCTCTGCCCGTCCAGTGCTGGGATTAAAGACGTGTGCTACTATGTTGGACTCTACTTAGTTCTTTACTTAGCTCTATCAGTTTTGGAGAAGGATGTGTTAAAACACCCATGTATGACTGTGGAATTGTGTATTTACTTGTTTCTGTCTTAAATATAAGCTAAGAAACTTCAAAGTCCTTATCTGGGGCTTGCACTATGGCTCAGAAGGTAAATACCACCAAGCCCGAGTACCTGGGTTCAATGCCTGGACCCTCCGTGGTGGAAGGCAGGAACTCCTCTGACTTCCACACGTGTGCTGTGACATGTGCTCCCCCAATCTCACACTAAATAAATAATAAATATAATAAAACATTTTAAACACTGAGTAAAATCCTTATATGTTCCTTCTAATGTCTAGATCATCTTGGAGTAACCAGAATATTCTTTTTTTAAATTGTCTTTTCTATTGAAAATACATTGCCTTTACCTTGTGTCTTTGTGTGTGGATGAATTTTAGATTGGATCATGGCCCCTGGGCTGTGCTGTGGAGGCTTTGGGTTTGACTCTATTCTATTTAAAAAAAGTGGATTTGGTTTATTTTTCCCCTCTGGGCACTAAAGTGGGCTGCACTTGAATAAGCCCCTCTTGCCTTCAGGGGTAAATCTCTGACCTCAGCCAAACTCTTTCACTCTTCTTGGGCCTTTTGGGTTTTCTTTCATGTATCCAAGATTCAAGACTCAGGCAAAGCTTTAGGCAGGGTTTGTATACAGAGTGGAGGCTTTTCTGCTCTCCCCTCTGGGGAAAACCCCGGTGTTGCAGTGGCTGCGCTTGTCTTGTAGTGGCTCTTCACACCAGTGAGACGAGGTTTTCTATTGTATTTCTGTTTTGGTTTGCCTCTGTTAACCCTCCGGGAAGCTTGTGCTTTAAATCACTCTGTAGTGTACTCACATGTTTATGTAAAACTTTCCTAGCAATTTTAGCTGCATTCTGTGAGGACAGTGGACTTCTGAGAGTTATTTAGCTGTACAGTTAATGGATCAGAATTTGACTCTCCTTGTTGACCTGGACTTTAGATGGATTCCTGCTCTCTGGGACTCTCAGCATCCTCATCTAGAAAATGGAAATGATAATCTTAATACATGCGTGGGCTAAGTGATCATGACTATTGGATGAGAATTGAATTAGATATTGTGGGGCTGGGGATGTGGCTTCAGTTAAGAGCTTGAACTGCTCTTGCAGAAGACCTGGCTTCTGTTCCCAGCATCCATGTTGGGTTGCCTAAGACCACTGTAATTCCAGCTCCAGAGCATGATGCCTCTGACTTACACACACACACACACACACACACACACACACACACACACACGTACATAGAATCAAAATAATTTTTAAAAACCAAATCTTTAAATTATATAACGTAAGATAATTTAAAAATTGCTAAGTTGGAAAAGGTTCAGTTACTGATTATTGGTGCTGTTCTCTTCTGTGTACATGTGTGCATGTGTGTGTTTATTTGTCAGTGTAGGTAAGCATGTTCACGGATGACCATGTGGTGGCAGGAGGTAGATGCAGGTGTCTTTCTCTGTAGCTCTCTCCTTTTTTAAATTTTTTTTCAAAGCTTGCTGAGCTTTGAGCTCACTGCTTGGGCTGGACTGGGGAATCTTCCTATTCTTCCCCCGGAGCACTGGATTATAGGGCTACACTGCTGCACTACCTTATTTCACATGGGTTCTGGAGAGCTGAATTTAGGTCATCTCATTTGGGCAGCAAGTCCTTTACCAATGGAACCATCTTTCCAGGCCTTGTTCATTTTTGAGAGAGGCTCTCACGCTACAACCTGCTCCTGGCATGCACTGTGTAGTCCAGGCTGGACTTGAACTCCCAATAGCCCCTCTGCTTTAGACTCCTGAACTCCTGACTGGATGGTCATTCTTTGTTGTTGTTGTTGTTTTTTTTTTTAATTTTATATGTATGAGAGTTTTTGCTGGCCTATGTTTCTGTACCATGTGCATGAAGTGCCTGCCAAGGCCAGAAGAGGGTGTCAGATCCTTTGCAACTGGAGTTATAGATGGTAAGTTTTGAGCCACTATGAAGGTGCTGGGTATCGAGTTCAGGTCCTCTGGAAGAGCAGCCAGTACTCTTAACCACTGGGCCATCTCTCCAAACCCCTGGATACTCGTTCTTAATAATAATTATTGCAAGTGTGTAAAACACTGGAAGACAGAAAGGTGAGTGGGATGTCGGGCTAAGAGATTTGCATTTTCCTTGCAACACATAGCTGGTGGAGTGATCTTCCTCTCCTCCTCCTCCTCCCCGTCTTCTTCTGTGGCTTCTTGCTATGTAATTAACTCCTGGGGCGGGAACTCCTCAGCTTTGGATGTGCTCTTCTCTTCCAAGGTTTTAATGAAGACGGAGCTTCCCCATCTCACTGTGCATCCCTGACTTATGTTACACGATGAGATCTGCACCGGCTAGATCTCTGCTTTGTGCTCACCTGCTTTTCCCAATGCTCAAGGAAGCTTCACCAGTTGGTGCACCTGCTGTGCTTTTGTGGCATTGGGTTGGATGGGTGACATTGGATGGGTGACAGGTCTGGTATAAGACGCAAAGCCTGGTATCATGGGACTTGTGCTTGGAATCCCAGCTGGTTCCATGTCCCAGTCTTATGCTATGCAGATAAGTGCGGCTAGAGAAATGGCCTCATCAGGGAAGAGCATTTGCTGTACAAGCAGGAGGACTTGAGTTCAAACCCCCAAGCATGGGTTTAGAAAGCCCAGAGTGGCTGCATGGGACCGAGACTGGAGGACGGCAGGGGCTTGCTGGCTGCCAGCCTGGTCCGGGTTCAGTGAGAGACCCTGTGGCAAGGGAATTCGTGCAGCTCCCTAGGGCCTCTTCCACTCCTCTGGCCTCTGTGTGTGCCAGTGGGCTTGTGCACCCCTTCCCGCAACAGGAAATCTGTTGTGTGCTGCTTGGGATTGAGCATTTCTGTTTCCCAGGAGAGATAGACGGTATGTGAATGAGGGAATGGGGTAGGTTTTTTTTTTTTTTTACATCCAAGCAAGTAATTTTCTTTCATTCCATATGTTACCAGTGCAATTACTTCATCAAGGTCAACTAGGCCTGGGCTAATGGTTTCATCAGACATTTTTGTCACCGATCCTGCGCTCTGAACATTTGACCCAGACTTTGGGTTTGGATTAAGTTGTCACAGGTCTTGATTTGATCAGGGGAAAAGAAATTAAAACGGACCAAAAGAAATGAGGCGAAATCAGCCCTGCCAAGCAATTTTCTCTTTTCAATTGGCCAAACAATATATTGTGGAGACAGCGGTGCTTGTGTGAATGCTGCAGCTGTCTTCACGAATGCCTGGGAGACCCCTGCCTGTGCCTCAGCCCTGTTGATTTCCCTAGTGCCATTCTTGGGACTCTAATCGCATCAGCTTTGTCCTGAGCACCCATACACATTTAATGAGATTTATGTGTCTACGCTCAGAGAGTTCTAGGTCCTCTCTACATTTCATTTGGAATTAGGCCGACACTGGCTGTTTTCCAGGCTTAATGGCTGAAAGGTCCCTTCTAAAGGGGAAAAGAATTCACTGATAGACTTTAATAAAGTTCTGTATGAAAGCTAATTCTTCATAAAAGACTGAAAAAAAAACGTCCCTTCCGCCCCCAGACCAGACACCAACATGATTGCCGACTTCAGGATCTCATCTCTGCCAGCCTTCCTTGAGGCCTGTAGACTGTCAGCAATGGATCTGCATTTGTAAACAGAGAATAACTTCATGACAGTTTAATGGGGTTGAGGAAAAGAATTGCCTTCCCCCTCCCCCCCCCGCATAGTGCTGGTGAACCATAGTGGGGGATTTGCAAGAGATAAGATCCTGAATGTGAGGCTACAGCCAACATAGATAATCTTATTGCATTTCTTGCCTTAGACTGTCTACCAGACAACAGCAAGTTCACTGGAAAAATGAACAGACTACTGGCCAGACTGTCTGAAGGGAGGAGACCTGCGAGGTGGCAGGAGGGGACAGAAGCAGTAGCTGGTAGCCTTTCTTTGTGTGCCCACTCTGCTTGAGAAGCACCCTGACTGCTCTTCCATCGCACTCCTTGGAGGACTTCCCCCTTTTAGCCTTTTTCAAGTATGGTTTGTGTCCAATGTCATCATTTGAAATTTTCTTTTGAACTTGTCAGTCCTTTCTCATGTCTTTGCTTTTTCTTTAACACAGCAGCTTCAAAGCAGCCTAGCAAATGCTCAAGGAAGGAGAATCAAGGCTCAGGAGGCCTGGATCTCCCTCATGAGGCATTGTGGTTCATGCCTATGATCTTGGTACTCTGAAGGCATAGGCAGGAGGATTTCTATAAGTTTGAGGCCAGCCTGGGCTACAGCGTTAGGCCATCTCTCAAAACAAAATAAAAGTCCCCATAACAACAGCCTCCGCAATTTAAATTATAATTTAACTTGCATATGAATTGATAATTTTCTCCATCTTTAATTGTTAATATAGAACTAATAATCATAACATGCATTGCACACCTTAACACCATACCAAAATGTCCAGTGCTCAGAGGAGATGTCGCACATGGAAATTTTGCTGATTAGTAGTGCCTCCACTACTAATGCTGTTTGTTTGTGTCTCCTGGTGGCTGAAGAGATACATTTTCAGGTGGCTGGAATGCTCTCTCCTCTACTAGTTCTTGTGTGAAGGAGCCCTGGCTAGAATTTGTCCCTCCTGTTAGGATATCACTGAACCCAGTTCTTCCACGTTGGGAGGCGACTGCTCCTGTCGCTTTAAGACCACTGTTAATTCAGGTGCAAACCAAGCACCGGAAGTTCAATTTTGTTTCCTTACCCAGGAAAGTGGATTAAAGACAAAAGACTCAAGTTAGATAGCCTCAACTGAGGGAAATCGTTATGTCAATTTGAGAAACACTAAAGACTGATACACCTTAGTGCAGGAGAAGGCATGTGCAGGAATGTGGAGTCAAAGAGCTAGTTCAAACTCTAGCTCCTTCAGCCTATAAGCTAAGCTGTGTGGCTTGAGAATGTTACACAACCTCTCTGAGGCTCTTCACACAAAGCCAGATTCTCCAGGACAGATCACTGATAGAAGCAATAAATAGCCCTCTGATGTTCTTTACATTCTGAGCAGAAAATGGTAGACGAAGCCTACATGGATGGAAACAGAAAACATTAAAGCAGAAATTCACATTAATAAATGCCACAGAGAGGAGGGGAGAGGGGTGTGGGTTCTGGCTTGTAGGAGGCAGTCGGAGTAGGCATGCAAGCCTACATCCTCTGGTCATTCTTTTCGTGTATGTGGTGGGAGAGCAGGGAAAGCATGATTATATACATACATGCATGTGTGTAAGGAGGGGTGCATATACATGTGTGTTTGTTGTGTGACAGCCAAGAGGTTGATTTTAGGTATTTTCCTCCCTTGTCCTCACCTTAATTTGTGGTGTGTGTGTGTGTGTGTGTGTGTGCATACATATCTGCCTGTCTATCTATCTTGCTTTTCTTCATTAATTTATTTGATCACCTTACAGGCCGATTGAAGCCCCTCCCTCTTCTCCTGTCAATCCTCCTCTCAAACTCCCCCCACCCCATTTCCCTCTCCCTTTCTCTGCAGAGAGGCTCCCTGGATAGGTACCAACCCACCATGGCACGTCAAGTCTCAGCAGGACAATGTGCATCCTCTCCCACCGAGGCCAGACAAGGTAGCCCAGCTAGGGGTAAGGGATCCAGAGGCAGGCAACAGAGTCAGGGACAGCCCTACGCCAGTTGTTAGGGGACCCACGTGTTGATCAAGCTGCATCTGCTGCATATGTGTAGGGGGTCTAGGCCCAGCCCAAGCATGTTCTTTGGTTGGAAGTTCAGGCTCTGTGAGCCTCCATGAGCCCAGGTTAGTTGACTCTGTAGGTCTTCTTGTGGTGTCCTTGCTGCTCTGGCTTCTTCTCCCCACCACCCTCGCCTCCCCCACTCTCCTACAAAACTCCCTGAGCTCTGGCTATTTTTTGGCAGTGGGTCTCTTCATCTGTTTCCATCAGCTGCTGGATGAAGCCTCTTGGGAGAAAATTGTGCTAGGCTCCTGTCTGCAAGACAGAGCAGAGAATCATTAATATCACCTTAATTTTTGAGACAAAGTCTCTCGTTGAACTCTGAACTCACCGACTGGACTGGACTGGTGGGCCTGCAGGCTCCAGGGGTCTGCCTGTCTCCACCATCCCTTGCAGTGTGGCCATCACAGCTGTGTGCTGTTGTGCTCTTCTTTCACACTGGCACTGGGGATCTGAACTCAACCCTTCATGTTTGCACAGCAAGCGCTTCATTAACAGAAGAATTTTCCAGCCCAACCACTGGGATTCAGTTCTGAGCACTCTGATATCACTTCTAGAGGCCGGACTCTTCTCTCTTCTTCAACCTCGTCTTCTTTTAAAAATGTTTATTTCTGTCTCTGTTCCTCTCTCTCTCTCTTTTTCTCCCTGTCTGTCTGTCTGTGTGTATGTGTGTGAGTACACATGTGCTCACTCATAAGCACCCATGTGATGTAGGTGCAAAAGCATCATCCCCATGGAACTGGAGTTTGAGGTGGTTGTGAGTCTTGCACATTTTAGGATGCTTATGCACTCCTGACTGCGGATATCCAACACCCTTATTCTAACCACCCAAGTTGCTTTAATCGCCACTCTTTAATACCTTGAAATAAGGATTACTTTTTAATGCATGAATCCTCCAGGAGACACATAACCCATGTCCAGACCATAGCAGGTGCTTTATACTGAGTCAGGTGGGGTGAGTTCTCCAACAAATGCCTCACGGTGGCTTGGTGGAGTAAAAGCTGCCTTTTTCTCTCGTGCATGGCCTGTGTAGTGGGTCCATGATCAGCAGCAAAGACTGATAAGAGCCGAAGAGCACTGCCTAACTCAGTCATACGTGTTGGTTGCTGGGAGTGTTTCCATTTTCATCAAGTGGTCCCTCTGGGCGTTAACACCTGCTAGTGAAGGGCAAAGGGTGTACAGAAGTGTTTCTCTGGAGCATCATGCTGTTTTCACTCACAGTCTGTTGGACTTAGTTACATGGCTACACTCACTGCAAAGGAGGCTGATCCAAGACTCCTAGCTTGGTGCTAGAGCTCATTGTTTTCCCCTCACACTTCAAGCTCTAAGGTCGCAAGCTGAACTTGCCTTGTCTCCCTCAAGCCTGCTCCTTCTCTAATATTTCTCATCTTGTCAGAGCTGCTCAGTAACAGGTAAGAGAAAGGAAGCCTTCCCCTTGACTCCATGTATGAACCAATTTTTAATACCCAATGGACAAAGTCTACCACCCACCTGTTATATCACTGCTCTTCTTATCCTTACAATCACTGCTGTGATTAAAATCCTTCTGTTTGTTACCCAAATTGCTACATGACTATTGTTGTCCAGTTCTACTGTGGTCCCCATCTTATTTTGATAAAATCTTATTTGGTATAGATGGCATTCCTTTAAAAGGCAAATTGGATGAATTTTCTACTCTACCTCTTGATTTTCAGCTTATTTATTTTTGATTTTATTTATTTGACTTTTATTCTTAATTATTTATTGATTTTTATTAAGCTAGGAAACTCAATGATATATACTAAGTTATCATGTAAAGGTACTGAAACAGGGGCTTTGGCTGAGCATTCAGTCAAAAACTGTCAAATTCTGTCCCTAAGCCTGACAAAGTATCCACCAAGATACACTCTGGATAAATGGAGGATCATGGGGCCTGAGCAATATCAGGTATGTGGCAGGGAGGGGATCGAAGCTTGGGGGAAATGACTGGTTCAAGAGAAGTTATCTGTTTTTATTATTTTGTTGTTTTAGGTCTGAGTGTAGCCATGGGACATGAGGGCTAAACGCCAACAAAAAGTTTGACATCTTTTTGGCCTGATGAGCAAGAAAGCTTCTAGAGAATGTGGGGTGTATGCCAGGGGAGAAAGTGCCAGAAAATAAGAACCCCAAGTTCTGTGCATAGTCTCTGCCCATATCTCTGACTGAGCCTTGTATGTATAGGGTGGATTGAAAACAGACTGGAGTGATATGTGATAGATTTGCAGCCAGACTACAGTTGATTTAACTGCTTGCTAAAAAAAAAAATGAAAGACATCTTAAAAATATTTCACAGAATCTAGAATCCTCACAATATAAAACAGTTGAGAAGAATTCAGAAGAGTGTTAACTAGTGAAGTAGAGAGGACCACAGAGCAGTGTTTCCAAACTAAGTACAGAAGAGCACAGAGCAGTGTTTCTGAACTAGGACACAAGAAAAACAATTTCAACATTCAAAGAGCTAAAAAAAAAAGTGACACAATCTTAAGGAATCAAGAGCTGAGCAGATGCCAATCACAGTGTGATTTTTTTTCTTACGATTATATAACAAGGATCCTACAGTGACTTATAACTCGAGAAGAAAAGGAAAATGCAGTTGATACAAATGAAAAGATAGGAAATATTTTCATGAAATTGGGGATATAAAAAATTACCGGGAAAAAAGTTTAAAATTTGAAGAATTTGTTGTCTGTAATAAATCTGTTCACTGGGTGGACTAAAGATCAGAATGGAGAGAGAAAAGATAAAGTATATGAACCTGAAGATAAATCAACAAGTGTTACTCACTTTGAAGAAAAGAAAGAAAACTAAGAACAACACCTATAGAAACATAGAAACCTATAGAAATCTGAGATGCAATATAAAAGTCCTAACATATAGATGTTTGGACTTTTGGCAGAAGAAAGAGAAAGGGACAGAAAGATGTATTTAAAAAAAAAACTCATCACTGGACGAGTCTTAAAATACATGAATAGCACAATGTGGATCCAAGAAACTCACAAAACACAAACAAGATAAAATAAATAAATAAATAAATAAATAAATAAATAAATAAAATACACATATACATGCACACACACACACACCACACACGTGAACATGATTCACTTGATTGCAGACTTCCCATCAGAAACCATGGGAGACAGGAAATAAAGAAAAACCACATTTAAAGTGATTTCCCCAGCATGGGAACATTTGATATTGACAGAGTGTGGGACTTTCTTGTAAAATGTGTTCTATCAATGTCTTCTTTTCTCTGTCACTATGTTTAACGTGTACTGATGACCTACTATGTGCCAGGAACCATGCTATATCACATTTTAAAGATTTATTTTCATTTTTAATTATTTGCACATGTGTGTCTCTGTGTGTAGACATGTGCATGTGCCAGCGTGTGTTCCTGTGGAGTTTAAAAGGGATTTGTATTCACTGGAGCTGGAGTTACAAGTGCCTGTGACCTGGCTTGGGTATGGGGAACTGAACTCATGAACTCAAGAGCACCAAGTATACTTAACCGCTGAGCCATCTCCCCAGCTCTGTCACACATTTGAAATTTTAATTTTCGTAACAAGTCTACACTGCCACCTATTTTCAGAAAAGAAGGTGAGGTTCAACGACAGCCGGTTGCTTACTGAAAGGGTCCATCCACTGACCTCCAGAACATTCTCAGCATACGACTGCATTCCAGATTCTTTTGTGTATCTGGTGCAAGCTAGAAGAGTCATTTCCAGGAAACTTTCAACATGCACTTACATGTAAGTGTGCACTCCAGTTCAGAGGTCCGTCATGCCTAATTCTCCTTGCTCCTTGTCCCAATAGTCTTTGACTGTCCCATGCAGCTTCCCTGCTTCTTACTGTCTATTTGCATCTGCCTGGAACAACTGAATGGATTTCTGTGGCTATGTCTTTTAAACTAAGCAGTTCTGTGCTCCTCCTATAGGTCTGATAAAAAAAAAAAGCAAAAATTTCAAATACAGCTGATCAATAGTTTGAAGTTACTTGTAAAACCGACACAAATTGGATCAAACTCAACTACTGTGACCAAAACTTTTAGTCAAGAGCACAAGTCTTGTATTTCTGACCCCTTGCTCCTTTGGCAGAGTTCTTGCATGCAGGCATATGTGTGGGCATATACATCTGCCGACTGAGCCAGCACAACAAACACAGGCAGACCCCTAGTTACTCTCCACACCTGAGGGGAGAAATGCAAACTGATTCTTCTTATGCCGTAGATGAGCCCTGTACCACTAAAGCTGAGATGAGAAATTTGCAAACATGGAAAAGTTTATTTACTATCCTGGGCAGAAAGTCAAAATCACTAAATTTTCCTGCAGGTATGTCTTGAGCCTCAGAGCCTTAGGCCCTGGCTCACACTGGCCCCTGTGGTGAGCAACAGATGCCCTAATTTAGTTTTACAAGATGGTGGTAATGGCTTGCACTCTGCTAAGTATATATTTTCCACAGCAGGCACGTTTCAGGGGTATTGTGGTTCTGTCACCTCCGGCATACATCCATTGTCCTTTTCTTGCCCTTTTCTACGCCAAATTGTGCACATGTACATGGATGGCCGAGGACCCCTGGCATCTGTCAAGTTGTCATTGCAGACTGTCAAGTATCTCTGTTGTGAGGAAAAGAGAATGTGACATGTGTGAGCACTGGAAGATAGGACCTGCTGGAGAAGATGGATACCGTGTCAGACCTGACAAAGGCTGACGGTGCATTTTATTACTATCCCTCGGCTGCTGCTCTCTCCCTCCAACTTCTCACTTCCCTTCTTTTTCTGCTATGGCCTCTTCTTTCTTTCTACTGCCTTGGGCATGCTCTGGAGGAATGTTCTTATATCCGTCTCTCCTCTCCTCTCCTCTTCTTCTTCTTCTCCCTCTCCTTCTTCTTCTTTGACAGATACACATGTAGCTCAGGCTAACCTTCATCTTCCTAACTTTCTATGTATCTGAAGATGATCTCAAACTTCCAAAAATTGTGCTTTCACCTCCCAAATGCAGGGATTATAGCCGTGAACCACTGTGACCATGCTCAGTTCATACAGAGTTGAGGGTTGATCCTAGGGATTTGCACATTCTAGGCAATCATTCTACCTACTAACTGAGGTGCCCAACCCTCCCATCCATGATTCCTTCTACTTTGATGTAAGACCATGGTGTAGAGGCAGACCAAAATCCAGAGAAGCTGCTTGTTTCCTAAAGCAGGAAGCAAAGATTCCTTTCTGTCTTTCAGAGTGGAAGAAACATCTGGTTTAGGTGTTAAAGCCTGTGCTTCCATGATCAAGGTTCTAGTTTAATGAAGTGTCCTGAGGTGGGCATATGAAGACCCAGGGAGCACTAGAAACACACACACACACACACACACACACACACACACACACACACTGTCCCCTGCCATTCTTTTATTTTTAATTTTTGGTATGTTTTATTTTAATTTTCCCTGTCATTCTTAAGAACCAAATGAACACCTTACAGCAACTCCTCCTCAAGACATGGTTGTCCTAGCCAGTAGCAAGCCTGACATTTCATTAAGGTCAGGAGTTTCCGAGCTGTGGACCACACCTCTCAGACTGGCTGTCTGAGTAGGAACCTGCAAGTAAGAAATGTGGACTCAGCTGCCAGCTGCATCTTTGCTGGACACATTAGGACATGTGATTTTCTGTCCATTTTCATAGATAAGGCAGAGACGGTATGGAGCCACAGTTAGAAGTGATGGTGCAAACAGACTTAAGATCTAGCTCAGCTCTGTTTTCACTCCGTCAAGATTGCACCCCCTCAGCGGCATCAGAAAAGCTGGTGGCTGACCAACCAAGTCCACAGGGAGGCAGGCCAGGGCCAGCTTAGTGGCTCAGGGGCCCCACAGAAATCAGCTCCTTCTAGCTTCCTGCCTTGAATCCTTAGAGGTTTGATGCTGGACAAAAATGTAACCCCAAAGATCTCTGTGGAATGTTGTTTATTTTTAGCAAAGGATGCAGTGATGGTGAAATAAACAAGGAAAGGTACTCAGGGGATCTCACATTCACAGGAGAGAGGTTTCGGCTCTTGGTTTCAGCTGGGATTTTCCCCAAGTGTGTTCCAAAGCAGAGGCTCCATAGGGAAAATGCTGAAATCCCTTTGGGGTCTGCCAAGGAGTTGAACACATATATACCCACATCAAGAATGACTTTAGGAGCAGAGAAATGCTCAGAAGATGAACATGTATTGGTATAATGTTCTTTTGAAATGTATACACCTTACCCTTGTTCATTCAAATGCGGATTCCTTCCTCCCCCTCGCGCTCTCTGGTTTCAATCCAGATATTGCATCATGATACTTATTCTAAGCATCCTGTCTCAACTTTGTGTAAACAGGCCAAAATAAAGCAACTAGCCACAATGTTGTACAATGGGAGGAGCCAGAGGACAGAAAGAGGGGAGGAGCTAAAGGGCAGGAAATGAGGGGGAAGAGAAAGGGCGAGGGAGAGAGAGAGGAGAGCAGAGCTAGAGGAAAGATCTTGGGATGCAGAGAGATGGACTGGACCTAATATATCACTAAAAACAAGTATAATGTGGGAAATCTAAATGCTAGGAAACTATGAGGGCTTGGAGGTTTGGGAGGGAGAAACTATTGCCCAGCATTGTGTTCTAGGTTAACTAAATAAACCCAGTCTTTGTGTGGTGATTTGGTTATACAGCTGTTTAGGACTAACAGCAGGTTTACTAAAAGATAATTATTGGTAAATATTAATAACTACGTACAACAAACGTGGTTGGTTGCTGGTAAGAGCAGAGTTCTGTACCTGGGGGTTCGTGTGATATAAGGATAGAACCGACTCCCCAAAGTTGCCTTCTGACCTCTCTATATGGGCCATGACATGGCATGTGTCCCACCCCCACACAGACAAAAAAACGAAACTTCAGAAAGAATGACTTTAAAAGAGAGGGGGAGCTGTGCTACTGATGACCAACTTAGCTATGGCCAGACTCTCTAGGATTATTTTGAAGTATTGTTTCTGCTGCACAGTCATATTTCTGTAACATAATGATGATGGGTGGTGCCAAAATGAGAGCAGTGAGGTGGGCTAGGGAAGGAGGTCTGTGTGGGAGGGAAGCTGTCTGAGTGACTAGAGGCAGAGAGGTCCAGAGTGACTGGGCTCTTGCCTTCAAAGGGTTGGGAGGATGGTGAAGCCATAATGAAGTGCAGGGAGAACTGGATCCATGTGTGTTTGGAAAGGAAGGTTCATTTGGGGAAACACAGGTTCTAAGGTTGAGCGGGAGCATTTCCAGGTGGGGATGCTCGGGCTTGGAACTCTAGAGGGAGTCTGTAGAGAGACTTCAGTGACACGGGGGAAGAAGGTAGGCTTTCTTCTTCTTCAGTCCCTGAGACAGTGTTGCAACTTCCCACCAGCTGTGGGCATTCCCTCACTGCCCTTATCCACAGCCTGGCAAAATGAAGCCTGCAATTATCCAGAGAACATGAGCTCTGTGGAGAGTCTACTGAGGGAAAACGCAAACCTCCCATTCCCTATAACTGCAGGGGACCTGGGGCAGGGCTGCTAGCTCTGAGTTCCTAGGAATAAGTAATTCCTTGGTTTATATAACTTTTTTTAATGTTTTGCATACCTTATTTGTTGTTCTTCAAAACCCCATGGAGAAGGCTAGGGAGGACTTTTCTATGTGGACAAATGAGGGAAAAGAGGTAGGCAAGCCTTCTGGTCTACTGCATGAACTCACAATAGAGACCTGGGCTCCAACCAGCCACCCATGGCTGTCCTCGCTCTCACCAGGAGAGTGGGAGCCAGCCCTCTTAGCCCCTCTACTGTGCTAATCTCATGTCTAGATCTGAGTCCTTAAACATGGACTACAATTCTCCCTCTACTCCTTCAAATTCACAGGGAGTTAGAGAAACGGTCCTCAAGTTTTAGGTCATTGGGGAAACAGAATATGCAGATTCTTGAGCCCCACCCACAGGTTCTGTTTCAATATGTTTGTGGGGAGTCTGGGAACTTATATCCCACATGCATCTGATATAGATGGCTTACTCATTTCATCAGTCAGTAAAGAGAAAGGGGATCAGAGGATGGGACTGACATTTAAATCGCTTCTGTTTCCTTCCCTGCTCCTTCCCTTATCTTATAGGTGAGAAGTATTGGATTGGTGAGGCTATGGAACATGGACAAAGCCATAGCCACAAACAGATACTGTCACTGCCCCTTAAAATGCCAAATGGTTGCATGTCTCACCTCCCCCCCACCAAGCCCCCTGCTTCTTGCTGCTGGTGTGATGGTATACAGCTCAGCTGAGCAAAGGTCTGCAGCATCAGTCTTCCTGGGCTTGTCTTTTGTTTCTCTTACATACTTTTGTAAATGTGGTCATGACAACTCTGGATTCCCTGGCCATATGAAGCAGCCAGAAGGAGATGAGACACAGATGTTCAGTTGGGAGGTAGAGGGCCTTGTCAACGTTCAGATATGACTACAAGCTGTCCTTTGTCTTGGATGTGCCACACAATGGGGTTGGGGAAAAAGTTCTACATTGTTTAATCTTGTTTCCTTGGTGGATGGGGGACTCAAGATGAATGGCTAAAATTTATTGAGTGCGTACTATGTGCCCAACAACGACTGTTTTGTGTAAATTAACATGCCTGATTTTCGGAACCCAGCAGAAAAGCTACTTCAGTTTTTCCCCCTTATTGCCTGAAGTTTTCTCAAGTGTGAGTGATGGAAAGAGGCTTTGAAACCAGACTCCACTCCAAGACCCATGCTTCTTCTAGCCACTTCTTTGTTTTATTCTGGAATGCCCATCTGAGAGGAAGGCTGGTGTGCTGACTAGGTGGTTTTTTGTTTTTGTTTGTTTGTTTGTTTTGGTCAAGTTGACACACAAACTAGGTCATCTGAGAAGAGAGAATGTCAGTAGAAATAATGTCTCCGTAAGTATGGTCTGTGGAACATTTTTTATGAAATTGTTAATGATTGATGTCAGAGGGCCCAGCCCACTGTGAGCAATGCCATCCCTGGTTGGTTGGTCCTGGGTGTAAGAAAGCAAGCTGAGCAAGCCCTTTAGAGAGCAGTGTTTCTGCAAGGATTCTTCTTCAGTTCTCACTTCTGGGTTCATGCCTTCACTTCCCTCAGTGACAGAGTGTGACCCGAGAGCTGGAAAGTGAAGTAAATCCTTTCCTCCTCATGTTGCTTTTGGTCCTATTCTTTCATCACAGTGGTAGAGACCAACTAAGACAGGTGGATGCTTACAGAATGCTGGTGGTTTGGGGCACTCTGGTCATATATTCTCTCAGTGTTGTCAAAGCTCTGCACAGGGAGTGAGGAGCCTGCCCAGTTGGTGAGGTGCTAGCTACACAAGGCTGAGGGCCTGAGTTTGGACCTCTCGCCACAGTGTCAAAACTGGGCATGACAGTAGGTCCCTGTGTTCTAAGTTCTACGGAGGCCATGACAGGAGGATCCTACAGCTTGCTGGCCAGCACACTTAGCAAGATTCGTGAACTTCAGTTGGCCATAGTAGTACGCGCCTTTAGTCCCTGCACTCGGGAGACAGAGGCAGGCAGATCTTTGTGAGTTCGAGGCTAGCGTGGTCTACAAAATGAGGAGTCCAGGACAGCGAAGACTATACAGAAAAACCCTGTCTGGAAAAACAAAACAAAATGACGAGTTTCAGGAGCACTGAGAGACCTTGTCTTAAAAAAAATGTGCCCAGTAATTGAGGAGAGATACCCAACATGTGCACATGTATTTACACACACACCTCTGATCAGAAGACAATTCTTAGAAAAACAGATGCAAGAAGAAAAAGCCATTATTTGATCAATTAGAATCCAACCCCTGCTTTGAACGATGTTATCTAGGTAATATCTTCTTCAGTTTGTCCTCTCTCTTGAAGGAGAACACGCCTCAATGACTCCACAGCCAACATTGCAATTTCTGCAGCCTCAATGGTTTCAAAACTCACACAGAGCAAACCCTGTTTAGCTGTTCCACTTTCTCTGAGCTGGCTGCAGGAATGTTAGTCCCTAGCTTAGAGAAAACTATTCACCAGAAAGAAAGATCATCCCATAAGTTACCATGAATAGAGTGTGATGGTCCCCAATGGTTTTGTCCTGCTAAAACTATGCTGAGCATTGTGACATTGGCGGACACTGGCCTCGGCCCAGTGGTTCCCAGATTTTTTTTATGGAAGCCAATAGACTCAACTCAGCATTTTTTTCAGCCTCTCAAGTTAGTACACTGACATCATTTGGAAGTTGTAAGAATCCACATATTAGGCCAAATTCCACCCTGGGTTCAACATCCGTCACCCCTCCTCAAATCAACCCCCAAGAGCATGGTTAAGTGAGGGTAAAACTTGGCTGGAAGGTTGTTATTTTTTGCAAGTTTAATTACACATACCTCATCTTTCTGCCCGAATTAGGAGAGATGGTTTGCTGAAGGAAACTTTGCCGATTGGCTTGTTTCAAAGTCTGGTTCCTCCAGTATTTAACTCGGGAATTCCAAGATAACAACAGTCAGGAAGTCAAGAACTGACATCCCACATGTTGGGGACTGGAAAGAACTCGGAATACAGCGTCCGAGTGTATAAAACCCTATGGTTTTATACAAAACAAACAAACAAATAAATAAAAATAAAACCCTAGAATTTGGAAGGAAAGGTGTTCAAAGTCATACAAAACCAATCGATGAGCCGGGCAAAGAAAAAACAAAAAAACCAAACCAAACAAACCAAAACCAAAACCCCAGAATCTGCTCTGTTTCATTAGTGCACTTTCCACAGGCCCTTCTGGAAAGGGTGATTGTGTCCACAGATCTGTTCTCACTGTGCACAGCACCGGAAAGGGTCAAGTTTTTAGAGTCAGGAAGACATAGATTGAATGCAGGTGACTACTTCCTAGCTGTGTGTGCCTAGTTTCTTAACTTCGAGTGTTGATTTTCTGATCTGTAAAGTGGGGAAGAAGACGACATCCTGTTGTAGGATGTTGTGGCGGTTACTTGAGCTCTTTACAGGAGGAGAGGGACGCAGCTGGCATTTGGTGAGTTTTGGTCTCTTTTCAAAACTCTCTGTCTCTAAAAGAAACTCTTGACAGTCTATGGCTACAAGGGAGTGCGGGAAGCCACTATGACGTTAGTGTTGATAGTTCATTTGAGAGATCTGGAAGCATCTTCCAGGCATATGCTCATGACGAAGTAGGTTGGCCTTTGGGCATGTCTGTGAGAGATTTTCTGAACTAGGAGGACCATTCCCAGGGCTTGGGTCCTGGACTGCATAAAAGGAGGAAGCAGGAGAACCCACCCTGTCTGCTCCCTGACTGCGGATGCAATGTGAGCAGATGCCTCCAGCTCCTATCGCCATGACGTCCCTGAACATGGATTGTACTCTCGAGCTGTGAACTAAAATGAGCCCTTCCCCCCTCAGGTTGCTTCTGTCAGGTTTTTTTTTTCACAGTGAAAGGAAAAGTCACAAATATAATAATCTACAGGATTCTGGGTAGAATTTGGTCTGAAAGAAGCTGTTTCCACAGTGTCCTGAGAATTATATCTTTCTTAGGCATCAGCAACATTTTTTCTGGCAAGCTTTGCCTTGGTGTGACAACATGGCTGTTGGTAGCCCTAGGGTTTCCTCCTAGAGATTCTAGTCAGGCAAGGTGGTGGGAGCGTGCAGAAAGAAAGACTTTCATTCTTAATATTTCTAATAATTAAGACCTCAAGATTGAGCCCCATTCGGCCTGGTTTAACAACAAATGGACAGACGGACCCATGCTAGCACAAGATAGGACAACTAAATGGAAAATAAATGGTCATGCATGGTTGAATGATTAGAAGATCAGGTTAAGGGTGTTCCTGTTTCTTGGGGGTCCTGGTGAAAGGAGAAGGGATGACTTACTAGGAATGTACAAACTGAAGATGGAGGTGGCTGGGTCTACATAAAGAAATCCAAATGCCATGGATAGAGATGGATGGACTCAGGACTAGTAAAGCCAAGGTCCACCTCCTCTCCTATTGCCCAAGGTTTGTCAGCCATTAGGGGAATTTTGTTCTCTTAAATTGTTCTCTTAAAATTGCTTTATGTTTAATCTGTACAAAGAGCACATGTGGCACTAAGTTATCACTTCTGGGAGAAATAATTAGACCTTCCTGATTTAAAACAGAATATGCTTCCCAGAAGATATGCTTTATCTGCTATATATGTCCCAGCGTATTATGTTAAAACAGAAAAAATGCTTTCAAATAGGGACACAAAATGCACTTGCCATCAAACTTGAGCTGGCACATTCTGCAGAAGTGTTTGGCTTAGACAGAATGTTGTGTATTAAAACAAACACATTCATCTAATGACTATGAGCTAGGACTGTAAAGAAGTATTCGGAATGCAAGTATGTTAACCATATTTTCACCAGGACAGTATTGCAGGCACAGTTCTGGAGAGCTGGTCACGTGTTTACCATCTGCTATGGTGTTCTCCAGTGCTCATATGTTGGGACTTAATCTCCTGCACAATAGTGTTGGGAGGTGGGGCCTACCACAAAAGATAGGTCATCAGACCTCTGTCAAAGTTATCACAGAGTCAGTTAAAAGCCGGTCATGGGGACCCTGAACACTTGGGTAGCAGAGATAGGGGTTATGTGCTAGGGGTCAATCTTGGCTATACAGTGACACGCTGTCCAAAACAAAGGTGGGGTTAGATGTTTTGAGAGTGGGTTTGTCATAGACAAGAGCATTTTAGTTCCTCCCTCCCCCGTTTCTCCCTTCTGACCCTATCTGTCATGGATGTGCATCATGAAGGCCTTCCTCAGCCATCAGGAGTCTCTGTTCTTTAGAGAGAACTCATCCTTGAGTATGCTCTTTTAGCAGCATGGAACAAGCTAAGGAATGTCCTCCAGACAGGTTAGAAAGTTAAACTTTAAAACCCAGGGAAAGCATAGTGTATAGGTCATAAGGCTTTGTGGAGAAAGAGGAAAACTGTGTTCAAAGATCAACTTCCTCATGGACTCACTGTGTGACCTTGAGAGACCTGTCTTTGATCTCTTCTCCACTAAGCTTGCACAAGAATCATATTAGATTTTCAAGTGATTATGAGCATTAAATGTTGTTATGTGTTTTAAGTCACTTGACACATAATGTATGTCATAAAGTACATTAGGAATGGGTGGATGGCATGATAAGTTTTACTATCTCTTAGCGCCAGTACTCACACGTCACACACACACACACACACACACGCATGCACTGCAAAGCCCATCTGGGGTAATTTAAAAAGCCCATGCAGAGCAATGGGAGAGCAAAGCGTAACTACTGCTTCGACAGGGCTTGAAGTATTTTTTGTCACCTGCAGTTGTTAGGGGCTATCTGGTGATCTGTTCTTTTAGCCAGAAGCTTCCACAATGGAACATGTAATCAGGAACACGAAAACTGGAAATGTTGACAACACGTGAGGAAACAGGCAGACAAAATATTTGGGTCTCTGTGCAGTTCATGATTGGAACTTTCACAGAGAGAAAAATCTTTTTGCCATGATGCTAGACCAACTTGCTAACTGTATGACAAAGAAAGGTAGACCAGGAGAGGGGGTGGGGCGGGGCCAGTGATACCTTGGTTATTTTCCTCTGGGATTTGAGCCCTCTTGTATGCTGTAGACAACGTTAATGGTAAAAGTAGCTCCTTATTGGGGCCAGTTCCTTATGTTTATTTCTTTAAGATAAGCTAAGCTGCAGGGATTGGATTCTTTGGTTGGCAGTCAGACCCTCTCCTTGTTCTTTCTGCTCGGAGTGGGGAGTATTGCTCAGTTGGCCCCTGTTTTGACAGTCGCTGGACCATCATCATGGCAGCCCAGCTGCTGTGAGCACTCTGCTGACCCATGGAGACACTAGGGTTGATTGTAAGGAACACTGAAGCCTGGGGTGATGGATTCAGATACCTGTGCTGGCTTTGGGAGACTTCGCTCCCAGCAACAGAAGCCGTGGTGAGACCTGGATAGCCTTGCATACCCTGAAGCTGGTGTCGCTCAGTCTACACTAGGAATACTTCCCAGGTGGCTCGACAGAGAGTGTCCTGCCAGTGGGACAGGGAGATTTTATCCTTTGGGGAGAAATCTTGGACATTATTGTTTCAAATAAAATCTTTTTTTTTCCATGTTTCTCTGCTACCTCTCTGTAGTCACTGTAAGTTATTGGGTATTGTGATGTTTTTAGTCTTTTTTTTTTCCTGTTCAGTTTTGCAAGTTAGTTTGTTTCTATGTCAGATCTGAAGCTTAGCTGTTTCTAGACTGCTCGTGAGTGTGTCTGTCCATCCGTGGTTGGAATCACAGCAGCCCACTTCCAGCCTGACAATTCTTTTTGCTGCCTCTTAGGTTCCCCGGCTTAAATTATGCCTTTGTTTTTCTATAATGTCTTTTTGTCACTAAATCCATTAACATAATAATCATACCAACACTTCTGCCATACTTGACTGTGGTCCTCTTCAAACTGAGTTTTGTGGCTTTTGGTGTGCCTCAAAGTTTTTATTGCCAGGTAGAGTTTGTCTACTGGACTTTAGTAATGCAACTGTCAGATGTGTATTGGGGATGTGGAGGGTGTGTGTTCTATAGTCCCATACTTAGGTGTCAGTCTTTGGGGAACTCTGTGCCCCCCAGGCTATGAATTTCACATGGATGCCTTTTCAAAGACACATTGTTCTTAAATATTTATTTTATTCATAATTGTGCATGTCTGTCTGCCTATCTCTTTGTCTTTCTGTGTAATTGCGTATGTCTGTGTGGGTATATATGCCTGAGTCCAGCGGAGGGTGTCAGGTCTCCTGGAGTTATAGGAAGTTATGAGCCACCTGACATGGATGCTGGGAACTGAATTCTGGTCCTCTGCAATAGCATTAAGGGTTCTTTACCACTAAATGACCTCTCCATCCCCCAACATGTACTTCTCAAACCCCACCTTTCCCATTCCCGGTGTCTGGTAGAACAAGAGCTGGAAGGATCTAGAGTTTGGATTTTTCTACTCTAATAAAAATCTCTGCAGATTGCCCTCTGCCAAAATAGTTGTTCATGAAGAAAGGCATTATTGAGAACAGAATGTTCTGGAGTACTTCAAGATGAGGGTTCCCCACTAACATTTGGTATAAGGATGAGGTAGTGTTTTCAGAGGTGAAACGTAGAAAGAGTGAGACTGTTAGCCTGTGACTGGTTCTCTTAGTGTTTCAGACTTGTCTGAGCAGACCCTCTGGCAACCTGTCAATCACAGACCCTCCAGCAACCTGTCACTCACATATCAGCTCTTTCTGTCCTTGCTGTTTCCTGTGGGTGGCTCTTCTCCAGCAGGGTGTGACTCTCTGTATCCACCTGTCTGTCTGACAGTGCTACTGATTGGTTTGTCCTCTGCTCTCATGTCTCAGAGCTAAAAGAGTCTGTCTTCAGGTTGCTCATGAGTCTACTTCTTATTTGGGTAAAGTACTGGCACCTAGGTTCCTTACCTGTTAGGCTAGAAACATCAAGTCTCACAGAGTTTGCAAATGTTATGCCACCACCAAGGCATGCTACTTCAAACTTATAGTGTTGACCACAGTCAGTCATATATGACATTGCCACTAACAAAGTTTTCATAAAGTGTTTTCTAAGCCTGTTCCCTGGAGGAACAGAGGAGGAGGAGAAAAGAAGAGAAAGAAGGAAGGAAAAGAAGGAGAAGGAAAGGAAGAAGGAGAAGAATTAATAACGGTAGTGACGCATCACTGAGGCTACGCTGCGTGGCTGCCAGAGGCCAGCTCGCAGCTCCATTACTGATGAACTGTGATAGGCTCCGCTGACATTGCAGACGCTGAAGGGGCTGGATGTATTACCTGAACCAGACACTATTTGCTAACCCTGGCAGAGCTAAACAGACTATTTCCCTGGCGCATGTGGGAATCAATGTCATTCTGTGAGAAGAGCATGCTGGCTGAGTCTTTTCTCCAGTCTGTACCTCAGTGTTGGCCTCTTCTTCCTCTTTGGGAAAGGATTGGGTTGGGGTAAGAACAGTACTCACAAAGACTACTTGGGACTAGAAGTGCTTGTATCCTTGCATGAGGTCACTGAATTAGGGTGTCTCTATGATGTACTTTGTAGAAAGTGTCAGGTCTCATCCAATGTTTCCAAGACCTCAAAGGCTGTGTTTAGGGGCAAAATTACTGAGCATCATAACGCTCTCATAAGTGGGCTCCTGGCACAAGGTACTGATTGAGGAGACAGATGGGATAAGTCCAGAGGATTAACATACTTAACAATGCACCTGCTAAATATCTAGTCTCATATCGTAGCATAACTGTAGTATTAACTGCTTGACCTGTTTATTATCTTTTTAACCCCCAGAGTATGATCCCCATGAGTTGGGTAGGAAATGACCAAATTTTGGTGAACTCTTTGGAGTCCAGTCTTAACTTCGTGGGTTTTGATGTCACCCCATTCTTCCTATGGCACTCTTTTTTCTTTTCCTAATTATTTACTTTATTTATTTTAGAGTGTAATGCACCATACTTCTTTCCTTTTCTCACTCCAAAACCAGCAATAAGTCCTTCCTTGTTTTCATTCAAATTCATCAGCTCTTTAATTCATTTGTTGTTGTTATATGAATACATATATAAGTATATACATCTATATTCCTAAAACACATAGTCTGTATAGTTTTACTTAGCAAATGAGGCAGAAGTTGTCCAAACCACTACTGTTTCTATTTCAGTGTTACTAACTCAGACTGTGCTGATCAAAGGCCGGAAGTTTGAGGAAATGTCCTATCTATCTTAGTGGACTATGCTTACAGAGAAAGAGATTGAAATAGTAGAAGAGAGATCAAAAGTAAAAAACATAATTAACAACAGCAGCAGCAACAACAAACACCCACCAAGAGGGTTTTTCTTAAGTTCTATTGCCCGAAAACACAGATGCCCCAGGTATTTGCTGCATTTTCTGTAACACATTAAAGAATTAGCAAGAGTTAGAAGTCCAAGCATTTGCCTTATGAAGGCAATACTGTCATGCTCTGTTCAGAATTCACACTGTCTTTTTCCAAGAACATACGTATGCCCTGAAAGGAGGCTGATGAGAAGGAACGCTTCTCACTAAACACTAGGAAATGGAACTGCTCTTGATACACTATTTTACTATTTTGTAGAATATGTACCAGGTATGGGGCTACCTCAACATGGATGATGAGAATGCCCCATATGTAGAATTGTAGG
Organism: Pachyuromys duprasi; assembly: GCA_028658305.1. NCBI lineage: Eukaryota > Metazoa > Chordata > Mammalia > Rodentia > Muridae > Pachyuromys > Pachyuromys duprasi. The sequence goes on from CM053766.1 coordinate 83,945,568, forward strand.
TACCGGTGTGCTTGGCTTGGGCCATATAAAGCAAAGGGGCAGGAAGGAGAACAGGTGCCATGGCCCGCTTCCATGCCCAGAACTGTTGACTAACAGCAGCTCATCAGAACCTAGTTCTTGGTACTGACATCTTTATGGCCTGCCCCATCTTTTCCTACCCTACTGGCCTATACTTCAAGGTTCCCCATCCTTAGTCACCTCCTCCCAAAACATGAAACGCTTGGACTCAGTTTGAAGAAAAACCGAAAGCTCTCCCTCATCCCTTTCATGGTGGGAGGAGAGCTGCAGGCATTGCAGATACCTGGTCTTGGGCTGCAACGTCCCTGATGCCCATCCAAACCATCTACCCCCATCCCTGGCCTTCCAGAATTCCTCCCCTGCTGTGGCCTCTGCCCTGGCTCTAGCCCAGGCCCAGGTGTGCAGTTGGATGAGTCACATTGGCCTGTGAGGAGCCAGGGGGAAGAGTCTACGCTTCAGAGCCCGTCAGGCGTGCAATCCTGAGCAGCAGCCTAGAGCTGGGAAAGAAGGGGCTTTATTCTCTCCCCACCTGCCACACCCCTGCCCTGCCCCATGCAAGCTGCTCTCTGCTTGACACCCAGGAGGCCAGCTTCCCAGCTGCCTTTAGAGGCTGCCAGACTTGCATGAGGTGGTATCATGGCTGTGGCTGCGAGTGCAGGTGGCTTGTCTTGGGATGACTCTTAGTTTTGAGTATTTAGCTGGACTTTGCCCAGAGCCTAGTCTGATGAGTGTGTTTGTTAGCTGAATAAACACCAGGAGCCAATAGCCATAACCGTAGTGATCACAGCAGCAGTGAGCTTTTCACTGAACAATGGGTCCTGGCCAGACCCTGTTTTAATTACATTACATGGGTTATTTTGCTCAAATCCTCACAGGAGGATGATCCAGAGGTTGGTATGGGAGACAAAATTTTTTACAGTGACTGAAACCTGCTGCTCAACACAGCTGCATGAATGGTCTAGGGACAAAATATGTGTCTTCATTCCATGCTACTGGAAGATGCTATAGCCTGGGTAGTTTATGAAGAACGCAAATGTGCTTTCTCAGTTCTAGAGATTGAAGTGTTCAAGACTGGGCTGGGGAGATCTCCATCAGTGTGGGACCTGATGTGCAGGAGTGAGGACATGAATCTCGATCCTTAGCACTCACATTAAAAGCTGGTTATGGCGGCATGAGCCTGTTATCCCAGCACTTGGGGTTGGGGCAGAGAGAGACAGAACCCTGGAGCTTGCCGCCAGCTAATGTCTAGCAAATGGGTGAGCTCTGGATTCACTGAGAGACCATGTCTTAAAAATTAAGGTGGTGAGTGGTAGAGAAAGACACTTGATGTTTATCTCTGGCCTCAGCAGGAGTATCCACATGCACATATACACATTTAAACACACACACACACACGTGCTCACATGTGTACGCACACGCATGTGCAGGTGCACATGCACCCTCTCACACACACACAGACTTCACACAGCGTCCAGGATTAGGAGATCACCATCTAATGAGCTAATAAGGAGTTTCTTGCTGCATTCTTATTTGGTAGAAAATGGAAAGGGTCAGAAAGGAACAAACTGCATCTCTGTTGTGAAAGAGCAGGAGAGATACTCCCTTCACACGAGCCTTTCACTAACCTGTTGTTTTAAGTATCCAAACGTATATATACAGGGTGATAAATACATAGGAAGTATCCAAAGATCTGGTGAGGACAGCTACCATTTCTACCCCCTTAAGTAATTAAAATTTTGTTTTGGTTAGCACAGTAATTGTATGTATTTATGAAATACAGTGTGATATTTCAGTGAATGTATACATGTTTCCTGATCAAGCTAAGATTTTTAGCTCTTCCATCTCTTTATCCTTACTGTTTTGTTTGGAGTGCAGCATGGCCTATGGTGAGCCCAGCCTCCCACTGTTCTTGCTACTTCATTTGAGAGTCATCGGTTCAACCACTGGCATGAAGAATTCATGACCCAAATGCCTTCCAACACCATCTCCTTGGGGTTGTTTTCAACATGTTGGGGGACTCATTCAGACCATAGCAGTATGCGATGGCCAGTTCACATCAGAGCCCAAACTTCACCTCAGGCCTTTCTGGCCTCTAACCCCAGCTACATGGTCACTGTGTCACATGACTTCTCTTACTCACATGGACAACTTCATTTGTGTCTGTAGATATTGTGTGATATTCCCACCCCTTGATGGAATTTGATGGAGCAGGTTTGAGGGTACGTGCACACAAGCTCTGCTGTGTTTCCAGACCTCTGACCTCACCCCTACCCTCATGCTATCCCGCTGACTCTTCCTTCTGATCTCACTGACTTCCTGTTGTTCTTCAACCCAGCAGGCCTTCTTCAGCTCAGGGACATACTGCCGTCTATTTGTTCATTCTGTTCCTTATTCCATTGATTGCTGGCTCCTTTCCTTCCCTTTTTCAGATCTGATAAAAGCTACATTGGCTGAGCAGTTGTCTTTCTCTAACTCTTCTCTTTCTCTACACACACACACACACACACACACACACACACACACACACACACACACACACGCCTCTCTGCTCTCCATTGCCCTGGAACTCTAATTCTGACCACTGCTTCATTTTTCTTCCTAGCTCTCATTACCACCTGGTGTTGTGTTCTCTGTGTTTAGAATAGTTTATAACCCACGGAATACCCAGCAAATAGTTGTCGAATGACTATACTGGCAAATGAAGTGGCCCAGGTGCACCAATCTCTTACTGTAACTTAAAGCAAACGCCAACATGTCAAAGACAGAAGCTGATGTAGTCTGGCTGATGAATGTGGTAGCCAAACACAGCACAAAACATTTAAAAATGAGAATAATTTTTTATTATACTCACATACAGATTATGTGATTATAATCACTGAGTGAAATGTCAAAAGTTTTAGGTTTGATGCCATGTGAACAAGTTATTTGTTATCCATATGAATGTGTGTGCAGAGATTACAGGCCTTTCCCACAGCAGAGTCTCTTAGTTGTGCCAGCGACAATCAATACGTGTGCTTCAGAAATTTCAGAACACTTTTATCTGAGCCTCTCTGATAAACAAGACAGCTGGGTCAAAGTGGTTGGAATACCACAATAGATTTGGGGTCTTGGAAATACAAGTTTGAGTCCTTCTTTGAATACAGTCACTAAAACCTGGTGGTTTAC
>CM053766.1:83948850-83969476 GCA_028658305.1 Pachyuromys duprasi
GTTTTCTGATACCTGTGTTCTAAGACACTAACGGATATGTTCTTAGCATCCCGACTTCCTTATTAGTAAGATCATGGGTCATCAGGTATATTTCATGTTTATGTTTGTATTTGTGTTCCTTGCCATAGGCCATAGGTAGTCCAGTATTTAATATAGAGTGACTGGTTAGTTTATAGTTCAATGATGTACAACAGTTTATAGCTATATAGTTCATGGTTTATAGTTCAATGATCTACAATTATGTACTTATACTGTGTATACATTGTCTTTTATATTTTTGCAGTGTTTTATACATTTATAGAAGAAAGCAATAGAAAGTAGTTTCTAAGTACTTGAATACGACAGAACTAAAACTTTAAAAAATCATTTGCTTTAAATCCAGGTTTTCGGATTTAGTATTCCCAGGGCTTGTTAATATGAGGCCATAGCCTATGGCAAGCTCAGCACACGCTTCTTTTATAAACCACGCAAGTACGGCTGAGGCTGCAAAATCGAATGGAGTGTCCAAATCCTGACGTTGGCTGTTTCTCCCGAGTGAGCTGAAGTGAGGGCTGTGCCCACCTGCCCTGTGATTTTGTTTAGTGAGATCATGGGAACTAGATAAGGTTTGTCCCAAGTTCTGAGCTGAGAGCCCGCGGTCTGGTGATATAGTGTTGACAGGTTATAGGCCAATTACTCTGCTCTTACCGTGGAGAGGTTGAGACCAAAATATGCAGGGGCACATTGGACTGGCGTGCTTCTGCACATGAAGATAGCTAGAGAAGGCTGTCATTGCTGTCTAGAGCATACCTACCACAAAACTGCACTTTCCTTCAATTCTGTTAATACTCAACATCCATGCCATGTTGTGCACTGTGAGAGATATAAAGAGAAGAAATATGCAATTCTTTCCTAAGGAAACAATTCTTCAATAGATTGCCTAGGTGGTGCCTGATAGGGCTATAAACTGAGAATTAACAGCATTCTGGGAGGACAGAAATGATTTCTGGAGAAGGGTTCCGTTTACCTATGTCTCTAAAAGGAAAACAGGGACGTTTGCACATGGAGGGAGAGACAGAGAGAGAGGCAGAGAGAAAGAGAGCGAGCAAGCGAGCATTTAAAGGGCATTCCAGGCTAAGAGAAGTTTGAGCACGGAATTAGAGGCGGAGTGGTTACCTAGGAGAACCCTGCCAGGTCCTCTTCTTGCTGCATCTATTTCTTTCTGCCACTCTCAACGTCACACTGGCAGGCAGGCATGAGGAAATAGAGGTACAAATAGTTGCTGTTCATTAACAAGGGCTTTCTATTTCTACAACTAAGAAGTAACTGGAAGAGAGGAGGAATAAACAATAATATATGATATATATCATATATCAATAGATGTGATATAGTCGTGTTTCATTTCATCTGGGCATTAAGGGACAAGTGTTTAAGTTGAGCTAGCATACAAATGACATGCCAAAGATGCCAGATAATTCATAAGATTGTTGTGCACTAAAGAATTTAGAGAACAGCAATCCTCAGTCCTACCTAGAGCCATGATCTCTTGACATGGGTTTTTGACCAGGTTTTAAGTGGCAGGTATGGCTTCTCACCCATGAAGCAGGCCTCAGATCCAACAAGAAACAGGGCGGTTGCTCCCATAACAGTAATGCCACTATTTTACAAGTGGGCACATCTGGCTTGGAAAGCTGATCTTGTAGATTGTAGAATTCACGGCTGGGTAAGATCATTGATGCCCTTTTCCTCCACAGCAGCCTACATAGCACCTTCCAGAGTTATAAAAGCTAGCTAGCAGGGGAAGGTATTGGTTCAGCCTCAGTTTGATTTTTTTGTATCATACAATCAAGGTGTAAGGTAATTAGCAATAGGGTCTTAGCTTGTTCTGGTGGACAACCAAGAGAAAACAGGAAGAGATTGTACTTTTTTGTGGGGAGTCTCTAGGGCCTTCCTGACTAACACCACGTAAGGGGCTGTCCCATTTGTGGTACTGAGGGTTCAATAATCCTCAGTTTATTCAACTATGCAGAGTCATGGAATCTATTGGCTGGAAGACACAATGGACTGAGAATGTCCCGGCTTCTCAGAAGTAGTATGTCTTGTATCTGTGTTGAGGTCAGTGTTAGAAGCTCATATCTCAACCCAGGCTGTCTTCTCACACCTGAAACCAAGATCAGAGATCATTGACTCAGAGAGACTGACATATTATTTTCATGTTCAGGTAGACACTTAGTTTAGTTTTGAATTTTAATTAATTAATTTATTGTTAAGGCGTCATAAACCCATTTGTGTGTGTGTATGTTTGTGTGTGTGTGCATGTGTGAGTGTGTTTGTGTGTGTGCTGGTATGTGTAAGGTGTCATAATCTGTCTTACAAGAATGTTATATCATTCTCAGAGCTTTAGCCATAGTTTAATATTTCTCAGAATCAGATAGGCATGCTATGTGTGTGATCCTGGATGACTGGATTATTAACCTAACAGCTGTGTGGAGGAGTATGGAAGATGTTTCTGCCTCACCTAATATCTGTTTTTATGGGATTTGTCTCCATGATTTAATTTTCAGGTTTCCATGAAATCTGCTGTGTTAGAGAAATGTTACCATGCTGCTTAGAAATCCCTGGTTCAGGAATAGTCATCTGACCCAACTGGGCCAATCACAGCTCTTCCTTGGGAATTTAGAAAATAACTGTGTTGTGAAAACCTGGAGGACTGTTGGCTGTTGGTTTCTGATCACAAGAAGTCAGTCTACAGAGCGTGTAGTAAGACTAAACTCAACTCACACTTCAGTCAAACTCCCCTCTAAGAATTTGTTTATATCCACACCCAAATGTGGCTCTCAGCCTTAAGCAGAGAAGCATCGCTGAACAGGGGTGAATGCAGACAGTGGTCACACAGATGGCCCTGGTTACACTAAACGCATCCCAAAACCAAACTAAAAGTCACCATCTGGCAAAGGAATGGGTAGCAAGGATATGGGACTGCTATCAATGAAAAGGAGATCAGAGCGGACTGGGTGGGGGTGTGACCAGAACACATTTCATACACGGATGAAGTTTCTAAAGAATTAAATTTATAAAAAAAAAAAAAGAGTTAGTTAAAAAGAAAGGCTCCATGCCCTTTAGAGCAGCAACACACACACACACACACCATCCAGCCCTCATCTGGCTGTCTAGGAACAGAGCCCTAGAAGTGACTCCTCTGAAGTAAACATGGCTATTACTTAAGAACTTCATCCCTTCTTTTAGCCCCTTTCCCAAAGCCACCACCCCAGATCGCCACCACCCATCTTCAGCCCCGGAGCTCCTGTGAATCTCTATCCTGGCACGCCTGGGGTGCTATCTCCACAGTGTGGCTCAGCAGGGTGTGTGGCTCCTCCTGCCCCTCCCACACCAGCGTTTCTATAGACTTCTCCTAAATTGTGTTTGCATCAGGTGTTGAATATAATCACTGATTATGGGGCTCTGATAATTGATCCCTACACTTGACCATTTGTATTTCTAAAGTTCTTTTGTGAGTTGAAAGCATTATTTTGCCCCTTTTCTCTTCTGTAGATACAGAGGCCATGGGAAAGTAAATACTCAACTCCAGCTCACACAACTGATGTCTCATTGAGCTGGGATTTTAACCCGTGACCACCGGGCAGAAAGTTCGCACTCTTACCCAGACAGCCACAGAGCTTTCCCATTCCCATGCCGGCCACCTTTCTCCCAGTGGAAGCCTGATCTCTTGTGAGCTGGAGGTGTTCATTGACTGGCTGGCTTGTATTTACTGAGGGAGGCCTATCTCCACATGAAAGTAGCAACTGCCTCTTTTAAAAGAGTTCCTCCTTTACATGCCATCTGCTTTAATGACAGGGCTGGTGTTAGGCAAGAGCAGACTGGAAATCAAACCTTGTTGCAGTGTGTTCTTTTCTTCCTCCAGGGGAATGGTGTGATTTCTTGATGCTATCTTTTTGTTGCTTTCTTAAGCAGAACCAATCGATCCCTCAGAACTTTGTGGAAGAGAGAAAGCAATGCTATTTTTCTCTTTCCTAATCTGTGGCAATTGTTGGGTTTCTCTATTCTATATATGAGAAAGACAGAAGGAAGAAATGGCAGCTCTTATGGTTTTCCATGCCATGCTGATGTGGTGTCAGCAATATCTCTTGCTCTGGATTCATTGAGCCTGGCCTGGACCCAGAGAACACTATCTCTGCTTCTAGAACGCCCTTGGATGAGGCTACCTGTCAGGTTCCTGTACATTACCCAGGAGTGCCAAGACTCTAGCTGATTACTGTGAATTTACAGTTCTTTGTCCTCAGCCAAACTCCTATCATGGCTTTTGATGTGAAAAAAAAGCAATTTAAAAACCGACCATATCTAATATAACACATGGGCACATTACCACACACGTTCTTTTAATTAAGAGAATCGGTACACTGCATTTTGCTTACAGTTAACACCAATGCTTTAATGCCATTTTCTCTTATTGATTTATGAGGTGCATGCTCAATGCAAATTGGGGGATAAATCATCAATGACACTGATTTGCTTACCAGCCCTCCAATAAACGTGTGTAATTAATTGTGGGCATGGGATCTTTCTCTTCTAGCAAGAACCCTTCCCTTAGTTCTTGGCCTTTCCTCCCAGCTACGCCGTTTCCCTGCTGGGCTTAATGGAGAAGGATGTGGAACATAACTGAAGGCGAAGGGCATGTGAGAGTGAAGCCATGGCTGCCTCCGACATCCTGAGCTGCACGAGCAATTTCTGCCCCTTCCTCAGGAGAGGAGATGGGCGGAGAGGAAGTTTCCACTTGAGTGAGGCAGCTGGTTATTGCAGTCTGCACGACTCTCTGTAGCACCCCAGGAACTGATTACTTCCACACCGTGATGGCTGCAGCCCCAAGCAGTCACACTGGGAGTGAGCCTCTGTGTGCAGTTGTAACGGGAACTGTGTGTTGTTTGACTGACACACTCTGCTCCCTTTTCCTTTTGAAACAGTTTTAATTTAATTTTAGTTAGCATACCAAGTCTCAGGTTTCATTATGGCACTTTCATACGTAATTTGTCTATATGTGTATATACATGTATACACACACATACTTATCCTCCCAACTCTCCTCTTCCTCCCTCCCTGTTCTCCATGGTTCCCCTCCTTCCCTGAAACAGGACCCCCTTCTGCTGTTATCCCTCCCTGCTGCCTTTAGGCTTCTTCCTCCCCTCTTATTGGCCCCTTTCTGCTTTCATGTCTTTTTACTTTTAGCTAGCTAGCTAGATAATAGATAAGTAGATGATTGCGTGAGTGAGTGAGTGACTAGCTATGGCAAAATACATGTGCTGTTTGTTTTTCTGAGTCTGGTTCATTTTGTTCCACATGATCTCTGGTTTCATCCATTTTCTGAGCATTCATTCATTCATTCATTCAATATCCCAGACTGGCATCAAACTCACTACATAGCTAAGGATGACCTTGGATTTATAATTCTCTTGCTTCCACCTACAAAGGGATGGGATTACAGGTGTGTACCACTATGTCCCAATTACTGTAGTTCTGGGAACCAAACCCAGGGCTCTGTTATCATAGCAAACACTATACATCAAGCTACATCTTCAGTCCCAAGCGTAATACTTATTCTTTATGGCTGAACACAGTCCCACTGTGTATAGGTACTACAGTTGCTTACCCTGCCAGGTGATAGTTTGTCTTGAATCTCAGAAGATACTGTTGAAAGCTCTGACGTTGGGATGAGTTTTGTATTATGAGACGTCCATGAGCCTCTGGGGACCAGTTACAGAATATTACAGCGTGTGCTCGGTCCTAGCCTCTAGCTTCTGGTGCTATTTTGAAAGCTGGGGAGACACTATGATGTGGGGCCTGGGTGATGGGTGGGTCTGTGAAAGTTATACATGTCTCTGGTGTCAGCCTATGGTATCTGTTTCCTGCCTGCCTTGCAGTGGGAAGCACCATCATCATTCTTCTTGCATGAGCTCTGCCATGCCTTCCATACTGTCATGTGCTGTAAGCTTCTGACACCCTGAGCTGAAATCCACCTTTTCTTCCTCAAATTGGTCACAGCAACAAGAAAGAAATTAAGGTCAGTATTTACTCCCTGGTGACCTTAATATCTCATTATCCTGTGTCCTCCCTCATTCCTTGGGATCCAGCAACACTGGCATGTGAATAGCTTGATCTTGATCTAAGGTATTGATAGTACTGGTCTCTCTCAGAGTGCTCTGCCACAAGCTTTCCTCAAGATTACCTCTTCCCCGTCACCTGTGTTTCCGCTCAGCAATCCTATCCTTCCAAAGGTTGCCCTGACCATGCTCAGAACACAGTGACTCCTGTCCATGTCCCTGTTTCCTCCAGCAGGAGGCTTCTGTTCTTGCACTCCGTGCAGTTCAGCCTCTGAGGGTTCTAGCATCCTGTATTATCCTGTACTGCAGGATCTGTATCCTGACTATAGATTGTGTGATCAGAGAACACTCCGCTAAGCCTCAATGTATAAGAAGCATGTCCAAAAGAAACCTTGGTGCTTTTTAAAACATTCAGTTCTGAGGTTGTTTGTTACTGCAGCATAGCTTAGTACTCTCTGACAGATAAAAACTGTATTCTCTAGTAACCCCTAAAATAATAACAGCCAGGCACACAGGTGTACTCAGTGATTTCTTGTGTACTGACTGAGTGAGGATAAGAAGAGGAAAGGAGGGAAAAGACCTTAGAGTCAGGATGAGGGTGAATACACGACTCAGAACAGACCATTGTCTCTAGGATGGTCGCTTCAAACAATAGAAACCAACCCATCTAGAATAATAGTTTCAATACTTCTAAAGGACTCAGGTACAATTCCGGTTTATGATGGGAGTCAGGGGTCTTGGAGCATCCGTTCTTTCTAAGTGATCATCATGTAGATCCTGAAGTTTGCCATCATTAGCCACCCTACATATCTGTAGTCTCCTGAGCACAGATTGTGAGGATGCTCTTCCATACCTGGGCTCTTGATCAGATACTGCATTCTGAGAATTGACAAAAGACTTTCTTGCCCTGTGTGGACCATGTGTGGTTGCCATTGGAATGGCACTTGTAGCTCTAGGATTATATCTGGCCTGAAAGCTCTTGGTAGTAACATACAGGGGAGTTCAATTCCTGACTGTGTGGCTCTTCAGATGAAGAATGAGAGCAATTAAGAACAGATGCCCCCAACAACCACCCAGCATCCCCTTCTCTATTTCTGACCTCCCAAGCCACACCGAGTTGTTTCTCAGAGTGCAGGAAGTCTCCGGCTGGTGACATAGCAGTGTGAAGGACTGTCGAATTGTTGGAATTCTTTTGTTCTGAGGAGAATAAATGAGTTTCAGTTAAAATAAGATCCAGATTGCCCGAGAATGTCCAAGTCTAAGGACCCGCCAGTGCAAAACAACTTCTAGAGTGTTTGAATGAGAGCTTTTTCCCAAGGATGGCTTTGGCGATGGAGACGCTGCCAGACACTGCATCATTAACTAAATATCATGGAAAATGGCTCTGTATTTTATTGCTGCGTGTGTTAAACAGCAGAGAGCAAGAAATTGGAAAGCTCTAAACCCAGCTATGTTTGGGGAATGGAAAACAAAATGCTTGAGCTGTTCGGCTCTGGGAAGGATATTCAGAGAGAGAAGCAACACATATTTGGATCAGATTCAGCAAAGGCTGGATGCCATCATGCTAGCAAAGCCCTCTGGCCACCACACATCTCTCTGAACCTTCTCCCTCAGATACACCTGAAGCTGTGTGGTACTCTAACCTTGGAAAAAGTCAGGCGGGACACATGGTGGTGTTAGCCTGGGTCCTTCAGGTGGCCATGAGCTCATGTCAGGGAGGCTGCTGTAGCTCTGATGTTTGAATGTTAAAAGAAAGGGGTGTGTGTGTGTGTGTGTGTGTGTGTGTGAACAATGAGCTGTCTCCTCTTACAATCCTATTAGAGCCCCTGTTAATGTCTGGAGAAATTCATCTGATGACATTTGCCTGACCTCTTGGGAAATGGGAGGGGGTGGGGCTTGCCAACATGACTTCCTTCTTGTTCCACTTCCTGCAGTCTGTCGCTCCAGCAGAGCCCGTGGCTGTCTTCCAGCTGGGCTTGGATCCATGCTATCACGGACTCCACCCTACACGTTTGTGTCTGTGTCTGGAGGGCCTGTGGCCTCTGGCTGTTGGCCTAGTAGAGCAAGATAGACATTCCCAATCCAACAATGGCTTTGGAGAGAAGAGTTTAGAGAGAACTCCAGAAGCCAAGGGATAAGGAATCCCCAGGTCTTTGTGGAATTTCTAATGAAAACATGGGCCAATGCTGATTTTTGTATATGTTTTCTGAAAGAGTTGTCATTTTAGGAATGTTAGATTTTGTTATTCCCTTTGGAAAAAATATGGAATAATATCAGCCCACCCTGTTCAGACTTGTTTGTATATTCATTGTTGTAAAACTGTCATTCTCCCATGCTTCACACTACTGTATTATTTGAACACTGTTCTGGCCTCTGAGAATAGAAAGAACAGCTGAGGAAAGGCCCTGGAGTGGGAGAGATGGACAGAAGTTAAGAGTACTTGTTTCTCTTTCAGAGGACCTAGGTGTGGTATCCAGGACCCAGGAGGCTTGTAATTGCATTTGACTTCAGTCCCTGGGGACTCCATCGTCCTTTTCTGGACTTCTGGTGATACTACACACACATGACACACCTACAGACAAGCAAGACACTGACAGAGGAAATAAAACAATTACCATCATTTCAAGCTATGGTTTTACATAGCAGTAGAAATCAACCAGAATGTAATGGCTCAGCCAGCAGGTACTAGATGAAGTATAAAGGACATTCACGCAGTAGTTTTGAATATAATGCCCTGTTTAATTTTGCAGCCTTTGAGCACCTACTGTGTGCCAGGTTCTATGGAGGGCTCAAGGGGGAGGAAGCGTCTATAACAATTTCTAACCTTTAGGAGTTTATAATTAAGAAGAATAGACACACACAGTTACAATATGGTATGTGATCTAATTTTATCAGTGTCACAAACACCATGACTAAAAACAAGGGAGGAAAGGGCTTGTTTCAGCTTTGGGGTCACAGTTCATCATGAAGGAAAGTCAAGACAGGAACTTAAGCAAGAACTTGAAGGCAGGCCTCTTTACTGTTCTACGCAGGTAGCCCTGACTAAGGAAGCATATCAGAAATTAAAAAAAGAAATGCTGTTTGCTAGCTGGCTTGAAGACTGACTTATAGTCAACTGCTTTCTTATACAGTTCGGGGCCATCTTCCCAGGGAATGAAGCTATCCACAATGGGCCGAGCCCTCTTACACAAATCAATGATATCAATGTAAACATACCCAAAGGCTGATCTAATTTAGGTAATTCTTCAGCTGAGGCTTTCCTCTGAGATGATATTACACTGTGTCATACTGACAGTTAAAGTTAACCAGGACAGTATATTTTGACAAATTATCATGGGGATACAGCAAAGATTCAGGAGTCACACCTGAGCCAAGACATATAGGATGGCCCAAAGTTTTCTACTGGATGGGGGTGCATATTGATTTGGAAATTAGGGGATGCAAGTAGCTGTAAGCACAGGGTTTGTTTACATGGGTGGGAGTGGTCAAGGCTGAATGAGAAGACTGGTTAAGTTTCCAGAGGACAGCCAGGTGTCTCAAGTGGAACATCAGACCTCTTAACCTGATCTGATTGCCCTTCCAGAAACATCCTAAGGATCTGGTGTTTAAATGTTGCCCACTGGAAAGTGAATTTGAACTCAGACTCTATAAACACAGTATGGAGCCCAACTGGCTGGAAGAATAAATGCTGGAAATGATCAAACAAGGGTGAGGATTTGAAAACGCTAAGCAAGTCTGTCAAAGTCCTGACCAAAAAGGATGGATGAGGTTTCTATTTCCAGGGTTTGTCTTTCCATGGACCAAGCTTACGGGGAGGGGTTGGGGTGGGGCATGGAATGAAAACATTCCTTTTCAAAAGGTAAACAGGGACTTAGGTGGAAATGGAGTAGAATAAACTTTGTGGGCAACGACTGAGGCTGGGATGGGGAAAAAAGGGGATAAACATAAGGTGGTGGGGAGAAGGAAGCTGAAGAGGCGTGCTGAGGGGGTGGAGCCTGACTTGGATGCTGAGCGCCTGAAGAAGCTGTTTGGGCCAATACCGTCCCTGCTTTTGTTTAACCTGGCTTCCCATTTATTTCTGTCCAGGGCAAACAGAAAAATTCTGACTAAGTCCCCGGGCTTATAGATCTTTCCTCATTTGATTCTCTCCAAAACACAAACGCTGTGGAGCATTAGGAACTGCAGCGAAGTCTCAAGCCGGTGAACAGCAGACCCTTCCCATAGCCAGGGTCCTGCCCAGAAACCAGGGGCGGCTCTACACCCATTGCCCCTGCCCTCCAGCTCTGAGTCAGGAAGACCCCTTCTCTCCTCATCCCTCCCTGTTTGGAGAGTGGTGGCTGGTGCCCTCGAGCCTTCCCGACTCCCCCAAACTCTGCGTAATAGGCAGAGATGTCACAGAAGGCGCCGCCAACCTCTCCTCTACCGAGGGTGAGGGACGAAACACCTTGCAGATGTCATTGGGACAAAGTAAGGAGGGTTGTACAGCGGCCACTTCAGAGGTCACAGAGCTGAAAGAAGTGGTTTCCTAGCCAAATCCTCAGAGCCAGGAAACGGCCAAGGTAGAATCTGAGAAGAAATTTCTCCAGCTTCTAAATGTATAACCTGCATTCTTTGTAGTGTGTGTGTGTGTGTGTGTGCGCGCGTGTATGTGTGTGAGCGTGCATATGTGTGGGTAGGTGTGCACAAGGATGTCAGAGGTCACCAGTAGGTGTCTTCTTCAATCTCCCCATCTTTTGAATCAGGGTCTCTCTGCGAACCGGGTACTCACAGATTGGTTGATCATCGTGCTTCCCTGCATGGGACCATGGCCAGGTCCAGCTATGCTGTTATCTGAACTCAGGTCCTCATGCTTGCTCACAAGGACTTTGCAGTCACCCTAGCTCTCTTCCCCGTGCTTCTGATGTAGTGCTCTGATTAATGGTAAAGCAGGGCAATTAGCTAATGCTGTTCAGGGCTTACTGTGAGGCAGGTGCGGGTTCAGCAGCAAGATGTGCTCACTGATGTAATCGGAACCACATTCCACCTTCTACTCTGCAGGTAGGAAATGCAAATGAAAAATTACTCAGAAATGAGGCCGGGTCACTTTTCATCCTAGAGTGCCCTTGCTCCACCTCCCACTCCTTGCTTTGTGCATGTGGCTTAGACTTGCTCCCCTGGGTAAGAAAAGAGGGTGTCGGAGAGTCTGGATCCTCAAAGGAAGAGCTGCAATTTTTTTTCTCTGTTATTGATTCCTCTGCCTCTATTCACACCCTCCTCACCTCTTCAAGTTCCTGGCCAGGAGCCCTTTTCCATTCGGGTCTCATTTCCTTACCTCTCTTCCCGTCTTGCAGCCAAGACCTATCTATCTCTTTGACAGCTGGATACCTGTGCCAAGAGAAATAATACCCTTGTGCACTGTGTGTCACCTAAGGGAATAGGGTGGGAAGGGAAGGGAAGGGAAGAGTTTCCTGCCAGGTGCCTTGGGGTGGGCAGGGGGGTGGTGGTAAGGAAGAGACACAAGGAATCTCCCAGAGACCCAGAGGTTACCTGCAGGGGAGTGTGAGGATCCTGGAGCAGCTGAGAAGTAAGAGGTGGAGAAGCCAGGGTGCACAGGGAAATGGGGGGGGTCCTTCCTGCCACTTTAAGGACAGTGACTGGAGTGCAAGGTGGGGGTGGGGAGTGTTGGGATTGTGTGGGTGGGAGTGGGGCTGAGTCAGAGTCAAGGAGACATAATGAAGGGGGCAGAGGTAAGGAACGTTAAGTTACAGTTGTACAACATTTATTGCTTACACAGTATTCTTCTCTAAAATGCAGTACCATAGAGGTCTCAGGAGGCTACCCACCTAACAGACATGTAAGTGGAGCCTTAAATCATGATTGTATAATTAAAGCTATGGGACACCATTTCCAATGACTGACTTTAAATCTTATGTCCTTTTCACTATGTCAGATGGCCTTGAAGGCTCACCGTAGTCATGGTGAGCATCTCAAACAAGGGGTTTGATCTTGGACATTTATTTGGTGCTCTGAATAGAACAGGTAATCCCTGTCCCTAAGTGCCAAGGCATATAACAGACAACAGGACCCACCTGTTAATAAACACCTATACCAAGGAAGGCCCAAAGGCCTTTGGATCCTTGCAAACTAACCTGCTCTTGAGCCCTTGGGTGACATTCTTCCTCCAGGATAATCTACACACATGGGAGAGGCAGCAAGATCAAACGTCAGGCTCAGATGACAAGCTTGGCTTCAAATCTCAGTTTCACTGCTTGGCTTGGGCCTTTTAGCCTGGCCTCTCTGAGTCTTGGTGTCTTGTGCTTTAGAATTGCTCACAGGTAAAAGCCTCTCACAGCCGGGTGCTTGCTTTAGTGAGGAAGATATGGGGTGCTTAGTGGGCAAACGCTGGGGCTAAGCCCAAGAGTGAGCGTGGAGTCTGTTAAGTACAGGTCAGAGGCACCTAGTCAGATCATCACACTTCTGGGAAGATGTGATGGGTGGATGCAGCAGTAGCCTCAGAACCTCGGAGCCACCGCTTCCCTGGAGATGAAGAAGACCCCTGGGTAGCTTCTCCTGCTGTCTGTCCTTTTCTTTTCCTTTACACTTCCCAGTTCAGGCCCAAGCCTCTACCAGCAGCCACCACAGAGCAAGCTCAGTTACTTCTGGAGTCGGAGGGGGCTTCACTAGAGCAGGGGGTGTGAGGCTTCTGTGGTTCTCTCGAATGTCCCTGCCCTGGGGACTTCAGGAATGCAGCTCTCAAGGTAAGATCCCTGCATTGTAGCTTTGCTCCAGGCAATGCCAATTTTCAGATTCTGGGGTTGGCTGCTCGTCTTCCTGCTTTCCTGTTGGTATAGCAGGGAATACGTTTATGTGGCATGTACAACTGCGCTAAATGGAAGAGCCCAGGACACACACAGCTCAGAGTGGGTATTAATGTCTCAGTAAATATCAGTCTTGACTGTAAAGGTGTAACTGTTTATTTCCTTTTTTAAGTAGACAATAATTAACGAATAGGCCTCAACTCGGTAAAAGAAAATGTGTGAAATCTTTCTATCTAATGACTGTCACCTGATGATGATCATTGCTTTTAGTGAAGGAGGTGGGGTACATTACTTCATCTGTAGACTTGTGCATGTATGTTTGTATGCATGCATGTATGCATGTGTGGTGTGCATGTGTGTGCGCGTGTGTATGTGTGTGTGTGCAGGCTGGAGGAGAATGTTGGTATTCTGGTCTACCACTCTCTCCCTTGAGGAAGCTCACTGGGCTCTTCATTTGTTTGCTCTGCTGGCCCCCTGCCCCCAGGCTGTCCTCTTGTGTCTGCCTTCCACAGCTTGGGGTCACGGGTACTTAAGTGGCCATGCCTGGATCTTTACATGGGTGCTCAGAATTTGAACTTAGTCCTTATACATGTACGGCAAGTGTGCTTAACTATGGAGTCATCTCTCCAGCCCTTATCTGGAGTTTTAATAGTCCCTGCCACAACCCCACACTCCCTTTTCTTTTTCTTTCTTTTCTTTTTTGAGATATACTCCATTTTTATCCTGTCTATATTGCCTTTCCTTTCCCTTCCTCCCCTGTTTATTTTTACGTTCTATTTGATATCTGGTTGTCTGTTGCCCCGTGCTCTCTCTTATCCCATCCATCTCCCATGCTGAAGCCTGAACTCAGCATTTGAGGCCAGTGCTATACCGCTAAGATGTACCCTTAGCCCTAAACTCTTTGTGTGAACACGTAGTCTGTTTAAATAGTTCTCCGTAGCCAGTTAGCTTAAGGTCAGAATGCAGTCTAATGACAAACGTAGAAATATGGCAACTGACATGTGAGGAGAACAGGGAAAGTGAGTTAAGCTAAAGATTGAGTGTGTTGGCTCTCCCACAGCCTTCTGAACTGTTTTTAGCAAAGCTCTGAAGGGTTTTTTCTTTAAATGATTCATCTTAGGCGTCCTCTGTGGGCTTGCTGTTCCCAGGACCCTACATTCCAGGCAGAAACTTGGGGGCAAGAATGATCATGCCTGTCTGAGCATATGTTTCAGAAGCAGGATGGAATTTGGAGCCTCTTTTTTTTTCCTACCCTGAAAACTTACACTCACTTTGGCTTCTTGAAATGAGTCTCTACGCGTGGTGTGATCCGAAGCACCCCCTTTCTCATTTTTCTTCCTTTCTTTTGTTTCTTAGTATTACTATGCATTAAGACATTTGTGTGTTTCTGGTCATGGAAGCTGAGAAGGTCACTAATTGGAACATGATCTGGACCTGGTCATTATTTCCACCTGATTAACTGTCCTCCTCGAATTGTAATATGATGTGCACTACCAGCCATGCCCTAGCACATCACTTACAAGCCTCTGCTATTGCTGAGTGCCTTCTGAAGGGTCTTTCCCAAAGCAAAAGTTTTTAATTTTGATGAAATTTGAATGATTCCTTTCTCCTTTTTGACCATGAATTATCCTAAGACTTAGGACTAAGTCCTAAGTCTGAGAGATTTCTTCTATTTTTTTTCTAAAAGTTTGATAGCTTTATATATAAATACAACCTCTACTTTCAGTTATTTTAAGCATTTAAAAAATAAAGTGTTAGGCTCAGGTTATAATTCTTATGGCTTTTTCTTTTTGCAGTGTTTCTCATCATACAGAGGATGAACATGGAGAATTATATAAAGAACTACCCAAACAACCCAATCAGCAGTTGGGTGAATGAAAAGAATAGACACTGCTCAAAAGATGAAACACAAAAGGCCAATAACCATGAAAAAAAAGTTCAACATCCTTAGCCATCAGGAAAATGAAATAAACTACATAAAGATTGTATTTTACGCCAGTCAGATGATTATTTTTAATAAAAAAAAATAACAAGTGCTAGTTAGGATTGTAGGGAAAGGGGAATACTTGCTGCTGGTTCGGGTGTGAATTAGTCCAGATATATGGAGGTAACCATGGAGCTTACAAAACTGAAACACCAACTATCATGCGACCCAAACACGCCACTGCCGGTATAGGGCCCAAAGGAATCTTAAGCCCACATATCACAGAAACACTGACACCCTTGCTTACTGTAATGATAGCCAGGCTATGGGACCTGCCGGGGTATCAATTAACAACTGTAAGGAATGGTATCAGCTCAGGACCCCCAATACCAACTGTTCAGCACAAAGAAGACTTATTTGCCCCAGAGAGACAGAGGACAAAGACTAAGAGACAAAGACAGGAGATAAAGGATGAGGGAGAATGGGAAGGGAACAAGGAAAAGGACAAGGGCATTTGTCCCAGGGACAAAAGATTGCCACTGATGCCAGAGGTCCTTTGGACCTGGCCCGTAGGGAAATATAAAAGGATAAGAGGGAACCATGTGGTAGGATGAGGTGGTTAATTTTAATTGGGCATGTTAATTAGGTGTGGGGGGGTTGATTGCTGAACTTCAATACTTCGATAGCTGGACCTTGGTAGTCAGCCTGTGGAGGAGGAAGTGGCTAAATAAGGGAATAAACCTCAATGGCTAGCCTTAGGAATGTTATCTAATGGCTTCTGGCAAGGCAGAAGGAAGGTCTGCCAGAGCCATGCTTGCCATGCTAGAGCTGGCTAGAGTCCTTTTAACAGCTGAATGGATAAAGAAATGTGACACACATGTAAGGGAGTTTTAGTTAGCCAAAGAATGAAATAATGTCATTTGCTGTAAAATGAATGAAACTGGAGATGAACAAGTAAAATAAGCCAGACTCAGAAAGACGGTATCACTTAAAGATCATGAGCATTATTTGGGTACGTGCAAATCTATACGTTATGCAAATCTATAGTATATATCACATAAAACAGTATGTATGTACACACATCTACACGACATGAAAGCTGATATGAGACTGTCAAAGGCCTGGAAAGGGACTACTGGGCAACAAGGGGGAGGGCATAAGGAGGTGAATGAGGTCAACACACATGACTATAGCCATCACTATGGATGGTTAGAATGTGCTAGTAACTTTTTTAGGCAGTGTGGTGGCACATACCTTTAATCCCAGCACTTGAAGCAAGCGTATATGTGAGCTTGCGGCCAGACTGGACTACATACTGAGTTCCAGACCAGATAGGATTACATAGTGAGGCCCTGTCTCAAAAGAGAGAGAGAAAGAAATCTATAAAATAATAATGTAACAATGTTTCTACTTGACATGTAACATCCCTCTCTGTCCCTGGTAATTTCCTTTGCTCTCATGTCTATTTATCTGGCAGTAGACACCCAGCTTTTTTTTTTTTTTTTAGATTAATGTTTGCATGGCATATCAATCTCCTTCCTTTTTTTCTTAAGTTATCCCTTTTATTATATTTGAAGCAAGCTGCCTGTAGGTCATGTTTTCAAGCCTGTCCTGCCAATCTCTGCCTCTGGTTGCAATATTTAGACCATTACATTTAGTGTATTTTTTGGTACATTAAAGCTCAAAACTACCATATAATTTTTTTTCTTCGTGTTCTATTTGGTTATCTTTTCTGCCTCCTGAAAGTTTACTTTAATATATTTTCTGGTATTTTTGAATAAGCAATTTTTTGTATAGCTTTTTAGAAGGTGCTTTTTTGCCTCCTGTTACATCCCTTTGTCTTCCCCATTTACAACATAACTGTCTTAAATATTTCCTTTGAAACAGGCACATGACATTATTTCTTATTCCTCAGGTGTCATATCACTCAAGATACTTCTGAGCATTATTGAAGGAAGGGCTGTCGTGACACCACAAATTGTTAATGTTTAAACAGTGCTATAAGGTCAGATGTAGATAGTCTCGTAGAATCCAGAATGGCTCTTTCTCTTCCAACAAGGAAGTTATATAGTCACTGCTAATGTTTATTTAATATCTGGCGCCTGCTTTTGTAAGTAATGTACTTCTCTGATTTGAGTTGGTTGCACTGGTGTTTCTAATCTTCTTTCTAAGTAAGCCTGGCCAGTGGGATCTAAGCCGAAGAGAAGGTGCAGGTGCCTATAAGGATGCTGGAGGAGGAAGGAGTATCACTTTCACTTTCCTTTTAGTTCTGTTCTGTTGAGTGGATTGTGGTTGTAACGGCAGGTGCTCCAGCAGTAAATTCAAATAATGGAGACTATTACCCTACTCTTCAAGTCTCAGCATGAGTAGAAGAAGCCTGTGTTCCTCAAAGTTTTGCAAAATTACAGTATTTGACCCAGGTAGATGACCCAGAATTTTGCAAGAGAAAGTAAAGCTGGTGTGTTCAAATAACTGCTGGGTTTGATTTTCCCCTTTCCTTATAGTTAAACCCAGTCCAAAACAAAGCGCGTGCACAGTCCTATAAAAAATTGTGTAAAAAAAAATTGTGTGTTTAGAATCAGCTGTCTTCGATTGAAATGAACATCATTAGTTGTTTAGCACGCAGTCCTGGCAAGGGTGGCGTGAGTGGAAAGCTTAATAACTCGGAAGTCTCCAACCCTTCTATCATGACCTTTCAAACCCTGACCCAAGGAACAACAGACAAGAAAACAACTCGTGGAAACAGTGTGTTTCTCAGCAACCCGGCAACCCCCAACTGAAGATGGGAGGATTTCTGCAGAAATGAATCACAGATTATATAATCAAATGCTCACATGAGTCTTCATTATTGCAAATCTTGGGAACCAACTTAAATATTGACTTCTGTCAAAAAGAAGCCAACTAGCCAGGTGTAGTGGCACACACCTGCAATCCAGACTCTCGGTGGTAGAGGCAGGTGGATAGTTGTGAGTTTGAGGACAATCTGGTCTAGAAAGTGTGTCCATGACAGCCAAGGCTACACAGAGAAACCCTGTCTTGAAAAAAATAAAATAAAACAAACAAGCAAAGAAGCTAATTGCTTTGCATTGAGAGGACAGAAACAACAGCTTGAGGTTTCCTCAGGAATCAGATGGTCTTCATGGAAGGCTCATGGGTGCGAACGAATAAACAGATAGGAGCTCAGTTTCCATAAGATTCATTTCATCCAGGTGGGCAGTGGTGGCACATGCCTTTAGGCAGAGGCAAGTGGATCTCCGTGAGTTTGAGGCCAACCTGATCTACACAGTGAGTCCAGGACACCAGGGCTGTTGTTACACAGAGAAACCCTGTCTTGAACAAAGGAAATTCATTTCATCCTACTTTGCCTACAGGACACTCAAAGGCTGCCGTGGGCATGGCTTGAGACCACCCAGCTACTTTTCAAGCTTGGAGCAGACCATGGCATCATCTGTATGATGCTGGTTTAGCATATGTGAATAATGCAAGAATCGTAAGGACTTGCAGGCTTCAACCTATGATTTAAAGAAGGCTTGGGAGACTAGGTAATATGTGGCAGGCTTAGATTTCCTGCAGGGAGCCTGTAGGCAGGCATTGTATGAAGCCACGAGTATGAAGCCTAACCTTTAGTGTAGATCCCAAGACTTAGTGATGTCAGGAACATAAAACATGACTATGAGGGGAAGTCGCAGACAGTGAGTGGAGCGAGCCCAAGACAGAGACCTTGTGTGTTTGAGGAGGGGCAGGGGGGCTCTGCTGGAAAAGGTTGAAGCCAGTCATCTCCAGATAGCCAATTATTTGTGCTTGGTCTATATTGATAGACTCCCTTTTCTCAACAGGGTTTAAAAATCACCTGATCTGGGTGATTCCAGGTCTTGTAAGGAGGCCACATCGGCCTCAGGGCAGATTACAGGTCAGACCCTTCCCCTGATAAGGAAACTGCTCTAGCAAGCATCTAGGAATTCCTAGAAATGGCCTACCCTGCTAAGAAGAACAGCAAGTACTTTTAACCGATGAGTCATCTCTCCAGCTCCCATCTTATTATAATTTTAAGATGTAAAAGCACACTTTAATCTTTTAATAAACTGCATTCATGTGCTGAAATTGCCTTCCCTGTAATCTATTTTCCTGAGCTTATTGATCATAGTTATTTTCCAGTCCACATTTCACACTTGCCTGCAAGTTTAATCCCAGAATACTTTTAGTCCTTTTATTTATTTATTTTTTAATTTTTCAATTGGCCTATTTCATTTCCCTGAGTGCCTACTAATTATGCCAGATTGTGAAAGAGCCTTTTTTAGATGTAGTTCCGGGCTTTCTATGTTGTAATTATTCCTCAAGATAGGGCTCACCTTACCTCCTGGCAATACAATAGGATAAGGAGGGATCACCATTTAGATTTGAACTCAAGTTGTATTTTAGGGTTTAGAAGGCTATTTTGTGTTTAGTGAGGCATAGCTTCTGTAGTATAGACTACAGAAGCTTCTGTTTTCTGTTTTAGTATGGACCTGAGTTTACATCCTAGCACCCATGTCAGACAGTTCACAACCTCATAGAACTCTATCTCTAGGGAATACAATGTGTTTTTCTGGTCTTCACAGGAACCTGAACACATATAGCAGTCACACACGCATGTGCTCACACACACATGCGCACACTCACACACAATTATAATGGGATAAAATTTAAAAACCAAATGTGTAGGGTTAGGGTTAACATACACCTGTAATCCCAGCAGTCAGGGAAACAGAGGCGGGTAGATCTCTGTGAGTTTCAGGCCATCTTAGTCTACAAAGTGAGTCCAGTAAAACCCTGTCAGAAGAAGAAGAAGAAGAAGAAGAAGAAGAAGAAGAAGAAGAAGAAGAAGAAGAAGAAGAAGAAGAAGAAGAAGAAGAAGAAAGAGAGAGAGAGAGAGAAAGAAAAACCAAACGTGTAAGACCAGGCTGGCCTTGAACTTATTTTGCAGTACAGGCAGGCTGTGAACTTGCTGTTCTTTTCCTTTAGCCTCTGAGTAGCTGAGATTTCAGGCCTCTGTTAGCATACTCAGTTTGGATATTTTTAAAGTGGGAGATGAAATAGGAAGGCTTAGGCCTGAATAAAGAGTGATAGAAATGGCAGATACAAAGCAACATAAGCAATTCAAATGAATAACCTTTCTTTAAAAAGCATCGTTTTGTAGACTTTACAACATATTAAGATGAAATACATGACAATAATAGCCCCAAATAAGGGGTGTGTGAATTAATACTATCAGGTTTGTGCAAAGCACCAGTTTAGATGTGACTTTGATGAATTAAATATTCTTTTAATAAGTCCTAAGTAATAGCTGAAAGAATAATAGACTGATAGTTTATTAACATCAATAAGGGAAAATGCAGTCATTATCACATAACTGATGAGCAGGAAAAAAAGTAGATAAAGGGGATAAAAGGGATTTTGTTGTTGTTGCAAGAAGAAATCAAGTGACATTAGTTGTTATGAGAAACATTAAGTAGACACTCCAATTAAATGACAATGGTGGCCATATTGAAAGCAGAAAGTAGAGCTGCATAAAGATAGCAAGCATTCTCTGAGGCAAAAAGAAAGCAGGTGACAGGGATTTTTGTAAGGTGCAGGATTCAATCTACTTGAAATGTGCAGTTCTATCACGGAGGACATCTGATAATAAATTACTAATCCATAAACCAGGAAAATAAAATAAAAAGTCAGTGATGTGTGGAGTATTTAACAGCATTAAAAATTATATCGTCTTCAGAATCAAAGAAAATATTTTTTCAGGTGTACTTATAATACTCACAATTTGCTGAGTTATGAAT